>JBCEWE010000329.1:1487500-2195000 GCA_039877035.1 Silurus lanzhouensis
TGATCTTTCCCACAAGAAGATGTGGTTTTCTAAAAAGAGTCAGGACAAGCACTAGATTAATAGAATATTAATAATATTAGAAAACTATATACAGAAACCCTTATAGTTGTATTTGTAGGCTATGTCAGTCCTTCCGAACAGAAAGTCGTGAATTAAAATCCCTCTTTCACCAAGTTGAACCTTCTAGGCACTTACACAAAGTCATTAATCCTCAACTGAGGTTTTCCATTCACTCAGTTAAATGAATGAGATAACTGTAAGTTGCTTTGGATAGGGGTGTCTGCCAAATGCCATAACCTTTAATGCAAATTCAGTGGCATTAATATGATAGCGATTTTTTATGGTAGTTGTTCCTGATACAAGGTGCATGTACAGGATATCACATTTATTAAACATCTTACATTCTATAAATGTAAATTTCAGTGCAATCAAGGTGCGATTCAATTATCAATGCAATCAAGGTATTCTTGTCCTATCTTGTCCACTGGAGAAATAAATGCATTATCCAATTTAATTTAAAAACTAATGGGGGAAACTGCTGCTTTTTAAAAATATTTGTGTTCCATAGCAAAATGAGCATACATACATACAGTTGGAGTGAATCAAAAGAGGGAAAAGAGGGACTAGAAAGCAGAACTGTAAATACAAGTCCTCTATAAAGCGGAACTGTAAAGTCCTCCCTTTTCTCACACTAACACACACACACACACACACACACACACACACACACACACACACACACACACACACACACACACACATTATTGAAGGATAGCCAGCTAACTTAATTAAATCAAGACCCAGCAGCTGCCTTTAAAGAGACAGGATATAATTACTATGGGAAGATAAAAAACGTTTAATGCTGAACTAAAACTGATGACTAAATGTTGATACCACAGTTTCACTTTGGTAAAATGCTCCAAACACAATGTACAAAAAAAATACATATCTTTAAATCTGTTTCTTTCTACTCCTGAGGCCTGATGTGATGCCAGCCTAACTCTACCTTAGTTTCTTCTGCTTGGAGCTTTTTGCAATTTTGACTCAACTTTTATGATTATGGATGGTCTCAAATAGATACCCTAAAACAAATTTTAGTGTAGAATCCCCCCTCCATATTGTACGTTTGTACATTTAAAGGACAGCTGCTGTTAACATAAAGACTTTACAGATAAGATCTGAGTTATTGAGTTCCTTTAAGTATCAATTGAAGTGTCCATTATAAATGCCACACCCTTAAGAATTTCTGCACTATAGCTTAAGTAAGGAATAACGAATAGATTCTTATAATTTATAATCTACTGTCAATGTTTGCTAAGTAAGAAATAAGTAAAAATTTTATGTATGCACATCTTAATAGATTTTCTATGCTGAAATTTAAGATTTTAAAGAGAATGTTTCATATAAATTTTTGAGAGCTTTTGAACCAATGTTGCATCATTCACAGGTTAGATTTATTGGCACTATTCATTTTCATTCTGTGAGAAGCACGCACTTGATTACATTTCCACAGGTTTACATGTAAATCAGGTATACAGAGACAGTGGTTGAATACATATGACACATGCAGCACATACATGTTAAGGTTAATTTTGATCATAAAGAACAGTTGCAATCTATTTTCTCTAGTATCTGCATTACTATATTACTATATACACTATACTCATTTGTAGACTGACTCAAATACATCATAACAATAGATGATAGACAGACATGGCTCTAGTTGTGCAATCAGACAACAATAATGTATTGATTATAGATAAAAGCTGCAGCTGATTTCAGGCAGATGACTTCCAAGTTGGCTAAAATCTTGGTGACATTATTTTATACATGACATTTAACTATATGAGAAAGATCAACATCACTTTCAGTCTTGAACTGCATATATATATAGAATGCAGAACGAAGGCTAGAAAAAAAGGTTAGAAATGTTATTTTATGAATAGTAGAATATATTTTGTTCCTTATGCACAATGTTATTGATTCGCATACTGAAATTTAGTCAACTGGTCAACTTAGTTCAATGTTAAGAATACTATACACTTAAGAACAGTGCAAACAGGTCCTGTAAACGGATGACAGAACACTCATTGGAAAATCAAATGCTACTTAACAGAGACATACACTGCAGCAGTTATTTAAAAATTGAATTTCTAAACTTTTTTAACCAAAATCTGTTAAAAAAAACCCCACAATATTTCATAAGCACAAAAACAGTATAAGAATAATTATATAATAGAAATAAATTATGTATGAAAACAAACGTTTGAAAACATTTTGTGTTGGTAAACCTTTGTAAACACCTTGGCAGTTGTTCAGAGTTAATTACTTTTCTCAGTCCAACATTAAATCTCTGGCAAAACCGTGACATTTAGTCTTAACTACTAAACCAACACTGTCCCAATTTTGTGTTAATTTTCCCCCTGACATTTAATAGACATAAACATTCACATTATTGTTTTGAATCAAGAAGCAATGTTTGGTGATGCATGAAATATACAGAGTTTTCTTCCACCTAAAGGCAGTTTTACATTTATTTTGTCCTGGAGCTACACAGATAATATACTAATAGAATTCTGTTTTATCCATAATATTCAAAATCACCATCTCCATATACATGTTTCAATAGCATTAATTTACCATTCATTTTTATAACTACATTATCCGTTAGGGGTCTTAATGAATCTGATGTTAATCCCAGAAACACCTTAAAGATAAAGCATGAATATACTTTTGTGATAATCTAGTCCAATGCAAGGAACCATATATACATAGTCACACATCCATTCACACATAAAGGGCATTTAGAATAAAGATATAGATGTTTTGTGAGGTAGGAAGACATGGGAGAACACAAAGAAAACTATAAATATAGGGCAACCATGCGAAACACTATATCCTGATCTCAATATGCTGAAACCAGGATTAAATGGGGGGGTCAAAGATGTGTGAAGCACCACATACTGCATCACCTTGTTTGCTTCAACATCATTAAGATGTGACAGTCTGTATTTTTTTTCAATGTATCCAGCACAATTCCACTTACAAAGTTTGAGATGTTAAAAAAATTATTATAAACAAAATTATTCTAAACATATCCCAACGTGCCCTAAATCACAACACTTCTAAGTCTGACATTCTAAAGAATCTGGAGCAGTTTAATCTATATATGTCTATATTTGCTATAAATGATTAAATACCTTTTTTTTTTTTTTTAAACCATTCCCTTAAAACAACATCCAAGTCATCTCATTTAGGAAGTTTAGTATAAACCTTTTAAAGTATAGTGCAGCAACATGTAGCTGGATAGTCAACTGCTTCAACCTTCGACTCAATCCCATGAACAAAGTAAATGTATTCTTTTTCCTGCCATCGATATGTCACCTTTGTGATGGGAATTAGCTCAACACTTTGTTGCTGTGAACACAAAAAGTTCAGAAAATTCTAAATTACTCCTCACATAAACAACAATTAGGTGAAAATTATTTGAATCCTTTCATTAATGTAGAACAAATGATTGAGGTATAGTCATATAGTCAATTGAAAGCTCTGTAGAGCTCTCAAACATGAAATGCACTAAAGAAATGTATGAAAATGAATTAAATAAATCATCAATAAATCAATACCAAAGGGAAAAAAAAAGGAAGCTTCTGATTGGCTTAAAAAATTATCGGATATTAAGTACTATCTAACAGAGATTACAAATTTCTGCATGACTATATTCTGAAAAATACACATTTATTTTAACCTGCTGCATGATGCGTGATGTCTGGGAAAACTTGCTGTGATGCTCTCTGACCATTCTTTCAGATGCTTGAGCCAAATTAGGTTCTGGGAATCCATTCAAAGGATACACCTGTGATAAACATAATATTAAAGATAAACGATACTGTATATTTTGTAGTACCAGGAATAAATATAAAATATCATACAATAGTGAACCTTTTATTAAAGGTAGCAGTAGTAATAAAAATACATTTTTACCATATACTTAGTATCTTTGATGAGCTTCTTTCCAGTAACTGCATCCAACTTATTTTTTTCCAGACCACTTGACTGCTCCACTATATAATCGTCGATGTTGTTTTTCCTGATGACAAAAAGTATAAGGATAAAAATGGATTTATTCAATGATTTAGTTAAAAGTTTTTAGTTTATTTTATGTATCAAAAGGGTAAATGATTTACCATTCCACTGTAAGCTTGATATACATTAATAGCTTCTGTTTTCCTTTGCAGGTAGCACATACAGTTGTTCCTTGACCTGAACAATCAGGGCACCTATAAACAATGAGGTAAAACACAGCACCAGGTTTGTATATGATTTAGTGACAAAAGATACAAATTATCTCACTTATGTTTTCTTTAGTCAAGTCAAGATTTATTGTCATTTCAACCATACATAGCTGACGCAGTTCACAGTGAAATGAGACAACGTTCCTCCAGAACCCATGTGCTACACTAAACAACAACATTTTACAAACAAAAACAACAACAACTTTATGGATAGACAGTAAATAATGACCCTCAGCTACATCTCGATCTATTTAATGCAATCAATAAAAAGACACATTTTGTTAAACTAATTGCACAGAGTGGTGCCTGAAAGGTTCAGCAAGTCATCTATAGTGTCAAAACTTACTGCATTTTGCCCGTGCCCTCGCATTTTTCACAGACATGTTCTTCCGCAACTTTCCCAGAGCCCCTACACATACTGCACTGTATCTGTAATAAGACATTTAGCAAAATAAAGACTCTAATTTGGAGAATAAATAGTATTTAAAAGACAATTGTTGCCATTTTTATAGCTTTACATACTACATATAGGTGACATTCTGTGACTGCCATTTTGTCGACATTGCTTGCTCCACTTGTATACAGTATGTAATACAGATCAAGCTAATCTGACTGATCACCTTATCTGATATTTGAACATTTTTTATTCTATATTTGTATACTGTTTATACAAATATATGCGTTTCCGCACATCAAATACTTTTTTAAGTATAACTTCATTTAAAAATGTAAATTATTTTTCTTGATAGATCATTTAAGAAAGAAAAAAAACGAGCACAATGAAATGAGTATTTATTTAAGTGTATTCAATTATTAAATTGATATATAGCTTATATCCTTGCGCTATTTCAAGCAACAGCTTAATAAATAAGAATATATATTTTATGTGTAAAAATGCTAGAAATATGGATGCATACTTTGTATGGTTTTGCAATATATATATATATATATATATAAACATCCACATTGCAAATATACTGCAAATCAAATATGTACACAAATTGTCCCCTAAAAATACTGAGAAAAAGAAGCAAAATTAATCTACCTTTCCCCACACCTTAACATTTTGGATTAGTTTTAATGTCTGGATATATTTGAGGTGGAAAAACCTGGCACCTCTCCCCTAAAATTGTCTGAGAGGAGACTAAAGGGGCACAAACAGTCAAAGGTTATGTTTTATCAAATGTTCTTCAGAGATGTTCTGACTGGAGCTTAAGTTCATGTGATGGAGCATGTTGTGACAGAGAGTTTTGCCTTCGTCCTCTTCAAATGTTTCTTGCAGAGGCTGAAGTTATGGTTGGTAAATTTGAACATCAATCCAGTCCAGTACTTTAGGAATATCTTGTGCCAAATCAATTTAGTGGACCAGAAATAACTGTAAATATGTTATTACACAGTTGAAATACACAATGGTCATATAGTGAGAATTTTCTGAGATTACTCACAGTCTTGGCTCCACTACATTTGGTACAGTGACATTTTCCTGAGGCAGAACAGGTTTCACATGGCTAGAAAGGAATGTTTCATATGTTGAATTGGTTAAAATGGTTATTAAATCACTCAGTAATTAGAGGTTAAAGCATTTTTTTGCATTTGCATTGAATGCTCAATGCAAACTATTGATGAATAAATAAATAAATATTATATGAGTAAAAAATATATTTTAAGGTTGATATAATTTGAAATGCTCAAATTTTATGGGAGAAATTTAGCCCATAAAATGCACCTCAAAACAATTTTTATCATTAACATGTTAATTCACTATTTTTATAAATACCTTGACTGATGATGTATTTGGCACTTCAACATCCTGAGTAGCTTCAGTAAACATGGCTGGTACTTGAACCGAGACTTCCCATGGATTGGGAACAATCTGTGTGTTGGTGGTCAGCAGCTGACCTACAGTATTATTAACCATTTCCAGGATTATCAAAAAAATTATTCATAGATGCATATAAATGAATGTAAAGATCTGAACCTGCTTTTACCGTCATAAGGCTTGCTAGCCCACTCAGTTTTTCTGGATTCTGTGTAAGTCTCCAGACGATACTGTAAAGGTGAACAAATGTGTCAACCGCAATGAGAAAATTATTTTTCTCAAAGATGAGAAAAACGAAATTTGAACATACAACATACATTACATACTAATTCTCTTTTTGGTTTATGCTTTTGATTAAAACATTTTGGATTTCTTGCACCTTCAATGGTCAATTGAATCAATTTATCTTTCAATTTTCGAGAGATAGTTACTGAAGTTGTGTTTAAATGAGTGTTGCTATGCAGCCATTATATTCTTCAACTATTCCAGGTTGCAATCATTCATAAGTTGATAATATCTTAAATGGGATTTAAAACTGTGTCCACTTGTTGGACAAGCCTAACAACCAGTGCCATAGGAAGTAAGTACTTGTCTTCAGTTCTGGGAAACTCTTGTTGTGCACTACAGCATATGTACATATGGTATAACCTAATATATAATATGCATTAATTTATTATTTTTATAATATGTCACACAAAAGTCTGTGTGTGTGATTGCATTTACTCTATAGGTGTTGAACTGTTCCATATTGGTGATCACACCATCTTTAGCTGGACCATTCGCATAACAGCAATTGTTGTTTACATAGTCGTGAAAAGCTTCTTGGGCCTCTTCCTTGGTTAAAGCAGGAACGCTGAAACAAAAGAATAGCCACACAATTATTATCAATCAGTATTATTTTTCTGTACAATACCGCAACCCTAATCTTTAAGTAAGTAACTTAAAATGTTATCTTATGGCACATTTTTTTTTTACTATTTTGGATATGGCATGATTGGTCATAAAATTGCATACAATTTTTTAGTAGACCCAAATTTGAAATTGTTTAGCAGTTATACAAGAAATGTTTTAGGAATCAGGCACTGCACCAGACCCAGCTGATATAGGTGAATAACATCTGCAGAATAACTTCCACCTTAAGGGTAGACAATATTTGAGAAAGCATTGTGGACTGTGGTGTTGCTGGCACCCTCTGAGATGGGATCAGGAATGTGTGGCCTAGTTGCTGAATCTTGAAGTGGGACAAGTCAGCAATAAAAAATAGAGTACATCCTATCCTAGTGGACTATCTGGCTGTGCAAAGGATATCAGGCCCAAATGGACCATCCTTACTTTCAAATGATGTTGTGGGTATATTTAACCCTACTCATTCCACAGCCATCTTTTAAGCAGCTGTCACAACCAGGTTTAAGCTATGTTGCATTCCTCTGTAAGCTGGTGAACATTGCAGAGTCTACATTTGAAAATGGTGGGTCAACTGGTAAATCATTATAATCCTGGAGAAGCTTTCCAGAAATAGCTGTAGACATAACTTCTCAAGTTCAACTGAGACAGGCCATGAAGTATGGTTTCCCACTGATCTGTGGCTATCATATATGGATGGTTTTGTTGAGAACTACTAGTCCCCAAATTAAATGGTGTCATGGTTCAGTTAAGCCATGTCTGCAACTATTTAGCTGATTTGTCTAGAAAGGAACTAGGACTGTTTTCAAAGCTTATTTTTGAAAAGTGTCCAACCAGGCAATGAAAAACAAACACATTTAAAATCTTACCTCCAGTCCTGTGCTGGCTGAACATCAGCAGTTGGCATGGGCTGGATAGGTGGAGCAGGAAGAAACCCACCTTTCAAAAAAAAAAACATTACAAGTGTGAAAAGGATTTGTGCCATTAACAGAAGGCACAAAATTTGCAGTCCACTGGCACTTTATGAGGTATGTGATTATCTCTTAGCAAATCCATTAAGACAAGCTATAATTAGGTATTTTGATATTTTTATCAGTGGTGGGCCGTCAGGGCCAGCAAAGTCTTCTCTGCTGGCCTAAACACCATCAGAAGCACTGACCTACATTTACAACTAAATTCTTATTTGTTTTATGAAATTGTATTAATTTATTTCCAACAGTTTATTCTCTTCATTTTGTAGTGTTTCTCTTGGCTGCACTGCTTCCAGTACGTATATGTGGATGTTAGATTTTTTTGTCCAATCAGATTTCAGCCTTTATGTGTTGCCATGTCAATCTAATCTGCTCAGGGCCTTCAAAGTTAGTACTGCTGGACTTTTTACTTTAGTCTCTATGAGAAATAAATCTGTTTCTTTAACCAATCAGATTTCAAGGTCGCCTCACTTCTGATTGGTTGGTCAGAGGAAACTTTTACAGCGAAGTTTGACTGGAAAACACTTCTGTAGAAAGCCCAGGAAAGAATTTGTTCTCCACTTTCAGACCAGTGAACATGAGCGGTATCACTGGATTACAGCTCTGTGAGGAGCGATGCAAATTATGAGTATGCATCTCTGGTGAGTAGGTTGTTTTTATTTAGATTTTTATGCATTTATCATGAAGGCCCAGGTACCAAATGCAGGATAGTGAGAACAGTTGCAAGTGCTAGGTAAAAGTGTTTATTAAAAAGACAGACAAAAAAATCCTGAAAAAAGAACGGCTGTCAAAAATTTTTAAACATGAACATGAATTGCTGGACAATTAGCAAACAATTATACTAGAAAAAAAATTGAGAATGATACATGTGTATATATATATATATATATATATATATATATATATATATATATATATATATATATATATATATATATACACACGTGTGTGTGTGTGTGTGTATATATATATATATATATATATATATATATATATATATATATATATATATATATATATATATACACACACACACACACACACACACACACGTGTGTATATATATATATATATATATATATATATATATATATATATATATATATATACACACGTGTGTGTGTGTGTGTGTGTGTGTGTGTGTGTGTGTGTGTGTGTGTATATATATATATATATATATATATATATATATATATATATATATATATATATATATATATATGTTCACTGGTTCACCATTGTTCCTTTCTTGGACCACTTTTGATAGACACTGACGCCTGGGAACACCCCAGGGAGAAAGTCTTAGTAGCCACACATTGTTGGCATGAAGTGGGGTGGGAGGGGGGTTCTCTAGCTACAGTACATATATATCAGACAAATACAACAAATTTTAAAAACAATAAATTATTTATTTTTTCATTTAATTCTAATATTTCATTATTTGTGGTCTTACCTCCAATTCCCTCATATCCAGGCATCATGTTCGGTGGGGTCTGTACCCCATATAATGGGGGCTGCTGCATCGCATGCATAAGTGGCATTCCTTGAACTTGGGAAAGCTGCATTCCATCCACTGGGGCATACATAGCTGTTGTAAACACAGTGAACATTTTTAAATTAGCATGGTACACATTTCTTTATCTGAGATTAACCCATATAAGTTTTAAAACTTTAACTCGTTAACTTTAAGGCACTAATTAACTGTTTTAAAGTAATTGTTTTAAGTTCAGTAGAGGCCACAGTTATGTATAGAATAGAATAGCCTTTATTTGTCACAAACACATTACAGCACAGTGAAATTTTGTTCTTTGCATATCTCAGCTTGCTCAGAAGCTGCAGTCAGAGCACAGGGTCAGCCATGATATGGCGCCCCTTGAGCATGGAGGGTTAAGGGCCTTGCTCAAGAGCCCAAGATTGGCAGCTTCGTGGTAACTTCTAAATTTATATAGCATCTTCCAGATTATAAAACCATTTTAGAGAGGAAATGCCCAATAGCAATATGAGAAGTGGGGCAAAAAAAGGGAAGGTGTGGCCCAATCTTGCATTTTTCTTAACACGAAAGTGAATGTTGACTAGTAAATGTGCCATTATAATTATGGCCCCATATCTCCACCTACTTTACTAATGTCCCAACCAGCTCCTACATACGCATATGTAAACCATTAATTAGATATGTAAGATTCTCCACACTAACAAAGATAATTTCAAAAACAGTCATTATATTGTTGATTGTACTGCATTAGTGTGGATAGAACAAATAAATTAATAAGAAATTATGCACTTTCACATTTCCCCAAGTTCTATGGACTTTGAGTGGGTTAAACAATGCTAGTATATTATGACTAGATATTATTTTGCTACATTTACTTATTAAAAATTCATAAAAAGTCATTTAACATACTGGTTAAAAAGATTATCCTTTGTCTCTCTTGAGAGCATAAATTCTATTTTGAAATTATAGATAAATTAATTAAATGTAATTCTCTGATTTGTTAAAATTAACTCTTAAAATTTAGCTAAAAATGTAAGTATGATTTCCTTGCTAACACCAAAAGATAATTGCACAGTTCCAGAGTTGGTGTCAGGCGGAAGAACGTGCCGGAAACCAAAGTGCAACAAACGAAGGTTTTAAAAGCAAAAAGGCAGAGGGCAGAAAACAGCTAACCAAACAGAAACTCCAGGTTTGACTAAACCTGGTGAATGCAAAGAGTAGCGAGTCCATAGAACTTATAAAGTCCAGCAAACAACAGTAATCCAACTCAGAACTAGCTATCTGTAGCTTGGGTAGTCCGACAAGGTTCTTCAGCATAAACTGTAGAACGGACAATGAGCTAGTGGGGGAACGGAGGTTATATAGGGTGGTGGTTGATGAGTGCCAGGTGAAGGTGGTTAGTAGGATGGAGAGCTACTTGGAGTGATAGGTGGGTTTGGTGAAGGTGTGGCTGGTGGATCCCAGACAGGTGGTAAGTCAAATATAAAGTCTTCAATTATATACAACAAATTTTAATTATATTTTTAGGATTAACTTTTGGAAAGGTATACTTGAGTATGTCTAAATCTAGAAATATATTTACTTTTTGGGATACATTTTAGGATGGAATAATTTATCATTTAAAATAACAAACACCTCTTTACTTCTAAATGAGAATAATATCTCAGTACTTTGTGCACATTCCTTGTCCAAAGATTGACAACATAAAAGCAGCAGAAAAATGAAACCAAATTGTTCTGATACCCACTCTTGGACATCTTCTGAACACATTTAAATCCCCACCCAGATCAATATTAGTAAATTAATATCCCAGACAGTGCTGACTGGATTTCAAGTTGTGAGGGCTAAAATCCAATATCTATGAATAGCTTCACAATGAAACTTTTAGTGTCCGTTAATGCATTATTTAACAATGTCTTGTCAATGCTAGGATGTATGGCAAACTATTTTACAAACACACACACAAAAAAGTAGATGAGCAGCTGTCTTCTAAACAGCAATTTCTAATATTTCTTAATGTTACTTTATGTGTAATTTGTGCTCTGATGTATAATATGCCATGTATACTAAGGCATTTTTTACTCAATTATTAAATAACCTATTATTAGCATTATCTATTTATTACACTCTGGCAACTTTTCAGTCACTGTTGATGGCCTGTTCCACATGTTCCAAAGTGCCACAAAGGAAAAAAAAAACATTAGCCATGAAAGCAACGCAAAGCAAAGTTCATCTGTTTCTAATGACTGACTCAACTGTCAGTGTTAGAGCAGCTGCATGAATCTACAGTCTAGTCTAGTATATGAATACAGTATATTTTCTATAGTATCTTCTAGTATAATATTTTTACAGACTGGCCCAATTCTGAGTATGATGAACCAATATGAACTATGCCTGAGGTTCCCAGTGTTTTGTGATCACAAGAATCTAATCGTTTAAAATATTTTCACTTTCTTGTGGTCTGTAATTGAATACATATGTGTCCATGTAACCATAATGTAATACGTGATAGATTTGAGTGAGATTTTTCACATCAAACTACACAGTACATGCACATATCATGTTCAGTGCTGTCCTATAGCCTTTAGTATAGAGGTTCCAGTAATAGTAGTTATAATGACCCTAAAGATGTATAACTAGCAGGCTCATCCAACTTTCAGCTTGAAAACATCTTTGTGAAGTGTTGCATTGGTAGTTTGTTTTCTTTCTACAATTCCTGCCAACTTATCAGCTCTATTTTTTTTTTTTGCAAAATGTTTACATTCAGGTATCCTAGTAAATACAGAATGGTCAAAGGCAGAACGACTTGAATTACTGCACAAATCATTTGCTATTGAGCAATAAGGCTTGGAGTTTGCACACCATTATATTTCAGTCGCTACCACAATCTCCCTTAGTGATAAAGATCTGACAAGCAGCAACATTTTAAACATATCTAAGCAATTATTTTATCAGTAGAGATGGATTTTACATTCCAATGCTCATGTTAGTTCTCACTCTCCAGTGTTCTGTATTGTTGAAAGATTTATGATCACACTCTTGATGTCACCCAAATGAGGATGGGTTCCCCTTTTGAGTCTGGTTCCTCTCAAGGTTTCTTCCTCATAACATCTAAGGGAGTTTTTCCTTGCCACAGTCAAGCTGCTCATCAGGGATAAACACACACCATTCACCTTGACTGTTGATTTCTGTAAAGCTGCTTTGAGACAATGTCTGTCGTGAAAAGCGCTTTAGAAATAAACTTGACTTGACTGGATGAAACAAAGAGGATTTACATAGATTTTTCTTTCAATTTTACCTTTCTAACTTCAGATGTATTTTTTTTTTTTTTATTTTGCACTAAATTAAAAATACATTTCAAAAACTTGCAGTGTACTGAATGTCAAGTGCAACAACTGGCCCTAAACACAGTCAATAAAAGTGTAGAAATGTTATTCTCACAAATTAGGGGTGCTCTAACTCTTTTACATTTAGATTTGAAGCCATGTTTTTTGTCGGTGATAAATAAAGCAGCTATAAAGCCGAAATGTAAATCTCTCTGGACAACACATTGGAATGTTATGAATGTCCCTAAAATATTCTGCCCTGTCTATTATCCTCATTGTAGTATTTCTAGTGAGACTTTTTTTTTTTTAAATCATGCAAAACCTTGGATATAATTTCAGTATTTAAATCTGTGCCTTTCTCTTCCTCTTTTGTATATGCTGAGATATTGATCGACTTTCATATTTACTGGATGCCCTATGCAGGGAGGGGCGAAAGAGAAAGACTAGGACATTAGATATGTCTATTTCATTGATTTATTTCTTTGCATAAATTTTACAATAATAAAAAGTGACTTCATTTGTTAAAAAAAAAGACATAGTTAGGCTATTGCATACTAAACATCGCCTTTTAATCGTATAATTAATAATACAATCGTTTCTTTCAGCACGCATGCGCACAACAGAAATAACGCAAAAGAACCTGGTGTGTATTTAATCTATTTTGCTTTCTTTTCTTTCTTTTTTTTTTCCATTTAGCTTTAGTTTCACCAGATAGATTACCGTCGGGTTTCTATAAAGCAAATTAGAAAAAATAAGATGCAAACATGACAAGTATGTTAGAAGTTTTAAAACCTACCTCGGATGATTGGATTCCACGATGTAACCTTTAGCGGATAACGGAGAAGAAAACGCTCAGAAGATCTCAGAAGGAATTCAAGCCTTCGTTAAGCTCCACCTCTTCCAACAGCGAGATCATATAGGAAGCCATCTCCCACCATCACCCCTTTTCTGTACTCCTGTACATCAGATTGTCGTTCTTCAGACTTGCATTAAACCTCAGAGTGGAAGAAAAGATCAACATCCATTAACTGCATCATATGGAGTCATCAGTTAATCATACAAATGGAATACCATGTGATAATAATATATGGCATCAGATTTTATTATAAATAATAATGTATTTGTTACTGATCCTTATGTATGGCTTTAAGACATTATATTACTGGTATTCAGTATGTATTAACTATAATTTTTCGTTCTATTGTAAAAGTTTTATAGCTTTAAAGTTTAAAAATGTACAATAGGCTTTTCTTTCAACTTTCTTTCAATATATATATAAATGGGGAGGGTTGCGTTAGGAAGGGCATCCAGCGTAAAAACATGCCAAATGAAACATGCGGATGATCCGCTGTGGCGCCCCCTAATGGGAGAAGCCGAAAGTAAAATAAATGGGTGTGTGTGTGTGTGTGTGTGTGTGTGTGTGTGGTGTGTGTGTGTGTGTGTGTGTGTATTAATTCACTATATATAATTCCACCAATATATTAATACACACACACACACACACACACACACACACACACATATATATATATATATATATATATATATATATATATATATATATATATATATATATATATATATATATATAGTGTGTGTGTGTGTGTGTGTGTGTGTGTGTGTGTGTGTGTGTGTATTAATATATTGGTGGAATTATTATTATTACTTATATACACATTTATTAATACACACACACACACACACACACACACACACACATATATATATATATATATATATATATATATATATAATATATATATATATATATATATATATATATATATAGTGTGTGTGTGTGTGTGTGTGTGTGTGTGTGTGTGTGTGTGTGTGTGTAAAAGCATTAATATATTGGTGGAATTATTACTTACTTCCACCTAAGCTCGCACCAATTCTATATTATGGTTGTAATCTTTTCATTATGAATTTAAGTGAATTAATTTAAAGAAGTGTTAACTCAATCTAAACTTTCATAATATTATTGGCCTTATCCCAAATAGCGTATTTTTTATTTTAAAGGAGAGACTGAATACGACGTTATTTTAAACCCTATGTAGTGCAAAGATAAAGGGAACTATGAGGCGTTTGAAAACCGCCCGGCATCACCAACTTCCGGTGTTTCGGAGTTGATTTCCCAGCATTCCCCGCTCCACTTCCTTCTCTTCTACCTTCTGTCTTTCAGTGAAGACAGAAAAACCGGTGAGTGAGCGGAGAAAATCTGTTAACATCATGTCTTCCTGACATTTTTTTAAAACCTTTTAGTTTGCAGATTTATCCCACGATGCCCTGTGATTGTAAATGTTAAGATATTTCGGGGTAAAGATGTTAAGTAGTTGTAGATATTTTTAGTTGAAAATGAGCCCCAACAGCAGACATGGCGGCGGTTGTGGAGAAGCCTTGGGGTTGAGTAGGCACTGTTTGAAGGTGTATATATTTGTAGCATGGATGTGATTTATTAATATTAAAATAATAAAATATTGCTTCAAGTAACTGCCATGTCGCTAAACGTATTTATGCACACTTTACTAATTAAGGAAATGACGCAAAGCAGCACCAGAGCATGTTAATAGCACTATGCTAGGTGATGGAGGTCTTCATGCTAACGGCTAATAAGTACACGTTCAATTTAACTCCATTCTGTTTGGTTTTTTATATGTGTAATAAATACATTATAAGCTATATACGCGTTATGTTTTTAGAAGTTTGGAAGCTGTTGATGCCAGCTATGTTGCTCCAAACAAATTAGGCCCCTTGATGTTACAATATTCAGCCTTTATATTTAATAATCCTGGGGTACTTCTAAGAACAAGCAAAAACTTTTTTTTTGAGGATTTTATCATTGTCAAAAAACTAATCCAAAAATACTAAATATATTGTATATAATGCCCAGCCTTACTGGACATGTGTTTATTAATTTGTCTATTGATGTATCAATTTTTGTTTTTTTTTTGCAGCTATCATGGCTGCACTCAGACCGCTTACCAGGCCTAAGATCGTCAAGAAAAGAACTAAGAAGTTCATCAGGCATCAGTCAGATCGCTATGTTAAGATCAGGGTAAGATCTACCATCTATGTCTGTGTGGCCATATTCTACATCTGTGTTTTCTATGGGTAAACTTAAACATGAATAAAATATATATTTTTGTAATCTGTTTACTTCAGTGATGCTGCATTGAGGCAGTGGTGATACAATCGAGTTATCTTATCTTGCAGTCTAAAGCTGTTGATGTGAAAAGAAATGATTGCTGTTATTGACAGATGTTTGATTGGGCCTACATCTGAGAAACCTGAATATCTGTTAGAATTGGTTTGGATTTGTTGGTCCTCTTTTGGGCATTGTAGATATTCGCCAGGGTTAAGGTGTCACAAGAATGAGAATTAGAATCGAGGAGTACGATTATAGGATGTGTTGGTTTCAAGGTTGTGTGTTCCAAGATTCAAATGAATCTTTATTAAATATTTGTTCTTTACATCTTTTAGATGCTCTCCACCATCAAATTTTCTGAAATGTATTGCCAAAAAAACAACCTGCATTTGACTTGCTGGCTTTTAATGCCAAGCTTTAAAGTTAACATGCCAAAAATCATTTTGAATTGTTTAATTACCTTTTTAGCAGGTACTTTTATTATCAAATACATTTGATACAAGTTATTTGGCTCATGTGAGATTTACACTATACAGTAATACATGAAGTTTTATATGAACCAGAGGACCAAACTAAGATTTTTTGAGCAATTTTGTCAGATTTGTTTGTGCCAGTGGACAATGTCATAGGTATGTCAGTATTCAAATATTTAAATGCTTCGTAATATGTTAAGTGGTTTAGGGTTCCTGTGCAAGTCTAGGGTTATATGGAAACAAACTCCCTCTTAAAAAGAAATTCCAAACATAATTTGTAAACAAATCACCTTTATTGATTTGATGCTTGTACATTGAATCAGGAAATGTTTTTTTTTTTTTTTTTATTTAAATGCTAATTGCTTACCCTCTCTTTGCATTGATATGCAGAGCAACTGGAGAAAGCCACGAGGTATTGATAACCGGGTCCGAAGGCGCTTCAAGGGTCAGATGCTGATGCCCAACATCGGTTATGGTAGCAACAAGAAGACCAAGCACATGCTGCCATCTGGCTTCAAGAAGTTTCTGGTGCACAATATCAAAGAGCTCGAAGTCCTCATGATGAGCAACAAGTAAGAGATTTTAATTCTGTTTTTTTTTTTTTAGGCTTTGTCTGATGGGGCATCTGTGTTGAGTAAGAAGCTTACAAAAATGCTAATTTACAAATTTTCATAACTTGTTTTTCACACTATTTTTGTATGCTGTATGTTAAAGTATACATGCAGTTAATATAGACACGAGTTAGTTTTCTGTGCCTACTTTGAGTACTTAAAATGTCACCTTTGACAAACGAATTGGACCTAAACAAACTGTTGACCCTTTTTTTCCTATTTTAATGTTCCATTCTTTTTTGTGTGAATGTGCAAACCTGTTTTTGTAAACACACGTATGCATGAGGTCTGTAAACTAAATGAACATGCAAGTGTAGTATCTTCAACTCAAAGTATACTTTATATCCTTGTGTATTGTAGTTTAAAGGTTGAAATATATCGTATGTACCTCTGAGCTCAATTTTCCTCTCCAGCTATACCTGCTGAATTTACCCATGTTCTAGTCAGGTATTGAATGTGGAGAGAGAGATTGCTGCAGAGGAGATACCCATTCCACCTCAGGCTCTGCCCATAGCCTGCAGGTGGAAGATAATCTGCAACACATCTGTAGCATTCATCTGATTAAGTGCCTAGTAAAGAACTTTTAATGTTAATGTTTGCTATAGAATTAACTTTAGGAACTGTTGAACAAAGGAAAAACATAGTGTAAGGGGTCAGTAGTGAAGATAGTATAGAAAAAGTGTAATGCTTTTGCTTAATTTCTGTTTCACCTTTGTAGGAGCTACTGTGCAGAGATTGCCCACAACGTCTCCTCAAAGAACAGGAAGCTGATTGTGGAGCGAGCGGCTCAGTTGGCCATCAAGGTCACAAACCCGAACGCAAGACTCCGCAGCGAGGAGAACGAATAATCTGCCCATATGTTTTCAATAAAGCTAAAAATCTGAAAAACCATTACATGTTTGACATTTCTTTTCCCCATTCAAGTGTATAAAATGTTTTCTGATTTTGGCATTTGTTGTTGACCTTTCAGTTCATACCAAACAACCGTACATACCGTTCAGTTCATTCAGTAACAAAGTACAAATACTTTGTTACTGTTACTTGTATTTTTCTGGTATTGGTACTTTCTATTTTTTTCTGACAACTTTTTACTTTCATTAAATTTTTTCTCAAACGCTGCTCTATCTACTTACATTTTTAAACCAGACTCGTTAATTAAAATAAAAGTATAAAATTCTTCACTGCTTGCCATTTTCAGCCCATTAACCTATTTCCTGTCATTGCGTGACTTTTTAAATTAACAAATGTACCATTTCCTGGATCTCACCACAGATATAAACTGGTTTACGAAGCCAACATTGAAATGTGGCTAACCTGCATGAGACCGAGGGAGTCAGCGATGTAAACATGATTGAGAACAGAGACATTCCTGATCATAATCTTTTCTCTTGTGTTCTATATGTTAGATGAATGTTCAGCGTGGATACATTCATTAGGTGACAATTGAAATTCGTTTTTGTATCAATATATTAATTGGGGCTGTCAAAATGCAAATTTGTTTTAACAGCACTCATTTTAACGCCATTTTTATACATTTAAATTTGTTTTACTGATGCGCCAAGTCTCAAATCAGCACCGAAATCCGCCTTGATGCACACAATTAACCCTCTAGGGTTGACAAATGCACCTTTTGTTGCAATGAACATAAATTACTCTTTATTGTATAGATAGGAGCAATACATCATAATGATAGTACATCATTCGAATCTGTAAATAGACTACTTTTATTTGTGTACACACAAAACGCTGTGCTTTTGTAAAATAAAGAAAACGGGGCGCTTTCTGCCATCTGTCATTTACAGACACAAAACAACCTAAATCTCGGTGAATATCGGCCTCACAGACTAAAAACATATGAATAGAAAGCTTGAAATGTCTATTTTTAAATAAAACCAATTCATATCAAATGCAAATATTTTCTGATTATGTATGAAAATTAGAAAAGGTACAATTTCTTGGGTATCGCCTCATTACCCGTCCGTGTGGAAACAGCAAAGGTTCCGTTTGATGTCCCGATGATTTATGTAATACCATAATTACTTTAAAACATTTACAAGAATATTTTATCCTAATGCTGTCTATATATATATGTTCCACTAAAAATAAACATACATTTGCATTAATCAATATTTGTCCATGCTTATGTTGATTAATGTGGTGAGGTCCAGTTACCAGCATGACACTAAAACAGGTAGGAATAATGGCTACTTTTTACTTAAGTACATGTCAGAGCCCAAACTTCTTTAATTTTACTTTTAAAAAAGTGTAGTCAATACTTAAACTTTTACCAGAGTATCTGTACTTCTACTTAAGTGAAGTATGTGTGTACTTTTGCCACCTCTGGTTCATACTGACATTTGACTAGTTGACTTTGAGGATGTTGTGCAAATTAGTGGTTTTGCACTACTTATGCGTTTAGGGACGATGACATTTTTTATTTTGACTAAATGATCTGGTTAGACTTGTGCTAATTTCTTTTCTTTTTTTGACAATTGCAATTTTAAATTTGTTGTGATTATGCTTTAACCTATGTTCATCAGTACAATTGTGATGCTAAATCATTCACACAAAATACCACTGTAATTTCTATTAATCACAAAGTGCCTAAAAAGCCTCATGCCTAAAAGTCCTAACTAGTGTCCATTGACTCCACAGCCCCCGATATTGGGTCTCCCTGAACACTTTCAAAAATGGTGGCCATCTCTGCATTGGTTCTGATCTGTGTCGCAAAGTCGGCCATCGCAGGGCTTTTCTCCACGTCTCGGATGGAAAGAAGAGCGGCCACTGCACGCATTGCGGATCGCCTCAGCTCCTCCTGCTTCTCAAACTCCTGCTTCACAGAGCCAGCTTTTACCTTGGGAAAATAGAGAAAAACATTGACTTTTCCTTGTTAATCAATATTGCTGATGTATTTTGCTAAATCAACTTTGTACCTTTGTAGTACATGTGGCTCTGAGGGGCTCCACTAGACGGTCCAACCTTTGGACAACAGCAGATGGACACAAAGAGGCAAGTCTGGCCAGCATGATGAAGGTTAACATCTGGAGGTATCAAAGATATTTATGTAGTGATAGAAAAAGTCATTATTTAAAAAAAATACATTTAAAAATGAGTAATACTAAAGGATCTTTGAAGATTTAAAGCAATTATTGACTATCGTGAAACAATGAGGGGGTGGAGGTGGTGGGTCTACATTGTTAAAATAGAACAAAATCTACAAAATGTGCAAACTCATTTGTGTATGAAATCCATAACTGATTCTGTTGAATGCTACATGCATAAAAATGGAAGAAAAGTGACAAAATGTATATAAATAGTAAAACATGAAGCAGGAAGGAAATGTATAAATGCATTATAAGTATACTCACTCTAATGTCATAGTGGTCTCTTAGGCCTTCCTCCACATGGTTGAGGAACTCGAAGATGTCCAGACACTCCAGACAGTTGTCCAGTAGAGTATACATGCATTCAAAGGCTGCTTTACGCACATCTAGCCCATCATCCACTGTGTGTTTAAAAGGACCCATTTCTACCTGAAATATCAAGCCAGCTATTTATTTATGTGAATTTTTATACATGTTCAGTGTTGTGCTCATGAACAGCTTTTCAGTTTTATTGATATACAGTAAGCCATCGATTATTTTCTAATATGGCTAATGTTGTTAGTTCCTTCTATCAATATTTACAGGTTTACCCCAACCTATTCCTGTTGATTATTTTGTAAAATCACATCTATTTTAAAATGGAAAAATATGCCACGGTCACAAAATGGCATGCTACCTCTCGAATTAGTTCCTTCCTGATTTGTGTTTCCTTGTAAAGGTTTGGCAGAACTGTAGTTAGAAGACTCCGTATCAGACCAGGTTTGTTATGGGCAGCTGAATTAAACATCACCAAGGCAACACGCCTTACATTAATATCTGTGTCCTGGATGGTTTTTAGGAAATCACCTAGAAAAGGAAGCATGACAGAAAGTGCTACGGTTTTAAGATGGAACAGAACAACTGTATTCATTAACATTGTTGTAATGCTCGATAAAAATTTAAAGATTTTACCTATGCATTCTTTAAGAAGTGGATCAATGGCCACGGGTTGATCTACAATTGTGAATTTTACAGCAGTCACAACGGTACTACGGGCAAGAGCTGAACCTAAAAAGGTTTTGCATGTAAATATACAGATTTTAGTTTCCATTAGCTGTATGTCCCCTTAGCTAATCTTATCTTTTGATTTAAAATGTTGGCTTACCTGTGGATAACTGCTTCTTAAGTCTGGGCAGAAGCTCAGATGGGTTGACAAGTGTAAGTTTCCCTAGACATTCTGCCACAACGTTACGTATACCTTCTTCTGGACATTCACAATTCTTGAAAAGCAGAGACCAAATGCTCTCTACGTGAGGTTTGAGACTCTCAACTGACAAAGCACTTATCACTTCTTTTAATGAATGAAGAAGAAGGTACTGTCTTTTAGGCTGGCTACCAATTTCTTTTATTAGGAATGGAAGATACTCATCAATATTTCCCACACAGATGTTGCCTAGTGCACATGAAGCTGAAAATTTCACCTCTTCATTGGGAGAACTAAAAGCATCAATGATGACAGTCTTTAACTCCTTGTGGGCTCCAAGCTTCATAGAACGCCCCACTTCTCCAAGACAAAGAAAAGACAGGATCCTCACAGACTCTGACGTCTTTTGGTTCTTCACATCCATAGTGAGATTGGTAATTGTTCCAGAAGCTTCTTTGGGACATAACAAAGCGAGTGCGGCCACACATTTTGCAACTGAGTAATAGGACTGTCTATGGATTGGCATGGAATCAGGTAATTTAGACTTATAGAATTGACCTGTCAAAGCTTTTATGAGATCAGTGTACCCTGTATTGCTGGCCTTAGTCAAAACCAGGACTTGTAAGAACTCAATGATGGAACCAAGAGCACCTCCTTGAAGCAGTGGAGAATGAACCAAGTGAAATACTTCAGGCAAAATAGTGCCACCTATTTTGGCTAAAGATGTTGGACAAACTTTGGCCATACATGTGACAAGCATAATAGCCACCTGGGAGACATGCATATCACTCTCCTGAACCAAAGTGGGTAATTCATTCAAAACTGACTCTAGTAAAGGGGGTTTGAAACTGTCACTGTAGTTTGTAACAATGATAGTTAGGGTTGTTAACGTGTTTAGCTTGAGAGCACGCTGATTCTTTCGTAAGAATGATCCAAGAACTGGAATCACTTCTGTCAAAATAGGTCTTATGTCAACCTTAAGTGGAGATGTGGCAATGATGGATAAAGCCTTTACAGCTGTGAGCCTGGTAATTTCATTCTTTAGTCTCTCCAAGAAGATCTGTAGGGTTGGTTTAAGGTCTCCTCCCAACTGGTCCCCCAAGTGACTTATAATGTGGGCCATGCAGGAAATAGCCCTCTCCTTAACTTCCTGGTCAATATCTGCTGCTTTTAACCTCTTTAAAGTACTGTTGAAGACATCCCTAACATAGGGATTTGAATCAAAAGAAGAAGGTTTATCCAGGGGGCGCATCATCTTGACCATTTGCTGAGTCACTTGAAGCGCTTCAGATGTGATTTTGTAGAAAGGGTCTTCAACACAAAAAATTACTGGTGGTAGGATTACTTTAATGTGTGGGTGAAAGAACTCTGGGCTGTGGCTGGACATAAGAACATGAAGAAAGGAGAGTGCATCGATCTTCATGTTGGAGGAAGCACACTTGTCTGTGAGTGAGTAAATGATGCCTAGGAAAAGGACGTTTTTATGAGGGAGTAAGTCTAAAAAATTTTAACAATTAGCAAGTAGAAAGTTCAAATACAGTATCCTATTAATATTTTTCTGGTTTATTTTTTCAGATGAACAATTGTTTGTTGAATCATGTGAACCATACCATCTGTACAAGAATTTACAGTATAGACTTAAATGAACAAGGACCTTACCTGGGATAAGAGAAGGTATGTGCTCCCCTAATGACCCTGGAAGAACAATGGCGATCTCTGTTAAAATGATGAAACAGCCTTGTCTGGATTTCATGCTTTTCTCCCTCAGTTGTTTGTGTAAGGCCTTTATTACTGTTGGGACCTACAAATGTAAGGATATTTCATTTTCTCATGTATTATTGTACAAATATTTCACCACACAACTCATGTTCAATATTTTATCAATACAATATAATATTACTTTAAGTTTTTTACAAAGTTTTATTAGCAATTTAGTGCAATCCATTTAAAATTATTCAGTGAAACAATTTTGGATTATCCTTATGAACTGATTTTGAATTGAAATAGTAACCGATGACAAGTCTTGATGCAATATAATAGCCAAAATCAAAATGAATAAATAAAATACAAATATCTACAATCAAAGCAGAATTATCCCAGATACTGAATTAATTTTGTAATTTTTATATACACACACACACACACACACACACACACACACACACACACACACACACACACACACAGACAGATAGATAGACAGATAGATAGATTTACAGAATATTTAATAGTTTAAGTTTTTTCTTGGGACTGAACACACTATTGGTTTATTAAAGGAAATGGGAAAAACTGTCCAAATTCATCACACAGTACAGACATGTGTGAACAGAATAAAAGAAATATGATTACATATATTAAGTATGAAAACAAATACATAATTCTTTGACTGTACCTGTTTCTTCAAAAGGGTAATTGCAGGGTCTTCCTTAGTTCCAAGATCTAGAGCAGAGCTATGAGTGGATTTTGTCTGCCGCAGTAAAGCCACAAAGGCCAAGAAAATGTCTGACTTGACATTTTCCTCTCGTTCCTTGAAACATGACACTAGAACTGGGCATACATTCCCATAAAGTTCCACCAGCATGTCTCTACGATTGCTGATAACCGCCTCCAGACACTTTACAGATGAGCGCCTTACCTTCCAGCTCATATCATCATCATCACTGTATTCATCATCAGATTCTTTTGGGGGGAAAAGGTGTTTGTGAAAGGTTTGCTGTCTGTTTTACAATACATTTACAGTAATGTATAAATCATCAGAGTTTGTGAGAAAAAAAAAAAATAAGTACACAAAGTTAACGGCTAATCCTTTCAGCAAAAATTTGGCACAGTTGTGCAGACATGCAACAAGGCCCAAGGCTATGCTAAATAAAACCAATAAGGATGGAACAAATGCAAACCATTAAGTTACCTATTTAGTAATCCCCAGTATGTTTAGGAATGAATAAAAAGTTGCACCTTGCTCTTCATCCCCTCCATCTTCAATATCCATGAAATCCTCCTGTTCATCTTCTGCATCGTAATTATAATTTGGATCATAGGTCACATACTTCAGACACAAGGTAATTACCATTGGAATGTGAGGAGACATTTCCTTGGGGCATCTTCCAGGAAAGAGAGAAAGGTTCTGCACTTAATGGATTATTGTGAAATCATTTGGAAATGATATAATGATGTGTCATAGTTCAAAAAAGACTTACTTGCGAACAAAAGCTTCAAATGCCTGAAAGCAATTCTCCCTCAGTTCATCATCTTCCACATTGCAGAACTTTACCAACATTGGAATAATCTTCTCCAGATGCTCCCCTGAGGAGAACATATAGGGTTTGATACAAAAGCTGAAGATTATACTGTCATCAAATGCAACTATAAACTCGAAAGTTTTAACCAAATACTGTGACACAAAGAATGCCATCAGGTTACAAATGTAGGGATATCAAACATGATATGAATCTATATTGAAAATTTAAGACTAATATGTGGATGAAATTGTTTTTACATTTATTGACAATATTCTCGCACATTTCATAACAATGCAATTTATAAAGCCTTATCTCACCAATTCTGTGCCCTCCATGCTGGCTAATGGCAGTCAGGCACTGGATATAGGTACGTGTATTTGCAGCAGTAGCTCCTCGTGATAGTTCACTCATGAGATGCTCAGTGAGTTGCAGGAAGATTGCAGGGCTACTACTTGGCACCAATTGCCCGAGCGCCATAATGGCACGTTTCCTCACTGCCATGCGAGGGCTTGTCAGTTGTGGAAGAAGACTGGCCAGGATTGACTGGTGGAAACCAACTAACGTGCTGCTTAGCCTACAGAGTGAAAACAATATGATTCATAATGCCATTAAAAATAAAAATATCAAAGGTATTTTCAATAAAATTGCAAATAATTTTTTGTTTTAGATTTAACTATGAATTTTGGTAAGTTGTCATGTGTTTGTTGGTGTAAATTAAAGAGAGAGGCAAATAAATCAAACAATTATAACAGATCAAATGTCCATCATTTAGGTTTTTACTGCTTAGGCTAATCTTAATGTGTTGGTTACACCTTACCACATTAAAATGATACTATGCTTGGCATGCCCACACAAGTTTTAATACTACCATGGAAAAATAAAGCTGTATGAGCTGGGAAATATTTTTTTTAACCACCACTCAATTCTTTAATTAAATTGCCTCATTGTCACACTGTGTTTCAACACATATGACATTTGCAGTATATGAAAATGTATTGTTACCATATTTTTTTTATTATCCAACAAATACAACATGTTATATTTGATAAAATACCAAAAAATGAGGAGCTGCTGAATATACCACAAATATACTTGGCCAAAAGACTTGTATGTGCTTTTTGAATATCCCTATTTGCTGTAATAATAACCTCCACTATTGTGAGACAATTTTCCATTGAGTGTGGTTGTGCAGATTTGTGCTCATTCAGCATATGGGAGTTAGTAAAATCAGGTATTGATGTAGGGTGAGGAGGCCTGTGGTGCAGTCAGCATTCCAATTCCTCTCAAAAGTGGTTAAAAAGGTTTGCGGTCAAAGCTCTATAGCAGGCCACTCAAGATCTTTCACTCCAACTAATGTAAATCATAACTTCATGCACCTCACGTTGCCCACGGGGGCATTGCCATATTGGAACAGGTTTGGGTCTCCTAGTTAAAGTCCAGGATAAATGTAATTTTACTGCATCCAAACACATCATATACAATTGTGTGCCTCCAACTTTGTATTAATAGTTGGGAAAGAACCACATATGGCTGGAAATGGTGTCCCAATAGTTTTGTTCATATAGAGTACATACCTAAATGATTTGGCTAAGAATTTAATTGCAGAATAATGATAGACACTAACCTTCCTAGCATATCAGAAAGAATGTCCAGTGCTTCTAGCTGCACAGACACATCATCATGTTTTCCCATGACACCAATCAACTGGGCTGTGATCTTTTTACAGACATTAGCTGTCAGACACAAACCTAGAAGAAGTGGAGATCAGTTACATAAAAATTGATCACATGACAGGATACAATATAGCGTTCCTGGAAATTACCTATAAAATCCACATTGGTTAAGCAGGTAAATGAAAATGATTCTTAAGCCTATCTGGTGCGTAAAAAGTGCAATAAAGCATAAACTGCATAACAGAACACATTTCAAAACATATGCATTTATTTGGCTGGAATTTTGCTGACAATTTTATTCAAACTAACTCACAAATAAGACTGAAAACAGTCTTTCACCTGCAGTTGGTGGGGGGAGCTCAGCAATAACCGTCTTTAGCCCCATGCTAGAGATGTCACGTAGCTGCTCTTTGTCAGACACCATGTTGGAGCACAACGTATCTACCATCATCTCCACCTGATATTCCTTCACTTTGCCCACAAGAGGACCAAGACTGCAACAGATCAGAAACATTTCACATTCAACAGCACTTGAATAAATCACAGTGGTTCATGGATAGCAATGACTTATAAACACCATATACTGTGTGTTGGTAAAATAGACAAATAATTTGGCTACCACTTGACAGCCAGGTTCTGAACTTCCCCATTTTTGTCCTCTAGCAGCTTCAGGAGCATGGTCACTACTTTTCTCTCACTGTCTTCATCCAGTTTTATGGAATCCTTTTGCAATTCCATCATTAGATCATTTGTGGCCATGAACCTAAACAAAGGGGTACAAATATATATTTTTTTATGACAAAACAACAAATTCCGACAACTACTATAAATATCATCGGTTAGGCAAGATACCAGGTGGTACATTTGTAAAATATGTTTTTCTAATACAAAATGAATAATATACAAATTGTTAAGCTTTATATATCCAGAGTTTTTCTAATATAACTATTTGATATAACATAATGCATACTATTACATTACATTATGGAATGGAATGCATACTATTACAAACTTTGGAAAAAAAATTTTTTGAAAAGGAGCCAAAATATCGAACAGTTATGGCAGCATGGTGCCACAGTTGGTAGTGTTGTCACTTCACATCTCTTGCAAAAGGCCTGCCATCCAATTTGATGTTTATTCATGCCTTGTGCCCAGCCTTCCTGGTGCCATAACCAGGATACAGCTGGTAGTAAGATAAATGAATAATTCTGGGTTTCTGGAATATGTAAAAATATGGAAAACTGTGTATAATATATTTGACTGTTTGCATCACTTGGCACAGAACTATTCTCAAAAAAAGCAAACTTGGATTCCAAACAATGCAGCTTTGGTTTTAATATCAAAAATAGGATTTCATAGTTTTGCCAAAAGTAATACACAAGTGGGTAAGAATTTATCTATTTTTTTTTATTTCTCTTGATATCTAGCATGAACTTTATTTATTTTATTCTAAATACTTTCATAATTTCACAGAATACTATTTTATCTGATTAATGATTAGTTTGGTTTATACTGCATATCCTCATTGTTATGGATGAATTAAATCTAATCTAATTTGTTTTCAAGATTCTCCATATTTGTTTGTTTGTTTGTTTGTCTGTGAACCCTGTCGCTGCATTTAAACATGTATAAAATCCTATATGTAAGTGTAAAATAATGCTAATATAGACATTCTTATATTTTTGTAACCTTATATTTAGTCATTTATAAAAATTTGATTTTTTAATTATCATTATTTATTTGTTTGTTTTTACAAATGTAATCTGTAATCCCAGATGTCTGACACATGCTGGACTGGGAATGGCTGTTTACCCACTAATGCTGGCAATGTGAAGTGAACCTATCTTGTGAGATTTGTATTAGACGGAAAACATATTTTGTGTGACAAACTGGAGGACAATCCATTAACCTTCTATATTTATAGCCTGATATTAGTCATGCAGCTTTCACTCCAACCAAACACAGGCTCTACACACTCTTACCGAAAGTCTTTGTCGGTGGATGTCATTTTTTCCAACAAGTTGGAAATGTGGTAGGTGACATTCGACATTTCAGCTCTTCCAATATTAACACCAATGTCGGCAATGAGTCAGTTTGTCGATGTTCAATAAAAAGAGGGGTTCTTTTTCAAGTGAATAAGACCATATCTTCTGGATCAAGGGTCTGTCTGGTGTAGGACACACTGAGAAACCTGACGCTTGAACATAGTTATTAATAGATTGGGTGCGTTTGAAACCGCAATCTATATAGCCTCCCATTTGGACTGCTTATGTGCTACCTATCCATGTTAATAATTAATTTTTTTTTAATAAGCAGAAAGTATGAACACGCCTTTAAAGCTCTGCGTTCATATTGTGTTTCTTGTATTTTCAAGACAATTTTGTTACACATTTTAGTTCTGTGCGTTGAATTTGGAGTTTTTCCTCCATCTTGTGGCGACTCAATGTATTGCAGCAATAGTTGAAACAGCTATGAAGTCATATTAAATATTTAAAAATAATGTATTTAAACTAATAGGTCATAACTACAATGTGCACATTATAAGATGCGTGCATTCATGTTGTGTATTTGTAGGTAATATGACTCAATATTTTAAATACTTTTAAAGGGGTGCATTGACAGTTTTGGGGTTTCATGGTGACTATATGAATTGCAGCAAATAGAAACAGTTTTAAATACATAGATTGCAGCCTATAGACTACCCACAAAGGTATACACTTTATTAACTGGGTACATGATATATAAAATTAGTGTATAGTATATTATTTGTTACTTTTAGTAAAAAGTTTTCTAAACGTTTCATCTTTATGTAATAGAAAGTACCATAGCCTAAATTAGTTTTGGGGTATTTGCGCCATCTTGTGACAAGTCACCGTACTACTACCGAGTTTTTCCTCCATCTTGTGGCGACTAAATGTATTGCAGCAATAGTTGAAACAGCTATGAAGTTAGATTGAATATTTAAAAAATAATGTATTCAAACTCATAGGTTATAACTACAATGTGCACATTATAAGATGCGTGCTTTCATGTTGTGTATTTGTAAGTAATATGACCCAATATTTTAAATCCTTTTAAAGGGGTGCATTGACAGTTTTGGGGTTTGGTGGTGACCATATGAATTGCAGAAAATAGAATCAGAATCAGAATCAGAATCAAGTTTATTGACCAAGTGTGTTGACACAAACAAGGAATTTGCTTCCAGCTGTTAGTGACTCTCAAAAGTACAGACATAAATAAAACCTATACATGACAAAACAGACAAGACAAGACTAAAACAGACTATACAAGACAATACAGACAATGTCTGTAGACAGTATAAGAAACAGCTATAAATACATAGATTGCAGCCTATAGACTACCCACAAAAGTATACACTTTATTACCTGGGTACATGATATATAAAATTAGTGTGTAGTATATTATTTGGTATTTTTAGTAAAAATGTTGTTGAGGACGTTACATCTTTTCTATGTAATAGAAAGTACTATGGCCCAAATTAGTTTTGGGGTATATTTTAAATACTTTTAAAGGGGTGCATTGACATCTTTTCTATGTAATAGAAAGTACTATGGCCTAAATTAGTTTGGGGGTATTTGCGCCATCTTGTGACAAGTCACCGTACTACTACCGAGTTTTTCCTCCAACTTGGGGCGACTAAATGTATTGCAGCAATAGTTGAAACAGCTATGAAGTTATATTGAATATATAAAAATAATTTATTCAAACTAATAGGTTATAACTACAATGTGCACATTATAAGATGCGTGCATTCATGTTGTGTATTTGTAAGTAATATGACCCAATATTTTAAATACTTTTAAAGGGGTGCATTGACATATTTTCTATGTAATAGAAAGTACTATGGCCTAAATTAGTTTGGAGGTATTTGCGCCATCTTGTGACAAGTCACCGTACTACTACCGAAGTATTTCCTCCAACTTGTGGCGACTAAATGTATTGCAGCAATGATTGAAACAGTTATGAAGTTATATTAAATATTTAAAAATAATGTATTCAAACTAATAGGTTATAACTACAATGTGCACATTATAAGATGCGTGCATTCATGTTGTGTATTTGTAAGTAATATGACCTAAATTCGTTTGGGGGTATTTGCGCCATCTTGTGGCAAGTCACCGTACTACTGTAAAGCGGAACCGATATGTGGAACTATGTAACTTTTAGTGGTTCTACCCGGTGCTTTTTCACGGCGGAACTTATCTTCGGCGGTTGTGTTGCCACGTCGAAAACACAAGTAGCGGATTTTTGTGTTGGGGGAATCTCTTTTTTGGTAACTTGTTAAACGCGAAACCTAATATTTAAACATGGTAAGTGCAAAACCATTAGTAAATAACATTTTATTATATAAGGTTTATTTTATAAGTATTTTTTTTTATTTGTTTGCTAGCTGTCTTTAGCGTATAGTGACCGGCTCCCTTACACACACAGGGTTAAATAGTACTTTTGATCGATAACAAAAATAAGCAATACTTTCGAATAAAACTAATTTTAACAAACAGTTAGAAAGTTAACTAATTCTGAAAATCGCCAGAACTACTGTTTGTTAGGGAGATCGTGAGTCTGAGGTGTTGTTTCCTGTTTGTATTAGCGGGTTAGCCTGCTAGTTATTAGTTATTTAGAATATCTTTAACCCTTATCCGACCGTGTGGCTTTTTTTTGGCAACTTGATGTTTTCATTCGCTGATAACTTCACGTGTTTCAGCCAATGGAATGATTTTTTTTGTAAGAAAATACTTCTGCAAAAAAAAAAATAATAATAATCCAGGTTTTTTTTATTTTTAATTGCCAATTGAATTAGTGACGTCACAGATTTTTAAAAATATAATCAGAATAAAACACATGCTGTTATAGGAAAATAATCTCCTTGTTGGTAACAGAACATCAACTCACCCTATCATTAATCCTTTTTAGCTTTAGTGTATAATTCAGAGATAACAGGTCGAGTCAAGTGGGCTTTTATTGGCATTCCACCCATCTACAGTACAGTACACAGTGATACAAAGCAACGTTCTCCCAGGACCAATGTGCTATTTCAGACAACACAAATTAACAAAAGTAAAACATCAACAACAACAAAAAAAGTCAGTGAGATAGTAGTCACAGTGACTCGTCAAGTCAAGAGGCTTTTATTGTCATTTCTACTCTACACAGTGGTACACAGTAAAAACTAGACAACATTCCTCCAGAACCCTGGTGCTACACTAAACAACACAACGCAAAGCTACATAAAGTGCATTTAGTGCAACCTAGTGCAAGAGTACAGACCGACAAGACAGTCCATACAGACAACAGAAGACAAAACACATAACCCAAGAAAGCGGCGACAGTAAACCTACTGTATACTTCGATTATACAGTACTGTGCAAAGAGAATTGTAAAAACTATAACTGGGGGTATATATAAACAGACACAACGCAATGCAGCACGTACCAGAGCGGAAGACTTGTGTTATATCAAATTAATTGTCCATATAATAACAATACTGTACATGTAAACACTGAATAAAATTTTCAGCAGCAAGGATCATGTAAGACAGCGTAATACGATAAGTGATGACGGGAACTAACTTGTTTCACAGACGCTCCACAACATTGAGTAACTATCAGCAAATGTGTTCTTTGATAGATAGAAAAATAGATCATTTCTGTGATTATTAAGGCTTATAAATCCTTTTATGAATTGTAGCAGAGGTGTAAAATAATCAACGGCTGTGTTAATTTGTTCAGATCCATTTGGATTGTTTTAGGATTTAACTTTAATTTATGTATAATAATTAGTCGACTTTACCAGTTTTGTTTTCTGTGTCTAAACTCTGTGTTTTTATTGTAGGTGTCCGTCATTAACACTGTGGATACCTCCCACGAGGACATGATTGTATGTATATTTGCTGAGTAATTTTGTTTAATTCTAAGTGATCTGAATTTTGGAGTTTGGTTCTTAACACATTTACATTTTGATACCGCAATCATTTATTTATTTATTTTTTCCTCCTGTTTTTTTTAAAGCATGATGCTCAGATGGACTATTATGGCACAAGACTGGCAACCTGCTCCTCCGATCGATCTGTGAAGATCTTTGATGTTAAGAACGGCGGCCAGATTCTTGTGGCAGACTTGAGGGGGTAGGGAGTGGTTTACTCCTGAAAGTAATTAAATTGCTGGCAGCCGATCTAAAAGTTTGCTCTTTTTAATGCACATTGTGTTGTGACTGTGTTTAAACTTAGAATAGAATGGAAAAGATATTTGAAGTAAGTCCATGCAGGGTTTTCTAGCTTTAGTCATAAAAGTTCAGCTCTGCCTTTTTTTTTCTTTTTCTTCTAATGTAGTTGTAACAGAAATGACCAGTAGGGGGAAGCAGAAAGGCGGTCAGTGTTTATAGCTATTGGTGACACACTGCCTCTTCTGTAGCTCACCATTTTTTTAAATTTAATACACATGATCCATCAGGAAAAAGAAGTATATGCCTGATTTTAGCAAAACTTTATTATTATAATTTTTTTGCTAACATGTAGACATGAAGGCCCTGTGTGGCAAGTGGCCTGGGCACATCCAACCTATGGCAACATCCTGGCCTCGTGTTCGTACGACAGAAAAGTGATCATCTGGAAAGAAGAAAACGGGACGTGGGATAAAATGTACAAGTACACAGGCCACAACTCCTCAGGTACCTTTTATTTTTAAAGGTTGATTGCATATAATATTCGCAGTGACTTTTACGTAAACGAATCGAAGCATTGTGTTAAAATGAATTTTCCCCTGTGTAGTGAACTCTATTTGCTGGGGACCCTACGACTTTGGTTTAATCCTGGCTTGCGGAAGCTCCGACGGTGCCATCTCCATTCTGACCTACACTGGAGACGGGCAGTGGGACATTAAAAAGATCAACAATGCACACACTGTAAATGCAGTTTATACAATTTATTGTGGTACCCAGCCTACATAAGCATGTAGGTCTGTTTAGTAGCAGTTAATAACTTTGTGTTTTGATCCTATCAATTTCTAATTTTAATTGTTGATTTCCAATTTTAATCATAAGAAAGAGAGTTAAACTTTTCTCTGCCTCTTTCCTGTCAGATTGGCTGCAATGCAGTGAGCTGGGCTCCAGCTGTTGTTCCAGGCAGCCTCATAGACCAGCCTTCGGGTCAGAAACCCAATTACATTAAACGATTTGTCTCAGGAGGATGTGACAACTTGGTCAAGCTATGGAAGTAAGTAATCGCCAAAAAAACAATTCTAACTTGATCATAGTTAAAGCTGCAGATGTTTGCAGTGGGACTGATGCATACAGATAAAATACAAAATTCTGTTTTTACCATCTGCTGCACTACAAGTAATTTTCATCTTCCTGTTTGTATTTTCACAGAGAGGAGGATGGTCAATGGAAGGAGGACCAGAAACTGGAAGCCCATAGTGATTGGGTGAGAGATGTAGGCTGGGCTCCTTCTATTGGTCTTCCTACCAGCACCATTGCCAGCTGCTCTCAGGTAAATCCTCAATTATCATACAAGAAACCACAATAGTTTAATTTTCAGTCTCAAATGTGGCGTGTTCTAGAGGTTAAATATATAAAAATAGTGTTAATATATTACGGCTTCAAAGTTAACATTAATAAATTAATTTTTTTTAACCAGGTTTGCCCTGATTTGTTTTATTTTTAATAAGCGAAACGAATATGCTCATCTTAACGGTTACCAAACAACCCCTAAAGAAAAACTGAGGGAAGATGTCTGATTTAGTAGACTAGTCTAGAAAACCAGGAAGTGTTTGTGAAATATCACGTTTCTACTGTTGCATCCAATATAAAATGGTTTTGTTGTTTAATTTCTGTTGTTGTATCCCCCCTATATTACAAACTAGCATCTAGAGGCTTCAGGACTGTTGTCCTGAGATGTACCTCAAACTCAGACTTTACATTCAAATGCATTTCGTAACCTAAAGAATTCGGAAGACTAGTAAACATGTAAACGGTATGTTTGAAGTCTACATTAAAGGTTTTTAAAATACAAGTAGTAACGAATAACATTGCGCAGGAACAATACATTGGTCCCTTAAACATATAAAAGTAAGAAGCCGATCTTTATGGTTATGCAGTACGCTGATGTATAATGGTCATTTCTATATTAATATTCCTCGTCCATATCCATTCTACTAAAAATCGAATTGATATCTAAAAACAACTGTAATCTATTTTCAGAAGCGAAACAGATTCTTCAAACTGTTACTATCTAGAACTATAAAATCTTAAACATCCAAAGAATTATTTCATTAGACTTAAAGTCTAAAGCATCTCCAAAAGAAGAAAAATCTGATGCTAAAAGAAGTGTGAGGGTGTTGATTAGTATATTTCAAACTTCTGATCTAAATAACCGTCACATTCTCTCTGCAGGATGGTCGCGTCTTCATCTGGACATGTGATGATCCCTCTGGAAACACCTGGAGCGCTAAACTCCTGCACAAATTCAACGACGTCGTTTGGCACGTCAGCTGGTCCATCACCGGCAACATCCTGGCTGTGTCTGGAGGAGACAACAAGGTACACTCGCTTGTGTTGTTAGACATCTGAAGAATAATAAACAATTCACTTTTTAATGATTTAAAATGATTTTTTCCCGGAATGAACGTAGACACTTTTTAAGTAACAGCAGGAAATGCGTGATGAGGATTAGAACCAATCCACAAAACACTGCAGCCATTTTTGATTTCTGATTAAATCAAAATGCTACCCTTTGAAAAGATCTTTTCTCATCATGTCTATCCGGAGTGTCAAAGAAGTTGCAATGTACTACATACTACATACGTACTAGTTTCTTGTGATGAGCTACAACCCAAACCGTGACTACACATGCCTTTTTATGGAGCAACGGCAGTAGATAATAATAGAATATTTATTCACTGAGTACATGTTAGTGGAAAAATGAGGCATGTATGCTGAAATTCTCGTCAACCTCATTAATGCTTGGCTGTTAGTTTTGCAGTAGCAGCAATCAGTAAATGCTGATACATTCTCATGTCAACTAATTTTGGTGAACAGATGTCTCCTCTTTCGAGTCAATGCCAAGTGTGATGTGTGATGAATATTTATAGATTCTTTTAGAGTACAACATGTAGGGATGTCCTTAGGCAATTTCTGTCGTTTCAGTATTTTCAGAGTAGGTCATTTTGTTTGTATGATCTCTGCAGAATTAGATATCCCATTCAAATGTTAGTTAAAACATATAATCAAATCTGTTTTTGTCAGAAGGTGTGTTTTTCCCTATTACAGCAGCTGTAAATAGAAGCAGGTGTGATTTAAAGTCTTTAACAGATTTATATTCATGTCCTAGTTCTAATTGTGTTTCTATAGTAAGAACTAATGCAGAGATGTGCGAAATTATTTACGCCTAATGATAGATTTGTTTCAGCGTTATGTAAGGAGACTTTTATTTTTCTTATTTTTTTAGATAGGTATCTGCTTATTTCAGTCAGTTTTTGGGTTTTCTGACATTTCATTTTTTGGTATTTGATTTCCAAGAATTTTATTTTTCCGGATCATATTCTCTTAATGAGAGAAAAAGAGGCTGGTGAGGATTTGAGACATGCCAGAACATCTATAACTATGAAAGAGCTAAATGTAAGACGTCATTGCAGTGGACAAAGGGTTGTGGTGTAGGTGCAATAAAACACTTTGAATGTGCAGTTATAGAAATATAATCAATTAAACAGTAACATGGTTTTACATCAGGCTGTAGCATACCACCTCGCTGCTGGTTGTATATTTTTACCAGGAAGTAAGGGTTGTATGGCTGAGCGCTGGCTAATGATATTGCTTTATTTTTTACAAATGTTTTCATAAACATTTTATTTATGTAAAAAAAAAAAAAAAAACATGTAAAAAGCCATTTAGGAATACGTTCAACACTCTGATACTTTAAGGTTTTAGGGGTTAATGACTGCATGTCTTTCACCCCAGGAAGGTCGTCAGATCACCTCATGATCTCTGATTTCATTTAGATGAAAGCTCATGAATAACTCTGCTTTTTCAGTAAGAGGTCCTCGTTAATAAATTCCAACCAATTTCATTTAGATGCATTTGGAGCTGATTTTAAAAAATGTCTGTTAAATGGATAGCTAGATAAATAAAGTGAACTAATAAAAAAAAATGTTTAATGCTCTAATAAGAAGATATATAATATATAATAATAATAATAATAATATAATAAAATATTTGCATATGAGTAAAAACAATAAATAAACAGATTGTTTGAAAAATGCCTACTTTAGATCTGTGTAATGTGCTAGGTAAGGTAAATAAAAAAGAATCAAAATTTAGATTAATAACTGAATTGAATAACTGAAAATTAGATTTGATATGATTGAAGGTGTTCTCTTTTATTCAGGATACTGGATGCTATTCTTTTGCCAGACACAAGGGGGCATTAATGCAATCTAGTCTGTTCATCACAAAAAATCTGTCGGTCATTAGGAGAAAAGTCCTGGACTGTCCTATTGTTTTGCAAACATTATTAACACGATTTTACATTAATAAATGACTCAAAGTAATAATTAGGGCATTGTTCTGTTATCTATTGTTTGTTTTAAGACTTGAACAGACTTTTAAATGAAGTTTTACATTTCTAGCACATCATTAACATAAAAAAGCAGATGCTCATATTAAGCACCTTAAAAAGTTTTTCTGCTTACAGCTTTCTTTTCTTTTGCACTAAAGATGCTACTGTTGCCTTTACTGAACCCGATTTATTGCTAATTAATATGGCCCTAGTTCCTGAAGTGCAACAGATGTTAACAATAGAGCAGATGCAAGTATTTCTGCCTAGTCATAATGTTGGATGCATATAAACTGAGCATTAAGGCTCGCAGCATTCGCATTTTGCCTGAAGTTTCAGTCATATACATATACAGTATGATCTTAAAGTTTTGGGATGCTTAGGATTTTTGTATAGCACTGCATGTGATATTTCAGGGTAGGAAATTGCAGTGGACTGTTTTTCAAACCAGATGTTGGGTCCATAACATTGCATAGTTGCTTGCATTTTTATTGCTTTTTGTTTTATATTGAGCTCAGTTTTAAATTGTCATCCTTAGCTAAGAAAGTGCAACCATATGACTTTGATTATTTACTTAAATGCCTTGCTTGTGGAAATTTGGTATACAGACCTAGTAGTATAAACTTACATTGTAGAAGCCGTTTAAACTCGGATCACGTTATTTTGACTGTTATGAAGTGACCTTTAGTCTGACGTTGCATGTCATCTTGTGTTCCCAGGTGACTTTGTGGAAGGAGTCTGTGGGCGGACAGTGGGCTTGCATTAGCGACGTAAATAAAGGCCAGGGGGCCGTGACCTCCATCACAGACGGCCAGCAGAACGAGCAATGAGACGGAACCTAGTGAAGATGGGTTCACAGACGGATGAATTCATTAAACCTCAGAGACTTTCTTAATCCAATAACCATCATTCCCCCCAACAACCAGTAAATCCAGATGGCCAGAATAGTCTGCACTACTTTTCAATCAAATTTTTTTAACTCAAAAGTAATAATATGTTCACTATGATTGATTACTGCCTTGCAGCAGTGTTTGAAATGCAGGATTTTCTGATATGTCTTTTGAAAGTCACTTTAATAAGCATTGTGATTGATGATCTGAAGGTTCAAAGCCCAGATCTTGTATTTAATATCTTAAATTGAGAGTTAATGATATTTTGTTTGAAATATCACAGTGCCACTGGATTAAAAAAAAAAAGTTTTATAATTATACACTTTTATTGTTCAGTTCTGTAATTTTTGTTCTGTATTAAATATTATACAAAAATAGCTTGATGCTGCTTGAAGTATGGTTTGAATATTTATTTATTTATTTTTTCAAATTTTATCCGTTCTTACATTTCCTTCTTTGTTCAAGTCTCATAATCACAACATCAAAACACAATCATCTTCAAAGCTTAAATTCTGATCGGAAAATGCCGACGTTCCCTTGAGCACCAGTCATGTGTTTTGAACAACAGGTGAAAGCATTTGTAAGGCTGATCTCTGGCATGCCATGCCTTCACTCAATGTGTTTATTATGGTAGTGAGCGATGCATTTCCGTTCAGCTCTTCATTTTTTGTGGTTTACTCCTTCATTGATGGCAAACTGAAAGAACAACGAGGACAAATTTATTCATTCCAGATCGAGACAAACAATAACATTTTCAGCAGTTTCATTTGTTTAGATCTTTTTTATAATGAATATTGTCACACAGTCACTTTACAGAAAACAAGATATAGATTTAGATCCCTAATAAGCAAGAAAGAGCTGATAATGGCATACAAATTTCGTAAGTTGACACGAGGGAACCTTGAAAGGATCATAAATATGGGCATATATTGAATAAGATTTATATGATAAGTACAAGAAAATACTCAAGAGAAATCCAGAGTATATCCAGGTGAGATTGAGTCTCTGCAAAGTTCAAGCCTTTAGGCTATTTTTTGTGATTATCCACAGCAGCAGAGTTTCCCACCAAGCCTTGAACAAGAAATTACACAGATTTAGCACATACAGTTCTATAGTTTTTGAATTTCATAATATTAAAAAGTTTAAAAGGTTGGTGTTATCCTTCAAAATAAACTCACACAACCCTATTAGCTATGTTGGACAATATGAAATGCAGAGTTTGAATTTAAGAACTAGACTTAAGATTGGAAGCCCAGATCACCAAGGATCCATTTATTTTTGTAAAAAGATAAGCAAAGTGTATGATGTACTATTAATTGACAAACAGGTTTATGCATCAGGAGGTCTTTATGATGTTCAAGTAATAACTAATGTCCAAATATCAAAATATTAATCTCACACACAAAAAGCAAAAGAACAGAACCAGGACAAAAGTATAGTTAGGAGATTAATGGTTATTAATTTCTCTTTTTTCTGTTTTTCAGTGGGTTTTTTATTTATTTATTTGAAATAGTTTTTTGTTGTTTTTGTGGCCAACTAGCTAGCTAGTGTCTAGGTTAAGATATGTTTAATAACACATTGCATTTCTAGTACATCCAGTACTTCTAGCTCTGGCAAAAATCCTGGTCTTTAAAAGGTTAATCATCTGCAGGTTATTTCAGAGCTATCAGATATCAACCAATTAAGTTATTTTTCAATTGTTTATATCAACAACATTAGTTCAAAACGTTAACCTGGTGATTTTTAACATTTTGCAAGAAATTCTTATGGGCACTAAATATAGTGTTTTATATGACAAAGCATATCTTAAGCATGCCTGGAGAAAAGAAAACCTCTGTAATGTCTGGTAATTGGTCACTGATGCTCTTCTGACGTTGGAAAAGTTGATTGTATCCTGAAATCCAAGTATGTGAATACATTTAGCTCACAGCATTTAACAAAATACACATTTTGTTACACAGGCAAAAGTTGACCAAATATTAAATTAAGAGGTGGCAATAAATTCGAGAGCAGGTTTTTTTTTTATAACTTTGAAATGTGAATATATAATGTTTTTTTTAATATTAAAAATTGCATGCGTTATATGACTTTCCCAATTATCAGAAATGTGCCAATTATCCCGAAGCTTAATGGCATGACACCCTAACATCCATGTCACATAAATAGCGACTCGTGTACCACAGCACTGCCTTATAAGAAATAGTGACACGTTGCAGTGGCAAATCAGAGGAAACGACTTATTGCATCAAAAAGAGCCACGCATAATAGGATGCATCCCAAATGGCTCCCTCCTCCTTACGAAGTGCACCAAAAGTTAATTGCTTTTTCTGCCCCTTTGTAGTGCATTGTATATCAAAGAGGGAATGCATTTGAGCTCCACATCGAGCGCGGTGCGGGGCGCACAGGAGGTTTACACTTTTTTTGCGGCGCGCGCGCGGTGACACTAGACCGGGTGAGTCACCCCCGGCGTGCTGCTGAGTACTGAGTGTTGAGCGCGCGCGGATCCTCTCCCGCTTTCCGTTCGCGATTGTACTTTTTCACCAGACTGTCGACATTTATCGCCCCCCCTCGGTCCTTCGTTCTTCGTGTAACCACGCCGGTCATGCCGAGCTGGAGGAGGAATCTGACTTTTTGCTTGCAGAAAACGCACGACGAAGGTAAGACGCTGGGATCTGCGGCGGCAGCGTCGCGTGCACGGGCTTGGCGATGCGGAAATCGCGCGTGTCGGTGGATTTGGCACTCGTGCGTAACAGTGCTTCCCCCCCCTCCGGTGTCTTTTGCAAACAAAACCTCGAGCCTCGTGCTTATTTCTGAACGCTGATTCTTCGTAAGGTGTGAACCATTCCACGTGCTAAGGTTCACGTTGGGTGTCCCAGGGTAACCCAAGTTCAACCTCCATCAAACACATCTTATCCACATCACTGGTCTGTCTGACAGACCTTAGTTAAACTCTTCAGGAAAATAAATCAGTTCTTAAATATTCCTGTAAGACCCGAGTACTACCTTAATATAGTATGCTTAATTTGATGGCCAAATGTACATATAACATACATATGGTTTATAGACACTTAACCAATCAAACGCATGCTTGTTGAACATCCAGTTCCATATTTGGTCCTTCCTTTGTTATAATAAGCTCCACTCTTTTTGGAAGTCCTTCCACCTTCCTCATTTCAGCCACAAGAGCATTACTGAGAACACACACTGATGATGGGTTTGGAAACCTCTGGTTACAGTCAGTATTCAAGTTTATCCCAACGGTGCTCAGTAGGGTTGATGCAAAGGCTCTTTGAAGGACACTTGAATGCTTCTACTCCAACCTTGGCAAATTATGTCTTTATTGATCTGAACTAACAGGATAAGAGTGTTATGCAATGACAAAGTTCTATCTATCTATCTATCTATCTATCTATCTATCTATCTATCTATCTATCTATCTATCTATCTATCACACCACACTTTTTTTGTAATGGAGTTATCCTACCTGTATGTTTCTGGGAGGTAACAACAAACTTGAGGGAATCCATGACAATGTAAGAACCTAATCTAAGATCATTACAACTCAAACCTAATCCATCTAAAAAATCTGAAATGTGATTGAGATTAGCAAAATAATCATTTTTATCTGTACTGTCCTGCTGATAAGTTGACTGGCAATTTAGATCAGACGTGTTCCACTAAGACTGGAGTTGTCTATCTGAACACCCTCAGATGCTGTATCCTTGGACACTAGCAAAACTACCAGAAGTGACCAGTTATAGCCTTTTTGGTTTTAGCAGGGACAAACATAAAGATTGTAACTTGTCTGGAGACACTAGTGAGAGTGAAAGTTTTGCCTTGGGCATAGAGCGATCAGCCAATAACATTACGACAGGTGACATGAATAACACTGATTATCTCTTCATCATGGCACTTGTTAGTGGGTGGGATATATTAAGCAAAAAGTGAACATTTTGTCTTCAAAGTTTATGTGTTAGAAGCACTAAAAATTTAAAATAAAGAAGTGACAAGGGCTGAATTGTGTTGGCTAGATGACTGGGTCAAAGCATCTCCAAAACTGCAGCTCTTGTTGTCTGAGCCAACAGACGAGCTACTGTATCTCAACTAGCTTTTAACTTAATACTGATCCTGATAGTAAGGTGTCATACTACACAGTGCATCACAGTGTGTTGCATATGTGGCTGTGTAGCCACAGACCAGTCAATATTAGGCAGGTGGTCATAATGTTATGCCTGGTCTGTGTACATTTGTGTAAATACTTTCAAAGCTGTTTAAATACAATGAGAAAAACTGCAATGTAGTGGTAGAGATGGTCAACAAGCCTTCGGCACTTGTTTGTTGTAAGCCTGGGTAGATGTAAAGACACCAAATAAGAGAGCATTTGTGCAAGGCAAAATAATTACAAATTAAACACTTGAAAAAAGTTCCTGTAAGAAGTTACAGAAAGTCTCATGGGGACACTGAAATTACAGATAGCTTTTAAACATATTTTTTTCATCGATTTTGTCTATTGTCTCACTTGCAATTTTCCAGTGAATTGCAATCATCACACTGAAATCCAGTTTAGAAGGAGAAAGCAATACATTGGACTGTGTGCATGTGTGTGTGTGTGTGTGTGTGTGTGTTTGTCTGTGCAGCCTCTGTATAATGGGAGTTGTAGAATTGAAGGTTGCCAGATGATATCTGAAAACTAGCAGTTTCCCTCCCTATCTTGAACAAGGTACCGTACGTTTCTCTGAGTTGAAGAGTTCAATTTAAGATTAGTTCAAACTTCGAACTTTCGGTAAACATAAAAAAATAGAGCGAATGGAAATATACAAATATGGAATTGGTTTAGTAATTTCTGTTATTTTATGGTATTTCATTAAGACTCCAGCTGCATACAGTTCTGTTTCTATACAGGGTAATGGGCTAATTAATGAAAAATGTTCAAGAAATGTATATTTTTATAAATAAAAAGATTTAGACTCCCAATTCTCCAGTATAAGTTAATATTAGGGATGAGCAATATGAGAACATTTTATAACAATACATAAAAATCTTACATAATAAGAACCATATATTTGTTTATTAGTGCTGCAAAAACTGGACATGATACTTATATATTTATATATATATATATATATATATAAATATATGATTTAATCATATATACTGTATATGAGACAGGAGAAAAAACCTTTTAATAATTGTAACATTTAAACAATTTGTTGTTCAATACAAAAAAATATTCTAGTTAGCTTAAAATAAGTTTATAATTTATCTAAAAAAAATACAGATGTAATTTATCACAATTTTGATATTATATTGCCATATTGCCAAGCCCTAGTTAATGTTATAATGTGGCAGTTCTGATTTGTTACATCTACAAACTTATTACAGTTTATATGAATGTAACAAGAGAAATCCTACAAAACAATTTTCTTTATTTAAAAAAAAAATTACATTTTCACATTCACAAAATCTGTTTGTGCCATTATTGAGATAAAGCATGAGAGAATTTGCAGTTGGGCCTTTTGAGAAGTGTAACTTAATAATTTTTTTTTGAGTAAAAATGTTATTGTAACATAAGGATGGAGATGACATTAATTGGAGACTCATTTTCTAAGTATTCACATCATGAAAGACACATTTTGTAAATTCAAATAAAGTGAGTTTCTGTTTGTAATTTAAGTTTTAGTTGGATGCAATGTTAAGTATCAAAGTTTCCAGAAGTGGCATTGAGATAACTCAGAGGACACAAGCTGGTGAACACTTCAGCTCTCCTTATTTTCACAGTGGTGTTATTAAGCATGGCAGCTTCTTCCTTAAAGCGATTCTCTCTCAGCTGGTTAATTCATGTCCAACGTAGCACAACACTTTACAGCAGAAAGCCAAATGTTTGACAGTTGTTGTTTTTTTGCACTTCTAACAAACAGAGCTACAGTGTTGTCATAACTGCTCAATATCAAGCTTTAATGTGAATATTATATTACAACAGAAGCATGTAGATGAGAAATGTCTGTCATTTTGTAACTTTAACTAGTTTAGAGCAAAGCATTTGTGTTTCAAAAAAATACATGATACATTTTCTCAATAATGGAATCTAAAGTCATAGAATATATGGTTTCTGAATCTTTCTTTGGAGAGTGAATACAAGGGGTTCTACCTAGAACTTGTTCTGAATAAGAAACTATTAAAAGTTGCTACATACTGTATATCTATTAAGGATTTTGTAGAAATATATTCGATAACTGCATATATTTATGTCCAAATTATACTTGTTTTAATGTTGACATACATTTCCGATAATATTTACAAGACATTTCAAAGTATTAACTAAGCAAATGTTTATGAACAGAAATGTTGGAATGAGTTCTCTTAAAGGGACATGTTAAAAATAGTCTTTTTTTTTTCTTTTTTTTTTTTTTTGTTTGATTTCTGAATAGAACTTTCTATTGAGAGCACAAACACTGTAAAGTAATATATGTAAATGTTAGCCTTACCATGGAAAATATACAATTATGCATATAGGAAAAAAATCCATTTGCCCTCCTGGCTTTATATGTATTGAGTTTGATGAGGATGTAGCATTAATCCATCACACAGAAGTATCTCACCCACACAAAGCAGAAATTCTTGTTCATCCACACTGCACTGTTATGAAAAAGGGATTAAGATAGTATTTTTATATTAGCCTCATTTTTTACTTAGTTTTGTCAATAAGGCGAGATTAGAGTTTGGTTGCATATTCTTTATTCTGATTGTAATTGCTCCACACAATTAGCCACACAGTTGTAGGATCTTTTCCAGACAATTTATATTCATTCAGAATACTAATACTTTAAATACTATTTTTAAACATGTATTTAAATGTGTGCCTTATTCTATATTTTGTTTATAAGACATTAGATATACAGTACAATTCTAATATTTACATTTGTATCATTTATTTTGGTTGCAAAATGACAAAAATTGCATTACAGGATATTATACTACGTAAATGCTTTTTCTATATCGGGGCACGACACAATCAGAATCATATTGTTATAACACATGCATCATTTTTAGTTGGTGAATAGAATTATTTGGACACATGTGGACATATCTCACACACATGTGGATCTTCCCCAATTTGTTGGGGACCCAAAAGTGTTCCAGCAGGGTAGTGTCTCTGTACTCCATGTTTTTCCAGTCTCCTATGACCTGCACAGAGCCCTGACCTTAACAGTACTGAACACCTTCGGAAACAAATGGAACACCAGGTGCATGCCAGGTGTTTTTGTCCAACATCAGTGCCTGAGGTCACTTGCTTCTCTTGCTGCTGAATGGGCAAATTTCTGTCACCATGCTCCAGAATCTAGTGGAATGACTTGGAGGCTGAAATAGTAGAAAACAAGGAGACCAGCACCATATTAATTCCTGTGATTTTGTTAGAGCAAGCTACAATCTGTTTGTGATGATAAGGTGTCCACAAACTGTTGCACATACCATTGTCACATGCCTAATTTAATTTTCAAAGCTACATTATTAATGCATGTTTACATTTTTTTTTCACCCCAAACAATTGCAGTTTGTAATTATGATAAGATTTACTGAATTTTGTGATGAAGCAAGTAGTCTAGCAGATGCCACACATTAATTAGCAGCTTTTACTAAATATAGGACTGAAAACATTTGGTGACGTACAATGTAATGTTTTCAGTTTACTCATTTTACAGGCATCAGATATATTTTCTTGTAACTTTGTAGTCTGTAGGTTTATTGCTATAATATTGCTTTGATTCTCAGAAATGTGGGATTTGTCAGAAATAAAGCAACACTAGTGTAAGTTATAAAGCCAGCTGTTAGTGTTAGTGTACATTCGATTGTTCATCATAGAGGCGGTAATTGCCATCACTCTATATTTAGAATGGTGTCGAATTGCAGACGTGGAAGATCATGAGCTGTGTTCTGCCACCAAAGTCCAGTAATAATAAGAAATGTTTATGTCTCACACATATTAAAAAGTTCATTTGTTGCCTAGATTCGTACAAATATACATTGTTTACACTACACCATCGCCTTTGGTGTTCACGTAACATTTTTGTGACTTTTGTGAAAGCATGCATCTGCATCTTTTAAAGTTGATCACCCTTAGTCACTTTTACTTCAAAACACTACACTCATAAGCCACTTTATTATGAACATCTGTACACACTAATTTATGAAATTATCTAAGCAACCATCATTACACAGCAGTAAATGTAAATACAGGCCCAGAGATTCAGTTAATTTCAGAACTTTAATTAATCATAATGAGGGAAAATGTGATCTCAGTGACTTCACAGGGTTGAGCTTATCTCATAGGACTTTCATGCACAACAGAATAATGTGAAGATAAACACCCAGTGATCGGTGGTTCTGCAGGTCAAAATGCCTTGTTGATAAATATGTCTCAGCCTGAGCAGTACTGCTGAACAGGGGCATCTTTTTATGGCCACAATTTACTATTGTTTTAGCACAATAGATAACAAACCATGGCACAAAAAAACAAAAACATTCATTTGTAGCCAATGCAATTTTTTACAAGAACGTCAAAAGGATGTTATATATGTTATAAGGGTATCTACTATTGAAGTTGTCATGAACATGGTGTTACAGAGCATTGCATTGCTCTGCATCATTTACCAATACTCATCTTTTTCAGAAATAGATGAAGTGGTCTATTTGCATAATTTTTAAATATAGATTATGCAGATCTCTCTAATAAACATTTAACAATAAACACCAGGAGCTGCAGGTTTCTGTCACATTAGTGTTCATAAATCATGCCCCAGATGATAAGTCGTTATACACAGCAGGTGCAGAGGTCAGCAATATAAAGCATTATTCTCAACAATGAAGTCATTCGCTATTCAAATCATTGATAATATGCGCCTTGCGTGCACACACACAGACACCCACCCATGCACACACACCAACCCTTACTCACAAACACCTCTTCAGCTTTCATCTCCGATTACACTTAATTTCCAACTTAGAATAATAATCACAGAACACCAAAAGTGCTCTGGAGGATACCGATGACTGCAGAGTGTCTCCGGAATTTGTACAGGCCGGTAATGAAGACATGACAGACGTTATAATATGAATATTTATAGGGTTCTTAATCCAAGGAGGGACATTATTTTTCCTAAGACTGAGTAAACTCCTTATGTGAAAAAAACTAGTCCCAAAAGCCATCAGCTCCAAATCACTGTCAGACTGCTTGAGCATATTGGGTTATTTACATTTTACACACACATATATATATATATATATACTATTTAAATAATTGAACATTTACCCTTCAGTGTGATTAATTTGAACAGGTAAGAACTGATCTCAAACACAAGTCCATCCAAGAGTGTATGAGTAATGGTTTCGCAATCTGCTTTCAACTAAATTATAATGAGGCTTGATTAAAGTTAGAAAGCCATTTAACCCTGAATTGAAATTAGTTGCATTAAGTGAACCAAACATACATTGTGAAGTACTTACTTCATAATTTACTTTGATTTACTTCATAATTAAGTTAAGGTTAATTATAACATTGGCTTACAAAAGTCATTAAATTAAGCCGTTCTTAGTTTGTATCTTTAAATAACTATGATTTTACATTCATTTGTGCTTTTTGTTCTGTCGGTACGTTTTTGGGAATATATCGTGTTCTTTAGTCTGTCATGTTGTTGGAAGACATGGTTATTTTTTTCTTGGTCTTCAGTTTGTAACAGGAAGATGACAATCGCTTTTTCCCCCCTCCTATATATATTGTGTATATATATATATATATATATATATATATATATATATATATATATATATATATATATATATATATATATATATCCTAAGTAACTCAAAATCACTTATTACTCAAAATCACATATTCTAACAAGGTTTTACTTATTAATAAGTTCTTTTTTGTTGATATACACTAATTAAAATGATGTTGATGTAAAACTGAAACAAGTGACATGTTCACAGGTATGTTCAGGGATGTTTTCTGTTCTTAGTAGTGATTAGATTACGCACTACAGCAGCAGAATTATATACGTCTCATTTTCTGCCTTCTATCTAGCCAGTACTTTGTACAGCAAGAATCAACCCATGCTATTATGTAGAGCTTCCTCCAGCTCCATTTAAGTAATTATCAGCTCCTGCAGGTCAAGGTTTTGTCTCCTGTAGTTAAGTGGTGGTGTGCTGAATACTTATAAAAGCACCCATCTCTCAGTATGATTAATACATAGTGCTTTTGTTAGACATGGCCAGATGAGACTGGTGATGCTGATATTACAGTGTCTCCAGACACATGCCAGTCTGTAAATTCAGGTTTATGGAGTAACAGTTGACTTAGGGCCATTTGCATGGATGCATTTTGTGGTTCAGTGGTTCAGCCTGCCTGGGCCTGCATTAGCAGTGGTCCGTGAATGTATTGTGAAGAGTGTGCTAAAGGGCAGCTTTTTTCTAACTTCAACTCTAGTTCACTGTAGTACTGAATACAGTATGGTTTAAATGAGTGCAGAGGTTCAGGTAATCAGAGGTTCACACAATTTATAATATATAAGGACCAATATTATCAGTGATTTTTCACCTATTAGTTTGTCTGGAACCACAAGCTCAAGTAGAAATAGCTTTTTGTAAGCACACAAAGATTTGTGCCTAGCAGGTCAGTTTCGACCCTTTAATGTCATTCATACACCTAATGCACAGTGTGTTTGGTTGATTAAAATGTCCTAGGGCTCACTTGGAAGCAGCTTGAGACCATATACTTCGACCTGAGCTAATCTTCCCCATTCTTTCTCAGGCCAGTTGTTTGATCCACACCTGCTGTGTTTATACCAGCAATAAATGAAAAGCACCTAGCAGGTAAGCCAAGTTCAATCTGACAGATTTTTCTGGACACCACAGATAATATATTTTCAAATACAATATAAAAGCAACATGTAAACTGTGAAATAGACAAAAAGCAATAGGTTTCAATAAATAGACAAATGAACAATACCCAAGGTTTTTATATAATAGGATATGATTTTGATTTTAAAGCTAATAATGCGATAATTGATATCACTAAATGATGCAATGATGTCTATTATTTTTTATATTACTTTATACATTTGGCAATTTTTTGCACATCAGTTTGTTCTTTTTTCAACAAATTTTGATCATTGCCTTTTAAATTGGCGCATCAATCCAATCGGGATTGCTCCATCCCTGAAAAAAAACAACAAAAAAGACTGTACAAGCATTACACAAACACAGTTTTTTGGAAAATGAAATGTATGACATAATGTATAAGGAAAAGACTACAGGGGTATTATTAAGGGCACAAAACAACAGCAGATACTAAAAAGCTTTAAAAAGTTTCAAACTGTGATTTGAAAGATGATGGAGGGGATGTTGCTCTGTTGGAGAGAATTTCAGAGTTCAGGTGCCACCATGCTGAATGATCTACCACCCACTGAGGAGAGTCAAAACCTATGCATGACAAGTAAATAATTACTAAGAGAGCTGAGACTATTGGGAGTTGTGCTTCAGTGGAGTTGTTTAGATAGATATTTACAGTATAAATTGCTTTAAATGTCAGAATTCTGTATGAATTAAATGCAAACATTAACCCATCCAGTGCATGTTAAAAACAGCAGGGATGATATAAACATTAAATTTGTTCTTGTTTTAGTTTTAGGGTCCCTGGGACAAGAAGATTACATGTTCGGGCTTTTATTTTTTATTTATAGTTGTCAAGTAGATATGTGGGTTCAGTAGGATGGATAGAATATGTACCAGTGTGGCTTGGCCAATAAATTGATGATTTGTGCCATCTTGTGTTATATAATAATTACTTAATAAATGGCTCATTTAATGTGTATGTGGTCTTTTATATTTAAGTCTGAAATTGACAGTAAAGTAGTTTTTTTTTTTTTCACCACTTTTTTTTCTTCGCAAAACCGCTTTGATGAGACAAGAAGCCCAGGTCTAATAGCCCATATTTTAAGGTTTTGAACCTCTGAACCTCCAAGAGCCATTTATTTTAAGATGTGATAGATCAGAAGCACAGGGGCCAGAAACTGAGCTATCTTAGTTTTTTATCTGTTTCCTCCTGAGCTGTAATCTGTGAAGTCTAAGGTCAAGGGCAGCACTTTACTACCCAGATTTAATCATGGAATGATTGTAGAGCATGAACAAGAAGATCAGATTTCTATTCTATATAGCACTTATTCAAAAATGTGAATGCTTTAAATATTAGTTGTAATACATCAGAATTATTCTTTAAAACTGAATAGAAACCTGGCAGGGCTAATAGGTAATTTGTGTGCCCTGACTTGAATTGTGACTCTTTATGCATGAGCACCACTTACTGTTTATTCTAAAAGAGTGTGAAAGATAAGAAACAGAAGTGCCAGTGCTGCTGCCATCATTGTTTTACAGCTTAATATACTCTCTGTGTTTATATTCTTCTGGCCTGGCCCATCTATCTCCTTAACTGTGATGGGTAGCCTTAGCAACATAACTAAAACTGCCTTCCACAACAGCACATCATCAACTCCAGTAACAGAAGGTGTCATGGAAAGACAATAACCGGCTCCCGCACTGAATTTATGGATACGGACAGATAATGTCTTTCTGATGGCCTTTTCTTTCCACTCTGTCTTTTTTTGTTGGACTAAAAACAGCACACACCACTGGTGCTGCTATCAAAAACAGTAAGCTGATTATGTTAGCACTTACTCGGACACTTTAGACCAAGTGCTATATATGCTTTAGGTAGAAATAAATATCAAGGGGAAAGTAACAGTTGGTAACGTAATCATTGTTTGGAATTTTGCCTCAGTGAGGATGGATCAGAATTTTATCTTCTTTATAAGATTTTGGGGAGAGATCGAACACTCACAATAGTTTGAATCAGAATCTCTCTAATTTAATTTTACAGCTTAGCACAGGCAAGCACAGGCACTTGTGAGTGGGGTTAAGAGTGCAGAGGAAGAAAGGAAAAGTAAAGACAGGAGCATTCATAAATCAACATTCACATGGGAAGTGGAGTTAAATTGGAAGTGGAGTTAAATTAGAAGCCTTTTTACATCCTTTTATATGACACTCTTCATCCTCTATTTTTCAAATGTTGATGTACTGGGTGTAGTTTTCAGAGTCACTGTCTTGACTAGTGTGACAGGTAATGATTATATACTTTACCATCCATTCCAATAGGAACACCGGTACTCCTGCTGATTTGTGCAGTCAACTATTAATGTGGCAGCAGCACAATGCATAAGATCATACAGATACAGGTCAAGAGCGTCAGCTATTATATACTTAAACATTAAAATTGGGGAAAAGTGTGATGTCTGTGAATTTAACCATGGTGTACTTGTTGCAAAATGTAGGAGTATTTTAGAAATCTCCTGGGATTCCTACATACAGCAATCTAGAGTTTATATAGAATGATGCAAACAACAAAAAAAACTCTGTGTATGGAGGGTCTGTAGGCTAGTTCATAGCAGAGATCAGAAGAAAATGTCCAGACAGGTCTGAGCTTATAGGAAGTCTTTAATAACTGTGTGCTATCATTAGAGACAGGAAGTAATGAAGTACAAACCCTCCATTACTGTACTTGAGTCTATTTTTCTGGGATCAGTACTTTACTTCACTTTATTCTTTTAACAACCTTTTACTTTCACTCATTATATTGTTTACACAAACTTTCTACTTCTAATATTTTCAAATCAGGCTTGTTACATTAGTTTTAATCTATTTGGTGACATGATCAATATTTTTCTTCTCATTGCATGCTGTTTTCAGCCCATGAACCTATTTCTTGTAATTGCACGGCTTTTTCAGTCTACCACAACAATTAAGGCAGAAGGCAACAAGAAGTATGGGGCTACACGTTCAGCCTGGATACATTCATTAAATAACACATTTTTTAATTATTTTGTATTACTATATTAATATGACGCGAGGTCCAGTTATCAGCATGACACTAAAACAGGTAGTAGTAATGGCTACTTTTTACTTACGTACATGTCAGAGCCCAAACTTCTTTACTTTATCTTGAGTTAAAAAGTATAATCTATACTTCAATTTTTATCAAACCAAGGTTAAATTTTGAACCGTGAATTTTGTGTACCGTTAAACCCTTATATTGGGTCACACCCCTAAATCAGTTAACTCTAATTACACTATGGAAATGTTGTTTATTACATATTGCCTATTATGGTAATTTCAATCATGTTCTTGTCAATTCAGTCTGTTTCAATAAACATCCAGCTTCTGTAAATAGTCACTAACATCAGGTTGGTCGAATCCAGCAAACTAAAAGCCTTAGGTTGGATAGCAGAACTATAAACTTTTGCAATGTTCATTATGTAAACTGAAGTCAAAAAGGTCTGAGGGTACAAGAGCGTGTAATTAGATTTAGAATGAAGAGCCCAAACTTAATAAGATGTTGCATTGCTTCATTGCCTGAAGAAACTGAGCAATTTATTGTGTTACTAAAAGTGGTTCAGTGCTGCTTTTTTTTTTTTTTTTTTTTTTTTTTTTTTTTTTTTTTTTTTTTTTTTTTTGGGGGGGGGGGGGGTGTAGAGGTAGATGAAGCCATTTTTTTTAAATTATTAAATCAAATAATGATTTCATGGAAGGTCAAATTAAAATAAATAATGTTGAAATACAACTGGTAATGTAAGAGGAATATGTATATGTTTCATTAAAAACTCAGTTTGTTTCAAATATATAAAGGTACAGTGCGGGAAATGGGGGGAATCACTCTGTCTGTACTGAAGATATAGCTGAGCTTAAGAACAAGCTCGCACACTTAACAGCTGAGTTTGTCTCAATTGAAAAACAAGTGGACCTTGAATCTCTGTTGAGACGAAATAACATTAGGATCGTCAGAGGGTTTCTAAGTACACTGTCACCAACACTACAGCTGTCACCACGTTGCTTAAGGAAGCTTTTAAGTTCCACTGTTAGCCCGGGTAAATAGAACATCCTAATCGAAACTCTGAAACATGGTGGGCGACCACGCACCATTTTTACCAGGTTTCATTATTATAGCAACTTCAAATGTTTTACAGCAAGCAAGAAAGAGTCAACAGGATGGGGTTTGTTATGGACTTTTGTTTATGGCATGTCTCCGTATCATCTATAAGGGTGCTGAAAAAGACGTTGTTTCTAATTCTTTGTTTCTAATATGTTACAAAAGAGGGTAAAATTATACGAATGTGACAAGCTTTTGTTTTTCAAGGGGTATATCATTATTGGAAGCACCTACTTGAGTATTAGTTCAATATTAAGACTCTGTGGGAGTTATCTGTCTCTCAAATCTACTTCAGGCTCAGGTTATTTTTCGAGTTTTGTAACAGCAGTTTTGTGACTTTTTGTGTAAATGATGAACATGGACATGAACAAAGAACTTTTCAGAACATTGAACATCAACTAAAACATTATCTTATACAAATACGCCAAAGTTTTGTGTTGTATGTAGAGCTGCAACAACTAATTATAACAAATGTCGTTATCGATTAGTTGGGCTGCTCAAGTTTCCATTTAGCGTGAATGCAAGATAACACAGCTGCCGCGACAGTGGCGGAGAGTACAGGGTCAACTGGCAGCAGGAACATTTGCCTATAATATACAACTATAATTTTTTTATCAGTTACAGAATGTAGTCTCTTTTAATACAATATTAGGACCAGTTAACAATTTGAAATAGAAATATTATTTTTGAATCTCGCAAGTATGAATATATAATCAGCATATATTAATAAATCTTAGCAAAACTTCTGCTCACAACTGACAAAAAAGAAAATCCAGAAAACATTGTAGATTACACTGCATGTTTTTATTTTTTTATATATATATATATATATATATATATATATATATATATATATATATATATATATATATATATATATATATATATATAATTAGGTTTCTTTGAAGTTCTTTTTCTATTGTTTGTTCTTAATGGTGGCTTTGATCAAAATTGCTTTTCTTAAAAGCATAAATTTTCTTATGTTGCAAACTTTCAGTACTTTAAAAAAGAAAGCTATTACTATAATATCTTTATAAATATATATATAATATTTATCTTTGTAATTTCTTTTCCCTGTGAAAGCTATTTGACTATTTTGTCAAAAGATTGCCTGCCTGCCTATTGTTAAGAAGCCTTACAGGCAATTTGAGTTCCACAGAAACCAATAAATCCTGGACGGTCGAAGGTCTTCACAGTACGCCACCAAAATCGATTAGGTAAAGACTCTGGATGCTGCAGTCCAGTCCTACTGGAATACCTTTTAACGAAAACAATATGTCTTTCATTGCAGCACAGAGTTATAGAGGCCAATCAATGCTAAATCTCTTTAACCTGTATCACATCAATGCAGTGAAATGCTACATTTACATTATTCATCTCAATAATGCAGAAAGGCTTGGAAGAATTACATTTCTATTTTTGTTGCATACAAACCTTTGTCATGCAAATGAGATGTTTGGGGAAAATGAGATTGTTAATTAAACAAAATCTCATCTTTTAATCATTGCTGTTCAGTTACTATATTTTATATGCAATTCAGCCTATAAACATGAACATTATAGCTCTCAAATGGAAATGGAATGTTGTAAATGCCAAAAATTGCACAATATATGTGGATTGAAAATGGTTTAAACCTTTTAGCAAATTGTAAAGGAACTAAATTATTGAAAAGATATGAATCGCTAGAAAATAGTATGTACATAATGTCATATGTTCATGTTATTATGTGCTAAATACATCCTTGTCTAGAAATAAAATATATTTTAGTTAGGAGCTTGATATCACATTAATATACAGTAAATGCATGGTTTATGTAGTGGTGCAAAAGTATTTATTTATTGTGATTGGAAAAATCAGGATTGTACCTTTTTAATAAAGTATCTACTTTCATTTCACCAGTGGTGAACAGTAACAAAGTATTGTGCTTTTCCACTGTACATAAATTCGTTTTTTATGTGTACTTTCTGAGAGTATTGTATTTATTTGTTTTTTATCGATTTCAATACATTTAAATGTGGAAAATGTTTTGTGACCACTGTCATAACCCCACAGTTTTTGTAAGAGCATCCACTGAGTAAGGGTTCTCTCACTTTGTGCTTGCAACGATAGACAACTCTCTTTTTAAAAAATAAATGCAGGAGAATTAAACATTTAATTAAATGATTCAAATATGGTTCTTGTAGATGTTTTACTTTTATACTTTGATACTAAGTACAGTCAAATACAAGTACTTTTTTAGTTCTACTCAAGCAGTAAATGTAAAGGGGTCATTTTACTTATATTGGAATAATATTTAAGCAGGGTACTTTTTTTTCTTTTTTTACATAAATAAAGTCCTGATTTTGTTTACTCAGTCCAGAATGATCAGAAAATGTTGAATGGTAATGCATGCATTCACTGTTTTTCCATTGTATGTCCAATGTCTTATTAGAACTTCATTGGCTGCTACATATTGCAGTATGACACATTAACCCTTCCCAGTCATGGGTTCAATACAAACTCATTTTCTACAGAGATTTCATAATTTTCCTATTTATTAAAGCAAAACTGCTGCAATGACATTTTAACTGCTAGTATATTAATTCAACATACTTAAGAGATAAACTTTCTATAGTTTATCTAATTAGACCACTGTGTATTATATATTTGATACCAAAAATGTTCATTTATTAATTAGCACTTATTTTAGCAAGTTTATTATATATACACCTGTATAACATAAACTTAACAATATAACTCTTAGATTTGTTTGACTTGTACTTGTACTGTCTTCCAGTCTAGATTTCAAGAGCCCAGATTTGTAAGAGCCCAGATTTAAGAATGGTACTGCATCTGTGTGTGCTGCCAGCTGTGCCATCATGCATGGCTGGCGCTGGATGCTTTGGACAGGCCGTGTCCATGTTTATTCAGGCCACTGACACTCACAGATGCGTGTTAATCCAAAAGCCTCCATTCCCCTGCTCTTCATCATCACCTTCCCACTGGTCCGCCAGTTCCAGTGACATACTCCCTGAGCGAGTGTGTCTCGCTGTCGGCTACGTGAGCAAATTTTCACTCTAGCTACAGCACAGTGTTTTTCCCAGGGACAGATTATGCAGTGTGAGCTAGGTATGTCTGAGACATGAAGGTGTTGTTCTATAGGTGAGAATAGTGGTTTGGTCCTTTTGTTCTCAGTTATCAGTATTGCTTGCGAAACAAAGATTTTTTGCCATCATTTAACATTTTATATTTTAGTATAGCAATTATTCTGTTTCTAAAAGTTTTCCTACTTATTGTATCAGTGAGCTTTAAACAAGAGACTGTTGTCACTAATAAGACCAAACTCATATCACTCAATCAGATAAAGTCTAAATCAGAAAAGATTTGTTCACAAGAGGCAATTTTCTAGAAAAAAAACAAAAACTGCAAAGAAAATGAACGCTGATGAGATGCCATTAGCCGGCTAATTTAACCAGCACTGTTTTAGTACTGTGAGGAAGCTTAACTACTGACTGAAATATATTGTGTATGTCATTTCTAGGCAAGTATAAGCTTAGCTGGATACTTGGGGGATGTTTGTAATTGGCTTAGTCAGTTTCTTTAGGTATTTAGGTCTAAAGGAGGCGTTTATTTTTTATTGGGTTTGATTGCTCTTCATAATAATTCTGTAAGTCAATTTAGGCGGAGTTGTGCACAACTGAAGATCACTTAAAAGTCCCTGTTTTACTTGATTTGCTTTGAATTTAGTCATAAGTCATACACAGTGGCTCCCTTGTTACACAGTAAGCACTCATCTGGCAGGGTGAAGTCCAACACATGCTTCTTTAAATGCATGTTAAGCCACAACATTTTTCAAACTGCATTTCATGCACCCTGAATTTAATTACAGAAGACAAAGTATCTGCCTTATTTAGTATAAATTATTTGGAACTCACATAATTATCAGTGTCAATTATTTTCTTTTGGACTCTTGATTATCGGATTCCCTTGGTTTTCTTGGATGCATGTGGTATTGACAGAGTTCACACTAAGAGATTCATCTACTTTTCCATTCCTACCTGAATAACAGTATTTTTTTTTTTTTTATGTCAGATTGTTTTCCAGAAATCTGATGATCCTTCTGCTCTCTGCTCCAATTTGTCTGGGTTTTTGTTCCAGTGAATTTCCTTTGTTATAAAAATGCCGGTCTCCTTATTTTGAGAGAAAGAGCTGTGGAAATCACACCACATAAATGTGATTTATTTGACTTAAGGTTTTTATGCTTTAGTTAATTCTGCTTAATTCTTAATCAATAGTTTGAGTTTTTTTCTGTAGAATGTGACATATAGTTATTTTGTCATTCTAGTTTTGTTGAAAGAGTAGTAAAGGTAAAAATTGTGTTAGAATTGTTATGTAATTTTTAAAACAAAGTGACCACCGATAGATTAAGAAAAATAGGATTTAACACAAATCAACAACAGATATTATTGATGTAGTAGCTCAGTACTTGTCTGAAAGACAGCTCTTCGCTAGCAAATTTCACACTGTAGTTCAGCAACGTTAACTATTTTCACACCTTCAGGTGTTAATGAAACATCAGGGATCTTTATAGAAAAAGAGAAAAGTGCTAATATTCTTGCTGACTATTTTGTGTATAATCATACAGCTGCTTATATATATATATATATATATATTATACACAAAAAAGAAAAAAAAGAAAATACCAACACACCTCTAAAATTGAATGGGCTGATTTAGCACAGGTCTTGTATGTAGAAATCCTGAAGATTATGAAAATTATTTTTTTTTAACAAAGTCTTTAGAGGATTACTATATTTTGTTTGTTAAAATGAATTTAATATATTACTGGTGTTTGTGGTATATGGTGTTTATATATCTTGTAATTGCAAAATATGGGGTTGTGTGTATGCATTTAGCATGCAAGGTATAGTGCCACAGTGGTGGTTGATTGTGTAAATAAATACAACTGAACAGCAGTTTCCAAGTTTCAGTGAAGAAGTTGCATATGACTATTGTTGTGCAGGTAAATAGTTTTACATTGCTATTGGTCAAGTAGGTTGTCTGCTTGTGGTATACCTCCACAAGCAGAGGTGGAGTTGTTCTGGCCTTATTCATTTATAGAGCGTCTGCCTCTCAAGAATTGGGTATTAATAACTGTCCAGTAATTTTTACCATGAAATTTTAGTTGATTGCAATGAATGCTATCAGTATCTGTCACAGTCTGTTGTAAACCAATATACACTATATAATGTATGTTTATAGTAATAGTAATATCGTAAATACATGAATAAATCATCCATTTTAGAAAATACTTCAACAATAATATTATAAAGCATTTGTATTGTAGGATGCAAAGCAAAAGAAATAGAAAATTACACGTACACTTTGCTGAAATTGAATCCTTTGAGTGGAAACACGAGTCGTGTCAGTCTGGCACCTTTAAAGGTGAGACGAAGAGCTCATTTCATTGCTTTGGCAAAGTATGTTTAAGTAAAGATGGAGGGCCTATCTCACTGATAAATTGCTTTAGCAAAAGGAAAAGGACAATATAATTAAATATTTTGTTGTCGGTTGCAAAGCACTATTATCAAATATTTAGCAAGCTGTGAATACAAATTGTTAATTTGGTCAATTCACTACTTAGCAACTTCTACACCCAGTGATGAATCCGAATATCCTTTTTGTGTAGGAGCTGACTTTTTTGATTTGTCTTGATAACTGTTTTTCTTAGAATCTTAGCTGTATTGCCTAAAACAGAGTTACTTTATTGTTATACATTTTCAAATGGGTTAAAACATAATAGTCCAATACAAAAAACATTTCAGAAATTTTATTCATTGTGATATTGATAATCTTCTTTTAAAAAAATTGCTGTATTGTGACTAGGCTACTAAAAAAAAAAAAACCTAAAAGATCAGTCTCTGCAGGACCTCTTGTATCTGTCATCCAGATTCATTGTGCATCATTATTGCTTTGGATCACTGACTCGAATGTACAAGCCCTGTCTAATCTGTATCTGTTATGCAGCTGTCGAACGTAAAGGCCAGCCCAGTCCACTGCTAAGGGCATAGTGTAGTTTTACTGCTGCACCCTAAATCAATACTAAGCAAAACTCCAACAATACAAAAATTAAGGTTAGTGTGTCAATACATTATTCTTAAATTATTATTATATTGTTATTCTTAGAATGGCTCTTGAATGTGTTGCTCCCACTCTGAAGCATGGAGGAGGTGTGGGGTGCTTTGCTAGTGACACTATTGAAGATTTAGTCAAAATTGAGGATGCACTTAACTAGCAATGCTCCCACAGTATTTTGCAGCGACGTGCCATCCCATCTTGTTTACACTTAGTGGGACCATAATTTGTTTTCCAACAAGACAATGACACAATAAAAAAGAAAGCTCTGCCTGGTGAACCATTGCCTGTCATCTCCTTTTTCCAACCAGAACCAGTGAGATCTGTTACAAAGCTATTTGTGCAAAAAGGAGTGTGATGGAGTGCTGCATTGTATGACCTGGCCTCCACAATCATCCGATCTAAATCCACTTGAGATAATTGGGGATGAGTTGGACCAGAGCATGAAGGACCAACAAACAAGCACTCAATATCTCTGGGACCTTTTTAAGATTGTTGGAAAACCATTCCAGGTGATTTCCTTCAAAAACTGTGTGCATTTGTACCTAGAAGAATTGAGGCTGTTTTTGCAGGCAATTGATTTGATTTGGATTTCTCTTCTGTTCATTTACTTTTAATTGTATTATTTAATAGAAAACTATCAACACTATATAATAATAAACTATTAATACACATTTTTTGGAAAGAACTCTGTTGCATTTGTTCACACAATTTATATAATTGTAGGTAGCTTTGCTTCTATCCTTCTGTCTTGTTTATTTTAAACCAGCTAGATGGGGTTAAAGTCTGTCACGATCAGGACCACGTGAAACTTGTCATTATTGCTCTTGTGCACGGTGTGGTGTGTCAGATGCACCTGCTTAATAATCGCCTTAATTAATGAATAAAAGGCCAAAAATCTGCCCAACTGATCAGCCTTAAAATAAGTTTTTTAAAATAGGGTAAATACAACCTCAAATGTACAAGACATTATTTATTATTTAACTATGTAACGAAAAAAAACTTCACAAGTCTTCATAAGTCATAGTTTGTAAAACCACCTTTAGCAGCAGTAAATTGAATCTTTGTCCTGTTGCATGACCCAATTTCAGCCAAGCTTTAGTTGTCGATGGCTTCACATTTGAGTCTAGAATACTTAGGTATACAGAGGGGTTCATGGTCAAATTAAGGCCTGCAAGTTGGCAAGATTCTGTGGCTCCAAAACAAAACCAAATTATCTTGCCTTGACAGTTGGTATCGGGTGTTATGGTTTCGCCAAGTTTGTCTCTGTGCATTATGGCCAAACATTTCTACGTTCGTCTTGTCTATTCAGTCGTCTTGTGGTTTCGTAAAGATGCAACTTTGAAAATTTTGCTGCCATGTTCCTTTTAAAAAGTAGAGGCTTTTTATGGGCAGTCCATCCAAAACCCTATTTGTTCAGTATTTTTCTAATTGTACTGTTATGGATTTTTTAATTTTACATACTAACTGAGGCCTGTAGTTCATTAAATTCTGGATAATTTGGGCTTTTTGCAATTTCTTTGAGCATTGCATTGTCAGACCCTGGGGTAAATTTGTGGGACATCACCTCCTGGAAAGACTGGCAGCTATCTTGAATGTTGTACACTTCTGTAAAATGTAGAATGATTAAAATTTCTTTCTGCTTTTTTGATGTTTTTCTTTTTTACCCTGTATATACTGCATTATTTAACTGTCTGGTTTACTATTCTGTTACTCTATGTCTGTACTTCTGCACTGGAAACTCCAGTCAAATTCCTTGTGTGTGTAAGCATACTTGGTGATAAAGCTATTACTGATTCTGATTTCTGATTCTGATGACCCTTTTCAGATTGATAGGCAGCAACAAGGTAATTAAGGTCATTGCTGATATCTTTCCTTCATGGCATCTTGTTAACACACACACCTGAATGTTTCAGAACAGCAAACTGATAGAACTTTATATTTTTTGCACTTAGATTTTTCACAAATAGTTTCTCAATTTTTGCTAGATTTTCAAAAATAAATAATTACAAGGTATAATATGTCATGTGTTGTTGTTCAGGTTTCATGTACTGAGGTTTTACGTCTCAAATGTATTTAATTGCATATACAGTATGTCTTATAAGCTTTATTACAGTTACTGACTAAACAATTATAGATAGCTGAATGACATTTGTGAAGTAGAAAAATGTAATAAGCTGTAGCTTTCAAGTATGTGTAAATAACACAGAGTAATGAATTAATTGAAGAATAGCTCTTGAAACCAACTAAGTGGTTGCAGGTGGAATTACCCTACATTTTTACTGCATAATGGAAATTATTGTTTTGCTGTCAGCATTTAAATTCTTAAAGCACTTCCAAGTTTCATTTCATCTGCTTTTATGAAGCCAGCACAAATGGCTGCAATTTGTATGCTACGGTTTACAGAACTGCACAGGTGAGAGAGGCAGTTTTCTGTCATACATTTTTATACCTAATTAGCACTACTGCGTTTTTGTTTTGTGTATTTCTGAGCTGAATGCAGGCTTGCAGCGACTTATCATAATCTTGCTTGTTCCAGAGAACACTAAGTAATTTAGACATGTGACCATGGTTAAACTGCTGAGACAGGAAGTTCAGACTGAAACATTTCTGATACAGATTTTGCTCAGAAAACGTCTCTAGATTACATATGTAACCCTAGTTCCCTGAGGAAACGAGATGCTGAGTCGTAATGCTTTGGGAACTCGACTGCGTTGTCCATGCTCTGAGTAATGAGTCTAATCAGTCAAAATTTAAGACAGGCTGTCGCCGACGGGGTGACGTCACGACCAGGGAGTATAAAGTGCATCTGGAGAGCAGACTGCTTCAGCTTCTGTATCTGTGAAGGAACCGTGAAAGGGGCTAGAGACGCAGCATCTCGTTCCCTCAGGGAGCTAGGATTACATACGTAACCTAGAGATGTTCCCTTTCAGGAACTAGTCTAATAACACGACACTGACCAGTCACTGACTTGTGTGAATGAGTACAACTGAGTCAAAGGGCAGAGGTGCCAGGAGTTGCACAGAGGCCACGGTTGTAAAACCTGGTGAAGGTGAGCGGGTTGGACCACACTCCGGGTCGAGTGAGCTCTGACCCCGAATGGCATGGGGAGACCAGAGAACCCATAAGAATACGTGATAGTGTCAATAACCCAGCTGCTGAGCATCTGCTTATGAGCAGGTAGGCCTCTCCTCTGAGAGGCCTAGCAGATTAAAAGTTTTTCTGACTTTCTTCAGGGACTCGTACGGTGGAGGGTTGACTGCCAGGAGCCTGACAGGTCAAGGGATGAGCGAGGGCACCTTGCGGATGTAAACCGCTCTAGGGTGCAGGAAGGCACTGGTCATGCCTGGAGTAAACTCCAGGAAAGAGGGGGCCACAGAGAGGGCCTGTAAATCACCTACTCTCCTCAGAGAGCAGATGGCCAGCAAGAGAGCGGTCTTGATCGACAAGTGCCTCCACAAAGCCAGAGGCTTGAAGGGGGGCTCGGATAGAGCCTCCAAAACTACGGCCAGGTCCCAACCAGGCACTCTGGGACACATCTGAGGCCTCAGCCTTTGGGTGCTGCGGAGAAAACGAATTAGAAATGGGTCTCTGCCTAGTGAATGCCCGGACACGGGGGCGTGATACGCCGAAACGGCGGACGCATAGACTTTAATAATGGACAGAGCCAACCCTTTTGTGAACTGCTCCTGCAGAAACTCCAGCACTGAACCACCTGGGCACTGGACTGGGTCCAATCGGCACCATGCAGTGAACAGATGCCATCTCACGGCATACGACCTCCTCAAGGAGGGAGCACTGGATTGGAGAAAGGTCTCTTCCACCTCGGTGGGAAAACCCCCGCAGGGCTACCAGGAGGACGGACTCCGTCCCAGCAAAATCTCTCCAAATCTCCCAGAAGCAGCGCAACAGGGGGAAGGCGTCAAGACACAGCCTCGGCCACTGTTGCGCCACAGCATCCAGTCCAAACGTGGCTGGTGGATATAGGGAGAACCATAGGGCTTTTGCCGATATCTCCCAAAAAAAAAAAACGCTCCACCACCTGGAGGTGGAGGCGCCACTTCCCGGGCTTGGACCACTGTCTCGACAGGGTGTCTGCTCAAGTGGCTTCACCTGGGCCCACAGGAGGATCTGGTGCGCCAGCCTGTACTGTGGCGTGGACACTTCGAGACAAGCCCCGACATGGAGGCTATGATGCAGGAGCAAAAAACGCTCATTGAGCTTGCCCGAAGAAGGGGCTTTATGCTTACCGGCCGGCCAAGCTATATCAAGCTTCTAAACGGTGCGTGTCACAACCTCCAGGAGCTCCTCGCTATTGGGCTCGTAAGAGCATGCACCCCCCCTCCCCCCCGGAGAAAGAGAGGCGGAGCTGCGCGCTCTCGTGACGGGGGTGAAGACATTGCCGAGAGGCATGGCTTCAAAGCCGAATGATAGCCTGACCAAGCTGAGGAATGAAAAAGGGACAAACCCGTCTACATACCTTCTGCCAGATCCATAAGCGCACCCCAAGAACCAGAGTGAGAGCGGGATCGGAACCGCAAGGAGTGGGGGCGTTTGCCTCAAAGGGCGCCCTCCGGGAGCAGCGTGTGCATGCGATTTCGGCTCTCGCATGCCTATGCGGCTTCTCCACTCCCAAACAAGCCACACACACGCTGTGTGTATCCCTTCCCGAAATGAAGCGAGAACAGGGAGAAGCACGCGGTCGAAAGGTGTGCTTGGTTTTCTTAAATGAAGACAAAAAAACAGACAGACAAACATTACATTTCACACAGAGCGCTTCATGAACAAAACAGAAGCTGGAACAGTCTTCTCTCCAGGTGCGCTTTATACTCCCTGGTCGTGACGTCACCCCGCCGGGGACAGCCTGAAGACAGGCTTTTGACTGATTAGACTCATTACCCAGAGCATGGACAACGCAGTCGCGTTCCCAAAGCATTCCGACGCAGCTCGAGTTCCTGAAAGGGAACAGCCTTTCTCTGTTATCTCAGTCAAATAATCCCTTTTGCCATGGGCCATTCAGCACGTTCAAATGTGTCATTATTCTGTTATTGCCCATATGCTGTGCAATCATGTGAGGCATTTGTTGCTAAAAGAGCAGCACACAGGGTGAAATGCCAATGCTTAAGGTGAAAAGCAACCCTGCAATCAAGAAGTAGAGACACTGAAATTATTCTCATAATAACTTTGCTGCAAATCTGATTGGAATGCTTTGTTTAGAATGAAATGGGGGTTGCAGAACAAAGTGGTCATAACTGGATGATTGGGAATGACAATTGTATATCTGCCATATGAAATATGGACTTGCTGGGATATCACTATAATCAGCATTTTCTCACTCTCACTGATAATGTGCAGTTAGCCAGATGAACAAGCATGTGGTAGATATTTAGTTTCCAAACTTGCTGTTGTCTTACTGTGCAGGATTAAGTGTAATATTTTTGCCTGCCTACCTGCTATGTTTTTTGCTATATTTGCTTACTTCATATTGTCTTTTAGAATCTAGCTTGTGCTCAACACTACTTTCAACTGATTTTTTTTTTTTACAAACTTAAAACTGGTTATGCAAAATCCTAATAAAAGTAAAAGAGGGCTAACATGGTCATAGCCATTGCTAAATCCAGGGGCTGCTTTTCTTCATCATTTGTATATGTGATCCAAAAATTCTCACATTGTCTAAATTCAGAAACATATTTTGGTGTTAGTTTATTCATTCATTTATTCATTTATTTATTAAAATTACAGGTAGTCCCAGAGTTACCATGGTTCCATTAATGATTTTTCAAACCTACGATGATGACAGTGATATGAAACTGTAAAAATAAAAATTTTTTGCAGCCCATTTTAATTTCCATACAATACATTGGGATGCTGCCAGGATGTACCCATTTTGTGAGATTTTTCACAAGTATTTTTCAGTATTTTCACCAGCGTTTGACCAGAGTTCAGTTGTCTTTGTTATATATAGTGTCTATGTTAAAATATTTCATTTTCTGTGTTTTCGGGAGTTTCAAAGCTCAATTTTAGCTCTGGACGTGCTCCTTTTTATTGGCCCAGCCTGACATTGAAACATGCATCCGGCTCCACCAACCATTCGTGAACCTGCGCTCGTCCACCCATTCACTGCCACATACTTATATAATGTATAGTTTATACATTATGGTACTGTACATTCCTTTGCTTTGCTAAATTATGTACTGTAATTTGTTAAATTATTACCAAATTGCAGTATACTCCCCTATACTGATCACCACTCTTTAAGATTACTGGATAGGCTAGGCCATGTCTCAACTTAAGATATTTTCAAGTTACTGTGTCGTCATCTCCATCGTAAGTCAGGCACTATCTGTATTGATCAACTACTTTATTCTAGTTAGCTCATTGTCGATCCAGAAAGTATTTTAGGAACAATCAGTAGTGACGAGGTATACACTTAAGCACTTATCATATTGTATATGTCGTTAATCAACTTTATTTTTCTAACCATGTATCAGTACAACTTTTTTTTGCAGATTTAATGTTGCGGTTCATTGAAGCATACGCATTTAATAAATGTTTGTGTAAAGCAGCTCAATAAACCAGAGATTAGCTCTTTTTCTGATTTAAGGCATTTCAAAAACTTACATATTTTACATTTTATTTGGTCTGATTTGTGAGATAAAGCCTTGTTTAAGAAAAAAAGCAATTATGATAGCTGAATGTGTAAAATTGAACTTACAGAAAAGGTTTTTTTTTTACCCCAACATCAAAATCAAACAGATTTGTCTATGTTCAGTGGTAACATGAAGTGGGATAAACAGACAAAACATGCTCATGGCCTAATAACTATTTAAGCAGTCATTGTAAGTGTTGTTCATATTTGGTCATGGGTAGTTGCTTAGCTGAATCAATTTGAGTCTTAAATCTGTCAGTCTGCAAAGTAAAATGATCCAGGCCATCTGTCAGAGCAAATATTTAAACCCACCCTGAATTTTAATAGCATGCACAATATAGCTGAGTGATGCAGGAAACAACATTCGCTACATTTTTCTCTTGTTCTTGTCTCCCTTGAATCGTTTCTCATGCATGCACTTTCTATTCGGATTAGAGCGAGTTGCTTAGACGGGTTGTGTGAAATATTGTCTGTGTTGGTCCACTAATACCCCGAAGCCTAAAGCTAGTTTCAGAGTGCTTCCTTCTGCAGTGTATGTCTTTTAAATGGCCAACGGCTTATCACGCTCACACACTGCACGCTGCCAAGTGGATTGGATTGTTCCTTCCGGATTAAGCACTGAAATATCACAGCAGTAACTTGACAGAGTGTGGATGGTATTTCTGCATGCTGCCATCATTTTTATTATCACCAGCAGCAGCCTTACTGCTACGGTGCAGGTTAGGGGCGGATGCGTTTTAGTTTTGCTCATCTACATTAATGATTGCATGTTAGGTACACTCTAAACTGTATTTTTACATCAGTTTGATATTACAGTAGTTGCCTAGCTGTCTGTTAAAAACGTTGTTTTTTTTCTTAATCACTACAACAAACTAATTTGTCTCTTGGGAGAAAAAATATTTAGAATATGCCTGAGTTGCTGTGAGTCATCCTGACAATCTTGTAATAGTTATTCACAGTCAGCGTTGGGTCAAGGGTGTCAGGTCCAATTTGGCGGAAAATTGATATGCATACATCGTACGCCAACTCAGATACATCAAACATTATCACGGTCCAACTTTAGGCAGGAGGCAAGTCCGTGCAGTGAGATTTGTAAGATTTGTTTTTTCTGATTTAACTTTCTGTTCAGAATTCAAAGGTTAGGTTATGTAGTTATGTAGTTAATGAACATTGGTTGAATGTTTATAATTTATCTATGGTTAAGCTTTGCCCCACCTGTTCTTATGCATCATTCTTATTATCTTGAGTCGCTACTCAATGAGACTGCTTTTTAAAATAGGGTTTAACCAAGATACTGACAAGTGGGTTGACTGACATCACCAACAAAATGTGCTACATCCTGTTAATAGACATTGTCAAGTGAGTTTTATTTTAAATATAGATCCATGTCCAAATATGACTGTTAACAGTACTAATGCCAATCCTGGTCATGTTGACCATTATCATATTTAATCTGTCAGTCTGATTATAGTCCTATGCTTATTCATTTTTTTCTATTTTGAAATGACTGATAGTCCGTTAATTAGTTTCCATTATTCAGTGTTGATTTTTTAATGAGGCTACAAAGACATGCGGGCAGAGAGGAGCCCTATGGCAACCACAGTGCCATAGTAATCATAATAGTGCTCATTTTTAAAGGCTAATGTAAAAGTATGTTTTAAAGGTACACTGCAAGATTCTGCTTTTTCTGTAAACTTTCTAAACATAGCAGCTCACATGGAAAATAGGATTGTGTCTTATTCCTGACTGTGTCTTATCTACTGGCATAATGTTACAAAACATCTTTATTTTTATTAAACAGATGCTTGTTGGCAATGTTAATTGATATTTTAACCAATTGCTTTGGTTTTATAGTGATTGGATTTAAAGGTTTCAGTGGTTGGAGTAATTTTAAATGTTTTCTTTTCACAGAAGAACGCTGGAGGTGTGGTTTAATCTTGAAAATAAATCTATGTATCTGTTTCCATATGTGGAGCATCATCAATTTAGCACTACCGATAGGTAAAAAAAATAATTCCTTGAATTGAAAGCCTCTATGATTCACACCTAAAACACCATGAAACTCGTTACAGTCACAAAATAAAATTGAGTATGAAAGCAGTATTTGCAAATGAAAGGATTTGCATCAACATATTTACATGAATATGATGTTCCTTTATTTATAAACTTGAATGCCAGGCTTTTTGAATCTGTGTAGGTTACAGATTTTACTTAACACAAGTCTCAACACAAAATTAGATCCCTATGATTCAAGCTTTTCCAACAATTGGCTACATTCTACAGTCTGATTGTTTGAGTGTCAGTAGAGTAAAATGTTGTGTTTAAGTGTTTATATGCCTAAATCTAATTTGAATATTTTAGCCTGGACCATATGTATTAATTAAGATGAGTTTCGAAAAATAAATGCACTTCCACATTTATTAGTCTATGTGCTATTTGGTTTGGTTTTACATTTATATGCAAATGAACCAAATCAAATAAAAACCTTGGTTGAGGAATGTGTCATCCTCGCTTAGTGCATAGATTTGTCGTATATATATGAAAGTAAAACAAACTTTTGCCAAGCATACATAGAAATTAAACATTGAGCATGAAAAACACTAAGCTGGCACTAATACATTTTTAGATAATTATATCATTATAAAATTGTAAACATTTCATGTTTCATCTAGTGTTTATATACTAGATTATTTAAAAGATATCCAGATCTGCCACACAGTTCTGTTTAGCAGCTCGCACCTATACAAATAGGGCTGCTTATAACCTATAATAATACACAGCATGGTTTGCTAACTTCATTTGGGTCATTTCAGAGCTCTTTGCAATTGAACTGCGCTAGAGTTAACTTCAGACCAGACCAAGACGATATGAGCAATGTGGTTTTGATATTTGAAGGTCTGACATTTTTGCTGTGCTCAGCATAGCTGTAAAGACAGCTTATTTGAGTAACAGTAGCCTTTCTGTCAGCTAGTACCAGTCCAGCAATTCTCCTGTGACCTTTCTCCTCACCAAGGCAATTTCACTTGCAGAATTTTCTTTTAAACATTTTGTGTAAACTCCAAAGACAGTTTAAAATCCATGAGATCAGCAGTGTTTCAATACTGACTTGTACAAACAACCATGCAATGGTCGTAGTTACTCAGATCACATAATCCCCTGTTCTGATGCTTGATCAGATCACAGAAGCTGTTCATCAGCGTCTGCATGATTTTATGCATTGTATTGTTGCCACATGATTTGCTGATTGTGTAATTGCATAAATATTAAAGTGTAAATCTGACTACTAATAAAATGGCCGCCATTAATTTTTTTTTTTTCTAGAATCATGTCTTCTCTGTTCTGATTGTACACAAGGTAATTCTGTTGTACAATGATCATTCTTGGATTATGCACATAATTAGACCTCCTAGTATAATGGGATGTGGTGTCCAACTTTACAAATCATCATATTATGGGAGTTCTTTGATAATACACTGAATGTTTTAACAAATCAGTGAACTGAAGTTGCTCTAATAGCTGCAGGAATCATGCTGTGTTTGATAAAATGTGCTGAGCTGCAGTAATAAATCATATTTGGCCCCATAGAGAGAAGACATGTCAAGAAAAAGACTACAAACTGCTGCAGAGCACATGCTCAACATATTTCACTATATAGTATACTGTTTTTCTGAACAACATAGCTATTAAAATAAGGTATCACTTCCTGGAAACTCAACCATTGACCTAAGCTGTGTGAATATAGACAGCACTTATATATTCAGTTTTGAAATCGAAATACAATAGATAAAAATTTGCAAAAAATATGATTATTGTACCATTAACTGTATAGTGTCGCAGCTGTCTTCAACAATTCGTGTAGGGTTCTTGTATAACTTAAAGAACACATTCTCTCCTAAAAACAAAAGGCTTTTCTTTTTCGCTTTTAAATTAGACTGTTTAGAGCACAAATTGAAAAGGCAGCTTAATGATTGCTGAATGGCCTCCCCTGTTGTGAACAAGACAAGGAGACTTCAGCAAATGAGATGTGCATCGGTGCACAAAGATTAATGGCCCCTTTGAACCTGGATATTGCAGCGCCGACAATAATCAGAGGCGCTTCTCTAATCTGGGGTCTTATGAGTCCCATCCTGTATGTGTGTCTGATTGAGAGAGTGTACACTTCAGTGCTTCAGGTTCTTACCTAGCTTCTTCCAGCTGTCCAGTGCTGAATGTATTATGGGAATTATATCAAAGTCAGCAATTCACACTATGCTTATCTCCAACATGCAGGGCTTTAGTGTTGATGACTGATGAGTAGAAAGGATATGATGATGTCAGTGGTGGCTGGTAGTTTCTAAAATAGGGAAAACGGCAGACAATTGTTGGCTACTGATGTATACTGTATATTTATATATCTGAGGGTGTTTTGTGTCACACTGGCTTTCTGTTTAATATGCAGTCTCTCCTCATGAGTAAGCACATCAAAAGGCTATTTTTCAACATTAGATAATTTTTTTTTCTGCTGTGTCATGCCAAAAAAATTAATGTTTGGTCACAGATACATTTACAAGGATATTAGCAAGATGGACTTTTTAAGTAAAACAGGTCATCGTTGAAAAGGTCGGCTAAAAGAGTTCAAAACAGTTGTTCAATTGTTTCATGAACCATTTATACTTAAGCGTTTTTGTTTTTCTATAGAATTTGCACAAAAACACTTAGTTTGCCTTAATTTCAAATCCCCAGGAAAACCACAATGCACAGAAAAAATGCACAAAAATGCACTAAAAACCTGGGCTATTTTATGAGATTAATGCTGATGCTTTTGCTATGAATGATGTATGTGGTGCAGCTATGGCTGCAGTGAATGGAGACTTGTTTAATTGTCTTAATTGGGTTTGTTGCTTAAGTAATGGCATTCATTCTCGCAGCATGTCTTTGATGCAGCGCTCTGCTATACTGCGTTTATGTATAAATTATAATTTCTATAACTGTGGGGTCATAATAATGGAATTAAGAGGTGGATTGATTCAGGTAGGACACCACTGAAGGCCTAGGTGTTAAATGTATGGACCACCATCGATAGAAATGAATTTTGGACAATTCTTCTATATAAATTTTGGGGTCCCCTGGTGGTCTAGTGGTTAAGATGCAGCGCTCTCACCGCTGCGACCCGGGTTCGATTCCCGGTCAGGGAACCATCCCCAGCCACTCTCAGTGCCGGTCCCAAGCCCGGATAAATTGGGGAGGGTTGCATTAGGAAGGGCATCCAGCGTAAAACATGTGCCAAATCAAAAACGTGCGTAGGATCCGCTGTGGCGACCCCTAACGGGAGAAGCCGAAAGAAAGTTCTTCTATATACATTTCTCCAGGTTTTTCTAATTTCAAGGTCCAATCTGGTGCACTCTCCTTTTCAGTTCACCCCCAGGTTTTCTATTGGGTTCAATCCAGAGAATCGGGACGGCCATAGCAAGACCATGATTTTGTGGTCAGTAAACCATCTTTTTGTTGATTTTAATGTATGTTTTTGATCTATGTTTACGTCTAGGTTTGTTTTGGAAGTTCCCAAGAACACAAAAGGGCAGTTACTCCTGAGTGTAGATGGATTTATTTTTCTACATGGAAAAACTTTTTTTGTCTATTTTTTTCTTGTATTCTACGATTATTGACTAGTGGCCATACAACATGCCATATATTTGTGAGTTTTGGTTTTTGTTCTGTTTTATTATTATTTATCCTGTCACCAGTTCCACAGCACAAAGGTGTACACATACAATTGATGTTTGCCTGGTCAAAATGATAATTTTGCAAAAAAAAGCTACAATGTTGTCCTTCATCATAAAATTGTTTCAGACATTCCATATCTATTTTGTTGTAATTGTATGTTAAGAACTAGCCAATGGTTAAGTGTCTCCATCTTCTTTGAGCCTTTGTGCATAAGTAGTGTTTTTATGCAAACCTTTAAAATTCATAAGGAAAAGATGTTGCTCTCTGATCCCCTCTTTCTACCAACACACACAACAATGAGTCATCAAGCCATGTAGGCCTGTGAGGACCTTTAAAAAACTGTAGATGTGATATTCAACATCTAATGTGATTACTGTAACACCTTAAACATCATGATTCCTTCATATTTATGAGATTTACACTTTTCTTTAAACTGAGATATATTGTGTTATTTAATTTTTTATATAAAGCTTTAATTATATAAAATTAATAGTTATGTAAAATTACTGTATAAAAATTCAGATGTTGAAACCAGCATTGTATGAAAAATATGCACATGTTAAAGGATCATTTTGTGCATTTCCTCTGAGAGAACCGTTGTAGCACAATTTGATGAGCAGATGTTGTGTTTTCACATTGGCTGCTAAATTTGCTCCCATCTCTATAGTCTTGATGAAGCCAGTCATTAGAGATTTAGCAGTAACATCTGGAAACAATTTGACTACACTCCTAATAGAAAAGCAAAAATTCATTATATTTGTATGGTGATTAATGTGAAACATAATCTCAGAAAAAAGAGTTATATGTGAACCTGTAAATCGAAACGTTTGAATTTACACTGTGAGTATAATAAATTGTTTATTTAAAAGAATTCTACATATTTCTTAGCATTATGGACACTTATGCAGAGATCACTGTCTGACCAGACACCCATAAATATCCATTAATAAATCAGGCTATAAGTGATAGATAAGAAAATGTTGGCAATTTTGGTCAGTCCTGGTCTTCCTTTGATTGGGCCCCTTTTGGTTTCTTTAAAGTTTTATGTTTTGTATGAGGCTTTAATTGGTATCTCTCTGTTTTCAGTCTGACTGATACTCATATGTCTGTTTTTTGTACATCTGTAAAATGTTACTGGATGTATGCAAGTACAAAACAGAGCAACATTATTGCTGCTTAGATGTTATTGCAACAACCTTTAAAAAGTTTGGATAAACCTAGTCTTTTATGGGTTTTGTGAGACACATGCAGGCTCCTTTAATTTATATTCAACAAACTAGGTTTTATTTTAAATAACTGAATTTAACTTTATAGAAAATAGTATAGAGAACATATAAATATACAGATCTTAAACTATCTTCATTGAAACATCCTCCATTAGCAAGAATAACAGATTTACACACTTTTGGCAACTCTTTCTTTCAGTTGTTACTCTAAACATTTAGCTGAAATACTTCACCAGGCCTATTGTAAAATTTGCCAAAGGAGTTCTTCACTAGTGGGATATATCTTTTCGACTTTGGAATTCAGTTCATCACAAAGTAATTCAGTAGGATTTCATTCCAGTGACTGGGCAGACCACTCCATGATAGATAACATTCCAGCTGACTGCTCTTTAAATAGTGCTTGGACGTGTGCTCAGAGTCATTGCCTTGTCTACAGTGAATTTTCACTTAGCTGCAGTCCAGGCAGAATAACATGGCATTGAAGTATTGAATCCCCATGTTGGTTTTGTATTCAGTATTTCACTTGGAGTAAGTATCAAACCCTGCTACAAAACAACCCAAATCATTAAGCGTACACCTCCTTTGACTGTCGGTGTGAGGCTGTCTGGCAGCATCATCTCTCCTGTACTCCATCTTAGAAAAGTTTTCCTGTTGGAGCCAAAAATCTCAAATTTGGCCTCATCGGTCTAAAAGTTTAGTCATTCAACGATAAATTGTTTGTGGGTTTTTGCCTTATATGTAGGCAATCAGTTACCTCAGGCATAAACATGGTATCTTATATGTTTTTTGTTTTCTTGCCCTGTCTTCACCTTTATTCTATAATTGTTGTTCCCCAATTATGTTTATTTGTTTTATGTTTTGTTGGATTTTTTCACACATCCTGAATTCATGCATTTGCGAACTGAACCTCACCAAACATCCTCCCAATTTATGGATAACTCCCTCTTGTGGATGATCTTTCAACACCATTGGTGCTACAATCAACTGAAATTGGTGAAAAAATTAAGTTTTGTTGTTTTGTATATCATTCTTGGTGTATGCATAATTGAAAAGGTGTGGTGTGTATTCCTAATTATCCATTTGCGGCATTTTGGCAGACGCCCTTATCCAGAGCGACTGTTATATCCAAAGTACTGTTATACTAATATCAGGTTTGCAAAGAGATGGTACTTGGTAAATGTATCTTGAACTCAGCTGTAAGAATTCTCCAATCCCCCAAACTTTATATATATAATATATAAATTTATATATATATAATATAAATATATATATATATATATATAATAGTCTTTTGATAGAAAATGGTATTGTGGGTCACATCTGTACACTCGGTCCCAGGTGCACTGAATATTAAGCCTCAAACAAGTCTGTTATTGCCAGAGGGAATCAGTGTGGTTTTGTATATACTTAGTAGTTTTATTATTCCGAAGGATGGCAAATGCAAACATGGGTGCACGCAGGCATGAGCACACACACACACACACACAGATATATATATATATATATATATATATATATATATATATATATATATACACACATACACACATTATACACATTACCGTAATCATGACCATGCACTTATTGGTAAATTACTTCAACTCTTGCTTCGTTTTATTGTAATAGTGTACAGTGCACTTGGGTGGGTTTATTCGTTTTGCCTATATCACATTGCCACAAGATGGGGCTGCATTCATGCATTCAAGCAACAATTAAGTTCACAGTTGTTCACACAGTATATAACATTTTACTTCATTGTGTTGATTAATGTGAAATGTTTAGAGTCTAAAGGAATGATAAACATGTTTTCGTGCAATGGCCTTCTTTTTGAGATTGTTAACATTTTGACATTAATACACACAATGAAGTAAAATGTCATATATGTGTGAACAACTGTGAAAATAATTGTTGCTTGAATGCATGAATGCATTCTAAAGTTTAGACAAATAAATAATTCATGCTCTTTCATTTGTCTCAGAAAATATTATTTACTGGGAGAGAACTGAAAGCATATTTTTATAATATATTTTTTGTAAAGGTTTAAGATATTTGTAAAATATACCTTTTTTAAATGTAAATAATGAATTATAAAACACATTTGTATATAGCCAGAAAAATAATCCTGATACAATTAAGATCACACATACAGTACAGAGAGAGCGTTGTACCAATATTGCTCAGTACCAAAGATAATGAATTAAAAAGCCATCTTCTTTGAGATGAATGAACTTTCTTTCAACACATTATCTCAGTTGGGGTGATAGAGATGGTGGTGTTGAGCAGTGTTTAAAATGATTACTGTAGCTTTAGGGTCTGCTGAGAGTGAAGACCTCTGCAGAGAATTCGATAATTTTCATAATGATTAAATCATTTACCTGTAGATGGGGTGGTGTCATACTGGAGGAAACCACTCCAATTTTTCTTAATCATACTAGCAAAATGCCCTCACAGATTAACAGAACTGTAAGTACTGTATTCATACAGTATTCTACCATTTTCATCAATCAAAAGAAATAGGAAATGCTTTATGAATGAAAAACGCTTCAGGGGAATTTTGTAAAAAAAAAAAAAAAACAATACTGCTTCAAAGGCCTTAACTGGCACTTGGCTGCTAAAATTAGCACTTTCCAAGTTTGCTTTGTAGAATTCAAGAGTTATATTTATATTAAGTTTGTAATCTTGCGTACCAGTGTAGATTTATTCATTGATAGAGACTCAAAGACTTATAGCAGAAAAATCTACTTAAGTACAGTAACGAAGTATTTGTACTTCTTTACTTCCCACCTCTGGCTTAAACACATGTTGTGATGCGGTGAATGCATTTAGCACTGATGGCCAAAGTCCAACACATTTGTCAACCACAATCATTTACATTGAAGCTCAGTTTGTTTTCTGAATGTGCTTCAGGGTCTAAAAGTGAGAACATATGGAGTAGAATTGTCAGTGACATATTATAGAGCCATGCAGTGCAGGTGGAAGATTTATTTTCCTTCGGGGCTACAATCAATAAACCCCTGCCCACCTGGGTAATCTGTAAAAGGATTTAATTCAAGCCTAGTTGAAAGGTGTTTTATCAGGGGGATCAGTTTGTCACTAAAGCCTGGGATTTGGCATGATCAGTCCTTACATGTGTCCAAAAGAACAAGCATGCATATCATCTCCATGGCAGTTTTATTTAACGCTTTTGATTATATATTGCTTGCCGTGTTTATTGCATTTTTATACCATGGAAACTATAGCTGAATGTTTTCAATATCTCGTTATTTACAGACAGTAATACAGTGATATGGATTTAAAACTGAAGGTTTCAAAATGACATATTTCCATAACAACAAATGTGTTGCTGTTGGTGAGTCTGATTTGTTTGATTGGTTTAGTAAATAGTAAATTGTAGCTAAGTAACACAAAATGTGGGATTTGCATAATGATTTAACATATTGTAATAAGTAAAAAATAAAACAAGATAAGACATGCTGTTATATACCAATATAAATCTATATTCTTATCTCCCAAAATGTGCACCTGTGAGAGCTTGCGTGGTTAAATCTCGGGCCCCACTTCCTGTGCTTTGTAAAGCAGAACCTGTATAAACAAGGTTGCAATTATTACAAGCAGCTAATGAGAAAAGAAGTCAGACAGACTTCACACGGCAGAGGATCAGAGGCACCAGAGCTCCCGAGAGTCTTCACAGAAATTCCCTCTGAGTTAATATAAAGAAAGCAAGAGTACAACGACTCTATTCCTTCCGCTCGAGTTGTTCCCTCCGGATCCTTCCGCTCATACCTAACACTCTAAACTCTTTTTATAGATTTAAAGTGATAGTTTCACATACAGAAAGTTCCCTGTATTTAGCCCAAACATATTCAGTGTTTACAATTTAGTATTGTAGTGTTTAAATTTTTCGACAATATCATATATGACAGTATTAGCATTACAGTGATCATTTTTTTCACGTTGATCATTTTTGATCCATTACTACATTCAAATGCTTGTTTTCAATGTTTGTATATTTAATTGATGCATTTATCATTTAATTAATATATAAATCTAAATAAATGATATTCTAGATGCGTATATCTTCAAGTCAAGTCAAGACAAGAAGCTTTTATTGTCATTTCTACCATATATATATATATATAGCTGACGTAGTACACAGTAAAAATAAGACAACGTTCCTCCAGAACCCTGGTGCTACATTAAACAACATAAAGCTACATAAAGTGCATCGAGTGCAACCCAGTGCAAACAGTGCAGACAAAAAAAACGACGACATAAGACAGAGTGAGACAAATACGCCTAACACAAAATACTAGAGTATTTAGCTCGGGATTCAAAAGAATGGATCTTATAAATTGACCACAAACACACACAAAAAGGTTTGCTACACAGGTGTTAATATATTAACACATATATATGTACACAGACTTACAGGCTTGTCTTCAGGGTGGGCCAAGGCCAAAACAATAAACAAAAAGGACTATTTTGGGGAAGCTACCTTTCCTTAAAACAAAGAAAAGGAAAATACAACCAGCTTCCCTAACTCCCTGCTTCAAAAACAAAGACAAAACAATCCCTCACCCAAAGTAAATGGCAGCCACACCCCTAATGCCAGTGACATAAATATGTACAGTGAACAAAGATTTTACAATATAATACAAAAGAAATATATACAACCAACAGTAGTCCAAGGGCTAAACAGGCTCAAAGTCAATAAACAGGCAGAGGTCAGAATCACGATCAACAACAACCAAGCTATACCCCAAACACCAACGCAAACAAACAGACCACCACTACAACAACTCTCCTCAATTGCTTCGCTCCTTCCTCCTTACATAGGAACTGGTGGATGATGTCATCATGAAGGAGGTGGGATCAGCCAGGCTAGGGCAGGCCTCAAACTCTGGAGTGGATCGGACCTGCACACAAGGCACACATACAGAACACCAATGTGGACATGGGCTACCTAGGGTTGTAACACTGTGTTGAGGAGCCTGATGGCTTGAGGGAAAAAGCTGTTGCACAGTCTGGATGTGATGGCCCGAATGCTTCAGAACCGCTTTGCTGATCGCAGGAGGGTGAAGAGTGTGTGAGGAGTGTGTGTGGTCAACCACAATGCTGTTGGCTTTTCAGATGCAGTGTGTTGTGTAAATGTCCGTGATGGAGGGGAGAGAGACGGCGATGATCTTCCCAGCCATCCTCACTATCCTCTGTAGGGTCTTCCCAAACCAGGCAGTGGTGCCGCTGCTCAGGATGCTCTCGATGGTCCCTCTGTAGAACATGGTCAGGATTGGGGAGGGAGATGGGCTTTCCTCAGCCTTCTCAGGAAGTAGAGACGCTGCTGGACTTTCTTGGTGATGGAGCTGGTGTTGAGTGACCAGGTGAGGTTATCCGCCAGATGAACACCAAGGAATTTGGTGCTCTGGACAATATCCACGGAGGACCAATCAATGATCAGTAAAGAATGGCCGCTCTGTGCTCTCCTGAAGTCCACAACCATCTCTTTGGTTTTGTCAATGTTCAGAGACAGGTTGTTTGCTCCACACCAGGCTGTTAACTGTTGCACCTCCTTTCTGTATGCTGACTTGTCATTCTTGCTGATGAGACCCACCACGGTCGTGTTATCAGCGAACTTGACGATGTGTTTCAAGCTGTGCATTGCTACACAGTTGTGAGTCAGATGAGTGAACAGCATTGGGCTGAGCACACAGCCCTTAGGGGGGGCCCCAGTGCTCAGTGTGGTGGTGCTGGAGATGTTGTTCCCAATCTGGACTGACCAAGGTCTCCCCGTCAGGAATTCCAGGATCCAGTTGCAGAGGGAGGTGTTCAGGCCCAGTAGTCTAAGCTTTTTAATCAGGTGCTGAGGAATAATTGTGTTGAATGCTGAGCTGAAGTCTATGAACAGCATTCGTACATACATGTCCTTGTTGATTGGGTGTGTGTGTGCCAGTTGCAATGGCATCTAAACAAAATGTTTGTGTATTTTTGAATGCATGGATGTCAACTTGCCATCTGCAATTGTCATTAAAAACAATACAAATGTTGATTTACAATGCCCTACTGTATTTGTTACTCAATTATTTGTTTAAACTGCTCTTCCCGAATACACTTTTGTAGTAAGTAGTAATGATAAGCTTATTTTTGCTGGGATAAATACTACACTTATACTTCACAGTCTCTCAAGATATCAATTTGTATTCAATAACACTATTTTTAATCTTTCTTGTCCCCTGTATCATAATTATTAGAGCAAGGTCTGTGCTTTTCTTATATACAATATAAAAATCTTAAATGTTATATGCTCAGGCTATTTCCATCTGTCTTCATTTATATTTCACATAATTGCACTGCTCGAATTTATTGCCATTCATTTACTCATAAAGATGCATTTAATTTGAGATTTACAGTGATGAAAGTTCTGTCTGGATTCTCCAGGCTCCTACTGATAGCTTTAAATGAAGTCCAATGAATGCTCAGAGCTACTGTTTGGAGTAATGCTATTTAGGAATGAAATGAGTTACGAGACATCACTCCGCACACGGAATGAACGGTCCTTCTTTTAATTACAAGACACGTTAATTACTTCTCTATCTGTGGCGCTGAGAGATATTTCAAGCATTTCTTGAAATAACTAAGACAAGCCCGGACATGTAATTTCAATTTTTTTTATATATCTTTCTATCCCTTCCCACTGAATGCTCGTTAAGGATTAGCAAATATGAATAATTAAAAACTCATTGTTTTAATTACTAATTTGTGCTAAATATATAAGATTAACAAAATAAATATCGAAATAAATATTATAACACAGCAATGACAAACAGTTTTTAGGTTCCACTGACATACAAGGAATAATAACTAATTTGTTTACATTGCAAGCTCCTGGTTCAAGAAGAAGGAATATAGTAGTAAAGCTCACAGCCCCAAACCAGTCATTTATGCATTATGCAGAAGTCTGAGATTCTTTTCTACAAGTATAAAGAATGACACTGCTGTCAGCAAGCTGATACGAACAAACAAATCAGTCATGACACACTTCAAACACTGTCCCCACGGTTCACGTCACTGTTGTCGGTGTACATTTCACCCTTTTTTTTTTTTACACAGAGAGTGACAGAAGTAAGAAAGAACTTCAGGAAGCACCTTTTTGATGTGTTGAAACTTCAGCTTAATTTGTTTTGACAGTTTCACAGTTTAAAGTGGCCTATGTACTGTAGTTGTATTGTTTAGTTACTAATGTGACAGCGTATCGTCACTCTGTTCAGGTCTTAGCCTTTTAATTTTGGCCCTCAGTATTAACTGTGACAATGGTTTTGACTCAGACTTAATTTACATATAATTGAATAGTCAAACTTATACCTAACTTATAATTACCTGTATTTAGATTTCTCAGTTCAATACAGACAAAATAATTGGTGGAAATATTGATGATCTTTTCATGGCAAATATCAGGTTTATGCAGATAGAGATTCGTTAGTACTACAACAACAACAACAGCGATGTTTTGCCATGTGATTGTTTGTGTACCTGATACACATTTATATTCAGCTAATAACTTTTATAAATAGTTGTTGTGTTTCATCTATAAGTTCACTTTTAGGTTTCTAGTTCATGTATTCTGTAATTTTGTGTTTTGTTTTCGTCTTTTGTTCATATTTTTCTCCAGTTAAAATAAATATCTGCATTTGCAACTGCTTTAGCTCAAATTAAATAGCACCTTCAGGCCTAGATATTTTTATGACCTAACTCCGTTTCACCAACCTCTTTCTACTTATGCTTTCCTGCAATTCCACCAACACGTCTCTTTGACTTCCTTTCTTTTTCCAGATGTCACACCAAGTACCTTTCTAGCTGTCTCCCTTCTGCAGTAGTTGTCCAATCATCCAGCACCTCTTCAGCACTATCGAGCCCATGTCTGACATCTTCCCTAAATCTTATTCTTCTTTCAGTCCTCACTCTCCTCCTCTTCCTCTTCACCTCCAAAACCATCCTACAGACCACCATCCAATGCTGTCTAGCTACACTGTCCCCTCCAACAACTTACAGTCTCCAATCTCCTTCAGGTTGCCTCTCCTATGTAGAATATAGTCACCTGTGTGCACCTTCCTCCACTCTTCTACATCACCCTATGTTCCTCCTTCTTCTTAAAATAAGTATTCACCTCTGGCAATTCCATCTTTTCAGCAAAATTTACCACCATATGGTCTTCCACATTCCTCACCTCAAGGCCCATCACCTCCTCATTACCTCGGTTTCCTTCACCAACATGCCCATTTGTGTCTGCCCCAATCACTAATCTTTTTTCTTAGGTACACCATCTACCACTTCATCTAACACATTATTTTCTTTCTCCTCCATCTCACAACCCATTTGTGGAGCATTTATCATCACCCTCTTCAACGCTCCATGTTAATCACGCTTTCAGAAATATTTTACAAATAATTTCACGCTCTTCACCTCCACTATACTCTTATACTCTTCGTTAAGTATCACCCCTACACCATTTCTCTTTCCATCCACACCATGATAAAACAGTTTAAACCCACCTCCAATGTTCCGGGCCTTACTCCCATTCCCAACACACACAACATCTACCTTTCTCCTCTCCATCATCAGCTACCTCTCTCCCTTTACCAGTCATAGTACCAACATTTAAAGTGCCCACCGAAACCTTCACTCTCATACACTTCTCCTTTTCCTGCTGTCTCTGTAGACGTCTCACTCCTCTCCTTCTCCTTCTTCAGCCAAAAGTAGCCAAATTTCCACCTGTAACCTGTAGGCTTACAATACCTGTGGCGGACGTTGGTAACCCAGGCCTTGACTGATCCGGTATGAGATTCTGGTTCGTGATCCGCATATTTGATTTGGCACATGTTTTACTCTGGATGCCTTTCCTAAGGCAACCCTCCCTATTTATCCAGGCTTCGTACCGGCACTAAGAGTAAACTGGTTTGTTCAACCCTAATGGCTGGGTTCCAGTTGGAAATTCATAGCGATAAAATTTAATAAAAATAAAATAATTCAGTATATGGGTTTCACAGTGTGTTCATGCATGACGTGACGTATTGGTATTTCTTTGTCATGTGCTATGTAATTAAAACATGACTTCTGCATCCATAGTGACCCTGACCCGGATAAAATTGTTACTGGACTATATAAGTAAAATAATATAAATAAAATAAAAGGCTTGAAAAACATTATGCAGAAAATCTTTCTTTCTCAATTTGCCAAAATAAAATTTGAATTGATTTGACTATCTGAAATATATATTTTGCTATGATAGATCTTGAAAAAAAGAAACCTGTATAACCTTGATTAAAAAAAAAAAAGAAATCAAAATTAGTAGAAAATAGCAAATAGTATTATATAGTGATTGCATACAAATTATGTCATTATTCTTTACCATTTTATACATTTTTCAAGATAGGTTCAAGAACATTATCTACTGATCACTCAAAGTTATTTTTCATATAATTAATGAGATAGGTACATGTGGGAGCTGGCCTTAGCTGGTCTTTCAGCAGTGTATAATAAACACAGCAATTATTTACCTTCATACATTCCTTCTAATGCTAACATATGCTTGGAGAGGTCCCCTCCATTAGCTTATAACCGCAAAACCTCGTCCTTGACACTATGCGGCTTCACAACAGCCTTTGTCATATTACTCGTGTTAGATGTAGTAATGGACAAGGTGGCAGCTGTGGTATACATCTTCAAAGCCATTACAGAACACTTATTTTGAGACCTAATGCCCTGGCCCATTAATAGTCTTCTCAGTTTGCAAATTCAATGTATGGCTCAAAGGACATTACTTTATATGTAGATTCTATGTACTGACATATAATAATGATTCTAAGTGTACATACACCAAACCAATACATTTGCTCTACCTTCAGAACTTATAATTTCTTCTAATATCTACATCTTTTTAATATGTGCCAAGACGTGGAGGATCTTAATGGAATAAGGTTTGTCAAGCCCTAGTTTGAGGTCAGTATTTACATGCAAATGGAATATGCAAATTTGAGAAAGTGCAGATTTACCTCGAGCAGAGCACATAAATTAGGTACTTTTCTGAAATATGTCTATATTACAAAGTATGCCATTGAGTGAAATTAAAGTCAAATAATGTTGACGCGATTCATATTTTGCGACATGTCAGCAGTTTTGATGACTATATAAGAAGAGCTTTGTTCTGTAGAGAAGAACTAAAAATTGATTTGCAATTTGTATGCATGTTGACCAGGACAGCCCACTGAGAGCATTTCTCTAATGATATTCCTTGTAAGAATTAGTACGATTTTAATGCTACATTTAACAACTTTTACACCTAGTCAGCTTTTTTTATTCCTGAAAAAAAATACCTACCTCTACAGTTACAAGAGCAAATTAATATTTCATGAAATTGCTTAGTGCCATTGTGTTTGCACAGCATTATATGTTATGTTAACTAAGCCTATATCAGATAGAGGTTCATTATGATAAGAAGCACTATGCCGTCCAGACCTTTATTAGTACTTTGCAAGTTTTGTTAATAATTGATTTGTTTTTTAATGTCAGCATCAAACAAACCAAGACTAATAGGTTTATTTTGCCTATTGTGCCACAAATCTCTGAAGAGTTTAGTTTTGTATAATGCCTCAGTATTCTTTGGTATCCTGGCTATGCTGTGTTAAAAGAATTCAGTAACACACACAGATACTCATGCACCCACACACAGACACAGCATGTGTGTTAAGTCTTGGGTTTATGTAAGCTGTTCGATCTCATTTTACCTGCCTCCACAATTGTGATTTCTGTAATCTTTTCCAGTCAGAGTGATAAAAACTGTTAGCATCATCATGTCTCAGCAATAGGCTGACCTAGTTAACATTATGAATGCATCAGAGTATCTGGCAAACTCTTTCTTTGATCATGTATAGTAGAACACTGGAAATCTCCACATGCTTTGAGTCTGTTTTATAATGGTTTGGCTAAAATTGGAGGCCAGTGGTACTTTTGTATATTCCATTCGTTAAGTACATGTAAAAATATTGACGATGATATTTTGAAGTGTGTTACATTTTAAATTGTGTAGTGAATTGGGCATTAGTGTGGCAGCTAAAAAATTCTTGAGATCAAATGAGGAAAAAAGACATATGTAAGAGCCTTTATATCTTTGACTACTGTACATCTGCAGTTGGATTACCAAAATGTTATTTAGTCATTCCTACAGAGAAAAAAAGGGAAGTTTTCACAAGTGGTGAGAAGGAGTGATTTCAAAAGAACCGGAAATGACTAACAATAATAATTTAGTAATAATTGTTGAGAGAGTCTTTAGGCTTGATTGTTTGTCCTAAGGTTTATTCCACGTTGTTTGGGGGAACCATTCTCAAAATTTAACCCAAGCTCTTTTGGGTGACAAAGGCTTGTGGGATATTGCTAACATATTATGCATGTGGAGCAGTGTCTGGCCAAATGTATAGTCATAGTGTCCATTAATGTATTAGACTGTAGAAAGGACATTACTCATAATAACACACTTCAGTGCTTATCTTATGATATTTCTCACTCTCTGGTGCTTGTATTGTGGTTTTTATGAATTTTAATCACACTCTTGGTGTCACCCAAATAAGGATGGGTTCCCCTTTGAGTCGAACTCCTCTCCAGGCTTCTTCCTCATAACATCTAAGTGGTTTTTCCTTGCCACAGTTGCCCCAGGCTTGCTCATTGAGGGGGATAATACACATAGTGCACTTATTTAAATGTTTTTTCTTTAATTCTTACATTCTGTAAAGCTGCTTTGAGACTATGTCCATCGTGAGAAGTGCCATAGAAATAAACTTGAATTGAATTGAATTACATGGTCACCTGACCATTATCAACCGTATAAAGGTTGCCACAGTTTGTAGCACATTTCTTTATGTTCTATAACAATGAATCCCCTAAGCGGAGTGATACACAGTGACAGTTATAAGAAATATATGCACTGTGGAAACTTTGATTGGCTGATCAAACTATATATTTATTATATATATTATTATATATTTAATGACAATGCAGAACAATGCTCGCATTCTCAACCTGAATTTAGTGAACTAATGGAAAAGAACAATGAGCATAACACAGCCAATGCTTTTCAAGCACTTCTCTGATTTTAAAGATTTCATTTGCATCTGGTTGGCATGATTTGTTGCTTGATTTGCATTTTTGTGTGTGAGTGTGTATCAGTAAGGTAGCACCAGCACTTGTTTTTGGAGGACACATGGGAAAGAGATAAAGCTGATTGTGTGAGAAAGTTTGACTGATATGTAATTACGGATGTATGTTTAAAATGCATAAACTGCAATTGGATAGAGAGAGCAATGGGCAGAGACAACAAATAGGAAGAGAGGGAGGACTAAAGACAGCAAAAAAGTCCAACCATGCATTTGTTGAATGAATACCTTTTTATTTATAAGGAGCCCATTTTCTCATTGCATCTAGGGAGTCAGTGTTGTTTTCCAGCTTTTAATCTTTCTAAAACATTTCATATTTCACAACCCTGTGATACAGTAGAAGCATAAATGCACTACACACAAATATGTACTAAAAAATTGTCCATGCAGTTTTGCATTCAGCTTCAGAGATATTTAGATTTTTGTGTGAATTTCACATCATACATTATAACAGAGTGGTTCAACAGAGTGGTTAATGGATGTGGTGAAGGAAGACATGCAGGTAGTTGGTTTGAAAGAGGCCGATGTAAAGGACAGGGGGGTATGGAGACGGATGATCCGCTGTGGCGACCCATAATGGGAGCAGCCGAAAGAAGAAGATGACATTACTACAGAGTCCTTCTAAAGGTTAATCTCCAAAATCTCCCTTGTAACTTGTTAATTTGTTCTTTTATTCCGACTTATGAGTAAAGTATTGTTAAATGCATTTTTAAAAGCATTATAATTGAGAAATTATCATTTTTGCTTCTATATTGCAAAAAACATTACTCAAGTCACTAGTGTTCTGACTCCACTGTGGTTTAATTTGGGAAACTTTGTAAAAAGGGGAAATTACTACATTGGATTCAAAAGTATTATAATATTTTAATGTTTCAGGTTTCACAGAGTGCATATATTACATGGTAGCGTCTACAGTGCAACTGCTAACACTAGATGAATGCCATCTCTACCTTACTTTACAAGATTTGTTATGAGTGCCATATCTGTAAATCCATAACTGTTCTATTTGTTAAACATCTTTCCCTCAACTTTTAATTGTTGACCCATCTTTACTATGACTTACTATATGTGCAAACATTCTTACTACCTTAAGGCATGCAAGGTCAAGAAAGAACAGACAGTATATTTTCAAGGCTGCCCTGTTTTTGAAATTGTTTATTTCTAATACGACTGCATATCATTGAAATCATAAAACATGCTCTGAGAGCAAATCTATAAATTAGGCCACATATAGGTATTTTTGTGAGAAAGAACGCCGAATCAGAAATAATCCCAACGGGTTGTGGAGGAAGCTCTCTATATCTGCTATGTGAGTGTAGGAGTGCCCCCAGAAGTACATAAGTTTAAATGTATCATGCCACATCAGCAGCCTGAACAGAAGCAATGTTAAAACCTAAAACTACTATTACAACCTCAGCAGATATTGGTATCTCATTGGAATTTGAACAAAACCCTTGAGCTTATCAAAATCTCTAGTCCTCATTGTTTAACAGTACCATACTATAGATGTAATGTGTATGCAATGAATACATCTGTTTGGTATGCATATAATTGATTATCATGATTGTTTTCTGGAGGATTCTGGAATCTTTTTAAATGCAAATCTATTGCAATATACAGTAGTATATGCAATTAAATATTGCCCTAGATTTGCATATAAAGATTCCAGAATCTTCTAATAATCAATAATGTGTATGCAATGAATGCATCTGTTTGGTATGCATACAATTGATGACCATGATAGTTGTCTGAAAGATTTTAAAATCTTTAAATGTTAATCTATGGCAGTATTTAATTGCATATGCCTCTGTATATTGCATAAACCAATTGAGATGTTTGATATCAAACTGCTCCATACCACAATTTTGTCACAAATCAATACTGCCTATGATAGGTTCAGTTTTTTTTTAATCCACAGATGTCAAACATTAATGCCTAATTTAGAATTGTATAACAATCAAGCTTTGGTCAGCTTGTTTTTGAAAGTGGAACTGGAACGAGATTCAGCAAACAACATTTTCAAAAATGTTCTATAATGACCAATTTCCACAATGCTGACTAAAAAGCCAAATGATATAGACTACTATGTATAGGCCAGAACCAATGATAATTTTCCTATTTTGATTTTACAACACCCATGGATACCTTTTTTTTAACTCTGTAAAGTGAGTGAAAAATAAATTGGGCAAATTATATGACTAGGCACTTTGTTGGATTAGAACTTTTCACAGAGTGACTTCCCTGCCTCTGCACTATATAATAAAGCTAATAGCTGCTTTAAACTGCACTTAGTTCTGTGTGTCACTTCCACCTCCATGGCTCATTTGCTTTTTGTCTGATGTGTGGGTGGGTTGCACATAGAGAAGCAGTGTGAGCAGTAATGCAGCATTAGTTTTAGAGATGGGGATTCCCACAAAAAAGAAAAGTAATGACAAATGAACTGTGGAATTCCAGGTCTGGTGAGCCATAAGAACTGTACCTAATGGCCTTAAACTGGGGTGCCAACTAATTATTAGGATTTTAATAATTATTTTATATTTATTCTTTTTACAATGATACTGTATGTTCAATTAAAAATACTAGGTGGATAAAAGTTTGTGTACATTTGTGGTCCTATTTGTGCTTCTACACTTCTGGGCTGGTGTTCAACTAGATTTTGGAGTTTCTTCCAATAATGTTTTCATGGAACTCACTTAATGCATAGGGGATTTGTCATGCTGGAACAGGTTTGGGCCTTAAAGTTCCAGTGATGGAAATTTGTAATGGTACAGCATAGAAAGCCATGTATAATATGGCATGTGTCAGGCGTTCATAAACATATGGCCATAAAGTGTATTTAATTGTAGCATTGTAATCAGTTAACTACAGAATTTGTAAATAGTTCGTAATTCTTTGTTTTTATTTACCAGCCTGGACAGGACAGGAGTTCCAGCTGTAACATTAACGATAGAATTAATAATGATTGATTACTTAAATGGGCTCATTTTGTATTATTTCTAAAGTAACAGCGTATTCACAGGGACTTGGCTAGACTTGGCAGCTACTCCACAAAATCTATAAAAAAAAAAATTTAAAACGCTGTTATTTAGATAACGGTTAAATCAAAATTAGATTGAAAAATGTGATAAAAATATAAACAAAAGTATAATCTCTGATGTGGTAATATTTATTTATCATTAATGGATGTTAACTTCCTCTTCAGGAAGGAGTCTGCAGGCTCTCATTTTGTAGCATTTCACTATGGAAAAATTAGAATAACAAACTCTCGATTTTGCACTTCACTGCATGCCATGTTCACATTAATTATCATCAATCACATCAATACTTCATGACTTAAATTGTGCTTTGAGATTAGAAAATGTTTGTGTCAAAGCTAAATCAATAATCTGGTGTAAATTTGTCTTTAAAAAGCTATTTGAGGTGCCATTTAAAATATTGACACTCACGCTAAGGTATCATGAGATGAAAAATTTATAAATATGACCATAACTTTGGGATATAGCTAGACAATTAAAGAGGGGAGGACTCATAACATGGCAGTGATGATTTACGGCTTAAATAATAAGCGTCCATTTATCGCGTTTTTTCGTTCAACACGTGCGGTTTTGGAACATAACCGCGATAAATGGACGATTATTGTTTTAGCCGTTAATCATCCTTCCACACACTTTAAACACGCACAGAAAACATTTGCATGAATTTAGCGAGAGGAATACTGTGTGAAAAACAGTACACTGTTTCACATTTACAGTGAGTACACATACTGTACAGTATACAGTTCTGTAGTAGCGTAGCCTATGCACTGTTTCTCTGCTTGTTTATTGGTTTAAGTGTCCAATGAGTTAAAGATACGGGATCGCATTCTGTACTTTACTGTATTAACATTTTACTTCATTTCATAATTAATAATTATATATATATTTTATTTTAATAAATGTCATTATTTCTAAATAAAACTAAAATAAAAACAATTTCCTATACGTTTTTTGGTGCTATCCGCGAGAGACTGGAAAAATCAGCGAAACAAGCTAGTTATGAACCGGAGGCAAGAACCGCGGTGAAGCGGGGGATCACTGTACTGTCCAACAAATCAATAATAAGGTTGGTTGGCTATTTTTATTTTTTACATGTATAGGCTTTTCAGTATAGTGTACATCAAGTTAAGTTCAGTTTTTTTGCTTATATAGAGCCATTTATTAGTAGCAACTAATCATACACCTAATTTAGCAGACAAGAACATTATTATTTCATAATAATTGTTTGATCCACTAACCTTATACTTTCATTCTAAGCTCAACCATTTGAACTTTAAAAGTACTGGAGAACGTCTCTAAGTTATGTATGGAACAAGATGCTTTGGGAATGCTTCCGCATTGTTCACCCTCTGAATCCCTTGTGAAATCCGGGCAATGGCAAGACGTCACGACCAGGAAGCTACAAAATGCGCATGCAGTGGAGCCGATGCTAGCTTCTGCAAATAAGAAGGGAAGCGCGGCAGGGAGTGTGGTTTTGAGACGCAGCGTCTTGTTCTCTCAGGGAACTAAGGTTACATACATAACCTAGAGACGTTCCCTTTGAGAAACACTTTGGTAACGAGTGTTTTAGTACCTTGCCTAGTGTGTAAGAGCACATCCAGAGTGCAGGACAGAGGAGCGGAGAGTGGCTCTAAGGTCGAGGTCATAGAACCTGATGAAGGTCAGCAGGGTGGAACATCCCGCAGTGTTGCAAATGTTAGTGGGACTCCAGAGGACCAGGCCGTAGAGGCCGCCACACTCCGAGTGGAGTGAGCCTTCTAACGCAATAGAACATCTAATGCAGTTTCAGCTCCAGAACTAATTGAGAATGATTCTATTGGTTTTCTTACAAATCAAGATAAATTGTGTTCCATAGTCCCAGCCTAATATTAACCATTTACTGGATCTTGGGAAAACTTCTAAACGAATTTAGAATTATGAGATTGTGTTGCCAATGGAGTGAAATGGCCTGATTTTATCATTTGCATACCCTACACATCAGTCTGTCCTTGTGGACTTCGTTTTCCCCTGCCATGGCTATTTCAAAGTAGTATCTGTTTATCAGCCAAATCACGGTCAACTTCTCCTTTCTCACCCAGTTCTAATGAGCTAGCTATGAGCTTAGCTAATTAGGGAGGCCTTTCATGAAAGGGATTAAATCTGTAGATGGCAACACACAGGATGAGACAGAGGGGAGGGAGGTTTAAAAAAATGAGCAGTAGGCTGGTAGTTTGTGCTGGAGAAAGCAGTGGGATACAGCTTTGCAGCGAAAGGGGAGCGCGCTGGGCAAATTGGATGTTTTTCTTTTCTCCCCTCCTTCCTGCTTCATTCTCATAGCACAGCACTCTCACTTTGCTGGGGCTTGTTCATTTATCCGACTTGGCACATCTAACACACTCAGAGTAAAAGAGATAAGAAGTGGCTCTGCTGGATTTAAAAGAAGGTGTGTATAATGGACAGATTGCTGTATGTGGTAAGGAGGATGTCACCTCGGAAGAGGGAAAGAAGCTTCCAGTGGGAGGCAGAGAGTCCTGAGACCTGCGATGAGAGTCTGTGCTCATTGAGCCTTTGCATCAGTGGTAAGATGAGAGTAAACTTTCTCTCTTTCTCTTAACTCTCACTCACTCTTACTTTTCTCTTTCGCTCTCTCTTGCTCTTTCATTGTTTTTTTTATTGCACTGTATGGTTTTACCTGTAATCTTCTAATTTTGAGGCACACATATTCATGTGGTCTCATTAGAAAAGGTGCTAAAGGGGGAAAAATCCTTTCTTTCCATTGTCTTATTCTGTCTTATATCATACTCACACTAATTTTAACCCCAATTCCTTTGATGTTAGTGTGAAAATTATGACCTGTGAATTTCACTGATGTGCCAGAAGCTTATTTTATGTAAAGTATATTCATTCAGTTTGTTCCCAAGGGATGATGTGCTTGCTGAAAACTCTTTCTTCTCTTTGGTTTCAGTCAAAATCCTCCAGGGTAGAGGGTTGGGCTAAATTTGTGGTGACACACTTAAACCTCAGTTAGAAAGGCATATGCCAGGCTTAACGTGATGCCATTGATTGAGCAGAATTGATTTCACTTTAGAGGTTTAAATGTTCGATAACAGTGACACTTTTACTTGATCCCAGTATAGTATGTGGTAATGTATGTAAGCAACTAGTTATCAGAATGTTTAATTGTTTCTTTTAGCTTTTAATCCTGAAGATATTTATCTTTTCAGTATGCGTATGTTATATTCTCCATGAATACAAACTGAATGATCATCAGACTCGTGCATTTAAATGATTCCATAAACTAGGACAAATCATATAATCCCTCTGTCATGCTTGCTTCCTGGGTTTTTGAAATGGAGTTTAATGATAATTATCATGTGCATTATCAAATCTGATAATAAGAAGCTGATAATAAGAAGCTGATGAGTTACAATTACATGGGCTCTTGGATCAACTTTTATCAGCAGATGTTTAAATAGAATGACATTTATTGCCAATTACTGTGGGGATGGGGTGGAAACTTACTGTCTACAGTAAATGTTTAGATGACAGCTTATACTTTCAGAGGCAGAGGCCCCACTTTCTAGGCCAGCACTGTAGCTAATTAACCGTGGCTTTAAAAAACACTCATAACACTAAAAATACAATGACAAAAACCTAGCACAGCTGTCTTTATTCCTTAACTGTGTACTACAGTACTACAAAGTGGCATTGCCTTGCATTTTAAAACTTGAGTGAAAAAAGGTGCTTGCTAGACATACATTTATTTTTATAATGAATAATAATTTTTTATGCCTTTTTATCAAGCTTGGCAGAATTAAGAGAACAGTGTAGCCAAATGCAAGTCAATGTTGTAATGTTCACAAACCTAGTAGACTATCAAGGGAAACTGAGTTCTCATGCTGTTACAGATCCATCAAGATTTAACATAATTTATCTGAATATTATAAATATATTTTTTCCTACAGCGTCTTAGAAATATCCCTATTTCTTGATGTAGTGTATCAGGCAGGAGGACTCATGAACAAAGCTCATTAAATTCAATAGGACTATAACTATGAGCAGTTTTTTTTAAAGGGCTGATGATTGATCTGAATTGTAATATCTATACTGTCTAAATTGATTCAGATAAAAAACATATTTTTAACTGACATTATGAATACCTTTTACCCTACCGGCTTTGTTTACACTCCTTGATGATGTTCTTAAAACTAATCCTATTATGTATTAATATATTATCTATAGCACTTCTAAAAAAAAATTAAAATAAAAAATACCATTCTATTTAAAAAATGTAAAAGTTAATAAAAAAAACCCTTCAAAGTAGATTATTTACTGTCCTCTAAAAATGTTTTAGAGTCCAAATACAAATTTGTGTATCTTGTATTAGAAAAGTTAAAATTTGGTGGTTTGAGTACAATTCTCTCAAATGGACCAATGCATGTTCAACATGCACCTCATGGCAAAGGATTTGAGAATGAGAATTGTTGCTCTCAACAAAGATGGCCAGACTATAAGAATTTCAGGAACACCCTGAAACTGAGTTACAGTACAGTGACCAGGGTCATACAGAGGTTTTCCAAGACGGTTCCCATCAAAAAGATCGAACAAAGAAGGATGAGTCCTGCCAGCATTGCTTTAAAGGTTGCAAATGTGGAAGGTCCACTTAAACCTTACACTGCATACTGCAGCAAGTCAGTTTGCATGGCCATCGTCCCAGAACAAAGCCTTTTTTGAAGCTCCCTCACAAGAAAGCTGTTTGCTGAAGACAACCTGTCCAAGAGCATGAATTACTGGCACCATGTCCTGTGGTCTGATGAGACTAAGATAAACTTGTTTGGCTCAGATGGTGTCCAGCATGTGTGGCAACACCCTGGTGAGAAGAACCAAGAAAATTGTGCCTTGCCTACAGTCAAGCATGGCGGTGGTAGCATCATGTTCTGTGGCTGCATGAGTGCTGCTGATACTGGGGAGCTGCTGTTCATTGAAGGAAACATGGATTCCAACATGTACTGTGACATTTTGAAGCAGAACATGATGCCCTCCCTCCATTCAAAAACTGGGCTGACCAACATAATAATGACCACGAACACACCGCCAAGAAGACAGCTTCCTTGCTGAGTAAACTGAAGGTGATGGAGTGGCCAAGTATGTCTCCAGACATAAACCATATTAAGCACCTGTGGGCATCCTCAAGCGGAAGGTGGAGAAGCACCATGTGTCTAACATCCAGCAGCTCTGTGATGTCATTATGGATGAGTGAAAGAGGATCTCAGCAACAATGTGTGCAGCTCCGGTGAATTTCATGCCCAGGAGGATTATGGTAGTGCTACATAACAATGGTGTTCACACAAAATATTGACAGTTTGGACACAGTTTTGACATGTTAACGTGGTGTGCACTCACTTTTGTTGTTAGCTCTTTTGACAATAATGACTGTATGTTGAATGATTTTTTGAGAACAGTGAATCTATACTGCAATAAAAGCTGCACATTGACTACTATTAAATATATACAAGTTTCATTTCCATAGTATTGTACCTTGAGAAGATCTACTAAAATGGTTGCTGAAATGTGAGGGGAGTACTCACCTTTGTGAGATACTGTGTGTGTGTGTATATACATATATATATATATATATATATATATATATATATATATATATATATATATATATATATATATATATATATATATAAAGAACCAGACAATGTATAATCAGTGAGTCACTAGTTCCTTATATACATGTGTACGGTTCACTGAAAATGTTCTCATATGACTGTCTAATTACCACTGAGGTATTTGAACAAGTATAACTTGTACATAAGTAAATTCATGAACAAGTCATTTTGATCCACATAGAGTATATTCCGCCCCTCTGGGTGTTTTTTTTTATTATTTTTTTTTTTATACCATTTTGTGTAACAGATGTGTAGGAAAATCCCAAAGATCAGCAGTTTTTGAATAACTCAGCTTGATCACTTGGCACAACAAACAGCAACCATGTTGTGGTCAAAGTTACTGGGATCAAAATGTTTTTTCTTATTCTGACTTTTTTGATGTACAAGTTAACATTAACTAAATATCTTGACCAGTACTCTCATGATTTCAGACAATGCTGTGCTGCTACATGATGTCAAATAGCAAGTCAGTATTTATCAGTGGTGGACATAGTACACAAAGCATGTACATGAGTAAAAGTAGAGCTATACATGGTAAAATAAACTGAGTTTATGTGCAAATACTCTAATATTACTTTCTGCACACCAATCTATTAATGGAATGAGTTAAATGACCCAAGATGATAAATGACTTTTGGGATGACTCAAAATATATGGATGTTGACAGTTCATGCTCTTTTTGCGGTATTAAAGATGAAACACTGATCCATTTATTTTTTTTTATGTAAAAAAAAAAATGCAAAACTTCTGGAATAGCTTATATCTTTATTTAGTTAATCACCTTCATCCTTCCAGTCCCTTTCAGTTAAAATATTATTTGTTACTACGAAGGTAAAACTAATATATCAGTGAATTACATTGTTAACTTTTCCATTTTGTTTGGGAATTTTTTTTTATTCATAAACAAAAACTCTCAAAATAGCAGTCTTCCTTTTCACATTTCTTAAATGAAATTGACGTATTTATTAAATCTCTTAGATTGATTAAAAACACGAAAAGTGAATTTCCTATTTTACATGTATTTGTATATATTATTTAATTTTTGTATGTAAGCCATTATTATTATTGTGATTGTTATTATTAGTATTGTTAACATTTTCCTTTATAGATTTTGTTTGGTTAATTCGTACCCCCTACTTTTTTCCTATTTTTCTGAATTGGGCTCCTGAGGGTTTAGACCCTTTTTTCATCTGAGTGTATGAGTGAGGGAACTTCTCTGGGCAGTGGGTGCACACGCCGAGTCCCAAATAGGTTCACTTACCGTGACAATTTATAATAATTGATGCGACTGTGCAAATAAACGTAGTGAAAAAAAAAAAGTTTTTTGTTGTTTGTTTTGTTTTTTGTTTTTGCATGGACACCCCGGGGGGATGCCCATGTCACCTCTGCCTATACCCACCACTGCCAAGCGGCAAATCAAAACAAGTTTAAAACAGAGCACGCACTCTACCCTGATCGGTGGCTTGTTGTGTGCTTGACCAGTTATGTTATTTGCACTCTCCAGTGTTCTGTATTGTTGAAAGATTTATGATCAAACTCTTGATGTCACCCAAAATGAGGATGGGTTTCCCTTTTGAGTCTGGTTCCTCTCAAGGTTTCTTCCTCATAACATCTAAGGGAGTTTTTCCTTGCCACAGTCGCCACGGCTTGCTCATCAGGGACAAATTCACACCATTCACCTTCACTGTTGATTTGTGTAAAGCTGCTTTGAGACAATGTCTGTTGTGAAAAGCGCTATACAAATAAACTTGACTTGACTTGACTTGTTTTTATCCACTAATAATTTGGTTTTGCAAAATGTAGTTGAGTAAAAAGTAAGATATATGACTTTGAAATGTAGTGAAATTAAAGTAAAAGTCTCCCCAAACAGAAATACTTGAGTAAAATACAGATACATGAAAAAACTACTTACAGTAACGAGTTAACTTTACTTTGTTACTCTCCACCACTGGTATTTATGTATTAATTTTATCCACAGTTCCTGTCACTGATATTTTCTTAGATTTTTAATTTATGTTTAATACTTGGGATATGTAGAAACCCAGCCATTAGGGAGGCACAAGCCAGTGCATTCTTAGTGCCGGTCCCAAGCCCGGGTAAATGGGGAGGGTTGCGTTAGGAAGGGCATCCAGCGTAAAACATGTGCCAAATCAAATATGCGGATCACAAATGAGAATTTCATACCGGATCGGTCGAGGCCCGGGTTAACAACGACCGCCACAGGTATCGTTAGCCGACAGGGTACCGGTGGAAATTGGGCTACTGTTGGCCGAAGGAGGAAAAGGAGAGGAGGAAGACGTCTACAGAGACGGCAGGGAAAGGAGCAGTGTAGGAGAGTGGAGGTTAGGGTTGGTACTTTAAATGTTGGTACTATGACGGGTAAAGGGAGAGAAGTAGCTGATATGATGGAGAGGAGAAAGGTAGATATGCTGTGTGTTCAGGAGACCAAGTGGAAAGGGAGTAAGGCCAGGAACATTGGAGGTGGATTTAAACTGTTTTATCATGGTGTGGATGGAAAGAGAAATGGTGTAGGGGTGATTCTGAAGGAAGAGTACAGTAAGAGTGTAGTGGAGGTGAAGAGAGTTTCTGATAGGGTGATGATCGTGAAGGTGGAAGTTGAAGGGATGATGATAAATGTCATCAGTGCCTATGCTCCACAAGTTGGCTGTGAGATGGAGGAGAAGGAAAGATTCTGGAGTGAATTAGATGAAGTGGTAGATGGTGTACCTAGGAAAGAACGGTTGGTGATTGGGGCGGACTTTAATGGGCATGTAGGTGAAGGGAACAGAGGTGACGAGGAGGTGATGGGTAGGTATGGTTTTAAGGAGAGGAATGTGGAAGGGCAGATGGTGGTAGATTTTGCTAAAAGGATGGAAATGGCAGTGGTGAACACTTATTTTAAGAAGAAGGAGGATCATAAGGTGACTTATAAGAGTGGAGAAAGGTGCACACAGGTGGACTATGTGCTATGCAGGAGATGCAACCTGAAGGAGATTGGCGACTGTAAGGTGTTGGCAGGGGACAGTGTAGCTAGACAGCATAGGATGGTGGTCTGTAGGATGGTTTTGGAGGCGAAGAAGAAGAGGAGGAGAGTGAGGACTGAAAGAAGAATAAGATGGTGGAAACTGAAGGAGGAAGAGTGTAGTGTGAGGTTCAGGGAAGAGGTCAGAGAGAGGCTCAGTGGTGTTAAGGAGGTGTTGGATGATTGGGCAAATACTGCAGGAGTGATGAGGGAGGCAGCTAGAAAAGTACTTGGTGTGACATCTGGAAATAGAAAGGAAGACAAGGAGACGTGGTGGTGGAATGAGGAAGTGCAGGAGAGCATAAGGAGAAAGAGGTTGGCAAAACAGAAGTGGGATAGACAGAGTGATGAGAAAAGTAGGCAGGAGTACAAGGAGATGCGGCAGCAGGTTAAGAGGGATGTGGCGAATGCCAAGGAAAAGGCATATGAGGAGCTGTATGAGAGGTTGGACACTAAGGAAGGAGAAAAGGATTTGTACCGATTGGCCAGGCAGAGGGACCGAGCTGGAAAGGATGTACTGCAAGTTAGAGCAGTAAAGGATGGAGAGGGAAATGTGTTGACTAGTGAGGAGAGTGTGTTGAGAAGGTGGAGGGAGTATTTTGAGCAGCTGATGAATGAGGAAAATCAGAGAGAGAGAAGGTTGGATGATGTGGAGTTGGTGAAGCAGGATGTAGATAGGATTAGTAAGGAGGAAGTGAGAGCAGCGATTAAGAGGATGAAGAGTGGAAAGTCGGTTGGACCAGATGACATACCGGTAGAAGCGTGGAGATGTTTAGGAGAGATGGCAGTGGAGTTTTTGACCAGATTGTTTAACAGGATTTTGGAAAGTGAGAAGATGCCTGAGGAATGGAGAAGAAGTGTGCTGGTACCAATCTTTAAGCATAAAGGAGATGTGCAGACCTGCAGTAACTACAGGGGTATTAAGTTGATCAGTCACACCATGAAGTTATGGGAAAGAGTAGTGGAAGCCAGGCTGAGAGAAGAGGTGACCATCTGTGAGCAACAGTATGGTTTCATGCCGAGGAAGAGCACCACAGATGCCTTATTTGCTTTGAGAATGTTGATAGAGAAGTATAGAGAAGGACAGAAGGAATTGCATTGTGTATTTGTGGATTTAGAGAAGGCGTACGACAGGGTGCCAAGAGAGGAGTTGTGGTATTGTATGAGGAAGTCAGGTGTGTCAGAGAAGTATGTGAGGGTGGTGCAGGACATGTATGAGGACAGTGTGACGGCAGTGAAGTGTGCAGTAGGTACGACAGACTGGTTTAGAGTGAAGGTTGGACTGCATCAAGGATCGGCCCTGAGCCCTTTCCTGTTTGCAGTGGTGATGGACAGGTTGACGGACGAGGTCAGACAGGAGTCTCCCTGGACTATGATGTTTGCGGATGATATTGTGATTTGTTGTGAGAGTAGAGAGCAGGTTGAGAAGAGCCTGGAGAGGTGGAGATATGCGCTGGAGAGAAGGGGAATGAAACTCAGTAGGAGTAAGACAGAATACATGTGTGTGAATGAGAGGGAGGGCAGTGGAGTGGTCCGGTTGCAGGGAGAAGAGCTTCAGAAGGTGGAGGAATTCAGGTACCTGGGGTCAACAGTGCAAAGTAATGGAGAGTGTGTTAGAGAAGTGAAGAAAAGAGTGCAGGCAGGGTGGAGTGGGTGGAGAAGAGTGACAGGAGTGATTTGTGATAGTAGGGTATCTGCAAAATTGAAAGGGAAGGTTTATAGGACTGTGGTGAGACCTGCGATGTTGTATGGTTTAGAGACAGTGGCATTGAGTAAAAGACAGGAGGTGGAGCTGGAGGTAGCAGAGCTGAAGATGTTGAGGTTTTCGTTGGGAGTGACGAGGATGGATAAGATTAGAAATGAGTTTATTAGAGGGACAGCGCATGTAGGATGTTTTGGTGACAAGGTGAGGGAGGCGAGATTGAGATGGTTTGGACATGTGCAGAGGAGGGACATGAATTATATTGGTAGAAGAATGCTGAGGATGGAGCCACCAGGTAGGAGGAAAAGAGGAAGGCCAAGAAGGAGGTTCATGGATGTGGTGAGGGAAGACATGCAGGTGGTTGGTGTGGGAGAGGCAGATGTAGAGGACAGGGTGGTATGGAGACGGATGATCCGCTGTGGCGACCCCTAATGGGAGCAGCCGAAAGAAGAAGAAGAAGAAGAAGACTTGGGATATGTAGAGTTGACAAAAAATATAGTCCTTCCTTCAACATGTATGTTTATTGATTGAATGAATTTTTTGATGAAAAATAAAAACATTTTTAACCCAGTGAAATCTATCTAGTATATTCTTGAATTGGATAGGAATAACGTGTTATAAAATTGTTACAAATATTTTAAGACCGGAACTACTTGTTGGTTTAACGGTTTTAACTCCGGAGAATTCAGACTGAATAATCGTCTATAGATCTGGCCCAGTAAAAGTCACTCAGATCTTGATCTCATCACCCTTATGAATGCTCATTTTTCCCTGCTTCTAACATATCAGCTTCCAGAACCGATGGTTCACTTTGCTGCCTGCTACAACACATTGACAGATGCCACTGTTTTGAGATGATAGAAAGTAGAAGTATTAAGCATGACAATTTGACAATTACATGCCTAAAATAATTAGAGATGAGGATTATGACAATTACCGCACTACTCATAGTCTTATTAGTGAGTTTTGAATGCGAATAGTGGGATTTATTGTATAATGTTTGTAGTAAATCTAGTAGTAAATGTAGTAAAGACATCACTGTTTAGTGTATAGGGCAAATACTGTCTTTAAGTACAATTTCAGAACACTAAAGGCATCGCTTATTAATTTCTTCCTAGGCAGCATTCTCATTGTGTGTCAAACTGAATCTCATAAAAAGATGGAACAACTACATACTCACATTATAGCATCAGGAATCATTCACTTCTAGGTTGTGCATAAGAACCACTCCTGCTCCAAAGTATGACATTTGTCACAGAAATCAATGTTTTGTAAGAGAGCAAAAGAAAGGCCTCTTTTATTCACTATTCAGTCTAGGTCTGTCTATAGCAACCGAGACAGGATTCTGAATATTGAATATTTCATAAGTGCGTCAAACTGAGAAAGTTGAGAAAACACCAGCATCTGCAAGTTGGCTGTTGTTTTGTCATATTATGTCACTTGCTATATTTGTCCTCTATTCAAAAGAGTCTCACAGTATCTGAGGTGTCATGGAGCATTTGGATTTTGTAGAAGTTGCAGAAAAAGGTACAAATGCTAACATCACCTATTTCTTCAATGCTTATACCGAATTTTTCATTTGATTTGGTACCTATACTGTATATAAGAAATTAAAATTTGATTTCACAACGGGTGATAAGTAATTTGGAAGTTTAAGATTATATTGTTTTCACACATTGTGTATCATTTTCAAATTTTAACATCAGAGTACACTGGTTACCTCTTAAAAATAATCAAAAAGCAGTGGCGGGCCGTGCATTTGGTACCTGGGCCTTCAGTGGGGAATTACCCAACTTATTCCACCTCTTAATGCCACCACTATCAGATCGCAATTATAGAAACCATCAATACAATACAAACATGCAATATAACAATGCGAAAGAGAGGCATTTCACATATTGAGGGTGAATACCATTTTACTAAAGCAAGCGCCAAACCTCCAGATTTGAGTTCAGAATCAATATTTGTCTAATAACATGACAGAAATATAAAAATGTAAATAAAATACAACCTAATCACCAGAGATGCATAGTCATAATTTGCACCACTCTTCAGAGACTATATGCCAGTGTTACCGCTCGTATTCACTGGTCTGTAAGTGGAGAACAAACCCTTTCCCATTCTGAGACAAGCTAGCTAGCTTCAGGGTTGGCCGACCTCTCCTCACGATTTCTAGCTTTTCTGGAAAATATATTTTTAAGTATGTCTGAGACCAAATCAATTTCTCTTCCACCGTAGGCATAAAAAAGTCTAACTCAGATGTATTAATGTGTGCAGAGCGCAACAGATGTGTTTTGCCAGTCGAACTTGGCTGTACCAGTTTCCCTCTGACCAACCAATCAGAGGACAGAAAAATGCTGACGCTACCCTGGGTCCTTTGAGACGATTCTGAAATCTGATTGGTTGAAGAAACAGACCCGTTGGTAATATTCGCAATGGTAAAAGGGCCAGCAGGACAGACTTTGCAGGCCCTGGGCAGATTATATTGACATGGCAGCACATAGAGGCTGAAATCTGATTGGAAAAAAATCTTACCTACACGTACTGGAAGCAGTGCAGCCAAGAGAAACACTACAAAATAAAGAGATAAACTGTTGGGAATAAATTAATTCAATTTCATGGTTGTAAATGTAGGTCAGTGCTTCTGATAGTGTTTAGGCCAGCAGAGAAGACTTTGCTGGCCCTGACCACCCGCCTGTCAAAAAGGCATCTAAATCTGGAATGGCTGGCAGTTGCTTAGCAGAGCATATTAACTGATACCCCCTGGAAACTTTACCTATTTTTACTACACTTGTTAAGAATTCTATGACAGAAGATGCCCACACAATAAGTATTCTGTGGTAATGGATTTTTTCATTTATTTTTCAATACTTTTTTATGGTTTCAGGGTAAATTAGAAAGAACTGCTCTGGAAAGCTGGGTAAATAAGAATGAGCTGTTCTGTGATGCTGTGCAGCTCAGAAAGGGCTGATTTGGGTGTGTGTGATACATAATTGCTCTGTAATGCTAGGTAGCTGAGAAAAAGTTGGCTCTGTGAAGCTGGGTTACTGAGGATGCTGTTCTGTAGTGTTGGGCAACTGTGAAAGAGCTGCTGTGTGGTATTGGCTAGAAAGAACTGCTCTGTAGTGCTAGGTAACTGAGAACGAGCTACTCTATGGTTCTGTGTAATTGTGAATGAGCTGCTCTATGGTGCTGTATATTTGTGAATAAGCTGCTCTGTGGCGCTAGGTAACTAAGAAAGAGCTGCTCTATGGTGCTAGGTAACTGAGAAAGAGCTACTCTGTGGTGCTGTGTATCTGTTCATGAAATGCTCTGTGATGCTGTGTAATTGAGAAGGATCTGCTCTAAGGTACCTTTATTGGTAAACTAAGAAAAAGCTGCAATGTTTTGTTTTTGGTCACTGGAAAAGAGCCGCTTTGTTGTACTTGATAACTGAAAAAGAGCTGCTCTGTGGTGCTGGATAACCGGGAAATTGCTGCTCTGCGGTATTTTGTAGCTGAGAAAGCTGCTCTGTGGTATTTGGTAGCAGAGAAAGAACTGCCCTTTGGTAATGCGTAGCTAAGAAAGATGTTCACGATTTGCCTTCTCTTATCCGTTCTGAATTTAGACTCATTTGCAACTGCTTGACTGTATAATTTTTCTTAACTAGCCGTAGCAGTGTGTAGGAGTGAAATTAGGTCATAGATAGCACATGCTTTTCTTTGCTTTTGCTCCCACTCTCTGGTTCTTTTCTGGGTATGCTTCCTTTTTTTACTGTTTTGTTTTTTGCTGTTTGATTTATAAATGGATTTGAGACAAGGTTTGGGTTTTATAAGGGACCCTCTTGTAGCCTAAATGATCATCAATGGAAACTTCTATTTATATAGACTAATTATCTTGTTTTCTTCTTTTTTTCTGAAGCCCTCAAATGCACATTTCAGCTCATGCATTTGCTTATAAAACACTCCTGCACCCTCATTTAGCAGGCTAAAGATTTTCCACAATGAGGCGCTATTACTTAAATAGCTTGTCTGAGTATTATTGCTGAAACAGATAAAAGCTGGTCTGAATCTGAAATGAGCATGAGCTTATTATGCAGCTGTTGCAAACCCAAAACACCTGCTTTTAATGACTTCTGTAGTGTAATATAAAATGCTTTGCAGAGCTTCATATGTACAGTAGTGTCAAGCCTTAATAACGTCACAATAACATGGATATTTATCACCAGTGATTTCCTGCATCCATCAACTTTACTTGTGTATAGAGTATAGAGTCTCAAAATATATACAACTGTCAATACTGATATGAAATTAGAGCTGCAACAACTAATCTATAAAATCGGTAAGAATCGATAATGTAGTTTGTTGTTAGCGAATGTCGTTATCAATTATTTCGGTTGCACAATTTATAGGATAGTGTGACAGCAAAATAACACCCGTGTGCAAAAATGGCGGAGTACATGGTCAACCGGCAGCAGCAAAAAGTGTGCGTCCCAAGTCATCCAAGGCATGAGAGCTTTTTATATTAAACACAAAAAGAAAACACACAGGAGTCACGGATGAAGGCAAAACATCAGCACATTAAGCAAAAACTGTATAATCTTTAACTTGTGAAAATGATATAGTTTAATGAAGTGCTATTGTGTAAACTGTTTGTTTGCTAACTTCGAGACAGTCACACTGAATCTGTTCTGGCGTGGCTCACGAGCATCAGGTTGCGCTATCAGCTCGCTCATGACATAGTGATGGATTAAAATAAACCAGTCCGAACAAACACTAAATCTAAAAGCAGCAAATAGCAGCACTAATCGATAAGCCACTGTTGTGGTTTTTAGCGAATGTTTATTCATATGTACACCAATGCACCTGTGTATTTCATTAAACAAAAATTATCAAAACAATGTTGTATTATATTTTTTTAAGCATGATTGTCAACTTGTCATCTGTAAAATACAATACAAATGTTGACTTACACAAATTGATTCACCTTTCATACTCAAATGCTGTTTATCTGATCATTCGATTATCAAAATAATCGTTAGTTGCAGCCCTATATAAAATTGAAATAAATAAAAGCTCATTTTATTTTAATTGCAGAATTTTCACATATGGAAATGCAAAATCCTCAGATATATTTATTTAAAAGGCTTTAATATGTAATTGTGCAAAATGTAACTGAAGTAAATTTGATTAAATGTCTATCAGTCTTATATCATACATCAGTACTATTTAACAAAAATCTTTTCTTAAAACTCAGGTAAGCATACTAATCACCCAATAAGAACAAGTCACATTCCTAGCTCATTTATGTAATATTTATACCCACAAACCTCCATATCTGCTTAAGTTTACAGATAGCTGGGAGCATAAAATGCATAATTAGGTTTTGTAAAGGTTTTTTTGTCTGGCAATTTAATTATTTAATTATTTGTCAGCAGTGGCTTTTCCTTACTGTTCACAGCTATAGGCATCTTGTCCTCTGGTTATACAGTGCCTTTCTTTAGTTCTAAATACATGTTTTTTCCTCAATGTATAGGTTTGTTTGCTCAGTTTTATGTATATTATTTAAGTAACAATCAGCATTGTATACATTACATGTCATACAGCAATTCCACGTCACATTAATAATTTAAATTGCATCGTATGTCCCTGGATGTAGTAGAAAACAATTTTTATTTCAATTGAACTAGGAACCCTAAATCTGTTTTAGCATGAGAGTTTCTGTGTGCACAAAGCCATCGCCATAAAATTATAGTTTTATATGGGTTGGAGTGTAAGGTTTTGAGGGGCCTGCAATAGAGCTCTGACCTCAACCTTATTGAACATGTTTGGGATGACCTGGAACACTGAATGCACCTATGCTTCCTCACCCTCCATCAGTACCTGACTTTACCTACACCCTTTGGATAAATGAGCACATATTTTCGTAAGAACGCTCCGAAATCTAGTTTATCATCTTCCTAGAAGAGTGGAGATTATTATTACAGCTCATGGGGACTAAATGTGAAATGGGATGTTTAATAACCACATTTAAATATTATGGTCAAGAGAGCGTAAACCTTTGTCCATATTGTTTATGTCCACAAACCGTATCCCACAAAACAAATGAGAAAACAATGAATGGGTTTCATTTTTTTCACCAATTGCATTTTTTTATTGATTATTATACTGTGATATTTTAAAACTATCATGTAAGAAAATTTCAAACTATAACCCTAGTCAGCTTTTAAAGCTTAAACATTTGAGGTTTATTTATGGCTATCGATAAGATTAGTTTTTTGGAAATGATTATACATTTCGTTTTTGTAGTCATGATTTACTTTGCCAATTCTTAATAGTGTCACAGGGTCTAAACAGAAGGGTCATAATTTTTTTCTTCTTTTTTATTATTCTTTTAAAATTTAGTTTACATCTGATATTCCACAAAGGCTCCACACAACCAAAAGGTGGTTTGCATCAGTCACAATTTGTCCTTTATTTCTGACTACACTGGCCGTTTTAATAAAACAAATAGACTGATCACAATGTTGCTTTCAACTGCTACATTCCCAATATGAAAATACTAGATTATAGAATTAAATTCTACTGTTTCCTATTTAATATTGGACCGAGACATAATCAGAAAAAGATACAAGTTGTGCAAGAAGTTCAGACAGTAGATGTAGAATGTTATAACAACTCAGCCTCAAGTCATTGTTCTGACAAACTCCCTGTGTAAGATCTTACAGTTTTACACTCTTTAGCATTTCTGCCATGAATGTGCAGCATGTCAGCACTGTTTCACAGACAAAGCTAGTGCTTTACTTTTCACATCACATTTTTTGGGGCACATAAATAAATGAGTAGTTTAGTCAGTTTCTTTGATGCTGTGATATACTAGTCTTAAAATATTAGAACAGCTTAAAACGTGCAATTGGCATTGTGCAATCTCTAGATTCACACTCACTGTAATGTGGGTCAAATAATTCAGTATCTCAAACAGATTTGCATGTGTTTTTTGACACTGAATTACACACACACTCTATGAAAAACAGACAAACTTATGTTTATTTCATGATTTCAAGTGCCAGTGATTTACAGAAGTGTATAATACATTTTAAACATAAACAGTGTGTCCTTAACAACAACCAAGCAACAATCACATTTCAGATGGAAAATGTCTTTAAAATAATATAATTTGTGCATTGGTGTGCCTCCATTTAATGTATCTGCTGTGGATCTTATGCTTGAAGCTTTGTTTTCTATTAATCGCCTTTTATAGGTTATTAAAAATTTACTTTTTATTTACATTTACTGAGTTACCTAGTAAAACAAATCTGCTATGAAATCACGTGTTCAACAATTTCTTTTGGGTTTTGATAATAGTAAGAAGAAATGCATACTTTGAAATTCTGTTCCTTTATTAGTAGAAGTACAGTACCCTTCACTGATATGATCAGCCTTGATGAATTTTATGTTAAATATATGATATTTTAAATTTTTCAGTACACCGTGGTGATTTAAAAAAATGTTCACCCATGAGGTAACACATAGGTCAGATCCCCTTTGTCATAATCATAATCATAATGGGTGCCAATATTAGTGGACAGCACTGTGATATTCACTCATGCCATTTGCAAAATACAATCCTTTTACTTTTAAAATGCTTATTTGAAGTATTAATAAAAAAAGCCAGTCAATTAAATGTCATGCAAAGTGTATCTGCTCATTTTTTTTTTTTTGGACTTTTAACCATGTTACTTATTTAAGAACAAAATTCAGACAAAGTGACCTTATTTAAAATATATTGATGCCTTGATATATAAAGGCTAAATGACACCCTAGTTATCAAGAAAACATAAAAGAGACGATCTTGAAATCAACACATACCATCATACTCAGGTAGAAGTTGTGGCCAAGAATGTAACAGTAGAATCATACACTATATGGTAAAAAGTATTGATACATCTGATTTTTTTATCCAAGGACATATGGTTACATGGCTTGGAATGGAAGCTCTTGGGTGGTCTGCTATAGAGCTTTTAGGATGCCAAGCCATTCCAACTTTTGGGATATGCATATGCATAATTTAGGTATAAAACCAGACAGTAAACCTTGCACATGAAATGAAACCATAAACTGTGCAAAACAATATTTGACTAACTTTCATTTTAATATAGGTCTGAAAGTGTTGAATACAATTTTGCACAACTTGAACCATCGCTTGTTCACTTGTTTGCATACTGCATGTCTATTGTTTTTAATGTTACATCCTAAAAAACTGTGTGCATTGCTATAAAAAAAAACAGCAGCACAATGCTCAACTTAAAGCGCTGTCAATCTTTCTACGTTTTTTGTCAATCTTTCTACATTTTTGTGCACAACTGGCCCTGCTCTGATGTTTAGTGTTTGTATGAGAAATAAGGTGATTAGTTGTTGGTTCCATGAAACTAACATATCAATATTTTATAGTTTTCAGAGAAATGGGTTTTGAGGCAAGAGTTTGATGTTTAATTGCTGTTGCGTAACATTGCATCAGTAGATGTGGAGTCTGCTCTGCTGCGTGAGAAGAGAATGTGCAGAAGAATACAAAGCAATGTGATAATCTATAGATGAGATGAATACTTCCATGTGAATGACAGCAGTGAGCAGTGAATTGAAGCAGGGGAATGGCTCAAAGATAAGGAATATCCACATAGACACACTTCCTGGTTAGCGGCTAAGGCTAGCGCTATGGATTCTTTGGTGTTTAAATACATGTGCAAAACAAATCTTATTTCCAATATAGAGAGAGCAAATACAGTGACACTGCTTCTTTTTATACTCCTGGCAATGTTGCATATGTTTTTAAGTTTAGTAATAATAATAATTATTAACAAATGCTCTTAAAGTGCGAAGCAGAGACTAAACAAATGTGTTGTTCTGTAACTTAATTCTGGGAACTCTATAGCTTTTAACCATGTTTCGCATGTAAAAATAATTGCATTGAACTGAAACTGCATTGAACTGAACTGAACTGAAAGCCCTGTACTGAAAAACTTCGGTACAAATAATCTTCCCAAGGAAAATTACTATAGAAATTTAAGAGTAGTCAATGTGCAGATTGTTTAGCAGTACAGATTTACTGCCCTCTGAAAATAACATAACCATACAGTTATTTATGTCAAAATAGCTGCCAACAAAAGTGCCACAAAAGTGACTACACTGTAAGTGATAACAGCTGTATGTCGCTTAACCTTCAAAGCCACATGCTCATGTTCATGTTTTTGTCTGCTTGACAGGACTATACAAATTTGTGTATCTTTTATTAGAGCAGTTGTAATTTGTTGCGTGAGTACAATACTCTTATACTGACCACTGTATGTTCAACTTGATACCTCATTCTCTGAGGATTTGAAAATTAGAATTTTGCTCTTAACAAAGTTGGCCTAGGCTATAGGATGAAGTGTCATACAGAGGTTTTCCAAGGCGGGTTCCCCTCAGAACAGGCCTTGCAAAGGTTGATCAAACAAGTTGATTCCTTGTGCTGTTCATCAGAGTGTTGCCAGCATTGCTTTCGAAGTTGCAAAAGCAGAAAGTCCGCTTTATCAGTGCTCAGACCCTATAAGTCGGTTTGCATAGCTGTTGTCCCAGAAGCAAGCAGCCTCTTCTGAAGCTGGCTCAAAAGGAAGCCTATAAACAGCTTGCTGAAGACAACCTGTCCGAAAGCATGAACTACTGAAACCATGTCCTGTGGTCTGATGAGACTAAGATAAACTTGTTTGGCTCAGATGGTGTCCAGCATGTGTGGTGACGCCCTGGTGAGGAGAATCAAGAAAATTGTGTCTTGCCTACAGTCAAGCATGGTGGTGGTAGCATCATGGTCTGGGGCTACATAAATGCTGCTGGTACTGGAGAACTGCGGTTTACTGAGGAAAACATAGATTCCCACATGTACTGTGACATTCTGATGCACAACATGATACCCTCCCGTCAGAAACTGGGCTAAATGGCTGTTTTCCAACATAAAAACTTTTTGATTTGAACATTTGATAGTTAAAACTAACTGGAAATATGTATGTACTTGGCTAAAATTTGCTTTATCATGGCATATAAAAATGTCATTTGTATGTTAATTACTCAGATAGTATTTCCATCATGTAATTATTTATACTTATACTAAACTGCATTATTACTACAAAAGCAGTACTTTTATGCAATGTCTATTGTAGTGCTTGCACCATAACATTTTTAATTATTTCCTAAAATCTATTTAAAAATGTACTGAAGTTAAACTTTTCATAGAACATATCCCAATGTAGGTCTTAGCAAAGTCTAAAAAGGTCTTTGTCATTTCATTTATTTTACAGGAAGATGAAGCAGAATCTAATCATGGTTGTCAGCTCACATTTAAGCTGTATGATCCAGAGTTAATAATATATTTGTGCTTTTTGTGGTGAGCCTAAGCCCTGAATGCTTCATGCTGTTTCCATATATTTCCGTATATTTTTACCTACTATTGATCTCCACCTTTAAGCCCTGCCAACTAACAGTGTTCCTGAAAAAGAGGTCTGGGAAAATCAACCCATTTTACATGTGCTGTTAAATCTGAAATATTAATTCATGTGCAAATCAGAATTGAACAGCATTTTATTTAATTTCTTCCTCCAGTGATAAATTTACATTGAGCAGTTTTTCAATTCTGTTCATTTATTCCTTATTGCTAAATATTATTGCCTGCTCACAACTGTTTATGATAATCTACATGTTTTTTCCTTTTCTGTCAGGCCTTGAAATCAACTAAACATGCATTCATTTTTCTGCTTTATTTGTTCCTCACTGGAGGTCAATAAGTTATTTTTCATTTCATTTTTGTATTTGACTTTTTAGAAATCCAGCTAACCTGCAGTGCTTTATATTCATTTAACTAAAGTATCTAAACTAAAGCTGGTTCCTGTTCCTGTCATGTTCAGTGGGGATTCTAATTTATGGGCTTTTACACTAGCAATTTAGTCTGCAGTAGAATGTTTGTGTAAAAACTGGTAATGTGAAATAATGTGATTTCTAGCTTTATACTTATGTTATATTTATGCCATCATATTTAATTATTGCATTACAAATAACAAAATAAACAAATGAAAAATATGAGTTGTGTTGTAAAATCAATGTGCATTTGTGATTAAAAGTCAAGAAGCTTTTAATGTCATTTTAACCATATATAGATATAGATGACATGGTATACGATTAAATGAGAACGTTTCTCCAGAACCCTGGTGCTATATAAAACAACATAGAGCTACATAACAGAACACAGATCTAAGAACTAAAGTAAGTTGTCCTCGCCACATAAAGTGCATCGTATGCAACCGAGTGTAAACAGTGCAAGACAAAAGACAGTGCCCCAGACAGTACAAGACAGTGTTGGACATATGCACAAAACACAGAATAGCGCTGCCCAGTAAACCTACTGTATAATATGCTATACAGTTCATTGTGCAAACGTGAACAATAAACAAGAGTGCAGTTGTAAACATAAACACAATGTTGTGCAAAAACAGCAAGAGCAAATCGAATGGTGTGCAAAACTTAATGTAAACAGTATAATATAATAGGGGTGGTGCTGAAGACATGGATGTGTATGAAGTAAAATAAGTATGTGAGTTTGGTACAGTTTGGTTGTGTGTTGAGGAGCCTGATGGCTTGAGAGAAAAAAAATGTTGCACAGTCTGGGTACGAGGGCCGAATTCTTTTGAACCTCTTTCCTTATGTTAAGAGAGTGAAGAGTGTTGTGAGGGGTATGTGGGGTCGTTCACAATTCCTAAGCTATCTCAGGAAGTACAGGTGCTGCTGGGCTTTCTTGCTGATGGAGCTGGTGTTCGAGTGACCAGGTGAAGTTCTCTGCCAGATAAACACCAAGGAATTGAATGCTCTTAATGTTCTCCACGGAGGATCCATTGGTGCTCAGTGGGGAATGGCCACTCTGTGCTCGCCTAAAGTCAACAACCATCTCTTTAGTTTTGTTAACGTTCAGAGACAGGTTGTTGGCTCTACACCAGACTGTTGTTAGTTGTTGCACCTCCTCTCTGTATCCTGACTCAGCTGTTCCCAATCTAGACTGAATAAAGTCTCCCAGTCTGGAAGTAAGGATCCAGTTGCATAAGGAGATGTTCAGGCCCAGTAGGCTCAGGTTCTCAAGCAGGTGCTGAGGGATGATAGTGTTAAATGCTGAACTGAAGTCTATATACAGCATTCATACGTATGTGTTCTTATTGCAAGAGTGACACACTTTGATTTGGACACGTGCCCAATGTGAAAACCAACTGTGGATTTTTTGTCACTTTAGGATGAACGCTTCGGGAATTTGAGTCAGCACTTGAACAACCCCATTTGGAACTTTATAGTTTGCTATGTTGCTTTTGTTAATAAGGTATGGCTAATCATTCAAAAGGAATCATTGTTTTTTCCTGCCTTCTCAATTTAGGGCAGAAGTGTAAGAGGAAAGTCACTAGATTGTCTCTGAATATATTCCCTGCATTTAGTACAGTTCCATTTATTAATATGTCAAATGCATTTATTCAAAGCAACTGGTATTCTGAATATATAACATCTAAACTTTTTCGTTATAATAAATATTTTATTTTAGATTTTTATATACATAATAAATGAGAGCTAATGCAAATGGGAAGCAGGTTGTAAACTTGCTACAACCATTAACAAGTTATTTTTATTGTTGTTTCTCTTATTAATATGCAGTTTAGTGCATTTCTTCAAGGTACAAAATACAGGATAAAGCTAATGCATAAAGAATAATTTAGTACCTGCTACATATTTTACTAGACACTACTACTAAACTAAAAACTTCAGGAAAGATGATTATATATATATATATTGTAATGAGGGGTGTTACGAAAAACTGATTTCTTAAAAAAAATAAAAATATATATTATATACTGTATATATACAATAGTTTTGGTGTTCAATAATCAGCATAAATTTCTATACAGATATTAAAATCAGCAACAACAGTGTCCCATGATTTAATGACCATGACTAAAGCAAATTAAAGAGTTCTTTAATTCATTCTCTGACTCTCATACTTCCACTATAATTGGGTTCAGGTCCTGCTCATCCTAGATCTCTATCCAAATTGCTGGGAGTGTGTGACGCTCATCCTGGGCCCATCACTCCACGGCATGCTCTTTCCATTAACTGTGACTGCTGATAGCCCCTGCACCGAGGTATGACTCCAGCCTGCTGCTTTCCTCTCACAATTATCTTGAAGCTTTTTTTGGTCCAGCTCTTGTTCAGAGGTCAGGTTCATTTCTGAAAAGAAGCTGATATGAGATATCTTTAAGGCATTTCACAGTTTAGAAGGGTGATGGTTCAGTGAATTTTCTTCTGTGTTAGTCATCACTCTATGAATCTGTTAAAGATATAGCTAGACTAAACAAAAATGGAAAAGATGGAAGAAGAAAGGTATACAAACTGAGTATAAGCTTATGTCTTTTATTAGCACCTGATTACATTTTTAGACACCGTTTTTATTATGTAGCATGGAAAAATAAACCAGATTTGTGTTTTGGTTGCTGTTATTCTCCAGATGGCCCAGATTTTTAGCTCTCGGGCTTAGAGTGGGTGGCAACATTGCATTTTGAGGAGAATGTACAGCTAATGCCAAGAGATTAAAATTTGTTTTTCCTGTTCCATTGCTTAAGTATTTGTTGGTGAAGACAGTGAATGCAAAGCTTTTTATTTTGTATATTAGATTATGTTTCCAGAGAAATTCAGACACTATTTACAGTGTTTTTTCCAGAGTATAATATGATCCCTGTGTTTAGCCGTGATAGCATTAAAAAAAATAAAAAATAAAAAATGTTATCACTGAATATGCAGCCTCATATTTTCTCCATTTATACTTGTTTTTTGCCTAACATGCAGTAACGTACCCAACAATGCCTTATATACCATGTGCTGGAACTCAAGGTGACTTTCTGAATTCTTTAAAGATGCTTCATTTCAAAATACATATAAACAGTTAGCATGGGATTTAGAAAATAAAAACACTGAATTGATCATGTAGATGCATATTAAAAAGAAGACTGAAAAGTCAGTGCTTATTGAAATTATAGAAAATATTTTTTTAATCAGTGTAATTATAAAGTTGCTATCATGTCATGTCCTTTACCATTATTTTCATATTCTTTGCTGAATCTGACAAATGGAAAGTGCTATTTGCTATTTGTGTTTTATAATTCATCTGCATAGTGAAAACAGGCATGCTCAAATTAAAACACAAAAAAATCGTAACAATAATCTAATGTAAATAACAGCATTACACCACATCGAACAGTGTTTACACAAATATGTAAAGAGGAATAGGCAAGTATTTTGTCAGGAAGAATCAGCATATAACTAAGGCGAACAGGGACAATGAGTCCCACAAACCTGCACTGTCACATGTCACATCACATTACTTTCTGCACCTGTACCACATTTCACAATGAGTAGCACTTGTACTTGTAGGTAATATACCTTTCATAGCACTCGTTGTCTTCTCTTTATTGTTTGAATTTCACATCATCTTACTTTTTTTTTTTACTTTAAGTTTTCTGTTTTACATTTTATTTTTTCATTTAAAAAAATCATCTGTACATGCAGTTACTTCCTGCTTTCTTGCTACATGACAAAGGCAGTTAGTTTACACACTATTTATACATATTATGTTATTAAGAAACATGGGTTCCCTGGTGGTCTAGTGGTTAGGATGCGGCGCTCTCACCGCTGCGGCCCGGGTTCGATCCCCGGTCAGGGAACCAACCCCAGCCAATAGGGTTGCACAAGCCTTAGTGCCGGTCCCAAACCCGGATAAATGGGGAGGGTTGCGTTAGTAAGGGCATCCAGCGTAAAAACATGTGCCAAATCAAACATGCGGATGATCCGCTGTGGCGACCCCTAATGGGAGAAGCCTAAAGAACGTTTACGTTATTAAGTACAAACTTTTTCACTCAGCTTTAGGCAACAATAGAGGGACTGTTGTTATGTTCTAGTACATTTTCCAATACATTTTTACGAGGTTAGTTATCAAATACTGTATGTAATGTGCATGTGCCAGCTTCTAAACATAATACATTCTTGAGTTTGTTTCGTTTAAAGGTTGCAGCTTGTCATATTTAATCATACAATATCAAACATCATCCTACCTTACTTATCATAATTCCTATTCATTTGACAGGAAATGAGACTTGTGTGGCTTTTATCTAAATGTTGTAAGGACTGATGTTTTTCATGTACTGTATATTCCAGCTAGGTGGGATTTATGAATGCAGGCAGAGACAGTTTCCAAAAAACTGTTCATAATTAAATTTGAAGACAGCTCATCCTGTGCTAAAGAAAAGAAAAGAAAAAAGAAAATGCTTTAGCTCTTAGAATTCTTTTTTATTAATTTTTTTTTTTTTAAAGTTCTCCGGTTGGCATTTGCAGATAAATTATGTTAAAAAACTAAACTAAACTGAAGGCATTTGGGACTAAATGAGGAGATTAAAACCTTTTATATTCTATTGTTAAAATTGCTTCATCTCTTTTTTGGATGCTACAGATTTAAATTATTAACTGAGATATTATAATGACAAAAAATGATGATGATAAATATCAATAAGATGTCTGTAAACTCTTACTTTTCTTCTCTGTTAATTAATCTCTATCATTCAACACAGTAAATATTTTTTTAAATTCTGATTCTTAATTCTTTGTATTTTGAGTAGAAAATTATAATCTTAATTTCATTTTTATGCATCATTTGATCATGATCGACTTACCATATTATTAAATTCAATCCAATTTTATTTGTATAGCATTATACCATTAACAATGGACATTGTCCCAAAGCAACAATATTGGTCCTGGTGTGCCCTGCATATGAATCACTGACAGAAATCACTTGCATATGTGTTATGGACGACTAGGAATAGGACTGAGTCATATGCATGGTATAAATATAAGTTAGTGATCGCGCTCTCCAGCTCTTCAGCTTGCAATGCTTTATTGGATTCAACATGACTGCAACCGTGAAAGTGTATATACAGTAGTGTGTATATTAGAACACATAAAGGACATTAGATGAGGATCTTGTAGTTGCTTTATTATTAATCCATGCAGCAGAACGGCCGTCTTTCTTTCTGAACAGATCCTAATTTTATTACACTGTCTTAATTGTCAAGCAAAGACCAAAATTAGGCATTACTTCCAAAAACTCCATTTGATGTACACCTAATGAACAGTGCTTTTTGTTTTATAATAGCTTTTCAGATATTGTTTCACATTTATATACAGTACAGACCAAAAGTTTGGACACACCTTCTCATTCAAAGAGTTTTCTTTATTTTCATGACTATGAAAATTGTAGATTCACACTGAAGGCATCAAAACTATGAACTAACACATGTGGAATTATATATGGAATTATATACATAACAAAAAAGTGTGAAACAACTGAAAAATGTCATATTGTAGGTTCTTCAAAGTAGCCACCTTTTGCTTTGATTACTGCTTTGCACACTCTTGGCATTCTCTTGATGAGCTTCAAGAGGTAGTCACCTGAAATAATCTTCCAACAGTCTTGAAGGAGTTCCCCGAGAGATGCTTGGCACTTGTTGGCCCTTTTGCCTTCACTCTGCGGTCCAGCTCACCCCTAAACCATCTCGATTGGGTTCAGGTCCGGTGACTGTGGAGGCCAGGTCATCTGGCGCAGCACCCCATCACTCTCCTTCTTGGTCAAATAGCCCTTGATGCCTTCAGTGTGACTCTACAATTTTCATAGTCATGCAAATAAAGAAAACTCTTTGAATGAGAAGGTGTGTCCAAACTTTTGGTCTGTACTGTAAATGGTACAGATATCAAAGTACAATTTCCATATTTAAGAACACTTAAATGTTCTGTGCTAGTGACTGTAAAAATCACAAGTTTTAATCCTTTGTAAGAAATCTACTACTGGACATTAGAGAACCATCCTCACCCCTCTATATGTGCTTATACTATAATTTTCCTCATTTAGAAGTTACTACAAATAGAGAAGTAAATAGATGTGTCTGGGGGGGAAAAACATTCTCATTAATGTCAGCATGGCTGCGGTTCAGAGATCAATCAGAGTAATGAAGTTGCATTGATTATTCCTTGCCATCTTTTATAGCTTTCGTCTTCTAAAGTGAGCAAACTGCTGTGGTGTCTCACTAATATTACATCACAGAGCAATTATAATTAAGCACATACCAAGGTTTTTTTGAAGAGGGTTAAAATAACAATTCGGTTTATCATAAAATTATTAATCATAGAGCATCAAAATAATTATTCTTCTGTTGATTTTCTATCTACACTTGTTCATAGTTTACAAAATAACAGTTATTTAACTATATATTCATTATTTAAACTAATATATTCAATAAAATATATGAACAATTGACCTGCTTCTTAGATAAGCAGTTATTCCTGTTACTTAAATGACTACATACAGTATCAGCTTCACCAAACAATTTGCCATCTGATCATTTATTTACGTGGAACATAAATGCATAAACCATAAACCATAAATCATCCTATAGTGCAGAATTGATCTATTACTACATGATTACAGCTGTATCTCTTAGTCTAGCATTAACACATGAACTGAAGTTGCATAAAATGTGGCTACAGATTTTACTGCTCACAGTCAACACTTAAGTGCTACTGTATAATTCCCTGCTAGGTCCTTAGCTTATTAACTATATTCACAGATTTATCTGGAGAGTAAAATATTAATCCCTTAAAGTTTCCAACTTTTATATCTTTCTCAGCTGTTGATATACATTTCCATATAACATTCACTTTTGAATAAAATGGTAAACTTGGATGGAGCTGCCTCGACTAGGGCTGCAAAATTAAGTCTCCAGTGAATTCCACATAATTGTGCAGCCTGTATAAGAGCATTAAATCACAAGCTGCACATTCACATGTATTAGCATTCATTGAGAGGAGTTCCAGCTTTCAAGAGTGTAGCAGAGCTCATTTTCCTTGCATCTCCTTACTTCATTGCTTTAATAGCTGCAGCCAGTAATGCAAAGAGAGATGCCATGTTCTGTCCATCACTGATGATGTGTCTAGTCACTGGAATAGAGAACACCTTCATTTTGATGGTATTAGGGTGCTCAACTGAACTAACAGCTGGTCCCCTTCTGGTTTGTACAGTAGTTTAAAAAAAACGATTCTTCATGGCCTGTGATTACAGTGCTAATACATTTTTAGGTAAAACATCTAAAAGAAGCAATATTTTGTGTACTCTCCTGAGCTAAAATGTAGGATTAACAACAAATCATTTGTCAAGCAATTAGCAAGAATTAAACAATCAGATATAGTAGCTCAGTAGTAGTAGCTTTTATAGAAACTTCTATAAATTTGGTAAACTAGGTGGGCAAAGTACAAAAATCCATAGGTAGCTGTTAAGATGTATCCATTAAAAACGAATCACTTGTTAACACAACATTTGAATATCAGAAAATGATATAAATAGTCTTATATATTAATATATAAGTTTTATATATTTCCCTGTTTCCAGCATTTCCCCAAACAGTTGACTTAACATTTAGTACAATTATTACTTCAGAGTAATTTTCACTGAATTTTTCCTACATTCTGCCTGAAGAACTTGCCATCATATGTGATCAATAGGACACATTTTTATGTGTGCAATGTGCTATACACAGTTTCACACTTACTCACATCTAGGTGAAACATGAAGTCACCATTTTTGGTAATTTTGTCATTTATCTTGATTTTACATTTACATTAGTGATTCCATTAGCAGCTATTCTATCCATCCATCCTTCCATCCACCCATTTTCCCTACCGCATATTACACTCTGGTTTACAGGGTACCTTGAACGTAATCTCAGAGTCCTCAGGGCTCAATGGGGAGGACACTCTGGATAGGGTGCCAGCCCATCACTGGGCACAATCTTACACCTATTCAGGAAATGCCAATCAACCCACAAAGCATATCTTTGGCCTGAGACAAAATGTACAATGTCCATCGAGAAAATACAAAGTCTATAAACACCGGGTGAGGAACGGATTTGAACCCCCAACCTTGGAGGTGCGAGGCAAATCCAAATCTAATCCCACCTACAAAAGCAATCAGTTACCACCATTATGTCCATGCATCAAATCAAATCAATAACATTTAATTATATTAACTCAAAGTAATATGAAAGCTGAAAGACTTTTAACAACTAGTCCATATTTGAGTAACCTGTAGGAATTTCTATTTTAATCTGATTAACGAAATGCATAGATTTATATTCGTTTATGAATGTTCTTGTGTTCTTCTGATTTTTAACAGTTTTGGACAGAAGAATGTTTTACATTGAAAAAAAAAAAAGATTATTAGTGGTATGTTCAGTAGGCTTTACCAATTACAGAAAAATCACCGTAGTTTGGTTTCATTAAGATGAAAGGTTGAGTTTCACTAATGATTGAGTTCTACAACTTCTACAAAGTTTATAATTACCGGTAGATTTCAAATTTTTTTTATTTGTTATACCAGGATATTGTTGTACCAGTCTATAGATTCTGTAGTGTTTTCCGCCAGAAGATTGATTGATTCTAGCTTACCATGAACTCTGAACCACATTCCACACACTTGCCATGTAATAAAACAGCAAATCCAAAGAGTCTCTTTGTGATTAATAACACTGTCTACCAGCAGCTGGACTTCCAATATGGGAACTCGGTGGAATTTCAAGTTGCATTTATACGCAGCAGTGTGAATGAGAGTGAAAGAGAGTGAGAGAGAAAGAGCAAGGCGGAGGGACATAGCGAAAGAGAACGAGGGAGTGAAAGACGGAGTAAGAGCTCATCAACGGCAGCCTTCAAGCGATGAAGCTTCATAAATATTGATTAGCATCCCAGCGATCATCGAAAGAATTTAAGGGCAGCCCTGAGATTCAAATGCTAAGCTCTCAACTCTCATGCTTATTTTAGTTTATTTCATTTTCTTTCAGCAACTTTTAACACTGGAACAAAGACTTTTGTTGACGTGAAGCCGTAGTCAACATGCACATTCAGTCAGGCTTTTGTGCTCCTCAGAACGCCATGTGACTTGTTTCAGAGTACTCCGGAGCTATTCCCTCCTCCTCCCCTCTTGGTTTCCTTTCTGCCTTTTTTTCTTTCCTCTGCAAGGATGAGCTGCTGAGGAGAGGAGGAGGTGCGAAGAGGTGGATATGTTTTCCGTTTCGCTCAAGTGCCGGATGGGGGTCATCAGACGCAGGATCAAGGGTATTGTGCAATGCGCCACCGTGGCACGAGCTTTAATGCTGGTTGGGATGTATGTGTGAGTGTGTGTGTGTGTGTGTGTGTGTGTGTGTGTGTGTGTGTGTGTGTGTGTGTGTGTGTGTGTGTGTGTGTGAGAGGTGAAGTGGTAAATGGGGGTTACTTTTTAAAGCTGCACAGAGTTGCTTTCTTAAAGTGTCTGTTTGATGTGCTAGTTTCCGGTATTTGCAAGACAATTAAACAATTTAAAGATGTTTGTGTTTTAGATTTTTGTTGAAATTTACAGGCAACATTTTTTTGGAATGTAACCAAAAAAGTTTTGCATTTTAGCCTTTTTGACCACATAGACATTACATTGTAGATTGTTTTGCATCAGAACAGTTGATACACAATGTGTGTGTTTATTTGATATTTCACTTTCTTTTATTCCTCTCGAAATTTTTGTTTAAGGTATATAGTAATTATGTAAAGAAGTGTGTAATAATCTCGGGACTTAATGCTGGATTACTGCTGATGAGGTAAATATTATTAATTATGAATCACAGCAGGTAATATTTTTGCAATCAAATGCAATTCAAAAAACATGATATTTTTGCAACTTTTTTATTTCCATCAAAGCTGACCCATGGTAACATGTAGCTGATACTTCTTATCGTTGAAATTATTATTATTATTATTATTTAATTATTATAAGCAATTCCTTTATCTCGATCGGGTGTGGGAGGAAACTGGAGAACTCAGACAAAACCCATATGGACATGGCTAAATAATGTAAATACAGCAAAATACATTTGGAACAACAATGAAGTAATTATTACCAATGCAATTACAGAAATGTGATACACTGTGTTTATTGTAATATTGCAATATTGGGGGGTTACATAAAAATGATTGGTTTTAATATTACATATAAAGGAACCTAAAAAACATTCTGCTAGCCAGGACACTATCTCGTGGAATCTAATAACAGCATGGTTTGTGATGATATTTAAAATATCAAACGTTATAATAATGCATCCTCATATCTATCTATGGCTTTCTGGTCTTAGCGTGACATTCAGCATGCTGGAATACCCATTTAATTATTCAAAGTTTTAGATGTTAGATTATGAGTGCAAATATATGAAGTGACCACCACTGTTTCTTTAGATATTATACGTGGAGTCTTATATAACAATAGAGAAAAACGAGATTTAAAACAAAAATATGAGCACATCTTATTAACAAAAACGAAATCACCTTTTCGAGTGATTTCTTGATACTTTAAGAATACCAGGTATTTCTTTCCCGATCTGCATGAGCCATTTTGATAGCCTACCTTCACTTTGGGTATATGTTTACCTCTGATATTCCGCTTATTATTGGCCAGTGGTTACCAGATAGGCTCAAAAAAAGTAAGAAAAAAAGAAAAAAGATTTCTTCTTTCCGGCCTTCTTGATTTAAGAGTGCATGGGATAGTTAGCTAAAATTCTTTACCTCCTTAATGTCATTGTCTGCTTTTATTCACTCTTGTAATTACACATCATTCAGGGAAATATAGGCTTCAAGTTTAATAACTGAGTGTAAATGTAATAAGTAAATATAAATGTCAGCTAATTATACAGTATGGTTAAAGGTAGTTTGGTGGTAGGTTTTATTTAAAAGTATAATGACTAATCTATTATTTGGGACATTTAGTTTTAAAGAATTATGTTAAAGCTGAATGAAAGCTTGAGAACCTTAGAAGTAGGGCTCAAGGTTACAGCTTTATTTGAACATAACCTATACAACAACTTTTCTTCTCTCTTAAGTGAAGCCAAAGAAAACTCCAGCAGCTGAGCCCAGTTTCTTCGAAGATTTGAAGGAGGTTTATTTGAAGGGATTTATCAGCCGTGAGACAATTATTAGGCTGTGAGGGTTTGATGGTCATGCTAAGATTGGCCCAACCACTCAAGGGATCCCAGACTAAAACTTAGTCTCACTCAATTTAGCAAAAAACCTCACAAACTACCAGAATGCACCACACCATATACCATGCAACTGAGAGGAAAATTACAGCAGCTCACAGTACCATGCACACATCGGTCATCTACAGTAAAAGGGTATAAGTTAAAACTGGCATTTACCTGGTCACATTGATTATCCTGCACATTTATCTAGCAACTGTCTGGTAGCACAATGGTGAATTTGCACAGGAAGATTTAAAAAAAATGTGTTGTTTCACAACTTTTGAACACAATTTGGTATGCATCTCTGCTGGCACTTCAAGACATGCTTGAGCATGAGTGTGTTTAAAGTTCTGCCTCTTGAGAAATTCTGCAGCAGATGATGAATGTGAGCAGAGGTTTTTTTTTTCTTTCATCTACATTGTGGCACTTTATTCTAGAAAGGTGCTACGGCAGGTGATTTATGACTTGCAGACCCTCTCTGTGACAACACAAGAGCGCTTCACGGCCCTCCGACTTTCTTGGCTTTCAGAGTTGCAGTGCGTTAGCTGTAACTTTGCGGAGCAGCATCTGTTTTTTTTATATTGTGAAATCGCGGAAAAGTCAAGTATGTTTGTTTTTAGTGGCAGCTCTAAAAATGTGGGTGAATCTAGCTTTCTAGATGAGTTTATTGCGGTATAAATGAGCACCTTCTTGTACAGTACACTTTAGGACTGCAATGGTTTTAAAAGCTTTTTGCACTACAAGGCAGACCTTGTATTTTCCCATGCTGAAACACAGACAATACATTTGCCCTTTTATTGATTTATCAGACTAAACATACATAGGGGGGAGAGATTATTTACTGTAGCTGTTATTTTTAAAAGCAGTTGTTATGTTTCTGTGCCTCAGAGGCCAACGGCAAGGCTTAATAAGGGAAGAGAAGCAGAACATTTTATGTTTTTAGACTCCTTCCATCTTTTATGTCTGTCTTTCATTTAATCTGCAACTAAAAAAACTTTACTTTCTGATCCTGCTTATATACCAGCAAGGAGTCGAGTGCTTTTCCCGGAGCATGTTCTTCAAGATTTAAATTTAGATCAGCATAACCATCTGAAAATGGAATACACTGCAATATATTGTAATAAAGCTTCAAGGCTATAAATTACGCATTTTCTGTTTACACTATCTTTGCTGGAACATGCTCTTTTTACAACACAAAGGAAACTTAATGTTAAACCTCTAATCCCCTTATTTTATAAAACTGGCAAACAAATTGAATGCACATTTACAGTTTTTAAATATATGGGTTTTATCAGTTATGAGATGAAGCACACTAAACCCTACACATGATCAAATATGTAGTTCTGAAAATATTCTGAAAACAGCTCAAGTTTCAGTCAATTAATCATTTCTGGTGCAAGTTAAAGACACTCCAACTACCAAAACTTTTATAACCTATTCTTCAATTGCAAAGAAAATGCTAATCACTTTTTAAACATTTACCACATGATTGTGTGCTTACACAATAGGCATATATTAGCATTTAAGTATAAACACCTCACATAAAATAATAAATAACAATAAAATACATATCAAATATATATTTTCTGCATGTCATTTTCTGCATGAAAACTAGCTGTTTAGCCTATATAGGACACCATTTATTTAATGATGTAATATTATAAACTTATATAGTATATACTATATCTTATATGCTTAACACTCAGGGTGTTTTTTCTGTAGAAAAATGTACATTGTAACTTCCATCCAGAAGTTTATGTAGCTCTTATATACTGTATATCTATCTATCTATCTATCTATCTATCTGTCTGTCTGTCTGTCTGTCTGTCTGTCTGTCTGTCTGTCTGTCTGTCTGTCTGTCTATCTATCGACAGACAGACAGACAGACAGACAGATAGTAATAGACATATATATATATATATATATATATATATATATATATATATATATATATATATATATATATATATATATATATATATATATGCTAGACATAGCTGTACAGGTTTTACATCTGTGAACCCAGGAGTATAATCCGAGTATTGATTGGTTTTGAATTCTTTCATGTTTTTCTCTTGTAACAGAAGAGTCCATTATCTTGGATCTGTTCATTGGTTTGAACTTCACTGACTCCTGCATGGTCATATTTCATCCAAAGGTTGAGTTGATCTCAAATTTTATTTTTCATAGCCCATCTGTTTCATTGATGTATAAAAATGTGTCAGGTCACGTAGGTTGATACTGATATGTTTTCATGTAGTGTAACTCAAAAAATTTGCAGTTCGGGCTTTTTTAATGGCAATGCAGTCCAATGCAGTCATGTATGTGTGTAAATGCGAGCATTGTATTGTTCCTGGTGTAGTAACTTACACAGCTTTTCTTAGACTCAGTTTGATCAGTATTTGTGGCACAGTAGTTGTGTAGGATTTGTGCTACAGTGATGATATGGGAGAAAAAAAAGAAATGTGACTAAACACACAGATGTCATTTTAGCAAAATAAATACATAAAATAAAATGAAATAAATGTTAAAGGCTAAAATCTACAATTTTGCTGTAGCTGGCAGCATTTAGTCAGGACTGTACATAAACCTAGGAGTTATTTAGCTGTAACTAAGTTCAATACAAAATGTAAATAGAATGGCATGCATGTTGACTGTATTGAACAGCGGCAGAGATACTTGTATAGTGTAGAAGCCCTGATAAACAACACACTGTGTCTTTCTTTTATGTATCCACTCTTGTTTTAAGAGCAAAGAAAATCATGTTTTTTTGTTTGCCAAGCACGGAAGACTGAAGCTAAGATGCAACAGGAAAAGATCTTGCTCTTGCCCAAAGTCAGACAACATAAGCTATATGGTTCATATAGGACCACAAAGTAGGCTAAAAGAGAACCGAGATTGTAAGATACATCCCAGTTTCTTTTATGTTGTTCTTAAAAGTTCATATATCATTTATTCCATGTGCATTTAATTCACCCAGCTTGATAGCTTTAATGATTTTGTTGAAATTCCAGATACCAAAGTCACGTGTCCCATGCATACCAGAAAGTCAATACTTTTTTGTACTTGCCTTTCTGAATCACTACTAATGATTTACCAGGGTACATTGTATATCCAACTTTAGTCTTGCAATTTTACACCAAGATCGATTGCAGTTTGTTTTATTTTTCCTTTTGTTCTCTGTGGTACTTGACAGTACTGCTCGACCTTCATAAAACTAATTAACATGAAGTCCTTTTATGTTTTGCTGAGGCTTTCCTTCCCGAAAACACTACATTAATGATGACCCTTTTCTGCAGGGCTTTTTTCCCCTCTGTGTTGGCCTATACATATATTGCAGCTCTTGCATGTTGTTTAGCTATTGTACTAAATGTTGGTGATACATTGGCATGAGTCATCTTCTTAATTATTTATTTAATTAAGAAAGTACTTTGGGAACATACCCTGATCTAGGGTAGAGGAAAGCACTAGCCAGGCCTGAAGTAAACTCCTGAAATGAAGGGGCTAAAGAAAGGGCCTGAAGATCTTCTACTCTCTTGAGAGAGGAGATGGCCAAGAGGAACACAGTCTTAACTGTGAGGAACCTAACTGGTACCTCGTTCAGGGGCTAAAAGGAAGGCTGCACCCGGACCTCCAACACAATAACCAAGTCCCATAAAAACAATCTAGGTCGCACTGGAGGCCTTAACCTCGGGGTGCCGTGGAAAAAGCGTGTCACCAACCGGTTCCTACCCCGTGAGGGGGGGCATGACAGGCCGTAATAACAGGCCAACCAACTTGCAGTGAACTGGGTCTAGGCAGTGTTGTTCACACCATGAAGAGGCTGAAAGCCAGTTGTACCGCTCGTGTTCACTGGTCTGGAACTGGTGAGCAATCCCTTTCCTGGGTTGAAATAAGCTACTATAGCTTCGGGAGTTGGCCGACCTTTCCTCACAGTGTCTAGCTTTTCTTGAAAATTAATTTTTAAATATGTCCAAAACCAAATAAATTTATCTTCCTTCGTAGGCATAAAAAAGTTTAACTCAGATGTATTTGTGTGCAGAGCGCTACACACGTGCCACGTCTTTTGCCAGTCGAACTTGGCTATACTAGTTTCCCTCTGACCAACCAATCAAAGGACGGAAAAATGCTGACGCTATTCTGGGACAGCTATCTTAGATTGAATAGATTAAATTGACATGGCACGACATATAGAATGAAATCTAATGGGACAAAAAATCCCTGGCCCACATTACAACTGCCTAGCACATTAACATAACTGATTTTGTTGCATTGTTGCTTTCATTCTCCAGTTAATTCTCTTGCTTTAAATGGCATAGTCTTAAGAGGAACCTGGATTGTATTGAGGTAACCAGACACTATACTGTGTCGTGCTAAGTAGTGATTGCGACGCGAGTGTGTAGCATCTTAATGCAATGAGATGTGTACTGGTGTGAATTTGCTGCTACAGCATTCATGCCCTGTTCATTCACTGCTGTATTTGTATTGATCTGATTCTGTTTAGCTCTAGTTCAGAGACATAGGGGTCAGCATGTGTGATTACAGTCTCACCAGGTTATCAGTTCAAACCAAACCCTCCAATTTTTTCTCTCAGCAGAACTAAAAAGCTAAATGTTGCTGGCCTTTATCCAATCTTGCTGTGGATGTTCATTGAGCATCAGATTCAAGTTCTTGGCTGACATGAGTGAACCCTAATGTGGACTTTTGCTGTTGTAGCCCACATGCCTTGAGGTTCAACATTACTTTTCTGTTGTTGCTTTTCTGCAGTGGTTGTAATAAGTGGTTATTTTAAACCAATAAACCAATCTGATTATTCTCATCTAACCCATTTTCATCAACTATGTTTTTTTGTTGCTTGTTTGTTTTTTTGCACTGTTCTAAAATACCTGTAATACTCAAACCAGCACATCTGGCACCAACAACCATGCTACACTCCAAACATTTGCCACATTTCCCTTATTCTGCTGTGTAATTTAAACATTACCTAAAATGTTTTTATGTATTTGCAGGATTGTTCTGCTGCTGCATGGCTGGCTAATGGGATAGGTTAATGACAGTGCAATAAGTGTACAGATGTTCCTATTATAGTGACTAAGTAAATGTTTGTTCATTAACAGGATAGTGGAGGATTATAGGATTGTCTGACAAATCCTGTATAATGGCTACATATCTAGTCCATTTAAATATAATATTCTATTTAATACATTGCCTTTCTTTCAAAACTGACCTAACTTATTTTACACATTTACACATATTTGTTTATATCTATTTCAATTCAAGTACATACTTTGTGGGTTACAGATGGTTAAGCAGGATTTGTTGCATTAATATGGGCATGTTTATTCTCTGCTCCTCCATTTCTAATGCTTATTTGATAGATTGATGACATTGATGGATTTTCACTGGGATTGTGCTTAAATATTGAAGAGCTTTAAATTTAAAGAAAGCCTTGAAGGCCCAAGATTACACCATCATGATTCTCCATAGCTTTGAATGTCACCTGAGTTAAATAATCATCTACAATCATGATCATAATGAGCAAATGTCAGATGTATTCTTGTCAATGTCTTCTCCATTGCAAAGAGCTTATACTCTGGCCGTATGAAATGACTTTGTCTATCAGTTTAGTTCTATTTAATATTGAGATGACACATAGATGACATTCATTACTTTCGAATCCCTTCTTGGAAATGTGTTTGACAGGAGAAGCTGCTGAATACAGAGAAGTTCTCTGATCCAGATGTCACAGTGTCTGACAGCAAGCTTTAATTCCCTGCCTGCTGAAGCTGCAGCGATCGGTTCATGAGTTTTTCACCCTCTCATCATTCATTTTATTCTCTAGCAGCCTTGTCTATTAAAGAGCACTGCAGCTTGTAATTATTTTTTAAAGTCAACCTTTTCACCTCGTTATAATTTTAAATATTATCCATGTATGTAATTAGATCTTTATTTTTAATTTCAGCTCTCACTGCAAATACAGCAGACATCAAATTTTGGAAATGAAATATTGATATAGTATAATTGGGATTGTAAGCTAAGCTTGTTTTGGAGTCTCGGGTCAGAAATCAAGTCTGAGTGTCCTCTGGTGATTAATGGAGGTGATGCAATATTATTTGTATTATTTATTATTATTATTATTATTATATGGTTCAGCTTAATTTTCTTTTAAAGTACTCTTTCACTGTGAATCACGAATTGTACAGGCACTGCTGGTGCGTCCACTCTAATGCATACTCATAGCAAAAACAGGAATATAAAGATTGTATTGTACTGTAATGACAGATGAACAATTTTTTATGTTTAAATTACATTTTTAGTGACATCTTAATATTATCACTATGATATCATTATGCAATAAGGCAGGGTTTAACTGTGGCTTGTATTATGATTGAAACACATTAAATAAAGAAAGTGCAGCTTTCTTGCGAGTTTCTTTCAAGTTTTTCAGTTTTCATCCACAATACATACTGTAAAACTACTGTAGCATACTGTAATTGACTGGCTACTTACATTGGCCTATAAAATTTAGTATGTAAAATGTATCTGCCTGGTGCCATGCACTAGACTGGAACCTTCTATAGGTGTATTCCCACCTTGCACTTCTCTGGATCCACCACAAACCTGATCAGGTAATAAACAATTGAGGCACCAGCACAATAAATGGCATTACCTTGTCAACCTTGTCATATGAACCTCTACATAGATAGTAACCTAAGTTCAGAAACTACCCGAGAGGTCTGGCACACACTGTATACACAAAAATAACCCAAAAATTTCTCTCAAATATGAAAAAGCAGAAAATAAAAATGTGGTTTTGTAAAACTTGTACAAGGATTATATTGAAAATGTGCTTTTGTGTGTGTGTGTGTGTTTGTGTGTGTGTGTGTGTGTGTGTGTGTGTGTGTGTGTGTGTGTTTACAAGTACCTTGCAGTAATGTAGACTCAATAAAAAATTTGGCATGTTTTTATGCTGCTTACCTGGAATAAAGGCTAAATTTTCAAGACATTTTTTTTTTTTTACTTTTCATGCAAAAAATGCTCTGGCTCTGGCCAATTAAATAATTTATTGACAATTATAAAAATGGTAACTGGTGAGCAGGGGGAACTATCAGATAAGCCTAGACCCCATGCCCTTCAAAGCATAAGTTATGCAATAGCAATGAGAAAATCCCCACAAGAAGAGCAATAAAGATCTAGGAGCCTTCAAGCATGGCACTGATTTAAAAAGATCCTAGATTTAGATGCTACATTTTTGATCCCATCATGGGACACCCTTGACACAACTAGTGCAAATCTCATGAACAACATCAGTTTGACAAAAAACAAAGAAGGATTTTTCTCTCTAAAAAAGAGAATGGCATGCCTGCTGGAAAGTTGTTTATTCCTGTCAGTTTTTATGTATTTTTTCCATTTCACCTCCAGCCTTTATAAGTTTTTCCCCTTATGATGTGAAGCACAAGATTAGACTGGCAGGGTGAAAGTAGCACACATCTCCTCTGATGTGCAAGAAACTGCATCTTTTTGAAGTGCGGTTCAGGCAGCATGGGCTCACAGTTGCAAATTCATAAGAATTTGCATGAGTCAACTCATATGAAAGTTATAAATGGTTAAGGTTAAGGGTTAGTGATTTCATTTAATATGGAAGCCAAATAAATAACTTTCTGGCAAAGTGTATTGACATGCAAAGGAAAACAGATGACTTTGCCATGTATCCCTGCACATGCCCAAACTAAATAAACTCATAAGCCATTCCTATATGCGAACATTTCTACAGGAATGGAGCCAGCTGAACTTGCCAGGCACTCTTGGCCATGTGGAAAACAGGGCACAGTTGGGGGCAGAAATCACTCTAAAGATCCCATACAGAAAATATAACCTATATGCTAGGAGTACCTATCATTTTGATATATATATAATGTGGGCAGTACATTTTGAAGTGTAGTTTAAAGTTTGCAATCCTTTATTAATAAAAACTTATTTGAAATGCACATCACATAAAAGAAATACAGTATATGCCCAGGCTTTCTTTTCTAACTGCTCAATTTTTATAAGTTCTCATTTCACACTGGCAGGAAGAGAAGAAATAAACAAGTAACAATGGCACTATTCTGATTTAGTACACAGAGAAAAACAGTTCATATTATGTTAATATTAACTACAAAAAAATTAGTAGGCATTAATTTGAGGTCACATGGGTTCCATACAAATAAAAGACAAGACATGATTTCTAAACCTGTTTCTTTCATTAACTTTACATCATTTTAGGGTTAATGACTTATAAAATATTCTATTCAGAGATGACTTTTATAATAGTTATTAATCCCTTGAACAAACGCATGTTCCAATTCTTCATATGCAACAAACTTGGAAAATTAACTATATAGGTATGGAATGTACAGAAATTGTAAATATATAAATGGTGAGGTGATAAACTTTACTTTCTTGACAATCTGGATAGTTAGTTTTTTGCCAATTCTTTGCTAAACATTTAGGTGAAATACTTTGTGATTCTTTGTATGGCATTGGTTGTGCTTCACAAGTTGCATATTTCTTTCTGACCTTGCAATCCAGTTCACCCAGAGCAGTTTAATAGGATTTAGGTGCAGCTGTTTAGTCTCTAAACAGCACCTATAGAATTTGGATATGTGCTTTTAGTTATTGTCTTGTTCCTTAGTGAAGTTCGCTCCAATTAGCCAAATACTGAGATTCACTTAATTTCAGCATTTCTTTCACTTGAAATGTCTCCAACCTTTCCTGCTCCAAAACAACAATAAACATTATAATTTTTTTATATCCAGATCTCTTTATGTCCTGCCACAGCATTTCAGTCAGGTTAAGGTCTGGACCTTGGTTATTGCAACACCTTGATTATGTTCTTTTTAAGCCATTCTGTTGTAGATTTGTTGGTGTGCTTTGGTTAATTGTCCTGTTGCATGACCAAAGCTTACACTTTCAGACAGATGGCTAAGATTTCACTCTAGAATACTTTGGTATACAGAGGAGCTCATTGCCAGCTCAATGGCTGCAATTTGCCCAGGTCCTGTCTCCACTTTAGTCTCATTTGTCCAAACAACGTTATTCCAAAAGTTTTATTTCAAACAAATCACCCTTGTTTGGCAAGTATCTTGAATGTTTTTTCACTTTATAATCTTTCTAACTGTAGAATGATGTGAACTAAATTTTGGGGAAATGGTCTTATAACCTCAGATTAATGGGCAGCAAGAGACAGCATTAATTTTCAAATGATAGATAGATAGATAGATAGATAGATAGATAGATAGATAGATAGATAGATAGATAGATAGATAGTTAGTTAGTTAGTTAGTTAGTTAGTTAGTTAGTTAGAGCCTGCTAAGTTTCATGCTTGAATCTTTAAAGGGTTACCTAACCTCTGAAATTGTTCATGTAGGTCTGGGTTAACTTTAAGAAAGGCACAATAAATCATTACTGTATGCCATTATGATTGCTAGTGGTTAGGACAGAGCTGTGGATTGTTTTCTATTTGTTACCTTGTGATGTCTTGATCATTTTATTTAAGTTTTTGTTTTTCTGACTTCTCCATTTTTGGAATACTTTTGTAGACAAAAAAAACTGTAATTCAGAACTCTTAGAAAAGATATAGCAACCTGAGTCAGACCAGGTTTGGTGGATGTAGGTTGAAAGCAGTGTATAGGAGTGTATAGAACAATTTTAAGTAGAAGTCCAGTATGTTGACTCTTGACAACATAATTAGGCAATTATGTAAATTGATCATATTTAGCATTATCTGGTAATTGATTGGGTTTGTGTCACAAAAGCTGCGATAATACTGATAATAAAACACGTTTTTATGCTTTGCCCTTAACAGACATAATTGCTATAATTGTTCAGGGGCTTCTGGGTAAATGGTGCCAAACAGGACAGTATAGGGGCTAAACCTTATAGAGTTCTGTTTTCTAGTGTTTAGCATAGAGACATAGTTTGGTGCCTATTTGTTACAGTAGCTGGTAAAGCCCTGGAAATGTCCATAAAAATTTCAAATGTTATTCATTATTTTCCGGACCACTCTGTGTACCTGGCCACATTTTTGAAACTCATAAGTTGACAAAACAGAAATTTGTGTAATATTGTCTTCTTTTGGTTGAAAAAACAATGCATAATATTTTTTATTTGACATACACAAGATTCTGTACATCATATGTATTTTGGATATAATTATATCTGTATTCACCTATCCTTATTATGGTAATAAAATTCATATATTAATAATAATTATGATGGTTTCCTAATCGTGATATTAGACTTAGTGTAATCTTATACGTTGGTAACGCATGCCTCACCTAGTTTGGCAGAATTGTTTTCAGTTTGTTTTTGCTGGTGGTGTCCTTTCCTAAGGGTGCAATATCTTATTATTATGATCATCCACACTGGAAAGGTCATCTTAAGATGCAATACTCACTGTTCCTTCTGTATAATATAACAAAAATGTGAAGCAGAGGTTGCAGGGAATCAGATAAGAGAGCTCAGTGGACACAACCTTATTACCTCTATAAGCACTAGATGTGAAATAAAAGCCAGGGGGAATATGAGAAGGGCAAAATGAGGATATCGATCATCACAGCCAACAGTTGTATACTGTATATTTTATCATTTCGAATGGCGTAGCCATGCATTGATATTCCCTGGATAGTATATTACTCTACACTTAGATTGTATTTAAGAAGTAAAATATATGCTGTTGTATAAGGAGTTATAGAGTGAGGTCAAGTTTCTCCCTAATTTGATCATCTGCCATTTTCCATCTACAATCGTGCTCTTCCATTATCCCAACAGCAACAACCAAAAAGGGAAGATGAAATCTAGGTTTGCCATATTAAATGAGGAAAAATAAGGCATACACTTAACCAGTGTGTTTTCTTTATGTTTAAATTTGAAATATCTCAAACTTTGGACTTCTGTCATTTGCCCGTTTTTGCCACATAAAAAAAAGTTCTGACTTCTTTTTCTCGCAATTGCGACTTTTTTTCTCACACTTCTGACTTTATTTCTTTCAGTTGTGACTTTCTTTCTCGTAAACATCCAACGTTTCTGGTGCATCCACCGGTAACCATGTTGTCGGCCTGAAGTGTGAAGCTGTTGGTGTATGAACGAGGCTCCTCTGCTTCATCCGTCTTCTCCAGAGCTGATTGTTACACAGAGTTCTCTCCAATGATCAGAGGCTTATTTTGATACTATGCAATTCCATTTATTGGAGCCTTTATCATTTTCAATGTGTAAAGCTTTCTGGCACTACAGAGGGGGTGATGCTGCACAATTGGCTAAAATAAAGTTAGAATTGCAAGAAATAAACTCAAATTAAGCATTTTTTTAATGTAGTGGAAACGGGCTTCCATATGGGAAACTATGCTCTGTGTGTAGTTAAATGGACCAAACTAGCATCGAATCAAATAATTTGCCTCAATGATTTTTTTTTTTTGTAATCGAATTTCAGCCCTTTTTACTTGTGCACATCACCACCATATTTCAGATGTTTAATACATGAACACTGAATTATTAAATGTCAGTATTTATTATAATTCCTCTAAGATTGATCTATTTTCCATGCTTATATTCTGAAACTCAGTCAGCTAGAATCTATCTACCGGTAGCTTATTTATCTAAGGCCACATTGTGGTTTAGTTACTTTATAGTTTATTAATATTCTCCAGAATTGCTGTTTGTGTAGTTTTCCAAGCAGAAGTATGTTCACTACTGCTTCTCTGAAGCTTTTTGTGTTCCATTGGAGTTATAGGCTGTTATAAATAATTAATAATAAGGATTTATGTTGGTGAAAAGATACAATACTATTTATAATATTCAAGGCATCTATACAAGTCAGTATTTTCTGATGCATTATCTTAGGGGTTGGCCACAGAATTTTAAGTTGCTTGAGTTTGGGTCTTAGATACTCGTCTTTGGTTTGATGATTTCTAGTGATTTATGTCACTTTCCCAATTTGAATCTCATTTGTCTTTGTTTGTGACACAATATATGGCTTTTGTGACTTTGCTATTCGTGAACTCTGGTTATCGACATATAAGGTCATTCGTTCAATGTTAAATCTAGGATTTTGAAGATATAACACCGATTTATATCGTTTCGGCAGTTCGAGTTTGTTTTTCACTACTAAGTTTGAATGCCGGATAGCAGACTAAATTTGACAATTAATTAATTCAAAGAACATTTAATTAATGCCTGTTCCACACTGAATTTAATCAAACTTGTGGACAGTGGGGAAAAAAATTATGTGCACATTAAGAGGCAAATTGGACCGTCTGTTCACTGAATGAGGAACAATTTAGCACAGGGATAAGATGAATGAATGCAGAACCAGAATGGAAGTGTGCTATATTCGAAAAAGGGCTGTGTATTCTTTTAAAACGCAACTCTTTCATAAGCTGATATGATTTCATTCAAGTGGGAAGAAAAAAAAGTAGAAGGATTGCAAATGCAAGCAGTTTGCAGATCTGCTTTGAACTTGTACAGTTCCTTTTTTGAAATGAAATGGCCAGGAAATGTTAGATAACCAATCAAATCAAACGTTAATCCCAAATAAAATAAAAAAAATCTTACTCATGCACATTTACAAAGGTAAACCAATTTATCCTTGAGGACCATTTTAAATTGTTACTTCCTATAGTAGTTCCTCATGGCAATAGCTTTATGAATTTCTGAAATAATATCTATATAGGACTCGCTTTATCTCAAAGCTATAAAACTTTATTGCACCCACAAACGTTTTTTTTTTAAGTTAGTATCACATTACTGCAACATCAATGGAATAATAGCATCATGTACATCTCAAAAAATCTTTCACTTAGGATGCATATTTCTTATTGGACTGTACATATGTTTTCTGAATCTGCTTTAAATGGTCTTGTTAATGCCTTTTAAAAAGCCTTGCTCATGATTTAAAGCCAATTTTCACCACACACATTTTACGTTGCATTATTTGGTCAGCTGTCTTACACACTTCTCACAAAAAAACGTAAATTGCACTTTGACCCACTCCAATTGTCTTGATGATAAGTCCGCCACAGAAACAAAAAAAAAGTGCCATTTAGACAAATTCTGTTTGTACACAACTGTAAAAGGTAAAATTCTGGTAATGTAGCCTGGTCTTTAGATATGTTATAGCTGTGTAATGTCTTTGACCCCAGCAATTTTCTTAATTTAATACCAAACAGTGTAGTTTAAGTCACTTTCTTGAAAGCCCCACTAGATCGGGTGGGAAATGAGAACAAAAGCAGATGGAGAGAACTAAGTTGCTGAAGCATTTCCATGGTGCTATAACATTTGGCATACTCAATCACTTACACTTTCAAACAAAACATAATAGATCAAAGCATCCTGACATAAAAAAACAAAAAAGAACAATTCAATTTAAAAGAGTACAATTCCGATAAGGTAAAATTTTTAAATTGCATACAGAATTGCAAAATTGAAGAACTGCATTGCAAAATATCACTGTTTACCAGTTTATTCTCCTCAACTTCCCTTTTATTTTACAGCAAAAATAAAAAAAATAAAACTAATGTAAAAAAAATTGTGACAGATGTTGGAAAGACATTTTGATTTTGTACTGGTGATCTGACCACTGCTTCTTGCCCTCATACAAGGCAGGTCAAAATTGTTGTTGTTTTTTTTTTAATTGGGAACCTTAGCATGGCCTCTAGTGTGAACGTTATTAGCCTTTACATTTCCACTATATCAGTTTCCTTTTCTTTCAAATTGAGAAAGGTCCTGTGAGAAATTTTAAGGGGCTGTTGAGTTATTTTCTGTCAGCTTGCCTACTTTCCTAGAGTTTTTTTATTGTATTTTTTTATTGGTTTTAAATATAATAATAATAAAAAAAAGTTCTCAATACTCAATTGAAAACTCTGTTGAAAGTTATTTTATTTATTCACCTAGGGAGGGATGTTTATGGTCACCCTCTGAACCTGAAAGTCTTCTTTTTGTCTACACCCAAATCCAAATTTCTTTCCAAAAGGTAAAAAAAACCCCACTTTTTTAAAGCAATCTTAGATTTAAAAGACAGATTCAGTCCTACTCTTTTAGTTCATTGGACCCAGGATATGTTTTGTTTCTGAAATGTTTATTAGGTTTGCATTGGAGCTTTGAGTTTCAGCCTCAAAATTCACATACTCAAACTGTGTCGAGTTGTTCGCTATGACAGGCAGACTTTCTTATGTGTTTTCTGATTCCACATAGTTGACTGACACCTATAAATAATAGATTTATGTGGGAAGTTCCTAAATATTGATTGTGGTATAATTTTAAGAATAATTGTCGCTCTGATTTGATTTGAGAAATACATTTTCCTCAATTTTACCCAGGCATTGTCTGCTTCATTACAAAGTATGTAATAATAGAGCTGTTGCTATCGATTATTTTAGTAATCTACCGATTATTCCAAGGATTAATCGAGTAATCGGATAAATTTTACTCTTCCTTTATTCAAGAGCAAACACTAAATATACAAGAGAAAATAAGATGGGTCTCTTAATATGAACAAGTAACTCGTTTCCCTTTTAGAAAAATTTGTATTTTTATTGCTGAAATTGCAATCTGTGAAAACTAAACCCATTTAGTGCATTTAATTGCCATTTTAAAATGTAAGTATAAATATACATCAAAAAATATTTTTTTTAGTATTACTCCTCTGCTTCATCAGTCTTGTTCGGTCTCCTACAGAGCTGATTGTTAAACAGTTGAGTTCTCTCCAGGGATGGAGGCTTATTTTAATACCATGCGATTCTGTTGATTTGTAGTCTTTTTCATTTTCAATGTATTAAGCTTTCTGGCACTACAGAGGGGGTGATGCTCCCCAGTTGGCTAAAATGAAACTTGGAATTGCGAGAGAGAAAAACAAAACTCGGATTTAGGCAAACTTTTTGTTTAATGTGGCGGAAACTGGCTTCCATATGAATCTAATCCTCACCCCTCTCTGTTTTCTCCCCGTTCCTCCATTTTTCATTCTGCAGTGTCTTCTGTGTTACCTGTCCAGAGCGTCCAGAGTTTAGCGGGTGGTGCGTCAGTAATAAAATTTGCCAGGAGGAATTTTTGCAATCGAATTACTTGAGTTACAGAAATCGTTAGAGCTCTACTTCGTAATTGTTTCTCTTACATCATGGGAAAATGTCTACTGTTTAGAATTATGGTATAGTAGAAAACTTAAAAGCACAACAGCCGTATGAATAGTTGCACAACAGCAACATGCATGGTATGCGGTCACAATGTTTTTTTCGATGATGGAAGCAACAGAGTTCCTTTCAACATAATTATTATGATAAAGAATTATAAAGAAAAATTCTTTAATGGCTGCTAGAAAAAATGCAGTAAGTTCATGCAGGTCGTTCAGGAAAACCCTTCACCAAAGCAACAAAAACCAAAGGATGTTTTCAAGAGACGTTTCCTTAGGATTTCCCTGGATTAGCAGCCAATCTTTGTAGTAAATGATACAGGTGTTCGTCTCCTTCTGGTGTGCTTGGAGCTGATTAATTGATGACACACAGTAGCTAAGCTTGGGCTGCATGGAGCACATGCTTCAGCTGGTTTTATGTGAAGGTCTGTTTTTTTGAGCACAGATAATGCAAAAAGTATTGAGCATTGGCCATTTCAAGCACTCAAAACATGCCTATGCATGTGGAGGCAATATTTGTCACACCTGATAAAACTATGATTGAGGTGTCAAAAACAGAACGTGTGGAAAAGGTCTGGTAGTGTATTTGATGAGATCAACACAGAGAGCAAACCTGATCCGGTAATGCATTTCAGTATTCAAATAGTGTACAATTTTTAACACTGGCTGCTACTGCTTCCAAGTTTCTTTGTGCTCCTTGCACTAGTGTGGATAGTGAGAGCCTCTTGAGTCTTCCAACATTATTAATGAAAAGAAAAACTGTCAAGATTCTGAACTTACTTTGAAAGAACCTTAATCTCATTATGAGCGAGCAACTAAAAAATCTATTACATTGTGTACATTTTCTACAGAAATATTACAATATTTTTTAAATATTCAAAATCAGTACCATTGTTCATGATATTATGGCAAACGGCTTTATCCAGTGTAAAGCTGCACTCCTTTGATGGGATTTTCAATCATCACAGCTGATTAGGTGTCTGAGAAGAAAACTACTCAAATCTCATTTCTCCTATGGTGACCAGCAAAATTTGCCACACATATAACTTCACCATATGACCAAAAAAAAGCCTGCATTCACATCTTTCCCAGATGTAAACTTTTATGAAAAATATTAAATTTAAACACAGACCCGCTCACACATTCAGTTTTAACTTCTGAAGAGAAAATAAGACAGATAGAGCAAGCACGAGACAGAAAACCAGGGCATACAAATTCCCGAAGGCTTCGGGTTGTACGTTGTTGTGCGCATATTTATCACACACTCATGCACACTGAGATTGAGGAGACCGAGTGATTACTGCTGTTAGGATAACGGCTGCTGTATAGATGGGCAGTGCATAGTATAGTATTATAAAATAGATCAGTGATAAACAAGAAAAGGACATGATTGAGAGGTCTTCTCAGTGGTTTGGGACATTGAGTGGAAGTCCAAAAGTTGTATCAGTAGTGTGAACAGGGGAAGAGAGCATGTTTATATAGAGCATACCGAGGAATATATACAGGGAAAGGAGCATGTGCATAGTTACTGTTTATGCTAGAAAAAGGCAGTTCATGCAGTGTATGAAGACGAAGTAAACGGCATCGCCTACGGATTACCAAGTGTTTGCAAACAGGAACATAAAGGTGATGATCTTTCTCCAAGCAGTGTTGAGAAAACGGACTTTTAAAGGTACTGCTTTTAATTTTATTGTGACTTTAGTTTTGGTTTTAATAAAACTCATGACTTTTATTTTATCAAAAAAAAAAATTGGAACTACATAATATAGGCACTCCAAATATGAACTGTATTGTATATGTATATAAATTCAACTTGAAATAGTTACAGACTTTTTTTGACAAAGTAGTTAATTAGTTGCCATGTCCTATTTGAGTATAAGGTGTTTGAGGAGAAATAAAACAAGTCACTAACCTCAAAAAAATACATATCCTTAGTGCTGTAAAATGAACTGTTTTGTGTACTATTTTAGATTACATGGATGTTTCTCTGTGGTGTACCAGTGTCGACTACTGATTTCATTATATGGTTACTGATTTTCATGATAATTTTTTTAATTGATCCATCCATCAGGAACACAGAATTCTTAATGACGGTAGCTTTTCAAGTACACTACAAACCCTTATTTTTTATCTTTCAAAGATGTTCTGAAGACCTATTGTAGGACATCACAGAGGTTTGTGGGATACCTCAAACTTTCTCCCAGAGCAGCTTGATTGTTAAATTAATAATGCTGGACAAATCACTAGACTAGATCATGTGTCTTGGGTAGGAATTTCTTATGTATAAATGACTAAAGGTCAGGCAGGTAGGTGAGTGTAATGAAAATTGATAGCTTGCTAATGAAACAAGACCCTGAGGCAAAACTAAAACGTAAAGTAGAAATTATATCCCACAGTTGGTTCGGAAATGTCAGTAGTCAAAGCACATAAAGGCAGTTCCTTAAAAAGAATACTGTATAATCAAGACAGTCTGCTATGCTAGTCACACACCAGGCTCAGTAATACACACAAACACTTGAAAATGATTTTGCAAAAAAAGACAAATAAACAGGAGGCTATCAATAAGCAAACTAATTATAGTGAAGCACAAAAAAGATGAATACACTTAGTAACAGTCCATTGACAGGATAAAGGTGAAGCCAGGACCAGAACAACTGCATCTGGCAAGTCAAAAAACAAAACCACTCAGAGAGAGAGAGAAAAAAAAAGTATGCAAACAGCACTACCTGGGATCCAGTGATGTTCATGAGATTAATTATTCCAGATTGTACACAGCATTTATCAATCTTTCAAATATCACATGCACAATAATTTGGGAAAATGGCTGAATGATTTTTATTATTATTCAGAAAATATTGTCAACAAAACCACTGGGTATAACAGTTTATAGTATATACAAATGGAATGTGGCATCAAATTACATATAATTTACTTAGAAATAGTACATGTCTGATAAATGTGGAATTTTTTTTGTTTTATTTGTAAGCATGATCAGTTCACATAGTATTGATTTAACCTTTTACTTCATAAATTCTTGTGTGGACAATATGTGTTGTAATATAGTTGTCTCAAAACATACTTGTCCTGGGTTTGATTCTAAGTTCAGGTGTGAGGACAGTGTTTGATTTTATTCCAGACTTGAAAATAGATGATTAAATAAATCATTGGATGTACGAGATCAAATTGTGTTCATTTGAAAAGATTTAAAAATGTTGATCCAAGGTTATTTATGGGCTCACTTCTAACACTTTTATTTGGTTTCAACTAAAATTAGGCATTATGTTTCACTATTGTTGCTTTAACAATAAAGAAGTGGTCAGTGGGTTTTTAGCTTAGTGCTTTAAGCTCAGATTGGCTTCATTCAGAGATGCCAGATGAATCATATTTTCGTCAGAGATTATTTTTTGTTAAGCTTGTGATTAAGTACCATCCCAATCAGTCTTTATTTTGTTTGGAGTGGAGTGAATCACTATGGACACCCGTTTCTCTTTGTTAGTGCTGCATAAGATAAAAGACACTTCTGCACTTCTGTTGTTTTCTTGCCCTAAAACCAATTTTTTTGTTAGATACAAAATGGGCTGTGGTGCATAAAAAAATGCTTACCACTTCAGCCCTGATTTTCCTGAATAATTTATTTTTATCCTTGCAGATGCCTGACTAATGATGTTAAGCATAAGCAGTCCAGCACTGTTATTTAGTCTGCAAGCTTTGTCAGATGCTCCAAAATCTTGAAATGTGTGAACAGGTAAATATGGCAAGAAGTAAGGACTGTGATTCAATATGTTAAATTACACTCATACTTTAAGAACACACTAATACACTTTTTTGGGGGAAAGTCAGACTGAAGAAGTTGAAATGGCATAAAATTATGTTAGACTTTCAAGCGGAAGGTTCTACTTGAAATTTTTCGTATTGAATGATGGAAATAAGAGTTCAAGGTAAACGATCTAATAAAACTAGATGGTTTTTGTTTTCGCCTCCTGCAGTAAACTGCAGTCAAGTACTTTATTGATTCTCACTCAAAGTGTGCCTAGTTATGGTTTAATTCATTGATTAAATAGTTTTTGAACAAATCTTTAAATTAAATTCATCGTTTTCACCCATGTTAATAAACGTGACCACTTTGGTGGCTACTTTGGTGGCTGAGCATCATAATGGTATTGAAAGAGCACACTTCTTGGTGAATGAGAATTTGAACTAGATCGATTTTAATTCTACTAATTCTAATAACAAACTGATAATTGTTTTTTTGGAAACAATTGAAAAAACTGGAGGAACTGATGAAAAGATAATTGTCTGTTGTGAAGAAAATAAATGACCAAGTTGTAAATTCAGTTTAAATGTAACTCACACTGGTTTAACAAAAAGAGAGGTTAGTAGCAATCAGAAACATGAAGCATGTGAGCAAACACATTGTTTCTTATTGATGTACAGTACAATGTGAAAAATATTAAGAAAACTAAGTAATAATTAACCTTTTTTAACCTTTAACCCATCATAGCAAAATTAATGACAAAATATGTATTTGAGAAAAATATATTAATCTGTGCTGGATGTGTGTTATAATAACCACACATGAATAAACATTTGGAACTGTGCGAGTTTAAAATCCTAAATCCTATGCCTTCCTTTCTTCAACGCAACATCTACCACCCCCTGGGATGCCTCTGCTTCAGATATCACATAGAGTGATTGTGCGACTTAAATTTGGCTTGGCATGAGACAAAAACAGAGGCTACAGTACATTGCTTTGTAAAATGTTCTCTTAGTGTGTGTGTGTGTGTGTGTGTGTGTGTGTGTGTGAGAAGCAATGCTGGTGTGCCTCCGAGACAGATTGAAGGAAAAATACCCAGTGTATACCCAATTTTACCTGAGTTGTCTGGCCCAGATAACTCCAGATAACCCCAAATGTAGCTGTTCAACCAGTGCATGATTGATATCTGATGGTTGCACTGGAGCTTAAAGGATCTATTCTATCTAACTAAAAATTTCCTTTTTCAGTGTGCAGCACAGTTCTGAGTTTGATGAGTGGTAATTTCATGACATTTTGTTTGAAGGTAGCGTCATGTGGTTTTGTCTTGTTTTGCTATGTGTCTTTGGTATAGTTCTAGTTCTGACAGGTATGCCTGAGTAAAGGACATGCTGGGGGTTGTGAGTGGTGCAAATAAAAAAAAAATGCCTGGTTATAGTTCTAGACTGAGAATCAAGAGTGCAAATTTCGACAGTGATGTGGACATCATAAATTTCCTATCAATCAGAGTACCTCTAGCCAATCATAGGATCATGTAAGTCAATGTGGAACAGGCTAGATAGAACGTTAACAAAGTATGTTTCATTGCCCTAGGATGCATCATGACCAGCAATTTGGAACCTGCTGTCATCTTCCCTGGCTAGTAGCTGTCATGTGATAGGGAAAAACTGGCAAATAAATACATTGGAAATCATGGAAATCAGCTTTTCTTTAAACATACAAATGGTAGAAAAAGTTTTTTTTATTTTTTTTTATTTCTACCATAAAATAGTAATTGCTTTTGAATGCATGAAGCATGGGCTGGATATGTATATAAATACTAAAAGTATTTATTTATATTATACTAATTCATGCAATTTAATTCTCAATCATGCCTTTTTTAAGAGTTTTTTTTACTGTAACACAGTGAGAGAACCTTTACTCCATAGAAACTTTCATGAAAACTGTCAAATAATAAAGGAATACATAAACCTAGGATTATGTCAGAGTTTATGTCTTATGGAATCAATAGCAAAGAAGGTGGAAAGTCTACTAAATGTTTTGTTTTGCCACTAGGGGTGTTTGATATGTAAGGATTAAAACACAATGGAATAGGAGCAGATCCAAAGCAGTTACTGTTACCACCACAAATATTGATTTTTTTTTCCATTAGCAACAATAGTCCTGAAGATTTGTGTTGATGCTTAAACTATATATTTATTCAAGAAATTAAATGTCACATTTTGTATCTATTTGTGTCCATAGAAGGCAGATTAAAAATAGAATAGAATAGAATAAAATATAATAGACTAGAATAGAATAGAATAGAATAGAATAGAATAGAATAGAATAGAATAGAATAGAAAAACAAAAAACACATTGTTTTACCAAGATTTTAAAAAACAACATTTGTCTGAAAGACAAAGAAATTGTGTCTAAAAACCTATAAAGGATTGTTAAAGTGCTGACACTAGAGAATAATAGCAATAGATAAACATTTTTCCTCTTACGTTTTTCTTTCTCACATGAATTTTCACACGTGTTCATGTGGAGCACCTGTGTCAGTATAATGTAGAGAATCAGAATAAGCACATTAATATAAACCTGTGATTTAAAATACAGCGCGCTCTACTGTCAAACCTGGTATGGAAAATAAATCAATAGCTTTAGAGCAAACTTAATAAAAACTTAAAAAGTACTGTTGTATAATGTTACAATAAAAAAATGGTCGAAGCCAAGAATAGCAAAAAATTATGCCTTTAATGGAATTAAAAACAAATTATTGGTTTGAAATTAACACAAATTTACTTCTGGGAGCTCCGGTCTTTTTGCTACAGCAAACTGTTAGGGGAAAATATAGAAGCAGGAAAACTTATATTGTCTTCTTGTATGCAAAGATAAACTTATTATAATGAAAAAAGTGTTACGAAACCTAACCCTAACCCAATAATAATTTGATGTTAAGAACATTTAATGCTTAGTTTTTTCACATTTGGGGATTAGAGTTTTTTTTTTTTTTGCTTAGTAGTGTAGATAAAAAAATATTTTTTCTAAAGACCAGAAATTACAGGGCAGGTAAAGATGGACATTTGTATCTAGATTTCAGACTTGTATTTTGAATGTTTTTTTAACATACTATAAAACTCCCTTAGACAATATAAGAAACCTGGAGACAGACTTTAAAGGGAACCCATCCCCATCCAAATATTAAGATTTATCATACCTGAGTACTCTATGGTTAAAAAGTGCACCTCCTGTAACTAGCAAATTCATTATAGTTTAAACATGAAGCCTTTTTGTTGAAGACTTGATTTAAAAAATGTTTGTGGTAATTGCAGTTCTAAAGCTATCATAGTAATTGTAATCCTGTCATCGCAGCAAAACTGGTTATGTCTAATGCAGTCCCAAGCCCAGTCCTTAATGGCACCAGTCACAGTAATTATACATGTCTTTAAGCTGTCCATATGGGGTCATACTCAGCACCAGTCAGACGTTTACAAGGCATGAGAACCAGAAGAAGGGCATCAGGATGCAATGTTAATGCACAGAATCACCCTCATCGCCTTTGAAATAATTCACACTGTAGAAAGCGTTACACTCACACTTGAATTTTGATGTCAGTTGTCTTCGATCTCATCAGTAGCGATTTTGACTTATGACTAGAAAATTCTTTTACAGTGTGTGTACGCAACAGCAACATCAAGCTGAAAACTGTACAGGCTTACACCAGTGAATTTATTATAAAAAGGAGGTACTGAACAAGCAGCTTTCACTCAGGTGTAAAATCCAAATGATCTGATTAGTCTACTGTAGAAGGAATCGTACTGAACTTTGCATGACTTATTAAAAATCCATGTACAGACTATGAAATTTCACTCCAAGACAGTTCTGCTCCATGTTTCCAAAGTTCAGGCTCAGCTTTTCCTTTTTAGGCATTGGGCATCACTGTCCACAAATAGTGATATTCAGGTTTTTAATAACTTGCATCTTAATAAGTAAGAAGTGTCCAATTAACCATGTTCCCTCAAAACAAGATGTAGCTGTGAATTTTGGTATTATTATTATTATTATTATTATACATTTTTTTTAATGGTTAAAATATTAATAAAAGTAAATAGCTAAATGTAATAGATTTGTTAAAAATTATTCAATGTAGATAGATATAAGCAGCACCTCTCTATATAAAACAGAACAAACACTTAAATCTCAAAACTACACAAATTGAATTGAATTAAATGTATGATTACTTTGTGTGATTGACTCCTCTTACAGTCTTACAGACTCTTACAGTCTCTTGGAACAGGCTGCTGTGGAGTGAACCTCTATATTGTTTTCTGTTTCTACCTTCCATTACCTTGAAAGAACTTTAAGTAGTTGTTATGTGGTTTTTTCCCAGGAGTCCTAATTTAGATGAAAAATTAGGCATGAAAAGTGCCAGGAATTGTCTTTAGCAGCAGACAATACAAGGTGTACTGATCTTGTTTTGGTTTGAGTATTGAATGTTCACTTTTTTTCTATACAATTGTCTTGCACCTTCAATAATTTATTTGCTGCTTAAATTCTAATTGTTTAGTTCATTCATCCGTTTATCCGTTCATTCATTTATCTCCAAGTAACAGATAATACTGGTTATGGTATTCTGGAAACCTATTCTGGACACACTACTTTAGCATTTTTAATATTAGCTGTGCCAAGGATTGCATAAGAAATGTAATAAATACATACAGACTTGGACAAATGAAAATGTTACCCCTAGAAAGTAAATATTTGAATTGTAGTGACAAACTAATTGTTTCCTTTAAAACTTTTTGAAAGAATAACTAAGAACCCAATACTGGATTATTAAGTGGCCCTCTATAAGCTCTCATCTGAATCCTATCAAATATCTATGTAAAAAAAAAAAACATGCAGTTTGAAGACCCTGCAAATCTGAAGAGCCCGAGCAGTTTGCACATGGGGACTTGGCTAGACTACTTGGGTAGACAAGTGCAGAAGTATCACTGAGAGTTAAGGAAATCATTTGTTTATAGCGATTACCTCTGAATGTTGTGCAACAAGATTTTAAGTTAAGGGTCCCATCACTTTTGTCCGTGCCATATTTGTTTGCTCTGTTAAAAACAAAAATCAAAAGCAAAGTCTGATTTTAAAAAAAATATGAAATAGGCAATAATGGCTATATATTTTTATGTTTTAAATTATTTCAGAGAAAATGGTGGGTTCTTTTTTTTTCATGGAGGGGCACCAACAAAAATGTCCATGTCTGTGACATTTAATTCTAATCATTATTAAAAAGATCTCACCAAACATTTTTTATGCAAGTTTTATTATTAGTTTTATTGTTTTACCACCAGCTAATGTTTGTGATCCTGCAAAGAATATCATAAATACAGTTTTGACTAATTGTGTTTCATTACTAATAACTTCTGCCTTTGGGACTCTTGTCCTCAGGTTAAAAAAACACGTTCAAACCTCTTTACTTTCAAACTTTGTTTGCCAAGTTATTTAGTTTGTTGTCAGGTGCTACAAAAAATTAACATTTTATTAGTGATCGTCCTTGCATGTGTTTTGAAGAAGGCATGCTTGAGGCCTTTGAAATTGAAATTGTTGTGATGTCTGAGGGTCTCGGGGGTAAAATTTTAGGTAACACAGTTGAACATCCACGACATGATTGTGCCTGTTATTTGTTTTGTGATTTTACATTTAGAATAAAGTTGTGATAAAATTTCTGTAAATGAAGCTTTGATAACAGTCTTGACTCAAAAGCAAATATATATTATATTAATATTAATGCACTCATTCATGAGTTTTTCTGTGTGAAGGTTTGTGATTTGAAGTTTCACAATAAATTGACATGCTTTTCAGGCAATTGAGGCCAAAACATGTTCTGCAGACATTAAACATAACTATAACTGAATGTAAAGTATAATTTACAAATAGACAATAAGTTGAATTATATGGTAGATAATAGGTAATAATATAGTGTTCAACAAATTGCTTTAGTATACAAGGAAGAAATGCTTCAGGACATGCTGTTATTGGCTTTTACCAATCTTCACTAAGGCAGATGAATGCAATTACATGCCCTTCCACCTCCTTGGGGCAGTTTTTTAATCTTGTATAGTCAAACAAACTGGAGTTTTGACAATAGTAATGATGTGGTCTTTCAGAAGATGATGTTGGCCATTTGGTTCTTGTTTGGCATATTCTGATCTAAAGCCTCTCTAAACACATTTGCACATTAGAGATAACTGTACAGACTTGTGAAGGTAAATTGCAAGGCACACAGTCTTTTTAGGCATGCCTTAATACTTGTTTAAGGCACATTAAACTAGATAAGCAATGTGTGTGATTTGTGAGTGTAAAAAAAAAACACTTTTCCATTTAGCGCCTTTTCATTTGAAGTTCTTTCCCCCATTTCAGTTCTTCTCCTTTTATAGCTTTATATCCCATTTGTTTGCTTCACAATGGATAACACTGAACTGCAGCAAACTCTTTATTAATGTGAGGATTAAAGTTGGTAAAGTGATAAATTAAATAAACTTCGGCTATTTAATGAAAAGGTTGTCATTTGGCCATTTCAATATTTTGTTTCATTGTGCCGATTTGGTTATTCAGAGCAGTTCTTTTCACTACCTTTTTCAAATTTGCTGTGACACCAGTTCAGCATCTGTGATCAAATATGGATGGGAATCTCTTTTCTGGTGGATGGGAATCTCTTTGCAGATTTTAATTGTAAAATTAATTTCATAAACAAAGTATCTGTCAATTTATTGGTCCCACAGAACTAAATAAAATATTTTCTTGCTTCAGAATGTTGAAAACCGTTCCTAAAGTAGGGTTGAAAGCTCATCCTCAAATCCGCATGGTTTATCCACATTCAAAAATACACAGATAGCAATAATTAGCATGAGAGCATGTAGCATAAGACAAATTAGCATTTTCTGTAAACTGTAGGTACTTAAAACCGTCTAAAGAAGTTTCATGTTCAAAATATAACATATTCATAGATAAATTGCTTTATTTCATTTTTAACATATTAAAATAAAACAGTTGTAGAAACATTTAGCAACTAATGAGGTTAATTGACAACCGATCAGTAAGATGATTGGGTATAAATTGTGTATCTTAGAGAGGCAGAGTCACACAGAAGTAAAGATTGGCGGAGCTTCACAAATCTGTAAAAGACTGTTTCTACAAATTGTGAAACAATTTCTGAATAATGTTCCTCAACATAAGTTTAAAAAACAGTTCAAATATTTCATCATTTACAGTGCATAATACCATAAAAGGTTTCAAAGAATCTAGAGAAATCTATATTCAATATTGGATGCCCTTGATCTTCGGGCGCTCAGGAGGCACTGCATTTAAAACAGCCATGATTCTGTAATGGAATTCACTGCATGGGCCATCAGTTCAAAAAAGTCACATGTATGGTGATATGGGAGTGCATTAGTGCCCGTGGAATGGGCAGAGTGTATCTATGATAAATCTAAACAGTATATCTGTGTTGTAGAGCCATCAGGTCAAGTTTACCAGATCATGTGACATGAGATTCATCGAACAGGATGATCTTGAAACTTCTGACATATGCAGTGTTTTTACAGTAGAAACTTTTTTTACTTCAATTATTCCAAAGTTAGCTTTTGTGCTAAGCACCAAAACAGGATATGTGATGATGTTTAGATGAGTCTGGATTTGTAGCTGTCAGAGGCACAGTACCTGACCAAGCAGCATTAATACTTCTCATTGAAGGGGCCTGAATTATTTATACTCTAACCTGAAGGCACACTATGACACACATTTCTTATTCTCTTTCTGTTTAAGCTCAAGTATCCTGCGTGATGTAAGATAAGTCACAATGCAATGCAGTGGTAATAGTTTATCTGTTTATCTGTATGGTGATAAAATGCTGCTTGGGAAGCAAATCAGTTAGCAAAGGAGCAAAAAGGATTTTCAGGTGTATGTCGCCAAGAGGCAATAAACAGATCAGTTACTGTTTCTGTTCTGCAAATTACTTTTCAAACAGATTCATGTCCTTTTTTATGCTATTTAAAAATAATTATCTACCTGTGATCAATGCTGTTTACTAGGGATGTGCATCTCCATAACTGAGGCCGATGCCATTCGCTTCTCGATGCATGGTTACTGATACGATACAATAAAGATACTTATGAATCAGCGTGACGTGATGCAATACAATTCACCCCATTACAATGCAGTGTGATTCGATTTCAATTGAATTCAACACAATGCGATTCAATGCAATTTGATGCAATGGAAAAAATATTATGCTTCGCAATTGAATATGGTACAGATATGGTACCGCTTTTATTTCTTTGGTTGGCAAATCATGGGGCAACTGTTCTCACGGTATTATCTCCAGATCTCATTTAAGGTTGTAGTACATCATTTATTACTTTACATTTTTTTCACTACAAATAAATAAATAGTTTTTTACCAATGCAAATATGGTAAAAAACTTGAATCAAAATGCCAACTTGTGTCCGAAGCACACTTTTTTAAATCGATGCATCACATTGTTACCTACTTTTTTTTTTTTACAGATGCACTAATGAAAATCGGTCCCTAAAATTTACCAGAAGCTTAGCGAAAAGTGTAATTTAGCACACAGACGTTGCTGCAATGCCTTTTCTTGTGTGACGTTTTTCAGCCTATGCAAGGTTGCCAAAAACACTTTTTTATACCAACATTGTTTACACTGAGCCAGCTTTAGCACGGTCGTTATAGCAGAATATAGTATAAGGAGGTCCAACATAGTCACCAAAAATAACTGGGTCAGTGTTGGGTAAGCCCAATAGCCAATGTCAATTGAGTAGAGAGGTAGAGAGAGAGAGAGAGAGAGAGAGAGAGAGAGAGAGAGAGAGAGAGAGAGAGAGATTAGTGGGTTTGTGGTCCAAACGTGTGTGTGTGTGTGTGTGTGTGTGTGTGTGTGTGTGTGTGTGGGCACGTGTGTATCTTTGATGGAGATATCTCTACCTACAGAAGAGGCCAAGGGAGGTGCTGGAGATAAAAGCAGACCTCTCACGCCTTCAGCTGCAAGTGCTTTATAGTCAGTTCTATTGCCTTATCCTTTTAAAACATTTTCTTTTCATTAAGTCATATGTAGAAATGTTTTTTAGCTGAAAAAATCCCCAAAATGCTTAAACATACATCCCTATCCAGTTCCCTTTCAACAGCTCAACCAGTTTGTTTTATATGTTCAACAGAATTCTTGAACCTAAACACTGATTTATAAATGTACATGATGTGATCATAGGTTTGTAGACACATGACCAGCATTCCAATGTGTGCTCTTTAACACCTAATCCAGTTATAATAACTTCAACCTTTTTGGAAATTTGCCCATTCAGCCACAAGAACATTAGTGAGGTCAGATCCTGGTGCGTGTAATGTATGAGTTGTTTTTAATTCCTCTGTATTTATTAGTATGAAGAGCATTGGTATCAAAGTTAACTTTTTAAATGTACAATGTTCAAAGCAAATCTAAATCTAAAAACTTACAAACGAAAACTGGAGCAAAGGAAGGATTAGCTACTGTAGTGCACAGCTAAACATTATAAAACAGTAATCCCCCCCTTTACTGCGGTTTGAATCTCACGCCCCCGGTTTATCGCGGAATTGCATTTGCCACATAACTAATTTGTTTGGCTGGTATTTCCCGGTCTCTCGCAGATAGGACGATAGACCAAAAAAACTTATAGGGAATAGTTTTTATAGAGTTTTATGTTGAAATAATGAAATTTATAAAAAAAATTATAATTATTAATTATGAAATAAAATAAAATGTTAATACTGTACAGTACATGCACTCACTATAAATGTGATACAGTGTACTGTATTTTTACGAATTTGCACAAAATACATCTCACTATATTCTTGCAAATGTTTTTTGTATGTGTAAAGTTTTTCATTTATCGCAGGTGTTTTGAAACATAACCACCCTGATAAACGGGAGATTACTGTACATTGCTAAACAATAATAGGACTCGTTAAGACTTTTTTTCGAAGATGTCCAGGCTTGTTTAAAAGTGTCTTCAGGAGTGGGCAAGGTAGGTGTTGCTCTTAAAATGGATGGGGTTCATCAGAAATGTCTTTGGGAGCAGGCAGGATTTGAAAGAATGTCTGCACAAGTAAGCAACATTGGTAAAGACTTTCTCCTAGAGTGGTTGGGATTAGTCAAGAATGTATGTGATACTGGCTGGGGTTGATCAAATGGGGTTGGTCTGTGCAAGCAGGCAGTATTCGTCAAAAAAAAAGTGTCAGCAGTCCTGCTCTGTGATTGGTCACGAATATCTGCAGGACAGGGATGGGTTGGATTGGAAGGAGTGGGAGGAAGTACAGCGAGAGTGAGGGGTCAAGATTATTGGTGGATATGGTTGGGATTGATCAAGATGAGACTGGTCAAGAGTATCAGATGGGGCGAATAGGAAAGAATGTCTACAGGATTGTGATTGATTCAGAAGTCAGAAATATTAAAAATATTAGTCAATGATATCTATGGGAGCAGGTGGGATTTGTAAAACGTGTTTGCATGAGTGAACAGAATTAGTTAGTGAATAGAATCAGAATTAGCTGCAGGAGTGAAAGAGGTTATTCAAGTGTTTGTGTGTGTGTGTGTGGGGGGGGGGTGGTGAGTGGAGTGGTCAAAGAATATTGGTTAAAGTTGGTAGGATTGGTGAAAAGTTTTTATGGGTGAGGGAGGGATTGGTCTAGAGTGTTTGTGAAAGTGGGAGGGATTGGTCAAGAATGTCTATGGTACCAGCTGGAATTAGTCATGAATGTAAATCTTTTACCATTAATGTCCTAGTAAATGATTTGTTACTATAAGACACAATACGATATTAAAACAAGAACATAATTATTAACCTGTTACTTGTGTTTAATTTAGTGCACAGTTACACAACCTTATAATCCCTTTTGTAATGGCTATGGTTGTCATATCATCTACCGTCACAAATAAAGCCGAAACCTAAAATGTGCTGCAGTGAGAAAGTGATGTTCATTCATCTGGCTTACGTAGACCGTGGCTAAACCTGTACGCGTGTGAGTGTCGCTGCACACACAGCCTCACTCTGGCAGAGGGAATCTGCTCTTGCAGCACTTACAGTTTTGCTTCGGTCTTTGTGTGCATGTTTGTGTGTGTGTGTTGGTGTGTGTGAGCGTGTGAGGATCACGCTCCAACATGTTGTGTGGACTGCGGAGAGAAGTGAAGAACAGCTTTGGTGAGTGTCCCACTTCTTTAATTTGCTTTTGTCTTTTAAAGCATGCGAATACAGTGTGCACTTTAGCATATGAATAATTATTTAAAAAAATGTATGTCCTTCCTGTGTGATAATGCAATTAGGATGTGTGATATAATGAATATTGCTTCTTTCATGTACTGCTTTGAGAGTTGATGTGTTGAAAATGAGCTAAAGTGATAATTTCAGAGAAAATGTGCTTGTCAACTCATATGGGGTTGGTGGGGGTTCTTTTTCGAGGAAACCTACAGAATGTAATGTAAGTACTTATTCAGGGTACAAGGCTGGATAGTACCTTAAAGAGCCCACAAAACCGTATGGGTACATGTGTAGTATTGTTACACTTTAGTAGTAACAATAGTGTTTTTGGCTCTGTTAATAAAAAAAACTGTATTTTTTACAATGTTTGTTTTAATGTTTCAATTACAATACTATAAATTTGCCTATTGGTATAGAGTTACAAAATATTAACAATTTGTCTATTTATAATGGAGACATTTAATCAAATAATTGTTATAGTTATTAAAACAGACATGTAGTGTTTCTATTCCTCATGTAATTAGTATGAATTACACTTGTGTGTGAAGGATTGCAGGTCTTTTTTACCTATTAAGTAACACATGATCATATCTGGTCAAGTTTGACACCTGGTAATTTCCATTGCATCGATCATATCAAGCTGTGCAATACATCCAAGCATTGCAACACTTTCGGAAACCAAGCTCCTATCTAATAAGGTACTGATAAGGTTTAAAATCACTCATAAGGGAATGCTTTGGTTATGTGGTTTGGAATGTTGCCAGATTGCATGGTGATTTAGAGTCAATACGACTGAACAAGTTATCTCTCTGGGATTTGCAGAGGGATCTGAGAGGCTATGGTACATACAAGAGGAACAGAAGCCGAAGTCATGCTACAGCGATCCGTCTAATGTTCTCCCTCTGGGGGAGAAAAAGAAAGAGGAAGAGGGTGGTCTGTGTGTGTGTGTGTGTGTGTGTGTGTGTGTTTGTGTGTGTGTGTGTGTGTGTAAAGCAGTGATGAAGTGCGTCAGAGATTTATGCTGATAACAATCCTTGATGTGGTACCTGAGACACCTACTGCGAATACTTACAATAGGAGTGATTTTCACTGTTCCGATGCTGTGAAGTATTTTTTAGTAGCTTTTGAATACACATTTAAATGCTTCAAATTATGTTTATTTTATTTTGCAAGTGCACAAAATGTTTTTTTTTTCAAAATGCTATTTATTTTATGCACTTTCTGACCCCATTACTAGGAAACACCTGCACTACTGCAAGAACTCAATGGCAGCAACAACGGCACCACTACTTTCAGCCAAGAACAAGAATCTGAGGCTACAATGGGTAGCGTTTATAAAATTTTGAAATGCTGGTTGTCCTCAAAGGTTAGAAAATGAAGAAAACTTACATTTTTTGTTCCAAACGTGGCACTGGAGCAGCACAGGCATTTTGACAGCCTGTATCTGATTAGTAACTAACCTGATCAGGAATATGTCTGTTTTGCTATGATGCAGGAACTGTCCAAGACCTTGTTCCAAGTGGGATTCACTGTGGGAGGATGTCCCACTTAGCTAGCAAGATTTATAGAAATTGTTATCAGCTGTGTTTAGTAATTCACCAACTTACCATCATGATCTTTAAAAGAAAACAGAACAAGCAAAACTTAAGAAATACATGTTAAAGCAAAACTCTGTTTCCAAAAATTTGAAAATAAAAAAAGAATACAATGATATATATATATATATATATATATATATATATATATATATATATATATATATATATATATATATATATATATATATATATATATACATATATCTCACAAACCTATATTTTATTTATAGTAGAACATAGAAAATATACCAAACGTATGTTTAAAAATGTACATTTAAAATCAAATGTTGATTTTATGAAATAGTAAATGAAATAATGCATAATGCAAATAATAATTTCAACGAAAAAATAAGGTCATTTTGAATTTAATCGTTTCAACACGTCTCAAAACAAAGTTGGGACAGGTGGGAACAGCTGGGGGAACATTTTGCAACTAATTAAGTTAATTGGCAACAGGTCAGTAACATGAGTGGGTATTAAAAGTATCTAATAGAGGCAGAGTCTCTCAGAAATAAAAAATAGACAGAGTTTCAACGATCTGCAACAATTTCAGAATAATTATTGTAAACCTAAACTAGAAATGCAGTCATATTTTCTGGGCCAAAGCTAATTTAAAATGAACTGAGGCAAAGCGTCTATTAGTTCCTATGGAATAGGAGGCTTGTATATCAAGGCATCATCAATGCTATGCTAAAGGTTTAACATTAACATATGCTTTCATTCAGATGGCAGCAAGACAATGCTTAACTGCATACTGCATTTATTACAACAGAAGGGATTCAAAGTAGAAGAGTCCGGGTCATCCGGGACTTTACTACATCTGGGAAGAGGAAATGCTACACAATGGTTAACATAGCCCTGTCCTGACTTTTTGGAGATGTGTTGAAGCAATCAAATTCAAAACCGCATTATATTTTCTTCAAATGATACAATTCCTCCCTTTGTTGTTTTATTGTAAATAAAATATGGTTTTGTGAGATTTGCAAATAATTGCATTCTTATTTTATTTGCGTTTAATACAACAACTTTTCCTAGTATTGGGGTCGTGTTAAAGGGCAGAAAAAAATTTCTGTACAAAATTTTATGATGGATTGCTTTACAAACATTTGTTACTTCAAAACATGTACAGTAATTTCCGGACTATTAAGCGCACATATATAAGCCGCACCTACTGAATTTGACAAAGATTTTTATTTTGAACATAAATAAGCCGCACCTGTCTATAAGCCTACACTGAAACTAATGAACGTTACACAGGCTTTAATGAAAGACAGTGTCTGTTACACGGCTTGTATCTAAACAGTAGCCTACCGAAAAAAGTCATTGATCACTGTCTTCCTCCTTCCTTTCACAACAATTTCTTTTGGCATCGTCGTGCGTTTAAAAATCACCATCTGTGAAGCTTTTCTCCCGATGCCGTCCAGCTCAGAACACAGGTGAAGTGTGTTTTCATGCCCGGTTGTTTTCAGCGTGACGAATGATTCGCTTTTCCTGTACACAGTCCGAGTGAACGGCAGGTCAAACGTCAGAGGAACCTCATCCATATTTATGATGTGGTGCGGCCCGATTCAGTGGGAGTGCACTCGATTTAATATAAAGAATTTTATTGGTTTATCTGAACCTGTTCGGAAATTTCATTGGTCTAATGTTATAGGGTTCAGATTTTTGGCTTGCAGTTTGTGAAACCGTGAAAAACCCAGGAAAAATCCATAAATTAGCCTCTTCGTTGTTTAAGCTGTCAAAGCGTGAGAAAAAAGTAGCGGCTTATAGTCCGGAAAATACGGTAGCTAAAATTTGGCCTGCCCACCTACCACACTAAATGGACAAAAATATTGGGATACCAATACAATATTTCTTTCCACAAAACTATCCCAACTTTATAAAGTTGGTGTCTTTGAATGTGGTTGCATTATATTTTTCCTTCACTTGAACTAGGAGACCCAAATCTACCTTGCTTGACCTCAGACTCCACTGAACACATTGGGATGAATTGGGATGCTGACTGCACCCCAGGCCTCCTCACCCTATATCAGTACCTGACTTAACTAATGCCTTTACTAATACCTCCAACAAATAGGATGTTTAAAAAGCACATATCAATCATATGGATAGATGACCACAAACGTTTGTCTATATAGTGTATATTTAATTATTTGGATTTGATCTGTCATTAGTCATTAGGTTAATCATAATTAAAATATTCAGAATTGTGCAGATATTTCTAGTATAATTTTTTTTTCAAGGTACTTGATAGTATGATTAAAACTTTTTTTTTTCACTGACATTTTGATTTCATTTTACCACACCAACTTTTTAGGAAACAATGTACCTTTCATGTATTGCCATTGAGTTGAACAAACAAAAATTTTACCAGCTTTCACCTTTCTCTTCCTCCCACACGCACAGCACTATGGCACACTGTACAGCCGAGTGATCCGCCCTTCCCTTTATGTCTTGCCTGTGACGAATCTCTCATTTTATGCATCCAGCAATTGGGAACTACTTATTACACTAATTGCAGCTTGTTTTTTAGATGCCGTGTTGCTTGTTTTACTATGCAGTTCAGGGGGGTAGTTTGGGAAAGTGCACTTGGTATAATTGCATGCTTTTTGGAAGTCTTACTCGCCCAATAATGAGCATAATCACCACATATTTTGCAGTAAATTGCTTCAGTGCTGAGGTAAGGGATAATACAGACCGAAAGAACAGGAGCGGAAAAAATTAAGATGTTTCCCTTTTTTAAGAATTGTTTCAGATGGTTCAGATGTGTTTATATCCATTCAATTTTTTATATTGGAGCATTTTTAAAATAGTTGTTAAGTTCAGACAGAAAGTCCATGGCCTACATGATACTTAATTCCTTCATATTGGCTCCCATTTCCAGTTGTCTGTTGTCCCTTTACATGGTATTCTTTGTCCCTCTGCGATGTCCTGACTTACAGATTAATGCTTGCTGTCCTAAGCTTGAAATTAGCCCGGTGTAGTATTGATTGCTTGTCTGTGTTATTTCAGCATTGCTTAAATGCTGTAAAAGGTTGCCAGTTCCTCACAGGGAAAAGTAATAGAGCTATTTCAGGCTGCATTCTCTCTTTTCCTAGCAGGTTGTTACTTCCCTTTTCCCAATTTGCGGTAAAGAAAGCAGTGGCAGCCCAAAGCCCACATTGTATTACACCTTTTATCAAGAGAGGTAGGCTGGAACACAATGGGCCAAAGGTCAGTTTGCAGAAATTTGTTGTTTCACTGGCAGATACAATGGCATGCGTGGAACCATAGGTAATTCCAATCAGAAGGCATGTCGCAGTAGGGTCTGATTGTCTGGTCCACCTTTGGGCTGAAGTAATGTCCATCTTTCACTGAACCACTTTGTGCTTCGAACAAGGAACCTCCTAATATCTTATTACCTCAGTTCAATCTAAACAGTACCTTATGGTGCATCCTGGTGCATTCTGCTAGCTTCCTGAGTATGGAACTCTACATGTTGTTTACCAAAACTGGGTTATATGACTTCAAAACCCAAAATCCAAAAATAATGTCACACTAGAGTCAGAAAACCAACTCATGCAAAGAAAACTTAATATGTTTATATTTTAGGGTGTTTAAAATTATTCATAATGAAGATCTGATCATATCTGTAAGATTATGTGATACAACTCTTTGTCCATGCATTTTGTCTGGTTTTGACTATAACTTCTAGCCTCTTGCATACGATTCAAAACATCTCAGCATAACAGTTTTATAAGGATGCTTATTTGCTTGTTGTATGGTTCCTAGGTAAAATAAAAGTGAGAACCGATTATATCAGTCCCTCAGATGTCCCTCTTCGTCCATGTTTAAGACTGTTTACATCTTGGTTGTCGTGGTAATGTCTTTTTGTTCACACTGGATTTCAAAACACCTCAAAAGCTTCACTGGGTATGAACTACTTCAGTCGTAAAAACCACAAAGCCCTAAAGTTCCTCGTCTGCTGTAATCACGAGTACCTGGCCTGAGCAGGAATAAAAAAAATCAGATATACACACCTAAATAATTTATAGCTTTGGAAAAAAGTAAGACTTCACTTTTAAGGTTCTGAGATTTTCACAAGTCTTCGGATGGCAGGGTTTTGCGCTTGCCTCATTTTTTTTGTAACATAACACGTTTTTGTAGTGTGTCTTAGAGGGTGAGGCAGAAAAAAGGAGATAGTGGTGAAAGAAGGACTGTTTATATCTTTTTGACAGAAATGTTTTTAAATATATTATAGTGATATTATTCATATTATTAATAGGGATTTATACTTTAGGGAAGTATAAATATTGTTATACAGTATCTTCATTTTGATTTCAAATAGCTAATTTTAAGCATGTTTTTTGAACAAAGCAACATCTGTAAGTAGAATGACAACATTTAAAAACAAAATTTTTATTTTTTTAGAAATTTTATAATTGGTTTATTATAATCCTAAATCTTATCCTAACGCTACGTAGATTGGACTACAGTATATGCAAGATATATTCACAATCTTTTTTGCATTGCCATGGTCAATAGGATTATAATTAAAAGTCACACCCCTGAAAAGACACATTTGATAGAAAGATTGATTTTGCTTCTGATAGCTTGATGCCAACTTTGTTGAGGTAATTTTTTGACCTGTGAATTTCTTGCTTTTCTAAACCAATAAACCACAACTCTTTGACACGGTTTCTGTGGTAAAATATTTTCAGGGATCTTCTTTTTGACAATATTTAACCAGCTACATACAATATGATGTTTATTGCCTGGAACATTTTGTAGGTCTGTAATTCCCAGCTTAAGTACCTGTGAGGAGTGTGAAGCTCATTTGTGTGTGTGTGTGTGTGTGTGTGTGTGTGTGTTTATATGTGTTTGATATCTTAAGAAGTGTGAAGGCTAGGTTCTGCTTACTTTCTGTCCATCATGGTGCATTCTTCTTCTCTGACACTGGTTCTTTCTGTTCAGGGCTGATAATGTAGGGTAATTAAGGTGAAAGTCTTGATGAAGAAAAAGCACAACACTCTTAAAATGAATAACACAAAAGCAGTGAAACAATGGTACAGGATACTAAAACAGTATTGCATTGAAAAAAATAATTGCATTCGATTCAGTTTTATTTCTTTTTTATCTTTGAACGTGCCCAGTTATGTTCAGAAATTTGCATTTTAAATGCATTTGCATTAATGATATTTTTTAAAAGGTGGATTTTGTATGCATAAGAAAGACATACAGTACACATTCCTACAACACTAACTCTCAAGTTTCTCTATTCATATGTTCTTGACAGAGCAAGATGAAAGTGTAGATCTGACATTTGGACTCATATTAACATGCAAAGTATCTTATTGCCTGCACAAGCTTAGCATTAATGAGATAGTTTGCATTTCTGGTCATGTAACTCTTTTATATCTATGTAAAGAATTCTGAGATATATTTAAATATAATATGTTAATGTATGAATTTCATATACCCTCAAAACCTGCTTCCGTCTCAGAGCAGCCTAAATTGTTTATAGCACAGATTTTACAAGGTTTTGGAAACATTTCTTTGAGAGTCTGGTCCATGTTGACATAATTGCATCATATAATTGCTGCAGATTTGCTATGCTATTACATCTCACCAGTGTTGTATTGGATTTAGATCTTGTGACTATGGAGGCCACTGAAGTACACGTCATTGTAATGTTTAGGAAACCAGTTTGAGGTGCCTTCTGCTTTGTGAAATGGTATATTATCATGCTGATATCAGGAAGCAAAAACAAAAAGACATTCACCATAACCACTACTTAAACAAGGCATATTGGCTCAATATAGTGAATGCCAAATTCTGAGCCTAGCATCTGTGTGTCATAGATCTCAAATCTGACATGTTTTTCTGCTCACCATGGTTGTCAGGTGTAGTTATTTAGATTACTACAACCTTCCTGTCAACTTCAGCTAGATTGGCATCTTTCCTCTGATGTTTATCAACAAGGTGTTTACGCCTGAAGAGCTGCCACTTACTGAGTCGTGTTTGTTTTTCTTGTACCATTCTGTGTTGTTCGTGAGATCCCATTTCCCCCATGTTTGATGTCAAAATTAACTGAAGCGCTTGAGTACGTGCACGAGTATTCCCAATGTGGCTGGTGGTTCTGAAAATAAATGGCAAAAATTGGAGCTATATATAAGACTACACATTGTATTCAATAAGAGGCTTGGTTTACTGTGGAGTTTTACATGCACTCACCATGTCTACACGGGTTTCCTCCCACTTTTCAAAAACATACTAGTAGGTGGGATAACATTACATTATTCCTAGGTGTATACAGTGCTCAGTGAGAGACTGGAGTGCTGTCTAGGTTATATTCCTACAGTATTTTGTGCTACTGGTTTCCAAGACAGTTCTCCCATCACCCAGTAGTATTAACTAAATTATTAATTAAATTATTTGAATAAAGCTGGAAGTCTGGTTAGATTGTCTTTTTCTTTTTGAGCCTACGTTGATATGACTTTGAGAATCTTCTTCCTATGAGAACCTCACCTTACAACCAAATTCTATGAGCTCAGAGCATGCCACAGTTAAATCTTTGATAGGTGACTGGGGAGGATTTCCAAAACCCCCAGGCAGTCGGATTAGAATGAAGCCTCTCATCGGCTGATATGACTAAGTATCTGTGGAGTGAAGGAGCGAGACGAGACATGTTAGTGCCACTCACTAATCTGACTGTTGAGCGATGCCACTAATATCATTCATACAGTGCACACACACATTCATACAGTGCGCACACACACACACACACACACACACACACACACACATAACACACACAAATATATATATATATATATATATATATATATATATATATATATATATATATATATATACAAACCAGATTTCAAAAAAGTTGGGACACTGTACAATTTGTGAATAAGAAAGGAATGCAAAAATGTACAAATCTCAATCAAATGTCATGCCAAATATTGGCTTTATTTTGGATTTCATGAGAGCTACACATTCCAAAAACGTTAGGACAGGTAGCAATAAGAGGCCAGAAAAGTTAAATGTACATATAAGGAACAGCTGGAGGACCAATTTGCAACTTATTAGGTCAATTGGCAAAATGATTGGGTATAAAAAGAGCCTCTCAGAGTGGCAGTGTCTCTCAGAAGTCGAGATGGGCAGAGGATCACCAATTCCCCCAATGATGCGGCGAAAAATAGTGGAGCAAAATCAGAAAGGAGTTTCTCAGAGAAAAATTGCAAAGAGTTTGAAGTTATCATCATCTACAGTGCATAATATCATCCAAAGATTTAGAGAATCTGGAACAATCTGTGCTTAAGGGTCAAGGCCGGAAAACCATACCGGATGCCCGTGATCTTCGGGCCCTTAGACAACACTGCATCACATACAGGAATGCTACTGTAATGGAAATCACAACATGGGCTCAGGTATACTTCCAGAAAACATTGTCGGTGAACACAATCCACCGTGCCATTTGCCGATGCCGGCTAAAACTCTATAAGTCAAAAATGAAGCCATATCTAAACATGATCCAGAAGTGCAGGTGTTTTCTCTGGGCCAAGGCTCATTTAAAATGGACTGTGGCAAAGTGGAAAACTGTTCTGTGGTCAGATGAATCAAAATTTGAAGTTCTTTTTGAAAAACTGGGACGCCATGTCATCCGGACTAAAGAGGATAAGGACAACCCAAGTTGTCATCAGCGCTCAGTTCAGAAGCCTGCATCTCTGATGGTATGGGGTTGCATGAGTACGTGTAACATGGGCAGCTTACACATCTGGAAAGGCACCATCAATGCTAAAAGGTATTTCAGAACAACTGAAATGGCCAGCCTGCAGTCCAGATCTTTCACCCATAGAAAACATTTTTTTTATAAATCTTACTCATAAAAAGATGTGACAAAAAAGACCTGAGACAGTTGAGCAACTAGAATACTGTATTAGACAAGAATGGGACAAAATTCCTATTCCTAAACTTGAGCAACACGTCTCCTCAGTCAACAGACGTTTGCAGACTGTTATAAAAAGAAGAGGGGATGCCACGCAGTGGTAAACATGGCCTTGTCCCAACTTTTTTGAGATGTGTTAATGCCATGAAATTTTAAATCAACTTATTTTTCCCTTAAAAGTAGACATCTTCTCAGTTTAAACATTTGATATGTCATCTATCTTGTATTCTGAATAAAATATCGAAATTTGAAACTTCCACATTATTGCATTCTGTTTTTATTCACTTTTATGGATTTGGTTTGTATATATAGTGTAAACACACACACACACGCACACACGCGTGCACACACACACACACACACACACACACACACACAAATACCTCACGACCAGAATGTGTGTGTGAATACTGATTCCTTATTATGCAGCGTCTGCTCCTTCATTGCTATTAAAACTTTAAGTCTTTGGTCTTTCTTAAAATGATCTGATGATTTAGCAGGCTTAGTCACTCGCACATCACATTATTGTCAGCAGAATACGATTGACCTTAGCTGTGGCAAGTATCCACAGAGCGACCTAATTAATAGCTTTTTTGAGATGTGAAGTGTAGTGTGTGTGTATGGAAGCATTCAGATATACTTTACTATATATTCTATGACAATCTGTTAAAATTGGTGTGATTTATAAAGCATTTAACTTTACTAATATACCATTTGTCTGTCTATCTATCTATCTATCTATCTATCTATCTATCTATCTATCTATCTATCTATCTATCTATCTATCTGTCTGTCTGTCTGTCTGTCCATCCATCCATCCATCCATCTATCCATCTCTCTTTCTGATGACTAGTTGATGACTAGTTTAGAGCATCTCCAAAATGTCAGGTCTTATGAGGTGTTCCTGGTTTCCTCACTGGTCAGATCCTACCAAAAGTGGTTCAAGGCAAGAGAATCAGTGAATGGGTGACAGGGCTACTATAGCACAACGTGCTGAAAAAGTTGTTTCTTCACTGTGCTTGCTCTGAAAGCATACATCAGTCCTTATTGTTCAGTTGCAAAATTATTTTGCCTGCTAAACAGAAATGTTATCACTCCTGATGTTGCGATCTTTCCAGTTCATCGATAGCTCACATCACATTCCAGTTCAGTAGTTCAACCTTCTGGGGGTGCTTATATGATAGTAGGGGGTATATTTATGGAGCTTGTCTGGAAAGCACTGGGCATGAAGGACTATGAGTACCAAACACTTGGTCTTTTAGCTAGATGTAATTAATAGTAAGCCAAAAACACTATATTGGAATTTCAATGAAGATATCATGCAATGCACATTTTTATGGACTTGCGGTGTGTAATAATTTCAGATAGACGTTTGATTTGACACACTACTACAGGCTTTTTAGAAACTCAAAATGAAACAGAATTTTAATCAAGTCCGATCCACTGCATTTGCTTTCATCATTCTGAAGTTGATCATTTTACAATGTATTTAATTAAAAAAATGAATGAACATGTTTATAGTTATTCAGTTATGTTTGTGTGTAGCAAGTAAGCCGATATCATGTTATAAAAAAACATGTTTTACCATGTTACAATGATTTTCTGGCCAATCAGAAATTTGAATTCAACATCATTGTGTTATAAACAATAAGGCAATTGCAGATTATTATTCTGGGATCATTATTTTTAAACTGGCTGTATATAATTTTTTTTTACCCAAGTGGTTTTGGTGCAAAAGTCTTAGTCAAAGTGCTGAAAAGTCTTATTCCCTGTCATTGGAGCAATTCATTATTTTAACACTGGACCCCATTAGAGACCCCATTAGCCAATATTTCAAGCATGTTAATAAAATGGAAATTTTCTACCCACTCAAGTAAATGAATGTGTGTTGATCGGAGACGATATTGAAAATGTGACTCGGGCAATTCATTGTATTTTGTACATTCGGGTACAGAAAAATAATGCTTTATGATGCTACATTACATTATAACACTAAATATGCTATTTGCACCTCTGTGCTTGAAGAGACACTTGGGTAGATGACCAGTAACTAGTAATGAGCCTATATATATATATATATATATAACATTTACTGTACTTACATTTTTTTATCAGTGCACAATACACTGTAAAGTGCAGAGTTTTGTGTAGTGAAACTTTTTTATTTCTTTTTTTTCTTTTTTTATGCTACATGTTGAATTTTTATAGGTCGACTATAGGCTTCTCAGGTGTTGGTGGAAATTTAGAGTTTGAGAATATCGGATCAATAGTTTTCGCTACACTTTTTTTGAAATACAAAGACAAATTATACTTAAGTGAATTTATAGATCATGTGTATCCAACCACAAAAAATTGCACATAAGTAAAAGTAAACACTGTTTGTAAAAGGTGAACTTAATTTATTGTCGAAGATTTCTATGTTCAACAGTTAAAAAAGTGTTAGCTGTAAGGTTAACTATAACTTGACTTGCTGCTCAGCCAATATTATTAAATTCCAATTTAAATAAAATGTGTAAGGTAATGAATATGTGCAAGATTTTTTAACTGAACATGACAATATTAGATTATACATAAAGCAAAATGTACTTATATACAGCTATTCAGGTATTAGCTACTAGAATCATTTCTAGTCTAACTGGCCATTAGCTATTAATTGATCAAATATAACCAATCACAGTTGACAAATGTTGATATTTAGCTTGCTACTGTTGAAAGAATAGCAGTCCATGCCTTCTAGGGAGGCACACTTGACACCTTACAGTGCTTTCTGCAGTGTAATGGAACATCCCCAAGGGTGTTTATCATCAGCTTTTACACTGCAGTATGATGGATTATTCATATTCACAAATAAATGACAGGACAAGGTGATGGATGAATTGACGAATTATCACTATTCTTTAAGTTAAACTTGATTGGTCACTAGACTAAAATGATTCAATGGCCATTTGTATTAACCTATAGTATATTGTCATTGACTGGGTGAAAGAGAAGAAAAGTTGTCTGGCTATAAATTCCCCTGCTGTTTTGCTCAACCACAAGGTTTATAATTTTTTTTACCTGTGTCTCATTTCTTCCTGCATGAGTTCTCGGTATGTTTTGCAAATTCACAACTCATCTCCAAGAATCACATGAGCACTCGCTAACTGTGATGGCTCCAGGTGATACTATTTCAGAGTTCATTAATGATGTGTTTCTCCTGCAGGTGTTATGAAGTAACAGATGAAGAGCTTAGCTAAGAGCACTATGAAAACTCTAGGAAATGCTTATTGATGGCAGGCCTGAGGCTTGCACGGGGAGTATTAATTTATGTAGCAAGTTAAAATGCAATGAAAACTATAGTGCACATGAATCATGTATCTGTTCAGAAGGAGAAGCACGTCCTCATAAAGACTCAGCAGTTTAAAACCACAGCAGTCCGAATGTTTTTATTATGATTTGTTGGGTCGGCTACAGTATTTTGCCAAAAATATGTGGACACCTGACCATTTTCAACATTGAATTAAAGGTTTAATCCCACATTTATAAGGAACTTCTACTTGTTCTTTATGAGAGTTTTGGTTTCTTGCATTTTGTATGTTCCATTTTCATCTTTTGTGTCTGTGTTGTATTTGTATAGTTGGTCCTTGATTAAATTCTCCCATGGTGGTGGTAGTGGTTGTGGTGGTGGTGGAGCTGTACACGGTGAGCGTGATTTGTGGATTTTCTCTGGCTTTGATCTTCCATCAGGATAGTGTGTCTGCCTGCTTGCTGTGGATAGAGTGCAATGTCAGATAACTTGTAGTGTCTGTCACTTGAATTGAAGGCAAGAAATATGGTCCCATCATTGTTAGTGGTCTTGCATAATCCTTTCTGGTGTGGCATTTGTGCAAATCTGTACCCGGTTCATGCGTATTTCTTTTCCAAAAATTGTAAAGCATATATATATTAGAACTTTCTAAAAGTTATTATTACTATTAATATTATCATATTATTATTACCTACTATATATATATATATATATATATATATATATATATATATATATATATATATATATATATATATATATATATATATATTTCTTTTTCTGTCTTTTTGTTATTATTATTTAAAGCAAGGAAAACAGGTCTTTGGTTCTCAATTTGTAACATGTTTATGTGTCTCTTGCTTGTCAGATGATGGGCCTTATTCCAAAGGCAACAAGGAATCTACAGGGCCTGACAGTTCCCTTATTTCCAGAAGACAGAGCATCCCAGGTACACTACCAATCCCCCCCCCCCCCACCACACACACACACCCACCACACATCTACAGTTTGTCTCTCTATCGATTTTTCTTAGTAGTCTCTTTCTATTAGTTTTTTTAATTCTCTTAAGATTCATAAAAAGATGCTTTACATTTGAAAACATTTGTCTTATTTCACTGGTCACTCATTTACAGGATGTCTGGGTTTGTTCCTGTTGTCTTTGGGCTTTGGCATGGAATGTGTATATCACTACTTTTTAGGTGGAATTTGAGGTCTTTTATTAGTGGATTCTGTACTAAGCTGGTTGGAGTTTTTCTGCTATATTTATAGTATATTGTTTACAAAATTCTATCTACAGAGTAATTTTTTAGTTTTTGTTAGCAAGATTTGTTAGCAAACCAGAGACCACACATTTATACAGCTCAATAGGTTCTTGAACCGTTTTTATTATTTTTTATTCTGATTGGAATGATCATTTTGATATTTTTCTTAATAGTGTATTAAGCTCTTTGTGCTTTTTCTTCCAGCTCCCTGAACTTTCATGATTCAGTGTTATTGCCGCTCTCTTTCTTTCGTTCTTTTGATCTTTGAGGACGTTTATCCATAGTGCTGTACGGATTTCAGCACGCTTCCTGCCATGATGGTTTAGTTGCTTGTTTGAGATCTTAAACTTTAGGAATTTAATGCATACCTCTGGCGATTTACTTACATCGTTTCCCCTAGGTTTCTTTACATAGCTCTGTGTCTGTCTGAGTCACTGTCCTGTTTTGAAACAGTGCAAGAATTTCTCTGTAGTGCACCAGGCATAAGAAGACATAATTCAGCTCAATGCCAGGCCAGCTCAATTAAACGAGCAGTTGACCATCTTGTCATAATTGGATTCGCTGAGTTGACAGTAAAACGTAATGGGTTTTAAATTGCTTTGCCTTGACTTTATTTTATAGAATGGACAATAAAATGCACTTGTATAGTAGGATAATGATAAAATAAAACACCATTTTGGTCATTTGTTCAGATCCTGCTTTATCTAGCATAGCCACTACTTTTGCAAATGCCATAACAATAACTATTAAATCGATATGAAATTCTTTCCTATGTCATTTCTCCTGAAGAGAGCTACAATCTCTTCAGATCATCGAAATTTTAAATACCATATTTTATCAAATATATATTGGGTGCATTAAAATAAAGTTTGGAAGCAATAAATATTTCATTGTACTTTAGACTTAATTGTTTTTAACTTGAGTTTAAATGGTCACAGGCACCTCAGCTCCCTTTCATGTTTTGAGGAAAGGTAATATTTAAAGCTTGGTGAAGTGAGCATGCAAGCACACTGCAGGCTTAATGGCTTTTTTGTTTCAAGAGCTGTTTATTCTGTGGTTAAACACACAATACACTCCATCACGGCCCCTCCAAGCTTTGTGAAACAGCCGTCCAATATTTGCCATTTAATAAAATGCTGGGATTAGAATCTGTGGTTTATCATGTCTAGGAATATTGAGTGTTTTTCTAAAAGAGAAAATTAGTTCTATGGGAATGCTGCTTGGAAGAGTTATTGCCTCTTTAAATGCACATAATTAGTTGTAATTAGGTTTTACAGATTGACCGGGAATATCAGGCCTCAATTCGAAGGCAAATCTTTAATAGAGTTTGCTGATAATTAAAATCCTACTCTCATGCTGGTATCTCACTTGTTTTAACAGCCCTACTACTAAAAAGTCATTATTGCTTTTAGTTTCCAGGATGTGAACTGTTGAGGAAAAACCTGTAGTTTTAATCAGTGAAAGTTTTGTCCATTGAAGAACTTTTTTTTACCTTTAATGCAACATGGAAAGGTTTTGTTATCTGTATTGTTATTTTCTATGTAAATTCTTTTTAAGTCATAAACAATTATACATTTCCACTCTTTCAAGGGGGTTAGGGGGTGGAGTTTGTCTGTCTACAGTCTATCTTCAGTTTCTAAGTGCTTTTCTAACTTCTCTTTATATAGCTTGGAAAATGATGTTTAATACCCTTGCCACATTTGTAATTTCATATAATCTGTGCATAAAAAATTATAGTCAAGCTTTACATTAGTGAATAAACAGTAGTGAGTCATGTTATGCGTAAAGTATGTAAATATCACATATTTCTGTTCTGCACTAAAAGTGGGATTTTATTATAAGTAGCGCACATGTGTACAGGGGGTAAGGGTTAATGACTTCCTGCTGTCATGTTGCATTGTATTATAATAATAATAATTATTATTATTGTTGTTGTTGTTGTTGTTGTTATTATTGTTATTATTGTGTTGTTGACTCTGGGTCTTTGGCTCGGGCTGTGTGTTTGGCTCTTGTGTTTTTGGGCAGAAGAGCTGCGGGGGGTGACGCTAGTGGAGCTGATTAAGAAGGAGGGCAGCACACTGGGCCTCACCATCTCAGGTGGAACAGACAAAGATGGCAAACCTCGCGTCTCCAACCTCAGACCAGGAGGCCTTGCAGCCAGGTGGCGTGTACACACACACACACACACACACACACACACACACACACACACACATAAAATATAACATAAAATATAAAACCACCAGTTAAAGGGTTTTACTTTCATCCTGCCATAATGTATTGGTATGGTGCCAATATGCTGCTAATTTGACTGGGCTTAAATCTTTTTTTTTCCTTGCTAACATAAATGCAAGAAGGTTTTTTTTATAACCTTAAAAGAAAACCCCAGTCAATCTGGACTCAATCCTCTCTATACTCGTCCCCATGTATTTTTCTCTCTTTTCTCAAGTCATTCATATCTGTCAAAATTTGCCCTGTCTGTCTATAATACCTGGGGAGTGGTAGCTAAGTGGTTAAGGTGCTGGGAGGTCAGAGGTTCAAACCCCGGTATTGTCAAGCTGCCCCCCTTTGCTCCTGAACATGGATCCTAACCGTCTGTATATAAAGGATATTCTTTATCTATTCTATATTCTTCTTCATCTGTTAATTCATGTCCTTTTTCCTCAACACTTGTCGCTGTCTGTCAATATTCATCCTTGTCTGACTATAATCAACCTTATTTTCTTTTATTTTTCCTTCCCTGTGTTCACAAACCCCTATCTACATACATTCAACCCTGTTTGATCATTCATATCTACCTACTTATCCCTGCCTGTGTATACCTATGTATCCGCCTGCACTCATCCCTGTCTGTATACACACATTCGTATGCGCTACACTTATCTCTTTCTCTGTACACATCCCTATCCGCCTACGAACCTCCCTGTCAGTGTTCGAACATCCCTATTTGCCCCTCACTCAACCACATCTGTGTGCACACATTTGTATTTGTCTACATTCATTCCTGTCTGGGTGCACTCCTCCTCCTCTTTGTCTATAGTCATATGTTTCTCCGTACGCTCATCCTATTCTGCGTATACTCGTCCATGTTTGTCTATAGTCATATGTTTCTCCGTACGCTCATCCTATTCTGCGTATACTCGTCCCTGTATATCTATACTCATACTTTTCTCCCTACACTTATCCCTTTCTGCATGTACTCATCCCTGTATGTCTACAGTCATATGTTTGTAGTCATCCCTGTCTGTGTACACACCTACCAACTGCCTATAAAGACATAACTGTCCATGCCCGTGCCAAGAATCATCTCCATGGGAATCTTTCACAATGTTTTTCTTGCGTTTAGGCAAATAATGGATTGTAATGGATTGGATTTGAAATCAGTTAAAAAACGCCTAATGTAATAAAATGGTAACATACCATTACTGCCATAAAATAATCCGTTTCAATACACATACTCAACATGATGAACGTTTTAGCATATAAAAAGCTTTCTAAGTGAAGTAAATGAAACAGAATTGAATTCAGTGATAAGGATTATGTTGTTACTCCCCATAGCTGGAATGAAGGAAGTTGGATTGCTCACACATTTTGATGAAGCATCACTATGCTAGGTCATGCAAGCCCAAAGGACGATGTGAATAAACAGTGTTCATTTCTCTAATTAGCATCTAAATTAGCATATGTTTATGTGCTCTTGCTTGTTCAACATCAGATAAAGACTTCTCACTCTGGAAGACTCACTTTCCATTCAACAGGAAAGAGCAATATCTGATCTCAGAAATCTCTTAACTCACACAAACGGAAGAACTAATGCATTGAAATTGTGTTTAATTTAAATAACAGATGACCAGACTTTACTATGCTGTACTATCTACAATAATGAATGAAATCCTACACAAACTGTGCTCCAGGAGTGACCAGCTGAACGTGGGTGACTATATAAAGTCAGTGAACGGCATCAATCTGACTAAGCTGCGTCATGATGAGATCATCAGCCTGCTGAAGAACGTGGGCGAGCGTGTTGTGCTGGAAGTGGAGTATGAGCTGCCTCCAGCCGGTAGGAAGTAGAGTATTGTGTCTTTGCTTGTCATGTGGCATTGTGCTTCTTCCTATGTCTATGTATTAAGTGATAAATACTGTACTTATATGTCACACATTTAACCATTTCAGGGGTTAAGTTGGAGTTCTGTATAAACTTGAACTGAAATATTCATCAAATAAATTATTCATTCTATTATTAAATTTTTTTATAGATTTTTTTATTTTATGGAAAAACCATGATTAGGCAGTGTAGGACTTTTAAATCACATCAGCTGTGATTGTAATTATAATTGTATGAATGAATGGGTCATCAAAAATTAATCTTTCACATTTTTTCATTATTTAACGATGTAGTGAACCAGACTGTAAATTAACAGCTGAAGTTTGCTTTTTTGTTTTAAGGCTAATGTAGCTAACAAGTGATGAAACAGATTGCCCAATGTTTAGCATTTTCCTAAACATTTAAAGTGTAACTACAGTATATTTTAATCTGCTTATACTCTTATACTTTCAAATTCTTAATTTGGATGGGTCGGTGTTGAGTCATTTTCTGAAACAGCAGCTCTTATAGAAGTTCTACCTGCAAGACAAATCATAGGTTTATATTAATGTGCTTGGTCTTATACTGTATGTTTTTGTTTCCATAGTAATAACTTTATGATATTTGATTTTGCATCAACCCCAGCCACTTTCAGTGCCGGTCCCAAGCCCGGATAAATTGGAAGGGTTGCATTAGGAAGGGCATCCGGCGTAAAAACATGTGCCAAATCAAACGTGCGGAGGATTCGCTGTGGCGAAAGTTATCTGATTTTGCATCATATTACAAGCTGTATTCATTTTTTCAAGATTAAAATAGTGGAACTGATGAGGAAACAATAGTTGATAACATTCCACATTAGATGTCCATGTGCATGGATAAAAAGAATGATGGAAAAAAAGTTATTTAATAAATATACAATTGTATTTTTTTAATTGTTGTGGTATAAGAGGAATTAAACAGAAACATACTGCTATTAAAATATAATAAACATTACTAAATACTGTGCATATACTGTATACCAATTTCAGCCATCTCAGGGGTTAAGTTGGAGTTCTGTATAATTTTCATGTTTGAATACTCAATTTTATTAATTAATAATTAATTAGTCAGTGTTGAGCGAGTTTCAGAAATAACAGCTCAAGTTCTAGCTGCAAGACAAATAATAGGTTTATACTAATGTGCTTGTACTAATACATTATAAACAAACAACAGTTTATACCTCCTGATAACATTCCCCATTAGATGTAATTGTAGCTGGATTAAAAAGTATGATGTGGTGTTCGAGTATTTAATATGAGATTGGATTTGTTTGTAAATTGTGATATAAGAAGAATAAAATAAACATGCTGATATCGAAAAATAATGAAGCATCATAAACACCTTAGTAACAAGTCATTGTATTTCTTGAATAACAGATGTGTTTTATTTGACAAAAAAAACTCCATAACTTGTACACAAGGAAAAAACGTCGCGAGTTCAGTTCTATTGTCGATAGAGCATTAAAACTTTAAACGGATTAAGGCCGTTTTTTTTTTTTTGATAGCTCTGTAGTGGGCACTCAGCTGTAGATACATTCATCATCCATCACTACATGGGCTATAAAGGCAACCCAGTTTCTGTAATAAATTGGTCCGCATGTGGTTGTTTACCTGGTGCCCTTTTCAGGACGTGTTTAAATTTTGTGATCGTAAAATTCTAAAAGGCCCCTCCACGGGCCATCGCATGTCTGGCAGATGTATTAGCCATTTTATAAGCTCAGTGATCTTGGCTGACCTTCCTGTTTGTGTTGGTTTATCTACTGAATTGTCTGCCAGGCTGGCCACCTGCCCCAGTAAAACATGATAAATTAATGAACAACGTGTGTTGGCGCTGTTTGCGTCCTGTTTTCTTTCTTTCTTTTTTTCCAGTACCAGACAGCACCTCAGGTGTTATATCGAAGACAATCGAGATTTGTTTACAGAAGGAAGGCAATAGTTTTGGCTTTGTAATGCGGGGTAAGTGCATACACTTATGTTATTAGTGTTCAATCTAGATTTTGAAATTAAATGTTATTTAATTTAAGCAATTTCAGGCAAAAGATATGGTATCAATATCTTTGGTGCATGCTGTATTAAATAAAGGCTATTATGAGCCAGTGTTTCAATCCATTATTTTATGTTTTATAAAGGAGGCTCTAATGAAGACTGGCACAAGACTCGTCCACTTGTAGTTACATACGTTCGGCCCGGAGGCCCTGCTGACAGGTAATGTTTAAAATGTTTAATCTGCCCTGCTGACAGGAAAATGTAAACCGCGTATATTTTAACCTTTTAAAAAATGTTTTTAATTCAGTGAGTAAGTAATATACACTCAATATACATACAGTACAGACCAAAAGTTTGGACACACCTTCTCATTCAAAGAGTTTTCTTTATTTTCATGACTATGAAAATTGTAGATTCACACTGAAGGCATCAAAACTATGAATTAACACATGTGGAATTATATATGGAATTATATACATAACAAAAAAGTGTGAAACAACTGAAAATATGTCATATTGTAGGTTCTTCAAAGTAGCCACCTTTTGCTTAGATTACTGCTTTGCACACTCTTGGCATTCTCTTGATGCCTACTTTGAAGAACCTACAATATGACATATTTTCAGTTCACTTTTTTGTTATGTATATAATTCCATATATAATTCCACATGTGTTAATTCATAGTTTTGATGCCATAGTTTTTATAAAAATAAAGAAAACTCTTTAAATGAGCAGGTGTGTCCAAACTTTTGGTCTGTACTGTATATATAATATATATAAACTTTTGGTCTATACTGTATAATATACCTCCAGGCTATTTTTGTATTGGTTTATGGATGTGGTGAGGGAAGACATGCAGATTGTTGAAACAGGCAGATATAGAGGACGGAGGGGTATGAAAACGGATGATCCGCTGTGGCGTCCCCTACTGGGAGAAGCCGAAAGAAGAACGAGAAGAAGAAGGAGAAGAAGAATGTCTTTTTATATTAGGCCACAGAAATGCTATATTCATGAACATAAACAGCAAGTATTTAAAAAAAATTTTAAAAATTCATAAGAAAAAATATATACAGATATCACACGTGATCAATATACATCATTTAATTGAAAGATGCTGTTGGCAGCTGTGAGTTTACAGTTTTAAGTGTTTTGCTTCAGTTTTAGCCCATACCTAAGGCAAATTCTATTCCCTATGGTTCATCTGATGGATATGCAATTTCAAATCCACAAGATCTTATTGGATATTAGATGATGTTATTTTATCCGCATTCCTGGGTCATCTATGTCATGTTCATGTCCAAAAGTCCATCAACCCCCAAGAGTCAGTTTCCAGGCTAATGCGAATAAATGCTTCACTTATATCAAGAGAAGCTCCTCTTTATCATGATGCAGCCATCTCTGTGCTTAAGTATAAGGTTTTCTTGGGATCACACAACTTTCCTTTTATTTAAATGATGAGTTGAATTATTTCCAAAAAGCAAAAAAAAATATTTTGACCAAAGTACAATGTTTCCTAGTAGTATAGCTTTATGTAAATGTTAAATCTCTGTCATCTAAGTGATGTCAAGGATGTAGGAGCACAGATGTTTATAGTGCAGTTAACTGTGTATTGTATTTCATGTGACTGCTGTTTCTGCTGCTTTTTGTTTGTCCTTCCATTCTTTTTGAGTGACTATTGGCTTGTCGTTTTCTTACTTTACTTACATTTGTTAGAGCTTGTCTAAGAGCTTGTTTTGAAATATTGCTCTTTAGATAATTAGTTGTGATTCCCTGATGTTTATATTTAAATATTACCAAACCAATCGTACTGACAGGGATGTTTAATTTCTTTGCTCTGGCTCTGACACCAGGAACAGTTTGCACAAGAACATTTGATCTTTATTTCTATCTAGAATTTGATTCGTTAAACATGTCAATTTAATCATTGGCCTTTATCGAGAAAAGTAAATTCACTCAAATGTGACAGACATCAAATATACTATATAAAGCCAGTAGCCATCACGGTTATAAATAGAAAATTTTAAGCACTTAATTTTAATTATTTGTACAGTATTGCATTGATTTTTAGTTTTAAATTCAGACTTATTTTGCAGAATTATTATTTTTACTTAGTTTTGCTTGAATCCACGTATTTGGTTTGAGACATATGACAAAGGCATTAGATTATGAGACATAGTAGGACATTTCTTCAAGCAAACAAGCAAGGCCATATTCAAGACCTATATGTTATTGTCAATATAGAAAAACTTAATTTGACTGCAATTGCTGGGGAGCACTATGAAATTGAGTTGTATTAAAATGTGCAGGTTTAGAGAGATGGAATACCTAGTAAAAGAGATTATAGCCATCTGTAAGGTGTTATTGAATGCACAGCACCTCAAATCTGTACAGGTACACCCAAACGCTGCACAAATGAAATGTGACAGTTAGATGAATGTAGAGGTAAACAAGCCTTTTTGTTTTTTCCTGCTGAGAAACAGCAGTCCTCCTGGGCAAGTGTATTCTGATTTATATATTATCTAATTATACAGACCTTCTGTACAGTACAAGCATTGCTTGCTTCTTGATCATGATGGAAGAAGACAAATTGAATTGGCTTTGAAAAACTCACATTTCCATTGCAGTGATGTAGTCATGAATATACAATTATTTTATTAAATTTAATGAAACAAATAATACAAATTTAATAAAAAAAAAATAACATCATACAGGGATTGGGGGTCATGGTGGCTTAGTAGTTAGAGTGTTTGCCTCATACCTTCAGGGATGGAGTTTAGAATGTTTCTGTGTAGAGTATACATAAACTCTGTGTTTGCGGAGCTGATTGGCATTTCCAAAAGTGTGTGAGTGTCAATGCAGTTGTGCCATACCCTGGATGTGCACCCTGTCTAGTCTGTCCCCCAGCTTGTGCTCAAAGTGCCCTGTGATAGGCTTCAGGCTTAAGTGGATAAGTGGTGCAGAAGGTGGATGGATGGATGGATGGATGGATGGATGGATGGATGGATGGATGGATGGATGGATGAATGGATGGATGGATAAATGGATGGATGGATGGATGGATGGATAAATGGATGGATGGATGGATGAATAGAGAATGGATGGATAGATGTGAGGTTATGCATAAACACTTGGCATGTACTGTGTATTTTGACATATGAAATAGAATGTAAAAAATCTTTGTACCTTCAATTTACAATGGTGCTAATTTCTTTTGACTCACATCACCCAAATAAATGTTTGCTTGTTGCTAATAGGTTGCTTAACACTGGTTTTAACACTTGGCCAGTACAATAGTAGTCATCTTTTTTTCTGAACAATCAGCATTTACAAGCAAAATATACGTTTTAATCTGTTGTGTAAATTAGTTTTTCTTTAGGTTTTTCATGCTAACTAACTATAATCTATGACGGGCTGCTAATACACTGATTAAACTCATTCATGATCTTAATTTCAAATGAATTGAAAAGTGATTGCTGTTTTACATTCACAAAAATGCTAAGCGTTCATTCATTCATTAGCAATTCAACTTTTTATGTTTAGTTCATCTCAGTATCTTTATGGTTGTTTGAAGGAAAATTTACTTTTGGTTTTTCTTCAGACATAACGACTTACCAGTATGTATTTATACCGTATGTTTAATTATAAAACATTTAAAGTTATAAAGAAAAAGTTACATAGGTTAGTTACATAGTGGAAAATCTTATCGCCTTCAGTTTATCTACACATCTGGGCTGTTGTTTACTTGCCCGCCCGCTACTTTTAAAAAAATTGCAGGCATTTTTAGACTCCTTCCACACAGATTTCTTGAAATAATCCAACTATTCAAAAATTATTATAACATTATTCATTATTTAAAAGTATACAAAAAATATATATGTTTATTTTATTCCTGGAATTTTCAACATAATGTTAACATTAAATAATGATAATATTATGTATTATTATTTATGGGCTCATTTACGATCTGGACTTAGGTCAGGAAAATAGCTATAGGAAGACATATCCCACATAGAGAACCGCTGTATAGTATGTATTTTATGCAGTTTATGCTGCATGTGTAGTGTGATATATGTATAGTAAAGGAAGGGTAGAGTGAGGGTATGTGTTTTGATTTTTGATTTGATTCAATGCACTTGACGAGTTTAAATTTGGACTGTATTGCTATAGATGTTGTAAAGGCATGCATTATATTTACTCACAGTGAATTTCAACTACAAAATTACTTCAAAGCTAAATAACCAATAACATGGCTTTTCAGATTTGATATGAAGTGGAGTGTCTGTAAAAATAATGTCACAGTCTAGAAAAAAAAAGCCTGAGTATGTCTTTAGTATCCTACTAACTCTGGCAGTTACTTCATCAGTAGGTGTGGACTAACAAAGCATATGATTAGTTCCATGTAACTTGATGTCTTTATGCAGGGACGGCACATTGAAGGCAGGTGATCGGCTCCTCAGTGTGGACGGCATGCCCTTACACAATGCCAGCCATAGTGAAGCTCTTACTTTGTTGGCACAGTGTGGTCAGGAAGCCATCTTCCAAACCGAATATGATGTGACTATTATGGGTGAGTGGAGACATTACACTTGACTTTTTTATCCTCTGAAGGATTAACCCTTTTATATATCTTCATACACATCACAAACAAGATTTTTACCTTCATGTGTATTAAACTTATTCTATATTATAATACATTGTGCTGTGTATAGTATCTGTGTTTTTTTATCCATATTATTTTTAGATTCAATAACAAATGCCTCTGGTCCACTATTGGTGGAAATAGCAAAGTCTCCTGGAGCGAGGTTGGGCATCACATTAACCTCTGCCACATACAGGAACAAACAGGTTATCATCATTGACAAGATCAAAGCTGCCAGCGTGGTGGACAGGTAATAATCTAGTCTTCCTGTAACTGCTTTTTTTACAAAGAAATAACTTGCATGTTTGTATTTATCATGTGACAGTGAGAGGCCAGGCCGTATACTCAATATGTTATTTATTAGGGACAGCTCCTGAATCACTGTTCAGGGCAGGACTCATAACACAAGCAGGCAAAAACCATCCCTTAAAGACGAGGAAAATTGAGATAAGCATCAATACCAAGAAACTTGTAAAACTAGTAAGAACTTGTAAATTAAAGGATATGCTTAAATATTAGAATACAATACAATAAATTAATACAAAGTACATGCAGTGTAAATAGACAAACTTATCAGCAGAACAGGTGAATATAATGATAAAATATACCAGGAAAGGAATAGGGCAGAGGAAAGATAAGGTATTAGATATTACAGTTCTTAACAAGCTAGCATTTAGGAAACTAGCAGGAATAAAACAAATAAAAAAAGATTTTATTCGATTTTAAATCAATTTGGAGACAGCTTTTTATAGAAATCAAATAGTGTTCCATTCGAGTGTTGACAAGTTTCAAGCTGTTGATGAGAAGCAGCAGTGTTGATTTTTTTCCTTTTTTTTTATCGCTTTTCCATAAATACTTCTTTGCAGCAAAAGTAAACCAGCAAATAGTGGGATACAAGTGCATTTCTTTAATTCCTACACATTTCTGATTATTGAATAGTTGGAGACCGTTATGATTTATTCACAAAAAATATGTGCATTTTCTTTACAGATCAGGAGCCTTACATGTAGATGATCATATCCTCACCATAGATGGAACAAGTACAGAGCATTGCACTGTGTTGGAGGCCACTCAGCTGTTAGCCAGCACTTCAGATGTGGCCAAGCTGGAGATCCTGCCTGCTCATCACATGCGATTGACCAGCAAAGCTCAGGACACTGGTGAGTAAGCTTCAGCTTCTGGGAGACGAGTGATTGTGTGCCTTCTCAGCAATTTTGCAATCAAGCACTGAATGTCTCGGTCATGCCTGTACCATGGCATCCAGCCCGAGAGGGGCTGGGGGTGTGAAGGAGAACCAGAGGGGACAGTGCGATGTCTCTCAAGTTGCGAACAGGTCCACTTGAGCTCTGTAAAATCTCTCCCAGATCTGCTCCACCACATGGGTGTGGAGTCGCCATTCCCCAGGCCACAGCCATTTCTCTATTTACATGGTCTGACCTTCCGGCCCCCTTCCATTAGGGGTATAATGAGTATTTTATAAATATAAATAATTCGATTTTTTGGTTATGTTTTTGATCCATAAACCCAGATTTGACTATATAATAAACACTTTGTTGCACAATTCCTTATTGTAATAAATGTTCTAAATGTACTGATTGGTGTAAAACAGGACAGCGTACTCATTTTTATGCTATACATTTTAAATTCTAATCTCACCAGAGTACATGGATATTATCTAAATAAGGACACCGGGAGATGGAACACACATATGCACACAGCTGTCCACTCTGTCATCTCAACTCGCTGTCATCTCTTTTAATTAGTCTCTCTTTCTGCTTAATGCCGCCCCTAGAGCTTTGGCGCGGAGGTTAGATTTAATTACCGAGACCCATTCACACCCAGACCCTTACAGAACGAGACTGAACTCAAATCAGGCCTGTGGGGTTTCAATGTCCCATTTCCTGTGTGTCTACAGTTGAAGAACAGATGTTAAATGAAGCATGTCAGACTAGTTAACACCCTTAGTTGCCTTTAATATATTTTTTTTTGTGGTATTAAAATGTAAGAAAGAAGATTTCTGCATGGCTTATTAACATAGAGCAAAAACATTGGGATGCTATATATGAGCTTAGTTTTTAATCTCATGAAATAGATATAATAATAGTAATAATATGAAAATTAGGATGACACCATGGTGCAGTAGGTAGGCACTGCCTCACTGCTCCACGGTTCCTGGTTTGATCTTAAGCTTGGTTTACTAGCGATGTGGAAATTCTGAAATTGCTTACCATGTTCATGTGGGTTTCCTTAAAGAGCTTTGGTTTCCTCCTAAAAAGGCCAATAGGTCTGGGGGTTTTTTTAAACTAAAAAAACAAAAAAAAAAGTACTGTATATACATATCGCTCTGCCTCTCATCTCTGAATAGGTTTTTTTCACTGCCCACAATGTCTCATGTCAGTCTTAATTACCTTTGGCTAACGTGTATGTCTATTGAGTACCATGCCTACTCAATGAAGAGTTTTCTCATGTCTACAAAACAAAACCTTGTGCCTTTACAGTACAGACCAAAAGTTTGGATACACCTTCTCATTCAAAGAGTTTTCTTATTTTCATGACTATGAAAATTGTAGATTCACACTGAAGGCATTAACACATGTGGAATTATATATGGAATTATATACATAACAAAAAAGTGTGAAACAACTGAAAAATGTCATATTCTAGGTTCTTCAAAGTAGCCACCTTTTGCTTTGATTACTGCTTTGCACACTCTTGGCATTCTCTTGATGAGCTTCAAGAGGTAGTCACCTGAAATGGTCTTCCAACAGTCTTGAAGGAGTTCTCCGAGAGATGCTTGGCACTTGTTGGCCCTTTTGCCTTCACTCTGCGGTCCAGCTCACCCCTAAACCATCTCGATTGGGTTCAGGTCCAGTGACTGTGGAGGCCAGGTCATCTGGCGCAGCACCCCATCACTCTCCTTCTTGGTCAAATAGCCCTTGATGCCTTCAGTGTGACTCTACAATTTTCATAGTCATGAACATAAAGAAAACTCTTTGAATGAGAAGGTGTGTCCAAACTTTTGGTCTGTACTGTAGGCTAACAGTGTTGACACAGTCTGCTGCTGACTTCAAATTAGATAAAAAAATGCAATGTGTTGTCCAGTGGGCCAGTTGCCAATTTGATAGAGAAGCCACATTTTGCCCTGGAGCTGGACTATGGACAACGTTGCATTAGGCTGAAGGGATAAATTGCCTTCCAGGTATGAATGTATGTGTAGTGCTCTGTGATGGACTAGCGTCACACCCAGTATATTTCTCACATAATGCACAGCTGACAAAGATTTACAGTCAGACCCGACCTATGACCACTCGGCATTTCGGAGATACGACGGTCACCTCCAACGGAAAAAAACCCAAACATTTTTAATCTTATTTTTTATTATAATTTTATTATTCTTTTTTTATTCACTTTATTTGTACTATGTAAAAAAAAATGGAAATGTGTTTACATATTGCCTCTTTATGTCTGCAACAAAACGCATCATAGAGTAGTCACTATTCTTGACTTACACCTGATTGACTTACGACCGGTTATTCACCCATGAGGATGGGTTCCCCTTTTGAGTCTGGTTCCTCTCAAGGTTTCTTCCTCATAACATCTAAGGGAGTTTTTCCTTGCCACAGTCGCCATGGCTGCTCATCAGGGATAAATGCACACCATTCACCTTGACAGTTGATTTCTGTAAAGCTGCTTTGAGACAATGTCTGTTGTGAAAAGCGCTATAGAAATAAACTTGACCTGACTTGACTTATTCGGTCCTTATCTACGTCGTAAATTGGGGTCTACCTGTACTCAGAAACCTTTATCTATGAATATGCACTTATGTTAAATATATCTTATATGTACATTTACAGCATTTGGGATATTTGGGGGTGGGGTGGGGGCATACATCTCAACTTTCATCTTTTTGTAGCAACAATCCAGCCAATGATAAGTAATGTATATTTTCCTCTTTAAACAGCGATCTGTATAGTCAATGTAGATTTGACAAGGGAACGGGTTTGTATTAAACAAAACCAAATGTAAGACGTGCTACTTTTTTTTTTTTACTTCTGATGTAAGCCTCCATGTTGAATTTTTGTAAACTAGGAAGGAACTCGAAAAGATAATTCACATTTAAGGGCATTTGGCAGATTCCCATAGCCAGAGCAACCTACAACTGCGAAGTTGAGGGTTAAGGGCCTTGCTCAAGGGCCCAGCAGTGGCAGCATGGTGGTGCTGGGATTTGTATGTGTGACCTTCCAATCCAGAATACAATGACTTAACTATTGAGCTAACACAATGAGTACTGCATGCCTAATAGATTACCTGATTATGCCAAATTGACAAGTGTGAACTTCAAGCTAAGTTTTCATTTTTCCTGGCTGGAGGTTGAGTAATATGTTGCATGCAATGCAGTAAAAGTCAAACAGTCCAACTACTGTATCAAACAGTCCAAATACTGTATCTACAGCAGAAGTTACAGAATCTAAAATGATTTGCTAATGTTTTTAAAGTGTGGGTCAGAATTCATAACCAATGATCGGGCATTGAACAAAGTGGAAAAACTGAAAGGATAACAACAAACCATTTGCAAGCAATACATATATTTTTGTATCTGCTGGTATAGGTTTCTGCTGCCTTCCAATGTTCAAATTAGATAGTTAGATGCCTAATCCAGTAAAACTCAAAAACATTGCACACTTGCACTGTACAAAAGCTGATTTTTTTTTCTTCCAAATATTACTGATAATTTCTGGTTAACAGCTCAAATACTGTGTATTTTCTCTCTTGGATATTTATGATTACTATCCTATTCTGTGAAATACTTGTCCTATTGTTCTATCTCGTATTGTTTAATTAAATCTTGCATACTGTTGTGTTGCACTATGGTCATGGAGAAACGACATTTTGTTCCAAAGGGCACAAACTATTTGGAGGAATGACAGTATATGATAAAGTGGGTGCTGTAACGAGAAAAGAAAAGCCATAAGCCTTTTATTTACACTTTTGGATTGGATAAAAAAAAAAAAAAACATAAAACACTGTCACTATTGGATGGTTATTTGGAGTTAGTTTTTTTTATGCTCTAATGCTTGTTTTTTTCTATGTTGCACATTTCTATGTTGTTCATCCTACTCAGATCCAGTAAATATTGTGCCTGAAAACCTCCTAGATGCAGCCATGCATCATCAGTGCTGTTGTGTCTTTGATTTGTCTACACTCTCACCAAAAATCTCACCAAAGGAGAACACTTTTTCTCTTATATCTTGCATTCCTTAACAAGAAAGGTTACAACACTGCTCAGGATCATTGGTCTTTATTTTGTTGCAGAAATGTAAGCATTCATGCATGTGAATGTATCTTCTAGGATGTGATTCATGCTGTTGATTTGTCCCAGTGAAGATATATGGGTCAGCTCCCAGCAAGCACGAAAACACATGCACAAGTGCAAAAATGGGAAACTTGTATTAGAAAATGTGCATCATTGACCCCATTGAGACTTTAATAAAGAATTGAAAGTCCAGGAGTGAAGTTTGCTTTGATGTTACCAGGAAAGGTGATGGAAGGAGAAAAGGTATAGTTTAATATAACTGGCCTTCACCTCATGAGAATTTAATCACATTCTCATTACTATATCTCCAAATGAAAAAATGTGGAAAATATGTCATGACTCAGGATAGTGCGCCAAATTTCACTGGCTTTAAGAGTTAAATGTTCTTCGAAACATGAAAAAGTTCTGATATGAGGGTTAGCTTCAATTCGTTATCTACAACATAGTCAAAGAATTTGACATGCCTTTTAAAGCCAATATGGTAATCTCCTTGCTGAGTTTAAGCTCCAGAGAGTCACGTAGGCATGTCGGAGCTCACATCAGAATGTTCTTCAAAAGTTTCTTCAGGCAGATGAGCTTAGCATAAGCTGTGTGAAGCGTGGATGTTATGACCGTTGATTGAAAAAAAGATTTTTTATAATTTTAGATTGTTTTGGAGTGACAGGGAATGTTACCTGCTTTCTGATGCCTGTTCTTTACTTAAGTTTGACAGGAATCTTGGGCAGATTACTCACATTTAAATTTTATAATTTGTGGAAGGACCGCATATGTCAGTAAATGACTAAATACACACAAACACACACACACACACACACACACACACACACACACAAAGCTTAGGATGATTCAAAGCTTCTTATATTTTCTTCTTACTGAGGGAGAGAGAGGCTAAAAGTAACAGCAAATACCTATCATACTGATTAGCATGCAAAGTTCCACTCTCGATTAAAGCAATTGGAAGATTTACTGTCAGGCTTACCGTCAGGTGTTTATACCAGTGTGCTTTTAAATTCTTGAATTTGATTGGCCAATAAGTGTGGATACATTTTCCACAAAAGCAGCTCAGTTGAATTAAGTTGTTGGTTCTAATGTTGATATTTCTATCATTTTGCAGAAGGACACTTCACATAATGTAAGTCTCAAAATGAAGAGATTTCACAATGAAAACCTTTTAATCACTGATACGGTAACTGTAATGTAAATTATGGGAGATGTTTCCAGTGTCGGTGCTTTGGGACTGTAATTTTTCCATCATGGGATAATCTTCAGGACAAATGACTTGAGTTTGGTAAAGAAATGTACAGAACACACCGAACCATTCCGTGTCCTATTCAATTTTACTCTGAGATCTCTATAGGACCTGAAGTGAAAAACCACATTTAAATATATTTTCCTCCTCCTGGCTGCACCTGCACTCCACCTGATGTTTCACATTGATTCTAACCCTGCACATAGCAGGAGGCAACGTGTACCAATAACTGTCACACAATTTGCAACAGTCTTTGAGAACTCTGCTTTCCAGAGCAGACCACAGCCTACAAATATTGCCAATGAAGACTACTGTACACTTCCGAGCGTGGTTATGTCACACAAACATTCCCCTAAATATTAATCACTATGCCCATCTTTTAATCGTACACACCTGAGAGCAATCACACCTCATCATATTTTTCATTTTTACCAGCCCTTAACGAAGTAACACTGAGTTTATCCTGCTGACTTATCAAGCTTTCCTTTGGTTTTTGTTGTTCTGGTCTAATATCCTTCTTCATAGCTGGATTTGGTTTTGGATTTGTCTCTTCTTTTTGGTTTGTATGCCGTCTTGACTTTGCATGTACAGTACCTGGATTACAATTTTGTTTACCGTATTTTTCGGACTATAAGCCGCTACTTTTTTCCCACGTTTTGAACCCCGCGGCTTAAACAACGAAGCGGCTTATTTATGAATTTTTCCACAAGCTTCAAACCAAAAAACTGAACCCCATAATATTAGACCAATGAAATTTCCGAACGGAAATGAAAAAACGCACCTCACCTGTGTTCTGAGCTGCACGGCATCGAGAGAAAAAACATTTTTTTTTAAACGCACGACGATTCCAAAAGATAAACTCTTGAGAGAAATAGTTGTGAAAGGAAGGAGGAAGACAGTGAACAATGACTTTCTTGGTAGGCTACTGTTTAGATACAAGCCGTTGTAACGTGTTGAGTCTGGGTGAAGGGAGAGCTCACTAACTCCAGTTACAATAGAAATCATATAAGCACAGGTTAGTCAAAGAAACTTAGAAATGAGCATCAGAAAATAATAAGGACATATTACTCGGCCTTGCACACATGCAGTAATAGCGGAAAAAATGCAGCGGCAGGCTATTCCCAAAATACCGCTCTGCTCTTAAAGGAGCCACAACATATTTCACCCGTGTAACAGACACTATCGTTAAAGCCTGTGTAAAGTTCATTAGTTTCAGTGTAGGCTTATAGACAGGTGCAGCTTATTTATGTTTAAAATAAAAATATTTGTCAAATTCTGTGGGTGCGGCTTATATATGGGTGCGCTTTATAGACCGTAAATCACGGTAATCTATTCGATTTGTTCGTCTGTGTTGCAATTAATAAATCAATCTCAGCATTTGCATCTGTCTCCATTCCAAATCATTCCGAATACAGACCAAATCAGTAGGTCTCACTTTCTCTCACAGTTTAACAATATAACAGGAAACGTTTACACTTTGCAAAAGATCGCATTGCCATAATTGAAAAGAAATTCCGGTGCCGAACACAGAAATCGAAGGAATGCCCTAAAATAATAACCCTAGTGATTATATAATAATGCAGTGTGATTGTCATGATTCTCATTGGGTATCACTTATGTCCATTTTTATTTATAAATAAACATATGGGCTGAAATGTATTATAAGCTGTTATTCCCAAATAATACATAAAGAGCTTGCCATATGCTTCATACTGTACATTGTTTGGTAGAATGTTGGATGAGATGCTAAAGCCTAGAGCAATGAACAAAAGCATACTTGACAGACCACACACACACCCACACACCCAAATTTATTCATCCCGCCTCTAGCAGGAAGGACACCATTAACCCGATCCAAATGAGCTTCCTCGTTGTTTTGCACAAGCATTCTTTTTTCCACACCAGTGTTTCAAAATCGAGATTATCATTCAAATACAGCTTTTGCCGCCCTCTGGGACTCCGAGCACAGGATTTTAAGCATTGTGGGATTTATTAGCAGGGTGAATGTTAATGAAGCCAAACAATACAACTGACTTTTTAGCCATGCTGTTCTGTGTGTGTGTGTGCTCCAAATTCAATGCGCCAACCCTATTAGTGAGATAATATTCAATTTTGTTGTGCATTTTAATGGGTCATCTTTGCTCAGATTTTTTTTTATTGTGAATTCTACAAAAAAAAACATTATGCAGGAACAAATTACAGAGCATGACATTTTAGAAGACAACTAAATGCCGTCTCTAACAAAAACTTTAGATTTTAGGCATTAGATTTGTTCTGATGGTAAATATTAAATGTCATTTGAACATTATTCCCATTCAAATAATGTGCCATTTTCTAAACAATGTTTTATGCATTGATAAATAGCAGCAGTAAATATTAACATTTAACTGTATGTGTTATATTAATGGTTATATGTGTGTGTTTGTGTGTGTGTGTGTGTGTGTGTGTGTGTGTGTGTGTGTGTGTGTGTGTGTGTGTGTGTGTGTCGTGTGCAGTGAAGGTCCAGAAAAGTGACCACCCTCATTCTTGGGACCCATGTGTGAGCTACTGCCATTCTCAGCATGCTACTCACTGTAAGACACCCACCTGGATGTCCACCTCCAGCAATGTGTCCAGCACTCAGGACTACTGCAAATGTAAATACATACAGTACATGCACCTTGCAAATAATACACGCAATAGTATCATTGCAGGTTGCTGAAAAATTTACTTCTTCTAATTCATTATTTAAGATGACTACATTGATTTTGACCCAGGTCTAATGATTTGAAGTTGAAAAAGCTGTTCAGTATAGAGGTTATTGCTGTGATTAAGGAGCACTGATTTAGAGAAATGATAATAAAGCTGTTTATCTCAGTGTTCCCTTTGTTTCTGCTGCCTAATTCCATAATGAATAGGAAATAAAACATGAGCGCTTTTATAGGGAAATAATCGACAATAAATAACAGCATGGTGTGATAGAGCCTGATGTGAAGCAGAGTTACAGTTACCACTACAAAATAGATTTCTTTTCTAACAATAGAAAAGTGTTTGATTTTACCCTTTTATACCACAGCAAATTGCCAAAGAAATGCAATGTTTTGTTAATTTAAGAAAATTACTCTCACATTTTAGCACTTTTTTGGTTATGGCTAGTTTGGTGGAATGCTAACCAAACAAGGTGCTGATTTTAAAATATATAGGTGTATATAGATATAAACATTTGGACGTTTTTGAGACAAGGTCTTTGCTGTGTTAGAAAACCTAAAGAAAAAGCCTTGAAAGCAAGTGATGACATTAGAGACTCCTTTTGTATAGTTTAAAGAGGATATATATCATTATTTTTTTGTATTTTATCAATTTATAAGTAGTGGCGAAGCACACAATTAAAAGAAATTAACAAGTACTTGCTTGTAAATGTGGTTACGTTTCAAAAGTTAAAGTACTTACCTAAATTCAATGTTTTTTGGGGGGTTTTCTATTGTTACAAGCACACAAAGAGGGTGTCTTTACTATTGTGAGATCTACTGGGTTTCGGCATCATGACAGGATATCATTTAACAAAATCATGTCCCAGATTTTTTTAAAATATGATACAGTTAAATGTAGTTTCTCAAAATGTAAATATTTAAAGAAAGTATATATTGTAAGTTTTTAAGAATATTCAAATAAACTTGTGATTTTTCCTTTCTTAGGATCATATAGCATTATATTACATTTCAAAAATGGAAACCGAGTTGAATTTTGACATGAAAATTCCGTCTACTGCAGTCTATTTAAATGTAAGTGCAATGTAAATGACTCTCTCTCTCTCTCTCTCTCTCTCTCTCTCTCTCTCTCTCTCTCTCTCTCTCTCCTCCTTCACTAGCTGTAGTCTGCACTAATTTCTCCCCCGCCTCCACCACTACATCAGGCATGACGAGTCAGTCATCCAGCACTCTGCCTCGCACTCCCCATCCAATGAGCCCCCGCAACTCCATGCTCAAGAGGAGACAGAGGAAAAAAGAGCAAAAGAGCTTGTGTAAGTGTTATAGCGTGTGCTTGTGTGTGTGTGTGTGTGTGTGTGTGTGTGTGCGTGCGTGTGTGTGCGTGTGTTTATATGTGGTGCCTAAATAAGTGCTTGACCACGTCAGTTTGAACTTTCACATCTCAGTCTCATATCAGAGGAGGAGCAGTCACACTGCATTTTCAGAGCCATCTATTAATTTTCATTTGATACAACAATACAATCCTGTATTTGTTTGTGCCACTTTGACATTTGCTCTTTCCGCTGCATTGATTTTTCTGCCGAGATACTCAGTTTTTCTGCTTCAGAAGAAAATGTCAGTACAACAAATTATTGGTGTAATGTGTAGCTGACATTGTTAATTCAAATAAATTTTTTGAAAATCAGTAAATAGGACAAAAACTATGATTGATAGATAGATAGATAGATAGATAGATAGATAGATAGATAGATAGATAGATAGATAGATAGATAGATAGATAGATCATTCTACTAACAAAGCTTACTTCCCCTCTCACCTTTTTTTTTTAGCAGCGTCTCTAGCCTCGAGTTCAGTGGGTCCTGGAGGTCAGATAGTTCATACAGAGTCCAGCGAGGTCACCCTAACAGGAGATCCTCTCAGCGGCTTCGGAGTTCAGCTGCAGGGGGGAATATTCGCCACTGAGACACTTTCCACACCTCCAGTGATCCGATTTATCGAGCCTGACAGCTCAGCTGAAAAGTGAGTGCCTATGCAAAGACACTAACTAAGAGACTAACACAGGGGTGCTTGGAAATTACACTGTTCAATAAGTTGACCACAATGCTACTATTAAAATAATGAAGTCATTGAGTAAGTAATATTCTTATTACTGTCAGCGTGCTGCTTCGATTTGTTTCATTTGATGCATTTCAAACAACAGTCTGCTTAACGTTCGGTGACATACAATAAGGAAATGAAAAACATGGTAATACTTATTAGCTAGCCCCACTTACTGCTACCCCACAATTTTTTTTTTTTTTTTTTTTAGCATTTTACCAGTTTTTATTTCATATTTTTGAAAAATAAAATAACAGCATGCTTTTTATAAGTTTATAGTTATATTCATTGTGTATCCAGGAAATAGGTTGCTGCTGGATTTACCTGCACTACATCACCTAATGTTACATTCAAACATTTTATCACTGTTAAATTGTCAGTCACTGTACAATGAAGTTGCCTACGATGAAGAGGTCTGACTTTTAGCACGATTAGCATTCCACAAATCAGGAGAGAGATCACGTGTTTATATTTACATTTATGACAGTTGGCAGGAGACCTTTTCCAGAGCAACTTATAACTTAGCAATTGAAGTTAAAGGGCCTTGCTCAAGGGCCCAGCAGTTGTAGCTTTGTGGTGCTGGAATATGAACTCATGACCTTTTGTTTCAAAGTCCAATGCCTTAACCAAATCCTTCTGTGTTTTACTGTCTTCACTCCCATTGAAAGTCAGCTTAGGTCAAGTCAAGTCAAGTCAGGTTTATTTGTATAGCGCTTTTCACAACAGACATTGTCTCAAAGCAGCTTTACAGAAATCAACAGTTAAGGTGAATGGTGTGAATTTGTCCCTGATGAGCAGCCATGGCGACTGTGGCAAGGAAACAGATGTTATGAGGAAGAAACCTTGAGAGGAACCAGACTCAAAAGGGGAACCCATCCTCATTTGGGTGACATCAAGAGTTTGATCATAAATCTTTCAACAATACAGAACACTGGAGAGTGGGAACTAACATAATTACTGGAGTATAAGATTATAAGTGATGTTCTTAAATGTGCTCTATTCTCTTTACTCCCATTCATTCAACATTGTCACCTTGCTCTATTTGCCAAAGGTCTCTGTCACTGATGCTGGCAGGATTTTCTTATTGAAAATAAATGGTCTCTGGCCGCTATGAGTTAATGCGAGTCATTGCATGTGAGAAAGCAAACTTATCTCTGATTGTGTTCTCTGTTTTGATGTCAATGAGACATAAAAAAACGTATTAGAAGAAAACCTATTTAGCTTTAAAAAGCATTGATGCTGGAGACTCTGCCCACAAATGTTAAAGAAGGCAGAATGTTAAAGCTTTAGAAAAAGCTTCATCATACTAATGGCTATTCGAAGAACAATATGCTTTGTCATTTGTTATTAGGTTTGGATTTTGTTCAGATTTTACCGTAAGAGTCGATACTATGAATGGAAATAAAATAAGCATGTTATCGACCCTGCAATTTGCTGCAGCAACTGTAGAAGTCAACATATTCAGGAAAATGAATGAAAACCTATCTAGTCAAAGTGTGGTACAAGAGCAAGAAAGAGTGTATCGTCCTTCTTCTACATTCTCCTTCCTATTCTTATGCTATTCTTGAGCTAGTCTTAATCCTAAGTGATTGTAAGGCAAACAAACATCACGTATTTGAATGTGTTTGATGTTCAAAGATTGAAAAATGGCTAATATTATGAAGCAGCAAAATCTCTGGGTCATTTGTCTCTTTGGATTGATGCTGTTTTGGTGTAATTCTAAGTTGGGTTTTTGCTTTCTCATGTGAGTCCTTGTTCCTGCCTTTGATCAGACCACAGAGAGGATACAGAGATACTGGTTTATCTTCAAAAGAAGGCTATGATAATCCTCCTCCAGCTTTAAGGCTACACACACACAAACTTATATATATATATATATATAACCTCTCTGACTCACTTCTCTGTTATCTTTCTCCAAAGTATAAAATACAGATACAAAATAAAACTTTGAGAAGAGATGAGATGAGATGAGCCTTGCTGACGTGTTTCTTTAGCATTCCTGTTAACATGTGCATTCATGAAATCAAGCCAATCATGAGGCAGCAGCGCAATACTACTTACATTCATGCACCTATACCATGTTACATAACTGGAACTGGAACTGGAACAAGCAGTTCTCTGGGTACACAAGTGCACTTATCGAGAAGGGGTTTCTTTTCAATCAGTTTCCAATGCCACCCTCATGACATTTTGAATCTCAAGGTTTCTTCCTCATGCCCTCTCAGGGAAGTTTTACCTCTGGCTTGCTCATTAATGATACATGTATTCATTTAAAATGTATGTCCTGAATCTATATATTTCTGCAGAGCTGCTTTGGGAAAATATTCATTATTTAATGCACTTGTTACCTTCCCATTTTTATGTATAGAGCAAAGGGGAGTAGCTTGTGGAGAATGTGTGATGGCTGCCTGAAGGGATAGACATGGATGAAAGAAAGAAAAAGAAAGGTGCTTTAAACATGTCATATGTATTTAACAGCACAGTGAAATTCTTTCTTCGCATATACCAGCAATGTTAGAAGCTGAGGTCAGAACGCAGGGTCAGACATGGTACTGTACCCCTGGATCTGGAGGTTAGGGGCCTTGCTCAAGAGTGGCAGCTTGGCAATACTGAGGCTTGAAACCAGTGTAGTATAGAGTATATATATTTTTTTACTTTTAACATGTAAATGACGGCAATACCTTCTTCTTGTTCTTCCTGCTGCTCCCGTCAGGGGTCTCCACAGCGGATCATCCGTCTCTATAGAACTCTACATCTGCCTCTTTCAATCCAACCACCTGTATGTTTTCTCTCACCACATCCATAAACCTACTCCTTGGCCTTCCTCTTTTCCATCTTCCTGGTGGCTCCATCTTCAGCATTCTTCTACCAGTATACCCCATGTCCCTCCTCTGCACATGTCCAAACCATCTCAATTCGGGCTTCTTTCATTTTGTCTCCAAAACATCCTACATGCATGGTCCCTCTAATAAACTGGTTTCTAATCCTGTCCATCCTCGTCACGCCCAATAAAAATCTTAACATCTTCAACTATCTGAATTGACAGCAATACAATTAGCACTGCAGGCTATAGTGATATAGTGTTCCAAGGCGCTCTGAGACAGCAGAGGTGGCCAAAGAAATGAAAAAGGTGTACTCTGTCTAAACAATTCTAATCTAAACAAACTACAGCAGGTAGCACTTGCCCCGTTTGTCTCTTCTGTGAACAGTGTGGGGCTCTATATGCCCCACAATAGAGCCCCTGGGACATGATTTTATAGAATTGAGAGCATGATAGGTAAAAAAAAAATGTACAGACTATACAACTGCAAAATTGTAAATGGTGTTCTTAATAAATTGGAAAGAGATTGTATCCACAAATATCCACAAATTAGTCTAAGACATCACAGTGTGTACGTTGTGTTCTATTCCTCTTTGGCTCTGCAATGGTCTCATTTTATTTCATCTTATCTCATCTCATCTTTCTGTTGACCCTTCACATCCTAAAGGGAGATTCATACCCATTAATATTCTGTGAAATGCAATGAAATGAAAACGATGCCGCATAAGGACCCGATGAGCTGATGACAGCAGTCTGCGTAGTTCATAGGGAAAGACGCTGGCACACATCAGGCTGGATTTGAGTTGATTTTAAATCAAAATCTGGGTCAGAGCTCAGCAGGGATGAAGACGAAGCGGAATTTCACCTCTTATCTGGTCGATTTGAATTTGCCCATCTAATTTTGAAAATGTTCAGGAGGCTGGAGATTGTCACGGTCATGTTTACGCACTGTGGTGCACGAATTCCCTTCAGCTCATAAGAGTGACAGCAGGCAAGGATTTGGAATCCCATTACAAATTACTGTGAACAATTCGTATTCAGTTTGTTCGTCTTTCTGCTTGTTTTCAGTGCTGTGAGATGTCATGAGGCATAACTGAGAAAAACGTCATGTCGACTCCGGAGAAAATTGTCAATGTCACTGTCCAATCTTGTTATGATTAGTTAGTTATTCCCTTTTTTTTATTTCAAGGGAGCGAATAATTTGTTGTAGTCTTGTTTTTGGACATATCTTCATTTCTTCAAAATGCTTTGTTTATTGAACTTTTTTGGTGTCAAAAAGAAAAAAAGAATTCAAAAAGGTCAAAATTATTCATTTCAGTGTCAGATGCTATTGATTTATATGTCAGTTTACAGTCGATTTGCCATTTGTTGTTCGGGGTATTTTGGGGTCTTTAGAAGGTCTTTTTAGAAAGTACATATAAAGGCTTTAATAAGTTTTAAATGTAACTTTTATATATAAATTATTCCAAATTTTGTTTTGCAAACAGTAGCCCTACGAGGCTATGCATTTTTTTTCACAACTTAAGTTTAATTTGATCTTAATGTACATTTTCTTGGTTGGATGTTGTTTTTCATGCGATACTGTAGGTCATGACATGATATGGATGACCTAATATATATATACAGTATCTCACAAAAGTAAGTACACGCCCCACATTTCAGCAACCATTTTATTATATCTTCTCAAGGGACTAAACTACAGAAATAAAACTCGGATACATTTTAAAGTAGTCAATGTGCAGCTCGTTTAGCAGTATAGATTTTCTGTCCTCTGAAAACTCAACATACAGTCATTATTGTCTAAATAACTGGCAACAAAAGTGAGTACAGCCTAAGTGATAACAGCTGTACATCGTGTAAGCATGCAAAGCCACATGTTCTATTCATCATGTTCATATTAATGGACCATATTAATTTGTGTGTTTTGTATTAGAGTAGTTGAAATTTGGTGGTTTGAGTACAATTCTCTCATACTGACTACTGGATGTTCAACATCTCACCTCATGGCAAAGAACTCTGAGGATTTGAGAATTAGAATTGTTGCTCTCCACAAAGATGATCTAGGCTATAAAAATATTGGTAACACCCTGAAACTGATTTAGAGTACAGTGGCTATGGTCATACAGAGGTTTTCCAAGACGGGTTCCACTTACAACAGGCATCGCAAGGGTCGATCAAAGAAGTCGAGTTCACATGCTGTGCATCAGATGCAGAAGGTGGCTTCAAAAAACAGACGCGTGAGTGCTGCCAGTATTGCTTTAGAGTTTGGAGACCATACACAGCACACTGCAACAAGTCAGTTTGTATGGTTGTTATCCCAAAAGAAAGCCTTTTTGATTCAATGCCATTTAATTCAATACATTTTTTTTTGTATAGCGCATTTTACAATGAACATTGTCTCAAAGCAGCTTTATACAGATAATGTGGTAATAAATAATTAATAAGAATGTTCTTTAAAAGTGTTTGATAATGAGCAAGCTGATGGAAAGGAAAAACTCCCCAAGATGGCATAAGGAAGAAACTTTTAAATGGTCCAGACTCAAGAGGGAACCCATCCTCATCTGGGTGGCAGCGAATGTCTATTCATTTGAGCTAAACGATGTTGAGGTGTGCAGTGATGGTGATCAAATGCAAACTGTAGTTCTGTGTTAGTGTAGCAGACTGTTGACATTAAGTAGAGTCCAAATCCATCCTCAAAGCTCCTGTGTTACTCCGAAATTTCATGGATCCCCAGGGCAATGACGTAAAACCTAACCCAGCTGTACAGAGTGGCCTCCAATCGAAGAAAACACCATCCAGAGGCAGACCGAAATGAAGCGTAATTGGAATGTTTACTTCTAGCTGCATGTGGTCCTAGTAAAAGTACTTCTCTAGTAAAAGTACTCATCTGGCTTTGCTGAAATATACAGCTGCATATCATCAGCATAGCAATGGAAGCGAATACCATGTTTATGTATAATTTCCCCAAGAGGCAGCATATATAAAGAGAAAAGCAGAGGGCCTAAGACAGATCCTTGCGGAACACCAAACTTTACCTCAGAGAGTGTGGAGAACTCACCATTTACATCAACAAACTGATAGCGATCAGTCAAATAAGACCTAAGCCAAGAGAGAGCTGTTCCCTTTATTCCAACAACGTTCTCTAGCAAGCAGTATAGTGTGATCAATGGTGTCAAATGCTGCACTAAGTTCGAGCAAAACAAGTAAAGACAAAATCCTGATCAGAGGCCAATAACAGGTCATTTACCACCTTAACTAGTGCCGTCTCTGTGCTATGATGAGGCCTAAAACCTGACTGATACATTTAAAAAATTTTATTCATAAGTAGATGTGAGCAGATCGGCTGTGCCACAACCAATTTTGGCTATAAAGGGGAGATTTGATATTGGCCTATAGTTGGACAGCTGACATGGGTCAAGGTCCGGTTTCTTAATTAGGGGGTTGATAACTGCCAGTTTGAAGGATTTATGTACATAACCAATGCTAATGGAAGAGTTTATTATTTTTTAAACAGGTTCAATTACCTCTGGAGTTATCTGTTTGAGGAAACTTGTAGGCAAGGTTATGAGAATGAAGGTTGATCATTTTGACAAGGAAATTATTGAAATTAAGTCATTCTCATGAATAGGAGTGAAGCTTTGTAATTGATTTTCTATTATAATTACACTGCTGTCTAAAGGGTTACTTGTAAAATAATTTGGATTTATATTAATCGTCTGGATTTCTTGCCTGATGTTTTCAACTTTATTATTAAAATGTCCATGAAATTATTACTACCTAATGATGATGTGCATGTGAGTGCAGTGCTTTTATTTCCTGTTAATTTTGCTACCGTGCTGAATAGAAATCTAGGATTATGCTTGTTATTTTTAAGAGCGTGGAGAAATATGCTGATCTAACACCATTGTGACTGCATGAGCTCAAATCTCCACAACCACACTCCAAAATGTAGTAGAGCATCTTCCCAGAAGAGTGGAGGTTATTATAATAGCAAACGGGGTCTAAATATAATTGATTATAAATCTTATGGTCAGGTGTTTACAACCTTTTTGTCCATGATGTGCATTTAAAAATTCTGTCAAATTTTAAAATAAACATATTTTTTACATTAACCAAATGTGTAGTTATATCAGTGTAAGAAATAAAGGTATTGCACAAGGGTATTGTAAAGTCTGCTAGTAAAGGCTAGCTTTTGCTTGCTAGATTGCTCTGAATGGATTGCTCATTCATTTTGACGCAAGAGTTTATATTTGTTCATAGTGGAGACGTACAGTACTTGTTGAATTCAATTATAATCACCCTCATGACACGTGAATAAAAAAACCCAATATAATAATTCCTGCTCACAAACAATTACAGAAATAATTTCCCTAAAACAGAAGGCTACTTCTTTCCATGAATAAATCCATCTCTCTGGCAAATGTCTCACGTTTTAATGTTTCTCTCAACAAGCGAAAAGGATAAAATTACATACATTGAATCCCATTTCCAGAATTTGAGTTCTATCTGGCAGGTTTTCCCATGCCAACTCACAAATGTAGAAAAAACATACTCAAGAGAGATCGGAAAGCTGAACTTAGAGTAGAGAGCTGTTGGTACAGATGTTAGTACAAAAATGTTTGGCCTTCTGTCTATTATTCTCATGTAGATCTCTGTATGAGGTACTCCATTAGCAGTACCATGTAGCAGTACCATATTAGCATTAGCAGTACTACATTATTTTGGTTTAAAAGCCTTTCCCCCTCACCAATCAGTGCTCATGTATACAGAAAAGTCATGTTGTGCTCGCTTTCAAGTGTGTTTAGCTGGTCTACAACTTCACCCACAGGTGAAGTTAGACCAAGTTTATAAATGGGAAATGGCAACTGATCAAATTTGGGGGAGGTGAAGAGGAAGGGTGGGTTGTTTTGGGTTGGACACTTTTCAGAATGTATTTAAACCAAAACTTTAATTAATTTGTGAATATTTAAGTGAGATCCTGGAACCTGACATCTGGTCAACCTGTTGGTTTGGAATTCCTGCTCCTAAAAGTAATCAAATCCTAAAAGTTCTGCTCCTTACTTACTCTTAAAAGCAATCTGCGACTCATTATTATTTACACCTACAATTAATCTATTCCTAAAATTGTTCTGCAACTAATATTAATCTATTCCTAAAAGTGATCTGCATCTAAAATACTCTATTTCAAAAAGTGATCTGCACCTACAGTAAAAGTGATCTTTTCCTAAAATTGATTTGTATCTAGAAGTAATCTTTTCCTAGAAGTGATCTGCTAGTAAAATGGCTCCGCATCTAAAAGTAATCTACTCTTAAAATTGATCTGTGTTTAAAAGTAATCTATTTCTGAAATTGATCTGCTACTAAAATAGATTTTGCACAGTAAAGTAATCTGTTCTTGGGATTGGGCAATGAGTAACATTGATTCGTTGTTCTTGTCACATTATCTCTTTTTTGACCAGTTTGACAATTTTATGGAAGGGCATTTGATAGGGTCCCTGGTGGTCTAGTGGTTAGGATGCGGCGCTCTCACCGCCACGGCCCGGGTTCGATCTCCGGTCAGGGAACCAACCCCAGCCACTCTTAGTGCCGGTCCCAAGCCCGGATAAATGGGGAGGGTTGCGTTAGGAAGGGCATCCAGCGTAAAAACATGTGCCAAATCAAACATGCGGATGATCCGCTGTGGCGCCCCCTAATGGGAGAAGCCGAAAGAAAGTTTATGGAAGGGCATTTGATGTTGTGAAGGGTGGAATTTTGTTTAAAAATATATATATAATGGTAAACCAATTAAGAAAGCAAGGGAAAAGGGATCAACTGCTGAATACACCAATAAATTGTTAAAGCATTTTTTTTACATTGTACTGTAAATAAATCTGCCATGACTGGTGCTTTAGCCTTCCTGGCTTAAGTATCCAGGGAGCTGCTTATTCCTGGTTAGGGTGGCAGTGAATCAAGATTTTCACATATACTTGCAGAGACTCATAGCAACTGTAAATAAAGTATTTTTTTTGTTAGTGTTGTTGAACAGGTTGGTATCATGGATTGTACCATTTGCATAAAATTTACAGCTAATAGTACAATTTACCAAGGGTACAATTTCAGGGTATTATTTTGGTTGCAGTATGTAGATGATATGATGATTCATTTAATGGAATCCTTGATGGAAATGAGTGTGTTTGGGAGTCATGCCTAAAAATGGAGTGCAGTGCTTAGCCGTGGATAGAATTATCTGTGTATTACTTGTGAGTAATCCTAGATATAGCAACTGTGTATGAAATCACAGTAAAACACCCTCATTTTTATTTTATTACATTTATATGGCAGAAGAATTAATTTACATTTAGATTACAGCAAACAGTAATGTTTGATTAGTACAGCTTATTATTATTCTGCAAAGGAGCTCTTCTGACACATTTTTCTTCAACGCCTCACATCAATCAAGTTCTCAAGTAGTGCTTTCTTTCTGTTTTGCAAATAATTTCATTGTATGATGTATCAAAGGTGTTTGAGAGGTTGTGTCTTTCTGTAAGAACCTGCTGCACATGATTGCATCAGGAGTTCGGTTCTACCTGGATGGACTTAGGTACATTTTCTGGTCATTTTAAATGCAGTTGTCCTTGTTATATTGATGCTTGCTTGATTGGCAGGTGTGGGCTGCTCCAGGTTGGTGACCGGCTCTTGTCAATCAATGGCATTCCCACAGAGGACGGTACCATGGAGGAGGCCAATCAGCTGCTGCGAGATGCTGCTCTGACCAATAAGGTCACACTAGAGATTGAGTTTGATGTAGCAGGTTTGTATATTTAAGTTAATACCATAGTGACAGTAAGGGAACTATGTATAGTATATGGCCAAAATTTGGTGGATACATTTACAGATGCCGTTACCTAGAAATAATTATCTCAGATGGGTTTGGCGCTTTGCTTAAGGGCCCAACATTGGTAGCTTGGTAGTGCTGGGATTGAATCTCAAGGGTTTCCAATTTAAAGTTCACAATCATAGCTTCCAATTTAGCTATAACACCCATATATGCAGATACAGTCCTCCACTTTTTGTTATACTAACATCCACTGTTCTGGAAAAACTTTTCACTTGATTTTGGAATGTAGTTTTTTGAGTTAGGTCAGACATTGATTTACTGTAGTGCAGTGAGTGTTCTCTTTCATCCCAAAGGCGTTTAGTTGGGGTGAGGTCAGGGCTCTGCACAGTCCACTCAAGTTCTTTCACTCCAACCTTGGCAAACCATGTTTGGGCCGTCAGGTGACTTAATTTAAGTAAAGAGAAATTGCATACAGAGTACCTCTAAACAATTCTGTGCCTCAAACTTTGTAGCAACAGTGTAAACAGGGAAACCCATATATGGATATGGAGGCCAGGTATCCACAAATGTTTGGCCATATAGTGTATATTTCTTACATATTTCATGGAATACATTCTAATCAAAACCTATTTTGCTATTCGCTAGAATCTGTAGTGCCCAGTAGTGGTACCTTTCATGTGAAGCTCCCAAAGAAGAGAGGAGTTGAGCTTGGAATTACGATCAGTGGTAAGAACCAACTGAATTCATGCATGCTTTATTACCATCACATTTCTTTATATCTTAATTTTTAAGGAATAATCTTGCAATAGGAAGGTTTACACAAACCAGTTTTTTTGCCAGGCAGCTGCACTGTGCCTGCATATAGAACTGGTAATGGAATAACTTTTAATCTTTTCACTATAAACACTTCCAAATATACATTTATTCACTTTAAATTGTATTGTTAAACTACACAATCTCAATTGTACAATGTACAGACTTTTCACATTCTTTAGACTTTTTAAACCTTTTTTAAGATATATAATGCAATTACCTTCTTCCTTAGTGAAAGACATACTTAGATCCTTATAGACAGTAAAACTTTGCTCATTTTTAAAGATTAAAGAATGTTATAATATACCCTAAACTATTGTGACGAGTCTGCTCGGCTGCATTAATAAAGGTGTAGCTGTAGTTGCATTTCCAAAATAAATAAAAAAATGTGTGCATTACTACTGTATCTCAGCAATCCATTGCTTGTTAGCTATTTGTTAAACTCCAGGGCTAAAGGTCAATTTTGTTAGGGAAAATATTCTGTAACTGTTTTCATAGGCTCAGGCACATGAATTAAATTGCAAACTACAATGATTATTATATAAACATTGCTTTTTTTGAACATTTTTAGGCATGTAAGTAATACACAATTATAGGAAAGCAAAATGTTACTGTTACCACCCAGACTTTGATTCTTTTTCCATAACAGCACACTTTAAAATGTTTTATTGCTGTTCTTGTTACCGCTTACACTACTGCATAACAGCTATAAACAGTTGTCCCCTCGATCATTTTATCCTTCTGTCTTATGCGCTAAACCAGCAACCGAATCTTTCCTATAAAAGGCCAAAAATCAAACTTGATTGAAAGCCGTGGTTTGAAAGTAAATGCATTATAGCAAAATATTATATCAAATATCACATTTAAAGTTGGCATTAATTTATGATTTTATACATTTATAAATAAAATAGAAACAAAAAATGGATAAGCATGTAAACACTCTGCTTAACTAATGCATTTAATTAATTAATTTATTTAATATATAATTAATTAATTGCTTGAAGTTTTCAAGTTCAATGACACTTATAGCACAATGAAAACATAGAAACAATCCCATTTATAGTACAATTGAGCCGAATTCCTAATATTTCTCATATTTGCTACATGCAATAGATCCATATTCTTGTAATATCACTGAGATCTATTGAGAGACATGAACCTGGAATCCTAAAGTTTTTTCCAAATTGGGATTCAAACTGATTTACTGAAGTCAGGATATGTAGGTTGGAGTCTGATTACAGATCTAGGTAATGTTAAAGATTACCACTTGGGACTGCAGGCAATGCAATATATGAGAAGCGATACCTCTTGCATTGCCTGCAGACCCAAGTGTGGGCATTTCTGCTCTAGACTAAAAACCTGATCCTTAACATTGTAGCCATGTGTTTATGTATTAATTTCTGTACATTTAATGAACACATTTTGACCATTTTAAGTTAAGAATTTCACAGTGCTATGGTTTCTGTGGATTACTGAAGATAGATTATAATCCTACATCATACACAGACATTCCAGACTTTTCTGTGATCCAACTAATGGCACCAGTTTAGGTGAGAATTATGTGTTTGGGTCTCTGTAGGTTAGTCTTTAGCATTTAACATCTTCCTCTTATATATTGTATCATGACTAAACCTGAGTTCACCATCCCATCTTCATTAGATTAATCCCTTGCTTTTTGTTTGTTCTCCTTTAACCTTTCCTTTTTTTTTTTTTTAAGTGTAGGCGTACTAACATTCCATTGAAATAAAGTTCAGTAATGGCTTTGACTTGTTTATGATCACGGTATCAATCATAATCAAGTGGTATCAATCATAATCTGGCAGCATCAGCAAATCCAGTACATCTTGAAGCACAACTATTTTCAAATCCACATCTGTTTGCTTTGATCAGTTATCTCATTCTCATTTCTCTCTCTTTCTCTCTCGCTCTCTCGCTCTCTCTCACACACACAAACACACAATGCTGTTTTCACTTCTGCTCAGTTCTATTATTGAATATAAACTCTATGACTGAAAATACACTCCGGGGCAAAAATATTAGGTACAAGGGTTTTTTTTTTGGTTCCCTATCACACCTGATTCAGCAAGGCTGACCAGGACTGATAAAGCAGAGAGAGATCTTTAAAATGTGCTTAATGCTTGCTTATTTCCTGACCAACTGTTGATTGTTATTGGTGAAAGTTTAATATTTTATTATTTTTGGCTTGGTCACCATGTGTGATTCTTCTTTAAATAGCTGCTGTAAACTGTATAGAATGCCTTTGTGCTGTTGCATTACAATTTCCTTAGTGCTCCTTACAGAGCCCTGGTCTCAAGCCCACTGAACACCTTTGGGTGAACTGGAAAGCTGGCCACATTTAATCAATTTTAATAAAACTTGGAAAAGTGTTTGTGATCCGAAATATAATTACAATTCTAACATTCCTATTCCTTTCTTTCCCATGAACACATCATATTAGGTCCATATTTGCAATAGTTATAGACATTTTTGACATAAGGTTTGGTTTAAACCCATTCATTTTAGATGCTCAGTCAAAACAGGGTAATAATGACATATTACATGCTTCATCCAGATCACCATGCTGCACAGGGGCTACGTCGAGAACCAGATCTTGAGAAACTGCCAACAGGGTGTGTTCCAGTCTTGGCCATCAGGGGGCACCCTTGCTCCTAGCCACTTGAGTGTCTCCTAGGAATCCATCCCATTTTCAAAGCACATTTTTATTCCCTGGAAATAATAATCCAGTTTTGAATCAGGCCAGCAAATTTCTAGGAATGTTCACACCAGTTCCATTTAACTGCTGCGTCGTCCCAGATATATCCCGATGCTATCTCTCGTATGTGTTCTGTGCTTGGTGTGTGTGGATATATATCTGGGTTATATATGTTACTCTGCATGTATTGTCTGCATTGTCTTGTCTCCAACAGCCAGTAAAAAGCCGGGCGAGCCTCTGATCATATCTGACATAAAGAAAGGAAGCATGGCTCACAGGTATGAACAGATTTCTAGGTTTCTAAAGAATTCTGTTTAAACAATTACCCCAGACATATGGTCCTAAGCAAGACAGAGCAAATTGTCCTCAAAAATCATTCTTGCCTCCTGTAGTGTCAGTTGATATTTCTCCATGAACGTTATCCTGGGACACTGAAAATAGGCATCAGAGCTTAAAGTATTGTATAGTTGACAGAAATGATTTGAGTAATATAGTAATGAATGTTTTTATCTCTACATCTTGATCATTTGCTTCTGAAAAAGTCTTTAAATGGCAAATTGTGTCATGTGGCACTGTAGATTTGGGTCGACTTTCAGGTGGGTGAATGTCAAACACAACCAAGGAATGTTAGACTATACTTTTATAGTATAATATTACATTTAATCACCCTTGTTTAAAATTATAGTTCACAATTTTTTCTCTCCTTGCTCCTTTTCTGCTGTAGAACAGGAACATTGGAGCCTGGAGACAAGCTGCTGGCTATAGACAACATTCGACTGGAGAGCTGCTCAATGGAAGATGCAATGCAGATCCTTCAGCAGAGCGAAGACCTGGTCAAGCTCAAGATCCGCAAGGACGAGGACAACTCTGGTAAGTACACTGTAGATATGTGCATACGTCTGTGTTCAGGGGTCAATTAACTTTGCAGTGATTCCCAACAACCTCTGACTATTTCGAATAGCGCATTCATAAGCACTGTGCTATAAAGAAAGTAAAGTATGTAATGCAATGCCACTATCTATATCATGCTACAAATATTTATTAGCGCTGTCAAAATTAATGCGTTAATAACACGTTAATGTGGTTCCCTGGTGGTTCTAGTGGTTAGGATGCGGCGCTCTCACCGCTGCGGCCCCGGTCAGGGAACCAACCCCAGCCATTAGGGTTGCACAAGCCTTAGTGCCGGTCCCAAGCCCGGAGGGTTGCGTTAGGAAGGGCATCCAGCGTAAAAACATGTACCAAATCAAACATGCGGATGGTCCGCTGTGGCGACCCCTAATGGGAGAAGCCGAAAGAAAGTTTAATAACACGTCAATGCGAATTCATTTTGACGGCACTAATTTTCTTAAAGCGCGAATAACACAGTGTGTATTTCTGTTTGAATTAAAAAAAATATATATATATATATTAATTGATATAAAACAGGCAAAATGTAAACTTTAAACACAACACACTACATTCTTCACTAAATTCTTTTCTTACTTAGATATAAAAAAAATTATAAACTAAACCGAAATTTAAAAAAAAACATTTTTAATCACTAAAAATTTTTTTTCTGATGCTCAAACCACCTGATGATTTACGTAATTAAAACACTATATTTCCTTTAAAACATTTTATTTTTTATAGGCTGCACAGTCGTCTGAAAATGTAAACAGACTTGTGTGTTTGAGCAACTGGTTCAGTGCAAATAAAAAGAAATAATTGGAACCATTGGTTTTGCTATTTTCTTTTTTTTTTTCCCCATGTGTCTACTAGACATATACAAAAAAACATGTCTACCGTTTTCGAAACATGTCTGTTTTCTTAATGCTCTATGTTAAGGGTGGTTACAGTAATAATAAATGTACATTTTGCATGTTTAGAAGAAGTCGTGCAACAATTTCAACATCCTTGTGTAAGTAAATTGCTCAGTGCAAAGAAAAGGAAGTCATGGAAACCTTGTATTTCTATGTTCTTTTTGTTCATGAAGTAAAGAAGAAGTAGTTTTTTTGAAAAACATCGATGATCTTTGAAACATGTCTAGTCTTCATCCTCTATGTTGAGTTTGGTTTTACTAATAATAAACATACATTTGCATAAAGCATCCATATTTGCCTATGTTGATTAGAATATTGAAAACCTGACGTATTATTTTATGGTACATTTAGAACAGATAAAAATGTGCAATTAATTTGCGATGACAATCATGCGATTAATCGCCATTAAATATTTTAATGTATATTTAATATATTAAATATTTTTATATGAAATATATTAATATATATGTATATTTAATATATTAATATATTATTAATATATTTAATTATTTTTATTTTATACTTAATATTTATATATTTCCATATGTGTATTTTGATTTAAATATATTATTTTATGTATTATGTTTATTTTAATTTTTATTAATTGTATCTCTCACCAGCTTTAATTTTCAAAATATGACCAAATTAGTACTGTAGTCTTATTCAAACTTTAATTACCCTAAACAGGCAGTTATTACGGACCCCCGAATATTCAAGGCAATGCATTCTTCACACCAACAAAACACCTGAAACAAACAACAACAACAAAGAATAATTGAACCACCTCCTGTTCATATCTGTATTTGTTTCCAATGAATACACATCTGTCAAACAAAAAACATCTGTCCTGACAACTGATTTCATCTATGAAAGAAATCATGTCATCGTATTTTCACAAATATTTCGTCTGGAGCGTTGGCCTGTGTTTTTTTCAGTATGGCTCAGTTTGAGAGCATGTGTGTTGGCAAAGCTTTAAAAAAAATCTTAACACCATAGTATATTAAACATTAAACCCAACATGTGTTGCCCATATTGAGGCTTGGGCAAACATGCAGTATAAAACTCTGCCACCTGGTGTTGACATAGACTACAGAATAAAGATAAATCACTGATCATTACGTATTCCTGAACTGGAAGAGAACTTGACTGGAAGCAACATTGTAGACATTGTTATATTCGTCATATTTGACTCATAAATTTGTAAGAAGTAGATGACCCGGGATCTGGGTTTCATTTCTCTGTTTTGAAATAGTTTCTGCTGACTTGCTGTGACCTGATCTTTAAATCTCGTGTTATTTTGTGTTTAAATGCAAAAGCACAAAAAAAGGAAGTAGTTTTTTTTTTATGATCTATTTTTTTTTTTTTACAGAAAGTTTATAGGACTGTGGTGAGACCTGAGATGTTGTATGGTTTAGAGACAGTGGCATTGAGTAAAAGACAGGAGGTGGAGCTGGAGGTAGCAGAGCTGAAGATGTTGAGATGTTCAATGGGAGTGACGACGATGGACAGGATAAGAAATGAGTTTATTAGAGGAACAGTGCATGTAGGATGTTTTGGTGACAAGGTGAGGGAGGTGAGATTGAGATGGTTTGGACATGTGCAGAGGAGGGACATGGGGTATATCAGTAGGAGAATGCTGAGGATGGTGACACTAGGAAGGAGGAAAAGAGGAAGCCCAAGGAGGAGGTTTATGGATGTGGTGAGGGAAGACATGCATGTAGTTGGTTTGAAAGAGCCAGATGTAGAGGACAGGGGGGTATGGAGATGGATGATCCGCTGTGGTGACCCCTAATGGGAGCAGACGAAAGAAGAAGATAAATTATACAGAAGACTATGGTTTCAGTGCTATATAGTACAACATTTCTTATACAGTAATAGTTTCTCTTGTTTTCATACTATATTGACAAAAGTGATAAGACTTTTCTAGCCATATGTGGGTGTTCCCCAAACTGTTATCCCACAGTTCTATAGGATGCCTTTGGGTGTTGTAGCATGAAATTTTTCCTTCACTTAAACGAGTTTTACATAGTTTCAAGTGGAAGATCTTGAGTGGCCCACTATAGATCTCTGACCTCATTCCTACTGAGCACCTTTGTGATGAACTAACACCCTAGTGGCTGAATAAACACAAATCATCCCAGAACAGTGGAGGTTATTATAAGAGCAAATGAGGACTAAATGAGAAATCGGATGTTCCAATATCGCATCCGATTCCACAAACTTATGTCCATATAGTGTAGATACCATACATTAGGTTCCCTGGTGGTCTAGTGGTTAGGATGCGGCGCTCTCACCGCTGCGGCCCGGGTTCGATCCCCGGTAAGGGAACCAACCCCAGCCATTAGTGTTGCACAAGCCTTAGTGCCGGTCCCAAGCCCGGATGAATGGGGAGGGTTGCGCTGGTCATCCAGCGTAAAAACATGTACCAAATCAAACATGCGGATGGTCCGCTGTGGCGACCCCTAACAGGAGAAGCTGAAAGTAAGTTTAGTGTAGATACCATACATTGAGTAACAGCCTGCATTTGCCTCGACGCTTCGTTTAGACCATTTAACTACCCATGGAGCATTGTGTTTCCCAGCGGATCATTATTACTGACGCATCTCCCGCGAAACTTTGGAGCGCTCTGGACAGGTAAATGCAGAAAACGCTGCAGAATGAAAAAACTGTTAGGGGCGAGGAGAAGATTCAGGCCAAAGTTTGGGATCATTTCAAACAAAAACATTAAGAAAACACTGTACAGTGCATCTACCTCTTTTTTTTTTTTTGTAATTTATTATAAAAAACAAACTTCTTATCTGATTACCAGATTAATCGCGTGAATATCTGTTAGAATACACAATTACTATAACTACAGCGGCAGCGCTATTTTTATACAGCTTTAAGCTCTAACCCATAACACAGACTTCCGGACTAAGTTGTTGCACCGTTTCTTCCTTTCACTGCAGATGAGCAGGAGACATCAGGCTCCATTATCTACACTGTGGAGTTGAAGCGCTATGGTGGGCCACTGGGTATAACCATCTCAGGCACAGAGGAGCCTTTTGACCCCATCGTCATCTCAGGCCTCACCAAAAAAGGTCTAGCTGAAAGGTGAGTCAGGGCAAAAATAAAACTCTGGGAAAGACCCATGAAGTTTATGATCTACGAGCTCAATTAACTTCCTTTTGTCCTGCAATTGCCAAAAGATAGAAGGTACATAAATTCTCCAGGTGCGTTTTATAGCTGTTGTTATATCTGCTGTAAAATAATCACACGAGTTTATTAAACGTTATAAGTAAACTGATTAGAATGTTAAGACGGAAAACTGAATTAAAAGTTTGATCACTGGTTTTTAGTTTCAGATCATTATACTGTTTCACTGTTTCCACTGTTGCTTTCATCTTTGTTTCTGGTGTTTGTTACTGCGATCAAAAAGTGGATCTTTTGTTTAAAGAGCAGCATATTGTCTTTTTTTATCATTCAGGCCATATAGGCTCATGTAAATGTGAATAAATGAGTATTTCAGGAAAGAAATTTACATCAAGGCATTACAATCTAATCTCCAGATGGACATTTTTAGGATCCAATGATGCATATACAGTAGTTTAGAGGACTGTGGTGAGACCTGAGATGTTGTATGGTTTAGAGACAGTGGCATTGAGTAAAAGACAGGAGGTGGAGCTGGAGGTAGCAGAGCTGAAGATGTTAAGGTTTTTGTTGGGAGTGACGACGATGGACAGGATTAGAAATGAGTTTATTAGAGGAACAGCGCGTGTAGGACGTTTTGGTGACAAGGTGAGGGAGATGAGATTGAGATGGTTTGGACGTGTGCAGAGGAGGGACATGGGGTATATTGGTAGGAGAATGCTGAGGATGGAGCCACCAGGAAGGAGGAAAAAAGGAAGCACAAGGAGGAGGATTATGGATGTGGTGAGGGAAGACATGCATGTAGTTGGTTTGAAAGATGTAGAGGACAGAGGGGTATGGAGACCGATGATCCGCTGTGGCGCCCCCTAATGGGAGCAGCCGAAAGAAGAAAAAGAAGAAGATTATGAATATACAGTAATTGGAAAGTTTGAATAAATAAATAACTACAAAGGTGTCTACAAATGTTTCCTTGAACATCACAATTTTCTTTTTGCTATTAGATACATCAGAATTATTCAAATATAAAAATTAAACCATGTGCATTTTGTTGTCTCTACATTATAAATTAATGTGTTGTGGCGACGACTGGCACAATGTAGATGTCACACATTAGGAATTATTCTGTTTTTAAGTGTTTTGTGGCTTTTTTTTTATATATATAGAACGGGGGCTATTCATGTTGGAGATCGAATCCTAGCCATTAACAATGTGAGTCTGAAAGGCAAACCACTGAGTGAAGCCATCCACTTACTTCAAATGGCTGGTGAGAGCGTGACGCTAAAAATCAAAAAGCAGATCGATGGTAGGTTCTCACAACTAATTTCTTCTGGGTTCAATTATGGATAAAAAAAAAGTTAAAATGGGTAGTTTGAACCTTTGACACCGGAATTTTGGAATGTATACATCATTCAGATTGCATGCAACTGTAATGATGCTATTTTTTATTACAAATCTGAAAGAAAAATTATATTCTATTTAGGTTCCACACAAAATTCTATAAAAGTTGACCTTAATCTATAAAAGGATTTCTTTCTTTTTTATTGTTACAATACGTAAATCAATTTCCAAAATCATATCATATACTAGAGTGAATTATTACATAAAAATGATGTAGGGCATCATAGAAAAATAAATACATTTAACTGTAAAAACAATAGTTTTATATTAGCATTTAAAATTTAAAGCCGTTTTGCAGAATAGCAAATCAATTATCAATTGATTAATACATTTAATTATAATAATCATTTTATGAATTTAAGCAGCAGATGAGAAGAAAAAGAACATTATAGAGCTCGATAACGAGCTCAGCGATAATGATGACTCGGAAATGACCGATTCTCAGAAGACTAGCAAGTACTCCGAGATCTATTCCACCACCATACCCAGCGTTGACTCGGCCATGGACTCATGGGATGGATCTACTATAGATGCTAGTTATGGGAGTCAAAGTAAGTTCAGAACAAGCACACACCCACCCACACACACACACACACAAAAACACCACAAGGATTTCCCTGCATAAAACTCCACATCCCTCATAGGTGGCTACATTCACCAAGTAGCAGGTATCGCTTTACATCCACATGAGTGGCGCAGTGCTAAGAACAGGAACAGCACCCCCCCTCCTAGCCACCGCAAGAACTACCTGCTGAGTGACGGAGATTTTAGTGAGGAAGAGTGGGACAAGCATGCTGGGTAAGATTCAATCCACACACATGAAGAGCTCTGGATTCGAGGAGGATGGAATACAGCAATCTGAATGTGTAAATGTTTGTTACTGTGTTTGTTACCTTGATGAGTTATTTTATTTTCAGAACAGTATAGTTGTATAAAATAAGAACAAAATTCTGGATACAGATCAACACCCTGAGAGGAACCAGACTCGAGAGAACCTGTTCTCTCCTAGGTGATACTGGATAGTGGGATTCTAAAAAAAATCTTTTTTAAAAGTGTATGTGATCAAACAGTCCTAAATATTCATTATGAGCATCACAGTGTTTATGAATACAGCAGCAGTTCTGAAGTACAGTCTACAGTATAAAGGTGAGAATATCCTCTGAAGCAAGTGTAAGATTTTTTTTGTGAAGTATGAATCTTTTGGGACCTTCCAGAACAGTAAGAAAGATCTGGAGGGTGAGAAAAACTCACAGGCATAGAAGTAAGTTAGGATCAGGAACTGGCATGACATCAAGAAAAAGAACAGAGTGTAAGGTGTGGTCTTTTGGTACAGTGGTTTAAAAAGGTATACTCTGTGGGAGAGTGCAAGCAAGGACTTACTAAGTAAATAAAAGTCAGAGCCAGAACACAACACAGGCATGGGGGCAGTGCAGGACAACTTTGCATATACAAAAAAATCTACATACATTTTCTTTTCTTAAAAAGAAAATCTAAAGAAATGTGCTGCCATGTCAAGAAGTAGGTTTGAAAGTGTGCAGGTTTACTAATATGAGTGTCTTATATGCTGCGTAAAACATACAGCACGTATGCAATGTGGCAGGATACATCTGATAGTATGCTAGTATATATCTGTCAGGCGAAAGAACGTGCCGGAAACCGAAGTGAAATCCACAAGGTTTTTTTAATGAAGAATAACAGGGCAAAGCAGAAAATGGCAAATCGCTAGGAAACTCTAGGTTAACTAAACCTGGTGCCAGCTGTGATCAAACTGATGAGGGCCAGGTGTAGCTGATTAGTAAGTGGGAGAGCTGCTGGGAGTGATAGGTGAAGGTGTGGCTGGTGGATCCCTGACAATAATATATGCTACTATTAAAAGTGTATGAAATTGTGGGAGTTTGCAAGAATGCATAAGTGTGCAAAAGTGATATTATGCTAGTTTGCAAGTGTGCAAAAGTACTGTATTGCAATTACTATGTAACTGTGAATGGGTGAAAGTGTTTTAGGATGCAAGGCTATAATTAATCCAGTGGGGGAAAATATCTCAAGTGAAAGGAATCATTTCTGCCACCTTCAATCATCTACAGTGAAAATATATGAATCTGAATATTGTTTTTACTAGAATTAAAGCCTTTCTCATGCTAGATTTAGCTTTGTACAAAAAGCACATACTAAACTCTGGAAGATTCAGATCATCTAAGAGGGTGGAAAAGTACTAAATGAAGTAATTGATAATGATGCAATCAGTTACTACCATTAGCTTGTTTTCCTGTTTCGCTTCCTCCCACTCAGCTATTTAGCAGCTTGCTCAAAACTAAAGTTAAAACATTCTTGGGGATGTTGTTGTTACACTTATTCCCTATGGTCAAGCCTTCATCCCTCACAGACTGCTTTTTTTGGGCTCTGTGATACTAAGAATAGTGTCAGGCTGAGTATGCCAAGTCCTGCTTCATGACTCATGCTAATTACTGCTGCAGATTTGCCAGCCAGACTCCTGCAGATGGCATCATGCTGGACCACGAGGACAACTTCTGGTGCCAGGCCTTGGAGGACTTGGAGACGTGTGGGCAGTCAGAACTGCTCCGTGAGATCGAGGTAAACTGGATAGAGATGAACTCATCATGTGAGCATTTCCACACTTGGGCTCTAAATAAGAGGCAGCCATGACCTGGCACAGAATGACAGAATGGAGATGTTTCTTTCAACGTGTGACACAAATAATAATAGATTGAAGGTTGACTGTTATGGATTATTTCTCGAAATAAATCATCATGCCATAAATAGTACAGAATACATTATTTGTCTCATGAATCATATGGGGTTTTGAAATACAAGATCCTTAAAAATAATAGGAAAAAATGTGATTATTTATATTTCGCTGATTTTATTAGTCTGAGCATAGAACGTCTTGTCCATAACACTTGTTTGTCTGATAAATCAGAACCATCACCACCCATTAAATGTTCACACAAATGTATAATAATAAGTAAATGTGTATCACATCATTAATGTAGGCAAATAGTCATTACTCAGAGAAAGAGAAAAGTAATTCACAAAGTGTATGTTGGAGCCATGAAGAAAGAATAAGACGGGTGCTTTATAGCACAGTGAAATTCTTTCTTCGAAGTTAGGAGCTGGGGTTAGAGCGCAGATTTAGACATGATACAACTCCCCTCTTCGGGCACTAAGGGCTAAGGGCCTTGCTCAGGTGGCCCAAGAGTGGCACCTTGACAATCCTAGGGCTGGAATCCCGACCTTCTGATCAGTAACCTGAGCAGTAAAGAGCCACTGAGCTACAACCCACTCTCTCTTCCAAAGGGAAATATGCTGTTTGCACATTTATTTCATGCACCAAATTGTTCGTTTTTTTATTTCCTTCCTTCTTGAGAAGACAAGTTGACTTTTTACCTGTGTGGGTGAAAGTGTTGGACTGAATCAACAGCGTTTGTTTGTAAAGGTCAGTTATCAGTCATGGGAAAGTCTTTCTTTTTTTTGCATTTTTTAATTCGTTATTTTTTTTTACTTTAAGACAAAGTAAAGGGTGCGGCCATTGTGGGAACAATGTTTATGGTTGTCATTATGTAAGTGGTAAGAGGAACTACTGTGTCACTATGCTAAAGGTAACTGATAACTTGAAAAATCATGTTCTTTATTAGTGGTATAAGAGGAAATTAAAAGGCATCACATTAAGTTGTACTCTAAAACAATGATATAACAACAAGACATTTTATGTTTTTTTCTTACGTTGTAATCCAGCAAAATTCCAAACTGGAGCAAATAAGTGCTTTTTGACACTAGTATAAATAAAGAAATGACCAGTAACACACATTGAAAACCAAAACCTCACCTGCTTGTTCTCTTAGTATTTTACAATAATCAGCTTTTTTGAATGTCTGAATGGGATACGTTGCATTTCATTTTCATCAGTTTGTAGCAGTAGAGCCTAAGGTAGGAAAGGACATTTTATAAAAAGATAAAAAACATGATATCAAAAATCAAAAATATACAGCTAGGGGTTTCATACCTTGCATTCAAAAGGACTTCAAACCTCTGTTTCACATTTTTTTATGCATGAAACCCACCGAGTTTTCTCCACCAGCTTCTGCTTCAGCAGTGAGGAATACGTGAGCAATTCTTTACCCCTTCATGCTTCTACCCATTCCAGGCATGTGCCCCAGAATCTGCAGTGGCCAGTAGAGCCTTTTTGACACCAAGGCCAAAATGATAGACAAGATATTACATTATAAATGTGAAATACTTTTCATCCTGGTTTGCTGCTGCAAAAATGGTTGAGTGCCCTGCTGTCCCCAGAACATGATGAAAGGGACTGACCCTGACAAACGTCTTCTTACCCTCCAGAGCTGCTTGATGGCTGCTTGATTACTCACTCTCTATGGCTATGAATGGTCATAAGATCCAACAAATGTGTCAGAGTCTATTTTTCTTTAGAGGGTGGGCTCACAGGAATAACAATTTATATTTGATTTTTTACATTAATCTATACCCCATAATGACAAGGCAAACATTGAATTTGTGGCCATTTATTAAAAATGTTATTACCATTACCAATTTTAAACCTGGCTTTATGGCAAAGTGGCCAGATGGAAGCGATACTCAACAACAAACCAAATTTAAAATTAGCAGGAAAAATAAACAAAAACAAAATAAAATCTAATCTGTTTGCACTCAGGAAATTATACACTCTTAAATTTGCTATAGATGGACTTCACTCCAGTGTATAAACATCTCAAATATGATCCAGTGAAGGATCCACTGAAGGTCACAGCAAAGGGTCTGAGTCTTTGAAAGCTTTTAATTTTTTTTATTATTATTTTTTTAATATACACTGATCCGGCTTAACATTATGACCACCTGCCTAATATTGTGTTAGTCCCCCTTTTGCTGCTTTAACAACCCTAAACCGTTGAGGCATGGACTCCGCTAGACCCTTGAAGTTGTTCTGTGGTATCTGGCACCAAACAGCAGATCCTTTAAGTCTTGTAAGTTGTGAGTTGGGGCCTCCATGGATGGACTTGTTTGTCCAGCACATCCCATAGATGCTCGTTTGGATTAAGATGTGGGGAATTTGGAGGACAAGGCAACACCTTGTTGTTGTGCTCCTCAAACCGTTCCCGAACCATTTTTACTTTGCGCATTATCCTGCTAAAAGAGCCCACAGCCATCAAGGAATAGTGTTTCCATGAAAAAAGGTGTGCATGGTCTGCAACAATGGTTAGGTACATGGAACGTGTCAGATGGATGGCCTGACCCAAGGTTTCCCCAGCAAAAAAATGGCCAAAGTATCACACTGCTTCTGTCAGCTTACCTTCTTCCCCTAGTGCATCTTGGTGATCGTGTGTGTTCTCCAGGTAAGCGACACACAGGCACCCGGCCATCCACATGATGTAAAAGAAAACATGATTCATCACATCAGGCCACCTTCTTTCATTGCTCCGTGGTCCAGTTCTGATGCTCACATGCCCATTGTTAGGCTTTCGGCGATATTTGGGCTGGCCAGCGGTTACTCAACCCCACTCACAGCAAACTGCGATTTACTGTGTATTCGGACATCTTTCAAACAGAACCAGCATTACCTTTTTTTAGCAATTTGAGCTACAAAAGTCTGTTGAATCGGACCACACAGGCCAGCCTTCGCTTTGAGAATGCAGACACTTTATTCTTCTACAGAAGTGAAAGAAATCAAATGACCGCACTGCTGTAAAACACGGCACTGCATGGTGCTTGCTGTGATCATACACTTGACTTCTGTTCAGCTTGGAGCTGTGATATAATTTAAAATTGTGGAACTGAATTTGAATAATGTGGAGAAGTGCAACACTTAGTCATTTTTTTTTTTTTGAATACCAGTGTTGCACTCAACTCTGTTACACTCAACTACAATTAAGTCCACATAAATGGCCAGAAAATAAAAATAAAAGTCACTAGATGTAATTATAACTCCAAAATGGTTCTTAACTTAGATACTGGATCTGAACTTATCAGTCAGTTTAATAAAATTGTATGTGTATAGCGCTTTTAACAATGGACATTGTCCCAAAGAAGCTATACAGAAATAATTAGGTTATGATTAGTCCCTATAAGTGAGCAATCCAGTGCCAAGGAAAACTCCCCGAGATGGTGTGAGAAAGAAACCTTGAGAGGAACCAGAACAAAAAATATATTAAAAAATCATCATTATACTGTGTGACAGAATATCCATACATTTTTGATGAGGTTATGAAATGTTCAGTGATGGATACCTGAATGCAAAACTGTTCATGGCAATTGCAGCCCTTGGTCATTGTAGCAAATTGTGATGGTACTACAATCAAAACAATCTCCATTGTTTTTGAGGATAACCCTCGCCAGATAGAGAAAGATAGAAAGAGAGAGAGGTAGAGAGAGAAACATATAAACCATATAGTACAGTCAGTATGCACAGTGACATCAGCCCCAGCGAGTCAAGTGTCACCTTGCACCCATGTCTTGTTTTCACGATTAGTTCGGGTTCATGTTTTCAGGGTTTTGGTTATCTGGCTGCACTTCATTTAAGTGTGCAGTGTGCAATTGCAATGATTTCAATTACCTTTTATTATTGCGTTAAACGTGTTTTCAGGCTAACCCAGTTACACCACTCCGTACACAGTAAAGTGTGCAAATAAATTTCAGACAACCAAATAAAGGCAAGATGGATTGCTCTAGTACATTTGAATTAGCGCTATATGATGAATAACATTGTTGTGCTCACCTTGGTGAAGCTGGAAAAAAAAAACAAAGAATGAAACGAACAGCTGTAAATCATACTTTTTTGCATAGCTGCCCTATACATTCATGCAAATTAAACAGTCCAAAACCATCTTCAACATTCTGCAGTTTAACCCTTCAGAGTAACCTCATGGATCTTTAGGCTGTTAATACAAAAACTACTACATTATACAAAACAACGTAGACAGACTCCACATATATTTCAGATCTTTTCTGCATGTCAGAGGATTACAAATCTCTGTGGCGGAATTGCTGTGGTTTCTGGGGATAACTTTCTTAGTTGTCTCAACATGATGTTGTCACTGTATTTACTCCATATTATATTTACTGTACCCTGTATCACATTGTCTATCTACAGCAATTTAGACAAACCTCAAAAGATTGGTAGAGTTTGTGAATAGAATACTGATTGGAAGTACAACAGGCTGTGGCAGTCAAAAGATGAGTTGTGTGTCTGAATGGAAGCTATTGTTATTATCTTGGCTTCAGAGATGCACTTTTGAAAAAGAGAACCGATTTAAAGTAAACACAGAACTCCAAATATTTACAAGAAACACATTGAGATGTACAATTTCCTATTTCCTGTATACTCTGAGTGACGTTTTTTTAATGGTTGTAGTTTCTGATTTGTTTTTGTTTTTATTTTGGTTAAAGATTTGTCACTAAGGTTTCTAACTTTTGTTTTGAAGTTCTTGTCCGTTGTAATTATTATAATTGAGATTACTATAAGTTGTTGTGGATCGTTGGTGACACTTTCCTTTTTCCTGCATAAATTAACATTAACAAACTATAGAGTTACATTACATAAGCAGTATTACATAAGCAAGAGTGCTGTTGCAAGTGCTGAATATCTGCCCGGCTTTGATTCAGCCGTAGGCATGAGGCCACCTCCTGAATGCCGCAGGAACAGCAATCAAAGTAACAAGTACCTGATATTTCTGTCACAATATGGCCAAGTATTTTGATTACTCTTGCAGTTTGATCCTAAGACGACACAGCTAGATGGTGTTTGCATGTTGCCATGTAAAGCAAAGAGTGAAGGACAGCCAGGAGCAAGTTTAGTAATGGTTTCAGTGTAGCGAAATATTGCAATAATTAGAAATTATGTAGCAACCAGACAAATTAAGTGATAGAAACATTCAAAGGTACCCATGCAATTATACTTAATATCAGCACTAGAAGATCATTGTGTTTCCAGTCAAACTAGTGGGTGGAACTAATACTTGAATAATACACCATTATTAATGTTTATAAGGTTATTTCATACATGCATGTTTAGATTTGAAAGAAATACACGTTGATATACTAATGTATATTCAGCCGATGACTACATAAATAAGCCAATTTCACATACAGTACAGACCAAAAGTTTGGACACACCTTCTCATTCAAAGAGTTTTCTTTATTTTCATGACTATGAAAATTGTAGATTCACACTGAAGGCATCAAAACTATGAATTAACACATGTGGAATTATATATGGAATTATATACATAACAAAAAAGTGTGAAACAACTGAAAAATGTCATGTTGTAGGTTCTTCAATGTAGCCACCTTTTGCTTTGATTACTGCTTTGCACACTCTTGGCATTCTCTTGATGAGCTTCAAGAGGTAGTCACCTGAAATGGTCTTCCAACAGTCTTGAAGGAGTTCTCCGAGAGATGCTTGGCACTTGTTGGCCCTTTTGCCTTCACTCTGCGGTCCAGCTCACCCCTAAACCATCTCGATTGGGTTCAGGTCCGGTGACTGTGGAGGCCAGGTCATCTGGCGCAGCACCCCATCACTCTCCTTCTTGCTCAAATAGCCCTTGATGCCTTCAGTGTGACTCTACAATTTTCATAGTCATGAACATAAAGAAAACTCTTTGAATGAGAAGGTGTGTCCAAACTTTTGGTCTGTACTGTAAATGAAAAGTAAATAAATAAAATAACTGTTAAAATGTTACTAAATGTCATGACAATGATAATGACAGTGAGTTGCGGAACAATATTACCCATCAGCCCCAATCTGGGCTTTAGATTTTAGTTTGTATGGCTGCATCCAAGACCTACAGAAATCCCTGTCAATGTTTATAGATAAATGGTCTCCATTAAAATGCCCAAAAAATTGGCTTAAGCCTCAGTCCTGAAATTGACTAGTTAAAAATATGACATTGTTATTTGACATGTTTCTTTATACTTGTTGGTTCATATGATGAAAAAAGCATAATATTAAGCTTTTAATTATCTTAGCAACAAATCTTTGGCCAGGTAATTAGCCTGATTAAACAAATATTTGTTTTCTGTTGCTGCAGAGAACTGTTTAGGAACAGGGAACATTTATTTTATAATCTTCTAGTAAAGGTAAATTATGTAAAAAAAATAAAATAAAAAATAGGTAATATATGATGATTAAAATGTTGGCATCTGGGTTCAAACAATTTTCCATCTGCTCGTCAACTGCTTTAAGCTCATCAACATTGAATAGAACAACACTGACTCTTCTTTCTGTAAAAGCATGTTTACCCACAAACATTTAAAGAAATCACACTCTTTTTTGCCCAGGAATATATGCTGTACAGTTGTAATGCTAATGTTTTGTTTATATCAACTAACTACACTATATGGACAACCATATACAGTATGTGGTTCTTCCCCAAACTGTCACCACAAAGCTGGAGGCACACAATTCTATATGATGTCTTTGGATTAGTATTAAATTTTGCATTAATTTTCTCTTTAATTGAACTAGAAGATCCAAACCTGCCTCAGCATGTCAATGCCCATGTACACAAAGCATGCACTGTTAAGTTATCAGTTTACATGGGTTTAAGTGGAGAAGCTTGAGTGGCCTGCTATAGAGCTTTGACCTCAACCATATTGAACACCTTTGGAATAAATTGAAATGCTGCCTGCACCCCAGCCTCTTTATCTAACACCTTTTTAACCACAAATCTCCAGAACCACATTCCAAAATTTGAATAAACATCATCTCAGAAAAGTGGAGGTTATTATAAGAGCAAATGGGGACTAAATGTGGCACGTGGTGTTTAAAAAGCACATACAAAGGTTATGATGAGGTTTCCACAAACTTTTGTATATATGGTGTTGCTCTGTTTTTACAAATAAGTTTTTCACTTAACCGAACTAATGCACATTGTACTGTATGCAATGTAAACATGGTTTAAGATAGAAGGTGGTAACATTAGTCGTTCAAATACTAGCATTGTGCAAGTTCACAAAATACAATTGAATAAATATGTAGTAAATAATACCAGTAAGTAAATAATGATCAATGTTCTGAATGATATCGTGAGCTCCACCCTCATAGTTCTTCATCCAAATAAAAACATTGGAAACTAAAAGGATTTTTACATCTACAGCCCAGGGATAGGTTTTCTCTGAAGGATCCAACACTACAAAATGTCCTCAGTATTGCCTGTATTTTTTCCATTTGTTGTACTGAAAGAGCCTAATATGGTATATTTTATACTTATTTGTTTTCAGTGTTCGGTTCTAAGAGTTCATAAATGATTTATGGTTACTGGTGTTTATGATCAACATTAGTCTGACAAGAAGGCTATGAAGGATCTATTTATTATTTTGATCTGCCTGATTAGAGTCCACATGGACTATGTGCTACTGTTGTTGAGCACTCTGGAAATGAAAGTAATAATAGTCAGAAGAGAAAGAATGTTTCATCTGAGCTCTGAGGCTCATGTTTGTGGACAAAAATTTCAATGTTTAAATTAGAACATCGGCAACTCAAGTATAAAGTCTTCTTCTTTCAGCTTTTCTCATTATGTAGCATTATTCTCTCCATTCCAAACAACACAATCTTCAGTGAAAGAACTTTCAAGGCAGAACCAGATTTAAAATGCAGTACTTTGGTTATCAACCATCACAACTTTGCTCACAAAACAGTAGAATATAACGGCCATTGTGCTGAGTTAAAAGACAATTCTCCAAATTATGATTGGGTTGTAATGGGTTAAGAGTTTCCAATAGGTAATGTTCCGAAGAAGGGAGAAAAATTGTGCTTCTGAAAAAGCTAATAAATGACATCTTTATTGCTTTTCAGTTAAGTTTGATTAAATTGCATTAGATCATTTCTAAATGAACTCTTGGCAGCCAATTAGAGTTCCATACAGAACTCCCTATTGAAAGTTGATGAGCTGATTTAGCAGTAATCACTGCTTGGCTCTTGTCCTTTTACTCAGGCCTCCATAATGACTGGCAGCACTGTAAGTTTGGGAGTAGAGAGCACCAAGTCTCACAGTGAATCAGGGAGCCAGGCCAACATCAGCCCTCTGCGAAAGAGCGCTCATCTTCGCAATGAGGCCAAGAGTAAGAGCACGCTACGCATGTCGGAGAAGACCTGGGAATCGAGGAGGATTAAGGAGGAGATGCAAGAAATCCTGTCACCCACCCCTCTAGAGCTGCACAAGGTCAGTGTGCACCACCCAACCGTCACACAGCTCTGCTGTATGAATGTAAATCTATAATTATAAGAGTGTAGTTAAGATTTTGGATTTCTAATAAGAAGGCCATTAGTTAAAATCACAACACTGCCATGCTGCCACTGATAAACCCTTAAACCTCAAATGCTCAGTTGTATAAATGAGATAATTGTAAGTTATATATGCCAAATGCTATAAATGTAAAGGATAGAAATGTGTGAGTACATGATTATGAATGAACAGATAATGCATTCTATAAATGTATACTTCTACATACATATTGCACATACACACAGTAAGCCTTTCACTTTCAGAGTGTTCATTCATTCAGCCTGGTCTGGAGTCCAGTGGTTTAAAAAAAGCTTCTAGTTCCAGTTGTTTTTTTTTTGTAGAAATATAAAATCAATTAAATCTATCAAATTTTATTTCACAGCCAAAGATTAACAATAAGGTACATACAATTTTAAGAAAGGAAAGATTGAAAATAATGGATAATTAATAATTATTAATGATGGAAGAATAAAGAAATAGCTTGAATAATAAATGAATGAATGAATGAACAGAAAAACAGCTGCGTTATTTTGACTGTACAAAACGCTCAGAATCCTGCTTTTAGAACAGAATCACATTTTTTCTAATCATGCAACATGGAACAAAAATGTATCTAATTGACCTTTCTTAGGTGACGGTGATTAAGGATCCAGAAAGAGATGATTTTGGCTTCAGTGTGTCCGATGGTTTCTTGGAGAAAGGCGTCTACGTGAACGTGATCCGGCCCGAGGGTCCAGCAGACCGTGCAGGACTCAGGCCGTATGATAGGATCCTCCAGGTTCTTTCACATCTTTCACATCTTACTACACACTTCTGCATGTCTGTTCTTTTTCTTAACTTATGTAGGTTGCTAAAAAGTATGCATTTGAAATCCAAGGGTGTATTTTAAGAAGCTAGAGTAGTACTGGCTCCCACTGAAATCTGGTTTGCCAGCAAGGGGTGTTTATTGATGAAGATATTTATAATGTTTGTCAAAATACAGATGCATCTTTTTTCATTTTCAGGCTTCACTTCTAATCAGTGAATAAATGATATGTACATGTGGATAAATAGGAATCAGGACAGCATAAGTGGACATGAAAACATTCGGTTTATATGAGACATACAGCACTTTTATAGCAAATCTGATCTACTAACCAATTGCAAATATAATTGGTCAGAACCTGTTGAAGTTTTTTGGTTTAGTGCTTATGAGAGGACTCTCCAGTATCAGTGGCAACTGTAAAGTCATAAAGCTGTAAATTATGTTTTCTGTCATTAAAAAGTAGAAGTCTTTAGGACAGTGAGTGTTAAATAGAGTGTAGCTGGTGAGGGAACTATAGTTTAGAGTGGATTTTACAGTAAGTACTGTGGACATAAAATGTCTACTTCTGTTAAAATTGCTGATCTGTCAAATTGCAAGGCTCTGAGCACAGCCCTGTTCAACTTTATAATAGGATTTGGATCTGGGTTCTGGCTGAGACATTCTGAAATGCTGAAATTGTTCCTTTATTGACATGGAGTTGTTTTGGATCATCATCAGGTTATTAAATCGAAAAGTGTTTAGCTGTCTAAAAGAGGTTTTATGGTAAAGTAAATTATGCACAATTTCCCATATCTTGACTCGATTATCAATCCCAGCTGAAGAGGAGCTGCAGTACGGTGTTCTTTGGGTAATAAGACGTCTTGAATTTGCACCTTAAATGTTCTATTTTGGTTTCATCAGACCATAAATCATTTTACCACATGATTTTGAGAAGTTTTAGGTAAGATTGATTTTTTTTTTTTCATGACAAAGAGCTCCTGTCTAGCCAAAGTTCTTCTTAGACCAGACATGTAGTTTTACTTTGATGTCCAATTTTCTCCACTTGCTACAAACAGCCTTCATGTGTTTTGAATTTTTTTGGTACCCTGTCTCCTGAACGAAAGCTTTCAACAATCCCGTGTTTGCTTTATTATAATAGGACATTTTGCAGACTTTCCACAACATTAAACATATAAAGTAAATGAGGAAAGCATGGCATGCTGAAATAAATACAATTTATAGAAGTTCCATCAAACAGAGAGTATATATTGTTTTTGTTGCATTCCCAGGTCAATCATGTGCGAACACGAGATTTTGACTGCTGCTTAGCCGTGCCTCTTATCACAGAAGCTGGAGATAAACTGGAACTGGTTATTAGCAGGAACCCATTAGCTCAGCCTGGTGTTGCTCAGCCACTTGACTGCCATTCACTCTCAGCTCCTTTAACTCACAGCCGAGAGCACAGCAACAGCACCATGGACCTGTGACAGCACACATACCTGGGGATCATACTCTGGAAGGACCACCAGGAACTGCTGGACATGCCATTTAACAAGATCTTAAATCCTGCATCATAGGTTGAATAAATTGGATTTTGTTTTTTAGTTAAACCATAAGCAATGGATCTGTGTGGGGTTTTTTTGTTTTTTTTTCTTCAATACTGAACTGTGATTATAGTTAAACAGGAAGTGTGAACACGCTACTAGACCCTGTCCAACACACAGAGTTTTCTAGTTTTCACTTTAAACAAAGAGCTGCTTCTTGTCAAGCAGCATCATAAAGGAAATGATCCTGGATCAAGGTCAAATGTTACGCCATTGTGTATGGTGTACACATTTACAGTCTTTTTTATGATGTCTTACTTCAGAAAAAAACGCACCATTTATAACATTTTCATAAAAACCTGTGTTTTTCAAGCCAGAGGGTGTCACCATGAATACTTTGGTTAAGCAAAATGTAAAAAAATTGTTTTGGGAATGCCAGGCCAAACAGAGAACTGGCACTGCTTAGTCACATGCTCAGTCAGTCTCTCTCTTACACACACTCTCTTGCTGTGATTCCTTTTACTGCACATTTATACACGAAAGAAGATGAAATCAGAAAATAATTCACAAAATGAGTGCTTGCTGCAGTCAACAGTAGAAATTGACACCTAAGAACAGTGACAGGACACAATATTGACACTCTTATTTGACAAAGGCAGTACAGCCGTTACGTTTTGTTTGTAAAGAAAGACAAAGTCATCTCTAACCTCACACAACCTCCTCAAGCAGTCATGTGAAGGCAAAAAAAATCCCCACAACCCTCTTATACTCAACAAACAGTCATAAAACCTGTATTCAGCAAAAAGATAAATGGACTTTGCACATACACACACGCATGCCAAGCCATGCCAGTGTTTGCGCTTAGATTTGATTCTTGGAATGGTTTTATGCTCGCTTTTATACGGTTCTGTAATTCTGTTCTCCCACTTAAACTTTTCCACAATTTTATGCGGTGTTACAATCTAGAATTAAAGTAAACTTACCTGGACTTTTTTTTAAATTTTATTTACACAACTTTATTTAAAAAACAATATTAAGACACAAATTGTATCACATCTTCTTGAGTAAACTAACTTTGTTTCCATTTGCCATACAAATTGCGCTTCAAATGAGGCCATTTAAACATATTTAGTAGGTTCTGGATTTTAACCTTTCCAGTCTTGATTTGGCTTCGAGTGTCTTTGCTCAGTGCCCTGATGGCCAGTGAACCTCCACCCCAGTTTCATGGGTTGCCCTGCATTTGACTCCATCCATCTAGTCCATCTATCAATTATTGCTAATATATGCATTGTTTCCCAATCCCTTCTGATTAAAAGCCTCTCCATAATATGATGCTACCACCACAGTGCTTCAAATTGAACATGTTTTGGCCTCACTCTGAAGAGCACCGTTTGGTTTTCCCTAACACAGCGCTTTGTGTCAAGACCTAGAAGTTCAGATTTGGTCTCATCATTGTCTCATCAGAGTCTCCATTCCAAAATAGGAGCTAATATGGATTACCAATCTTCCATAAAGATTAACTTTGTGCACTGTTCAGGTTGAGGCTGACTTGTGAACAGCTTTTACACTCTGAATTCTTAACCCCTTAGTTGCTTTTTAGACTAATTCCATCTTATTTGTTCACTGAATATTGGTGGATTGGTGTACCAATGGGTATAATGGATATAATAGATTTAAAAAATCCAGTACCTTGGTATTCTTGATTAGGTTTGTTTATATTCAGTCTTTCAAAAACTCTGGCCTCCTAGGAACAGATCTTTGTTTTTATCCCATTTAAATTATTACATGATAACTGATGACAACTGGTTGTACCAGAACTTATTTGGGGATTTTCCAGAAATAGGATAAATACTCCTACATTTTTAGCAACAAAGCAATTTTGCAAACTATATAAAACTACTTCAATATTATGAGCTCTCTCCTATAAATTCATGACAATTCCAAATAAATCCATTCCAGTTTCAGGTTGTAATACTGTAACCATTACAATGCATCTACTCCATTTGCCACGTGTGTTTAGGACTCAAGGGCACATTTCTTCCTTTCACAATGGGCTTTATGAGCAGGCCATGATATAGCAAATGCTGAAGCTTGCCAAATATTTTAGACATTATGTTCAAGTTATTTTTATCTCACCTTCCTGTAAACGTCTCATAAATCTGAGTGTAGGCAAGTGACATTTATAAAGATTAAACCTCAGGGTTTAGACTGAATGGGATTCTGTTTGGTTCTATGTTGTCTATAAAGAAAGTCAGACAATGCTAAATGGTTTGGTGTAGAGGTAAAAAAGGATTAAGATTTAGCAGCGTGTGCATTAAAAAAAATCTTTCTATTCCATACACCAACCTTTAGTTTAAGAAAAATAAAATTGGAAGATTACACAAAAGATCCAAGAAGCCAAATGTATTTTGGGCAGAACGTCTATACTGCTCATTTGCCCATACAATCATGCTATTCCTTACATGAACTGAATGTAGACTCTTAAATTACTCCAGTTGCCATAACGGTTTATTTTCTGAGTATTCGTTGGAATTGTTTCCTGCTTTCTATTGCAGTACTAATGACCATCCTGGAAAGCACAAGCGAGATCTATTTCTAATAAAACTGAAAGCACTCATTGTTCTCAGAGGCTCTAGTGAATTCACACTGGAACAATCCTTTGCTCTGTTCTCTACTGTCCCACCCGATGTCACTCCCTCACTTGCTCTTAAAAAATATTGTTGATGGGCGAGGTTTCATCTTCACATACATTCACAACTTAAGAGCCTCATATTAAAAAAAATGCCTTGTTTTACTAAGGCTTTACTAAGACCACTGTTTAGACATCATTTTAACCTTATTACGTGTGATGTTTGTTCCCAAAACCCAAAAAAAAGAAAAAAAAAATGAAAAAAATTTTTATACATGCAATATTTAAGCCCCAAAGGGAGGCTTTGAACATTTTACAAAAGCTTTATAAAGCTCTAATTGTGTTCATCCCTATGCATTCTTTTTGATTCTGAATAAATGTATGCATTGCTATCGTGTATTTTTAAAGTGTGTAATATTGAAAGTTCTATTCTCTGTATAGTATTTTTATATGAGCCTCTCCCCCATTGTTCCTCTGAGTGGAGTTCCAAGCACAATGGTTAAAGAGAATTGAAATCCGGGTTTATTTTGGTTTGGATGCATACGTATGATAATATTCCTTGTCAAAGACTGTGCTGGTGACACCATTTTTAATGAAATAAATAAAAAAAGAGTCATAACTATGTCCATCACTTGGTATATTCATTTACATAGAACATATGCGTTATTTACAGTATAGGATATTCCTTAAACTGCTATTTGTAGCACAACCTTTTATTCACTGAAAATTAATAAGCGAAATGAAAGCTGCAAGCTGCAAGACTCAGTGCTGCACATTCACAAACATGCTACAATGGTTTCCTTAGATTTGAGTGATTTTTGTTTCACTTGTGGTTGGTTTGACCACAGACAGTGGTGAATTTCTTAGACTGTAGGAGGAATGGGTCTGGATGAACAAATGGGCAGCAGGGTGTCGTAATTATATGAGTCAAATCTGGTGGAGATTAGACAACAATTTAAAGGATGTGTAGCTATAATGGCAGTTAGATTTAACTATTTGGCCATTTTATTATAAGTTTGAACCAGTTGGTGGTGGTGGCAAGAAATTAGTTGCATAGCCTCCAGTCGTGGTCCTGAAGATGCCAACCAAACGTTCTATCAGTGCACTTTCTAAAATAAAGTGTCACATTTTGTTAGTTAGCTTTGATGTAAAATTTATTGGCCCATTATGAGTTTTGTTCAGACATGATGTATGCCAAATTTGGTTTTGTTTTGTTGGTGTTTGACCAAATCCAAGACAGCAAAATCCAATTACTAACTTATTTGAATCTGGATACACTCTTTAAAAGTTATGACCATAAACATACTCCCAATTTTGACCTGAGGCTGGCACTAGAGCACTTGGCCCAAATTTGACCAGAATGTTCTTTAGACCTTCCCCAAACCCAGAAACTTTGTAGCAAACATATATATAGTTATTTTTTAATATTGCACAACGTAATCGACATCTTCAACAATAAGTGCTTGTATTACCAGTGAGTAAGGCATTGGTGTGATGGAATTTGGTGTTACATTTTTGTTCATTTGTTTTATTTGTTTTATTTGGAATTTGCTCTGAAAAATTACAGCCATTGACACTAAACCTTACCTTTAATTTGCCATACAGGGTGTAGACTTTCAGCTTGATTAGTTCTTGGAATTACATTAATAAAAAAATTAAAAAAACGTTTTTTGTTTTTTGTTTTTTTCTTAGGTTGAATGCATTGGCATTATTTTCCTCTGTAACAGTGATTAAAGATACATGTTGCAAAAATGAGCATTGAATATTTATTTTTACAAAAAAAAAAAAAAAAAGTAAACATAAAAGTAATTAAGTCCTTTGATTTACATATATTTTAAAAGTACCATTACGGTTAACCATGCACTCAAGTACTGTAACGATGATACATGCATTTTTTTACTTTCCATTTTCTGAATCTATTCTCTGAATCTAAATCGTAGTATAGAATCTTTCAGTTGAAATCTGCACAAATCAAAAATGTTTTCTAATTTTGTGAATTTGCCCATTTGATGGAAGATGGGGTGGCTTTTAATTTCACATTCTACACTAACGTTGTAGGTCCTGAGAGAAGTACAATAGATGCCTAGTTAATATTCATGTCATATGTGCCTATTCTCTCTAATGGACGTGATGGAAATAATAGCATTACATATGACTTTACATTTGCTTGTTAGTCCTGTAAATATCAATTAACTAATGTGCATCATCAGCTGTTTTTTTTTAGGAAATTAAAGAGGTGTTTGTAATAGTATGTGTATAGTAACATGACAAAGTACTCAGGCAGAACTTTCCACTCTCTTTCCATCATCATGGCATTTGTCCAGCACCTGCAGAAACAAAGCTGCACTGTTTTGGAATCATTTTTTAATTTAGGACTGACTGATTCCATAGATGTCAACGCTCACTTCCTCATACGTGAGATCACACCACCAGATCACATTTAAATAAGTTTTAGTTACTTCCCAAAGAGCAGATGACTCCAAGCCAAATATGGTTTCAGTTAAGAAACATAATTGTCACTTGTGGCAGGAGCAAGCGAACTGGGAGCAAGCTGCCACATATATTTGTTTGTTTATTTATTCATGTTTTTGGTATTTGGAATCTGGGCCAGAAATTCTGCAAATGACTATATGTGTGTAGCATAGCAACCTTTGCTAAAAAAATATGTGATCATTGCTTTCATTCCTCAGTGGTTTGTTGGCCAGATAATTGTGTCTGGGCTTGTGCTATAACTCATGTTGCTGTTTTTAACCAACATCAACAGAACAGCAAAAACACCAACCTTCAAGAAAAGGTAGCATGTATTATTGTATAGGTGCTAAAACAAAACAAAAAAACGATTCTGTACTTTATACAGCAGTTTTGGTGAATTTGTGCCCACTGTAAACTGCGATTCACTTTGCTGTCAGCATTGTTACGCAATCGTGTCTTTGATTTTCAAAGCCTCTTTTTTGCCTCGTGTTGTGAATTTTGAGATCCGTTTCTATTCACCATGGTTGCAAAGAGAGGTTATTTGAGTTACCTGGCCTCTCGAACTAGTTCCCTGAACATAATTGAGTTCATTGTAATTCATTGTCTTCCCCAGTCACATGGTGTATATCCAATAAAAAGGATACAAATAACGTTTAGTTATTTTATACACAAGCAATTGGACGTATAAATCCACCAGCTTTAAATAAAATAAAGATAAAATAGTAACATTTATCTGAATGTATTCCTAAATTGTAATTAGAGAAAAATATGAGAGAATAAGAATATATCAAATTTTGGGGAAAAAATAACCATATTGAATTTAATGGCTGCAACAGGTCTAAAAAAAAAAAGCCATGTTTACCACTGAGTAGCGTCACGTCTTCTGTCCATATACGTCTGGGAACTGAGGAGACGAGTTGGTGAAGTTTTAGGAGAGAAATGTTGTGTGTGTTGTGTCTGATACAGGATTCCAGCTGCTAAACAGTTCTTGGTATCCTTTATTGTGTTTTTTTGTTTTATGATGCACCAAATCTTTTCAAATAGTGAAAGGTCTAGACTGCAGGCAGGCCAGTTCAGCAACCAGACTCTTCTACTACACAGTCATGCTATTGTAATAGATGCATTATGCAATTGTGCAAATGGGCCCATTCCCCCAGTGCTGATAGGAAGCCAGATAGTCCCACTCCTCTTTAGTATAGAGGACGTTGTCTATGGTTTTCTAAAAGAAATTAAAATTTTGATTCCTCTGACGACAGAACTTTGCCTTAATACATTTGAAATAAGCTTTGGCCCAGAGAGCACGGCAACGTTCCTGGCTTATGTTTGTGCATGCCTTTGCATAATAGAGATTTAATCGAAATTTAACTAGTATTTGTGGATGACATGGCAAACTGTGCTCACAAACAATGAGGTGTGACTGAGCCTTTTCCATTAGAGAATAACTGTTTTAAATACAGTGCTGCCTGAGTGCCTGAAGATGACTGGCGTCCAATATTGAGTTTCGCCCATATACCTTGTGCATAGAGATGTCTCCAGATTCTTTAAAATTTTTGATTGTAAGTGCACAGTACTGTAAATTATTTTAAGACATTTTTTAAAAGAGTCTACATGAATTGATTACATTTCGATTTTCGGCATCAGCAGTGCGTTTCATACACCCTAATGCTTTGCACTCAAACATTTTGGATGTCCTGAAAACAAATACCTAATACTCTGACGTGAAAAAAACTAAAAAAAAGCTGATAGATTTGTGTCTGCCAAAAGAGGAGCGAACACTAAAGCAAAAAGTCTCAACTCTTGTATCACTTTGATGAAAGAACAAGGTCTTGAGTTTTACATATAAATAACTGAATTATCCTGCCATAATCTCAATACAATCATAAATAAATAGTTTTGGAAAAGATCCAGAGTAAAATCCATGCTTGGAAAGGTACAGCAATAAAATCCAAAAGCTGGTTAATAGGATTATATTAAAGTATTTTAAAAGATCATGTGTTTTTATCTTGGAACCATTTAAAATTATCTACCCCGAAATATTACACAGAGTTTTTCAAGAAATAGCTTGGTGGAGGTTTAGCAAAGTATCAGTATCTAATACATTTTCCTGTAATGCTTTTGTGGTCTAAACCCCTGCCATTAAAAATATAAAAAAAAATCTTGGCTTCAATAAGCTTTCAAATTTCAAAAAAGTGTTTTGTTTGTATTTAGTACTGTGTATAAACTTTTTCTCCCAAGTAAAACTAAATTATTTATTATATATTATAAAATATTTTGTGATCACTTTATTAATTATAAGTACATATTTTATACTACAGATTATAATCAAACTAGGAGTAGATTAAACATAAGATTATAATTTTAAACAAATTCAGTCTGTGGAAAAAAAACATTTTAAACTCAAAATTGAGAAATGTCCAAAAATCAGTTTAGTTGTAAATAGTAGGAAATGTTTACTATAAATAGTAGTCTTATTTTTTTATTAAATATGTAATATTAGAAAATACATGAAATTAAATTAAAACAGCAGTGTTGAGAATGTTGCATTTTACTACTAAAACTATAACTAAGCTTCTACCAGCTGTACTTGTAGATACTCCTCAAAATAGCTATCCACTCACCATGTCTGTACAAGTATATTTTTGCATATTTTTTAATCAGATAGTAAATAAATCTTTGGCAAAATGTTTGAAGCCCCACATAAAATCTTGAAATGTTGAAATGTATTTATTACACAAATTCTTCAGTGATATGAACCGATTTGTTTTTTTTTCTCAAAGACCCAGACAAATAATTGGAACCTTTTTTTTTGTGTCTCTCCTTTTGTACACTGTTCCAACTAGAATCTGATATGCAAAGTAAACAGCTTATATTTGTCATCGATCAATCATGCTAACTGAAATTCACCAACAAGGCTGGTCTAGTTTGGTTTTATCTACATTCACAGTAAACATACATTCAAAGACTTGTACATATACACCTCATACTCCTTAATACATCTGGGTTCTGTTACAGCAGACCCTATGATCCTATGCTTTTGCTTGGTAAAAAAATATGATTAATGAAATATTCGATAAATTAATTGGCCTTAGACGTGTCAGATTTTTGTTATATTTCTTATAAGGACATTTGACTGCCAGTACCATTCTTTTAAAAGACTACCAAGTCTAAGACTAAAAGTGCTACAAAGTATTGCACATTACACATTTCCACCAATTAAACTAATGAAAAACTGCATATAAAATCTTTGTTTTTGTAAAAATATAAGTATTGCTGACAAAAGCCAAATACAAATCAGTTGATTTGGACATAAAATACTACCTCTGAATCAGTGTGACACTTGGGCATGTATAATTTTATATCTGAACATGCAGTTATCAGTATGTGTCTCTGCCAGGGGTCACCAACCTTTTTGAAACTGAGAGCTACTTCTTGGGTACTGATTAATGTGAAGGGCTTCCAGCTTGATACACGCAGTTTTCAGTTTGATTTCAAATTAAAAAAATTCTCAATTTACCTTTTATTATATGTTATTATTAATAATTAATGATCATCTATGTGAAGACACTGATCATGTTAATGAGTTCGCATAATAATTATCAACAATGATTTAACAAAGTAGGACACAGCTATTTTTAGAAAAGGCCCGTGGGCTACTCATGTGGGCACCACGTTGGTGACCCCTGGTCTATGCCCTAATAACAACAACAACAAAAACAATCCCAGGTTCCTTTTCAGTACAGTAGCTAAACTAACTACAAATCAGGGCTCTGAAAATTGTGTTCCATCACAGTTTAGTAGTGAGGACTTTATGATTTTCTTCACTGAAAAAATAGATAACATTAGAAGAACAATTGTGGCAGTTCAACCTCTGACACCATCTCCTGAGACAGTGTTACCTTCAACTCCACAACTCCACTGTTTTACATGTATAGGACAGGAAGAGCTGTATAATGTTATTGCCAAAGCTAAATCGACAACATGTCAGTTAGATCCAATTCCTACTAAATTACTGAAGGAAGTGTTATATACAACTGGTGAACCTCTTCTAAATATTATTAACTCCTCACTATCTTTAGGTCACGTCCCTAAATCCCTCAAGTTAGCAGTTATTAAGCCCCTCATTAAAAAACCTAATCTGGATCCAAACACGTTATCAAATTACAGACCCATTTCAAATCTCCCATTTATGTCTAAGATTTTAGAAAAGATTGTCGCTGCCCAGTTATGTTCCTACCTGCAAGAGAACAATATCTTTGAAGAATTTCAGTCAGGTTTTAGGCCCCATCATAGCACAGAAACTGCTCTAGTTAAAATAACTAATGACCTGTTTTTAGCTTCAGACCAAGGCTTCATTTCGCTGTTGGTTTTACTTGATCTTAGTGCTGCATTCGACACTATAGACCATGATCTCCTCCTAGATCGATTACAAAATTACATCGGCATTCAGGGACAGGCATTAAGCTGGTTTAAATCCTACCTGTCCGATCGTTACCATTTCGTAGATTTAAATGGAGAGCTATCCAGGCTAATGCAAGTAAATTATGGCGTGCCGCAAGGTTCAGTTCTAGGACCCCTGCTGTTCACAATATACATGCTTCCGTTAGGAAATATTATTAGAAGGCATGGAATTAGCTTCCATTGTTATGCTGATGATACTCAGCTATATATTTCATCTAAACCAGGCGATATAGCTCAATTAAGTCGGATAACTGAGTGTGTTAAGGAAATAAGAGATTGGATGACCCATAACTTTCTACTTTTAAATTCCGATAAGACTGAGATTTTGCTCATCGGACCAAAAACTAGTATACAGAAGCTCCAGCATCTCAACCTGCATTTAGACGGATGTTCTGTAACCACTAATTCAACAGTAAAAGACCTGGGTGTTATTTTAGACAGCGACTTGTCTTTCAAAAATCATATCAATCAAGTTACTAAAACAGCCTTCTTTCACCTTAGAAATATTTCTAAGCTAAGAAATATGTTGTCCATATCCGATGCAGAAAAGCTCGTCCATGCGTTCATGACCTCCAGAATAGACTACTGTAATGCGTTACTAGGTGGATGTCCTGCATCATTAATAAACAAGCTTCAGTTAGTCCAGAATGCAGCAGCCAGAGTTCTTACAAGGGCAAGAAAATATGATCACATAACCCCGATCTTATCGTCCCTACATTGGCTTCCTGTTAAGTTTCGAATAGACTACAAACTATTACTTCTCACTTATAAAGCACTAAATGGTTTGGCTCCCATATATCTATCCAGTCTTTTAACTCGCTACAATCCGCCACGCTCCCTGAGATCTCAAAACTCTGGGCTTCTAGTAGTTCCTAGAATAGCAAAGTCCACTAAAGGTGGTAGAGCTTTTTCACATTTAGCTCCTAAACTCTGGAATAGTCTTCCTGACGGTGTTCGGGGCTCAGACACACTCTCCCAGTTTAAGTGTAGATTAAAAACATATCTTTTTAGCAAAGCCTACACATAACACACATCACATCATAACCTTGTGCTCCAGAACATCTGATCACATGCACATTATCAACTTGTGCTGTTAATATCATGAACAGCAGCTACGCTAATTGCTCTCCACTGCTTCTCTTTCTCTCCCCATCCCGAGACACCCTGAGGTTTGGCCAGCTCCAGTCACCTCCCACCTCGTGATGATTACGGACCTTTGAAGAAGTAGATGCCGAACTCACAAACATCCCGAACCATCTAGAGACGTACCAGTGCCATTTGGATCCCGCTACATGTGTGGAGTTTGGCATTGGACCTCCTGGAGTGTTAAAGGCTCTGGCATGGAGAAGCTGATGCTGGATCTGTGGTGATCACAAATGCTGAGCTCATAAAACTCGGAGCTACTAACCATATAGACTGTATAAGACTGCAGAAAGAACATCACTTATAATCTTATACTCCAGTAATCATGTTAGTTCTCACTCTCCAGTGTTCTGTATTGTTGAAAGATTTATGATCAAACTCTTGATGTCACCCAAAATGAGGATGGGTTTCCCTTTTGAGTCTGGTTCCTCTCAAGGTTTCTTCCTCATAACATCTAAGGGAGTTTTTCCTTGCCACAGTCGCCACAGCTTGCTCATCAGGGACAAATTCACACCATTCACCTTCACTGTTGATTTGTGTAAAGCTGCTTTGAGACAATGTCTGTTGTGAAAAGCGCTATACAAATAAACTTGACTTGACTTGACTTAATACATTCTAATTAAACTGGTCAATAATAATCAACTGTGGGGATCTTTATGAAATGTTAAAATGAAAGTGATTAATCATGCTAACTGATAGCCAGCTAGAATAGCCTAGTTTGGTTCCATCCACATGCAAAGTAAACACAAGTTAAAAAATGACGTTCATACCTCATACTCCTACCTGAAAATCAGATATTCCCATTTGCCCCATCTCCTCGGTTTTATTCCGGGCTGTGATTAAGTCACTGAGTACACAAGGAGTGAACATCACCCTCCATAGCTTGTTGCTAAATGAAGGAATTAACAGTATTGCATATGGCTTTTCCTACAGCTGACCCATAATCATATGCCATTGTGTGGTAAGCATGAGTTGATGCTTAAAACAAATCATAGCACAAAACACCCGAGTCATCTTGATAGAACAATTTGGTTGTTGTCGTCAGGTGTTCCTGGTAAAGCTGTTATACAGTAAGTGTTTTATCTGATAAACTAGCTTTATGAAAATGCACTGGTGAACCAATGCAAAATCTGCCTTTTATATCACACTTTAATATGCTCCTTTCTTTTGTGAAGTCTTTTTAAACAAAAGGATTTCAGTCAGACAAAATGATCTGTTTTTTTATTTTTTTTATTGTGATTACAGCTCATCAACATGTTTTTATATTGTTATTTGTCAGGCTTAGCAATATATAGTTTTGTTTTTTTAATAGAATATTAGAAGAAAGAAAACTTAAAAAGAATGAGAAAAATCTGTTGTTCATGTGTCCGAAAAACAAAAATTTAAACAGTGAATGAAATAAATCATTTAATCAATAACTTATGTATAAATACAGTGTATTAAGTCATTCGGATGTACCCCCTTAAAATGTAAAAAAAAAAAAAAAAAAAGAATCTAAACGTCATGTTTTAGGAAATAAGCTTCAGTGAGTCAATGTTTTTATAAATTTTTTAAGTTGGCATTTAAATAATTTTTTTTATACATTACATTTTGGTATTTATAATTGGACATGGGATAACGGTTCATAAATAATGTCTTTTATAGCCATAATTTCATATAAGTAACTTCTTTGTACAAATTTTACAATTCTAAAACAAAAATGTGATGAATATTGATCACTGCAAGTCAATTATTTATATTTTTTTCTGTTATCTTTGGTGCTTTTTTTCCCCCAAAGTTGACTACATGCCCATTCAGCACAATCTTAAATGCTAAAATGCTACAGCAATCCGTTATTCCAAAAAAAAAACAAAAACCTCAATTTATAGATACTCTGAATACATTTATCATTTATATAGTTTACTATATGTGGATCACTATATAACTATATTCAGTGAAATGTCCATAAGTTAGTTCCTGTTTTCATTACATCGTTCCTTACATTACAGCAGCTACTGTATAAAACCATCATTCCTTCTCCAGCATCTCTGGATATTGAATGTAATCGCTTTCCTTCGGACATCTGGAGAATTTTTACAATAACGCCTAACAAATTTCTCCGCGCAGAAACATTCGACATATCCAAAATGTTTTCAAATCGTTTTAAATGGACTAAAATCCTACAATAAGTTATTAGACCCTCAGTAAACATTTCTCTTGCAGAATGAGTGCAGCTGCTCTATTGTCCGAATTACAGTAAATTAACCAACAATTGATGGCACTGTTAAATTCTTGATTCTGATTGGTTAGGGTATAAGAATAAAGGGCTGGTTTATGCTGATGCATGCAAGGGAATTGTCCATTTATTAAAACAAATCGATCACAAAAGTGCGAAACTGTTCTATAGGCGATGGGCATGTCCTGCGAGTAAGCAGAAGGTTGAAAGCTTAAATCTGAGGCATGTCCAAGCCCTTGGGCGAGGCCTAAAAACCAGTAGGCCTGGATTCTATTGTGGCTCACTTGTATATGAAAAAGCTAATGTTATAGATACTGTATAGACTTTTATATAACTTTTATCCAGTAAAATGTCAAAATGTACACTATTGTGCTTTATATGAATTTCGGCAATTCAGAACTATAGATTAATAAAAAAAAAAAAAAAAAAATGTAATCCCGATATTTTAAGCGCAATAATTGAAACTTTATGTCTAAGACACAGTGTTATGGTTTTAATTTCCATGGTCTGATAATAAACAAAGTAGATATCTCTGTTGGGAATTTGACTCATTAATCATATGTACCCTGAGAAAGAAATGATTCTTCCTTCTGCAAGTTAAGCTTGGGAAGTTTTGTGCATTTCTGCAAGCTCTCCAGATTTCTCATCCCATGGGGGCTATCAGTCTGCTTTAAATAAGATCACCACTACAACAGCAGCTGGGGGTGGGGTGGGGGGGGGGGGCGGGGGGGCGGGGGACAAAAAACAACAACAACAGATCAGCCCTTTTGGCTCAGTGCAACTCTCAGCGACCCCTGAAACATTAACGCAGTGAACAGAACGGAGACGCACATTTATACAATGTTCAGTTTTATCTTGGACCCAGTTTTTCCATTACCTAACATGGTGCTTCTGGTCGTGTCCTCACAAGCCGTATTTTAGGAAGCCAGACATGTGTTAAAAAACCCTGGCTTGGCAACGGCATTGTTGTTGGGTCACCTTAAAGAGACACAGCATGGTAGTGCTTCCCTCTGTATACTTCATGAACGCAAAGGCATTCGCTAACTTCTGAAAAATTCCACCTTAAATTTTTTTTTTAAGAAATCATTTCTGGCAGTGTTCAGCAAAAGCAGGAGGCTTTATGTTTTTTTCTTTTTTTTTTTCCAAAAATAAATGTTTATTAAGATATAAGAAAATGTTTTAGGTACTCCAGAATCTTTTAAAAATAATTTTTGAATTTTTTAAAATCACGAATTAACATCAACACTTTGCCAAACCATGAAGGTGTAAAAAATTTTTTCTCTTTGAGTCTCTGTTTCTGCATTAGGATCAGATCCTGAGACTTAACTGAACATTCCAAAGCTTTTCCGCTTTTCCGAGCTACATCATTACAGCATGAGGGCAATTACCAACAATCGCTTGAACACTTTTCCCTGTACTTGTACATTTACCTATTAAAAAATAAAAAATAAAATAAAAGAATAGCTGCTACTCTAAAAAACTGCTCTCGGGTTCTTTTCTCAGTATAAACAATCATGTGGAGGATAAAGATTAGGTTGGGGGATGGGGGGGGGGGGGTTAAAAGTACAATTCAATTGATCTCTGGACTTTATGCTCTAAAACTTATTTGATTTTTAATAAAGCCATTTTACACTTTTATATTTAAAACAACAATGCTTGATGATCTACAGTCTCAGTCTAAATCAGGCTGTTCAAAATCATAATAAGAAAAAGTGTATATTATGTGACAAACTCAAAATACTAAATTATGTAAAGTATCACAGTAAGTAAATGTTTTTGTAATTGTTTTTTTGTTTTTTTTCTTTTTCTCGGTGTTACCTTGCAATGATTAATTGGCCCCAATGTGCCTGATGTTTCCTGTTATTTTTGTTATAAAGAAATTTCACTGCAAGTACCATCTTCTTTAGAAGACAGGAACAACGCATATCATTCTACAAAGTATTGCACATTACAAATTTCCATCAATTGCACTGATTAAAAGCTCTATATAAAATCTTTTGTCCTATAAAAATATAAGGATTGCTGACAGAAGCCAAGAACAATCTTAATATTAAGAATACAAACAGGCAATGGAAAAAAAAAAAAAAAAAAAGAAATGACATGTACAAACAGCTTGGATCTGACCATAAAATACTACCTCTGAATTGACACAAAAAGCTTAGACAAGTATCATTAGATATATAATTCCGTATAAGTTTGTGTCTACGCCCTGATACATTCTTATTAAATTGATTAATAATAATTGACAGTGGGAATTTTTTAGGGAGTGTTAAAATGTGAATAGAAGTGAATTTTGTTTGAGCACCAAATTGCACCAATACAAGAACAATGCAAAAAGATGCACTACTTAGGCTGTATTCAGAGTTGAGAATCTAATGCTGAAATTGTGGCGCCAGAAAACAGAATTTACCGCAAAATTGTGTGCTGTTCAGGTGTAGGTGTGAGATTTGCTCTTTGTTTTTGGTCTAATTCACCCTATTAGTAAGAGGTGCATCTTTGACATGCATCTTAAACCTGGACCTAAGATCCAGTCGCGGAATTAAGTTCAGTGTACCTAAGGTTTAATATATTTATTTGTTTTTTTAATTTTCCATTATGTTAAATGGTTGAAAAATAGAACATTGGAGTTAGAGAGCATCTTATTTAACGGTTGTCAAGAACGGATACATTTAATAGGAAAAACTTCAAAGGGCAATTATAAAAGCGGACTGTAAAAATAGCACACAAGCACTTTTGTCCTTCAAACCATTGGCACTAGTTCAAAATTTTTCTTTTTTTCTTTTACAAGACAGCACATTGATTTAAAAATATTTAGTCCAAGGATTTCAATCCTCCCACAGCTATGCTTCATTTAACTGTCTTCTGCACAAGTACACAATTTGTATGTGCTCATTATATAAAAATGTTTTTTACAAAATAATATCAATGCTGGATCAAGAATGATAAAAGGGAAGCCAGATTGTTAAATATAACGTGCAGTTATTAATGTGAAATTATACATATATAAAATAGAGTTTTAGTGTACCGCTACATATTATATCCTGTTTTGCCAACATGCTAGACTCTGATTAAACTGATTTTAATGAATGAATGCTCATTTGGAGATCATGTATTATTGTAATACAAACCTACATTGTATTACTTTGGCCAGATTTATTTCTTCAGACCATATTTTTAATCTTGTCTTAGTTCAGGTTTAATTGTTTAAATTTTTTAATGTTTTTTTTTTGGTTTTATACAGTAAAATCCAGTCTCGAGCACTTTGGCTAAGAAAAATATAATGGCCATAAATGCAGTCTCGGACTACTTTCCTCTCGTATATATTACTGGACCTTTCAAACTTAGGTCAACTCTGAATACAGACCCAGTGTACAACTGGTGGGCAGAATGGATGTTGTAATGTAAAGCTTGTTGTGCTAGATCAGTATCGTAAGAATTAGTGTGACCATTTGTGCTTTCAAAGACAGCTTATAGTAATTTAGATGTGCGAACTCAAGTCTCATGTGCAGTGGTGTTTTCAGTGGGTTCAACCATGCGTTCAACAACTCGCACTAGAAAATAGAGTAGTGTCTCTCTTCCGTTACCAACATAATCTTTGAGTTTTGAATCTCCAATTCGTTTTCAGTCTAATTTTTGGTATTAAAATAGTTATGGTGCACAGCCGTCTTACAAAAAAAAAAAAAAAAAAAAAAAAAAAAAGTGTCCAACAAGACACTTTTTATCCAGGTACACTAAAGTTACTTTCGAAACACTATAAACATTTACCATTTGCAGCACTAAATTGGTCTGGTGTGTCCACTCTAATAACATCATTTAAATGTCAATATTTACAAAAAAACTAAAAAAAAAAAAAACAAAACAACAAGAAAAGAAGAACTAAATATTTGAAGATTTTGTGATACTGGTGTTTGTGTATGGAAATCGCAATCACAAACGATAATAACAGTAATATAACAATGTTATGATAAAAATATTACAAGCACAGATAAACAATTGTAACTTCCTTTGTAAAAAAAAAAAAAAAAAAAAAAAAAAAAAACCAGAAAGAAAGAAAAAGAAAATTTCTAGTGCAGATATGTAAACCTGGTCCTACGACTATGTCAACATGTTTTAATTTTATATATATATTATATATATATATTGGAAAGAAGGTGATTGGATTCTCTCACAGAGAGCGCTCACATCATGGTTTCTACAATAGTGTGGCTGGGCTTGATCAAGCCGTTGTTCCCATTGGGGTCAAGGGGATGTGACGTTTCTGAGCACTTCGATCGGGTGGTACTGCCTCGCACCGGAGCTGCCACTGCTTTTATCCTCTGGAAACAGAAAGAAAGGAATTGCATGTTAGCTGGTTTAGAAAAAGGCGGTAAAAAAGTTGGCCCTTTCGTTAGGTTTTTATGACCTGAACTTTGTGAGATTCTATTCAACAATACTGCTAAACCTTAGATGATAATAATAATAATAATAATAATAATAATAATAATAACTGTTAAATAACCTTATTCTATTTGCTTCGATCAAACTGGATCACCTAAAAAAAAAAATGTGGTGGTCAGTCTGCCTAAAGACGTCTATACAAGTATGATTTTTCAAACAGTGGATGTCAGACTTTCGTTAAAATCAAAACAGCATAGTTATATGCCATAGAGATACCAAAAAAAAAAGGTCATGTATAATTTATATTTGAAAGCGGAAGAAGGGTTTAAATTGTTCGAAATGTTTCTAATTATGTTGCTCCAAGCTAAAGTTATAGAAATGGATGTAACAAGAAGAGAGATCATAATTAGAGGGGCTGCAGGGGGGAAAGAAAGTGCATGCTGGATAGGAAAGCAGTGACATTTGTTTAATGTGTGATAATGCCATGAACATTTACATAAACTATTGTCATGGTTCAGACAATTTCATGATGCAAATTTCATAGTCAAATGGAATAAGAAACCAAACCATCACACACAAATCACAGGTCTATAATGAACCCAAACTACTGAAGTATGTGTATACTGGTAATTAGTTCAAATTTAAAAAGAAAGTTGAATACAGTAATAGAGTGCTAGTTAGGGCTAAAACGATTCCATGGGTAACTCGAGTAACTCGAATACAAAAAATCGTCGAGGCAAATAATTAAAAACAATTTTTATATCTTAATTTTTTATTGTGACTTTATTTGTATTTGCATTTATGTAATATGGCAATTAAATGCTCTAAATGGGTTTAGTTTTCGCAGATATTATTGTATGCAATTTCAGCAATAAAATGTTTCTTTAAAAAACAAAACAAAAAAAAACCACAACTTACTTGTTCATTGTAAGAGACCCAGATTTATTTTTTCTCTTGTATATTTAGTATTACTCTTTAATAAAGAAAAAGCACTTCGAATTACTCAATTAATTGTTGGAATTATCAGTAGAATACCTGATTACTACAATAATCGATAGCTACAGCCCTAGTGCCAGTCATATTTAATTTCATTGCATGAGAACACTAACCTCAATGAGAGGGCCTTCAGACTGGATAATCTTGATCACAACCACCATAGGTATGCAAATCATGGAGGCAAGAGCAAGAGTCCAACCCAAACCAATAGCCCAGTCTGGATACTCGTAGATTTTGTTGTACGTCAGAGGCTTGTACTTGACTAAAGAGAAGATGAAGCATCCCTAGAGACAAAACAAGAAAATAAATTCAAATCTCAGTTCAACTTAAAAAAATTTAAATAAAAATAGTGTTAATAAATGTGTCTTCTTAGCTGAATAGATTATTTATCTCCATTCATGCGGTGTCATTGTGCGACCAGCTCATTATATGCACACTTTAAAAGGAACATTGGTACACCAGCTAAATTGTGCGATCATATGACCACAAAAGAATGAACAAAATCATGCAGATGCAAGTCAAATGAGGGAAAAACACCACAACAGGGAAAATGTGATCTGCGTGACTTTCACCATAGCATGATTTTTAGTACCAGGAAGGCTGGCTTGAGTATTTGAAAAACTGCTATGATTTTCATGCACAACAGTTTGTAGACTTTACACAGAATTGTGCGAAAAATGAGGTGAAAATGCTTTAAAATAAAGAGGTCAGAGGGCTATGGCAAGACTAGTTTGAGCTGCCCGGAAGTGCCACAAATAATCCCTCTTTGCAATTGTGGTGGGCAGAAAAATTGAAACACTCAACACATCGCAACACAGATGGGCTACAAGCAGACCACCTTATCTTCACACAAGAAATAATTCACTCAGCGATTCTCTAAAGTACCTCCAAAAGCAGCTTAATATGGGAGGAAAATAAATTTTTTTTACCCTTTATTGCTGACTAAGAGTCATTGTACATGTCAAAATGAGGGAGGCTTTTAGATCATCTAGTGTAAATTTGGATTTGGAGGATTGGATGATTAGGGCTAGTCATCAAAATGGTTTTAAAATTTCTTAAGGAGGTGTATAAAATTTAGCATTTTTGGGTGCTTTGTACGAATGGACCTGGTATAAAGGTAATAATAATAAAAAAAAAAAAAACATTACAGTCATGCATTTTATTTGTCTGGACACGATATCTCCAAAAGCATGGCGAAGGAAAATACCCACCACACAAAGTATAGGTGTGATCGCAGTCCAGCACCACTTCATCCAAGGATTTGGTCTGTATCCAATCATGTCCTCAATTGCATCATAGAAATTATCAGCACCTAACAGGAAGTAAAGCGTGTCTTTATTCACGTTACATAACAGCACTCACCATACAATTCACTAAATCCTACATATGCAGAATGCGCACTATAATTTAGAAAAAGTGTTTGCCCCCTTTTTTCGCATGTTTGTCACACTTTAATGTTTCATGTAATTTGAATATTAGTAAAAGATAACACAAGTGAACACAACATGCAGTTTTTAAATAAAGGTTTTTATAAAAAAAAAAAGGGGGGGGCCAACACTTTTTCACACCGCTATCACCTCAGATTATAGCAAATTAGCTAACAAGTTATCATTAGTTATTATACAGCTAACAATCTCACTGCTCACTGCTACTGTTTTGCTAAATTTGCTACTATTGTAGCTAACTAGCGGTTTTAATCAAATTGTCCTAAACCATAAATTCTGAGTAGCATGTCTAGTAAAAAGTTAGTTCGAGTTTTCCTTTAAATGTTTCACTAACCAAAACAACCAAAAAAACCCCACTAACATTTGTAGCAAATTAGCTGTTAATAACTAACAATATAGGTATGAATATAAAAAGAATATGGGGTAAAAGGTTGAACGCAGCAAATCTGAGGCTGACTTTCCAGCAAATAAGACATGTAGTACAGCCCTACATTACGTGCTATAACGACAGCCTTAGATTCGTCCTCCGCTCTATTTGTGTGAAATATCACTTGTTGAACTTACCATAAATCCAGGCTACTGCAATGCATTCAAAGAATGCAACCCACAAAAGGCACACACCACTGGCTGCATAGTAGTCAAAGAGCTGAAACACATACATGCCACCCTAAAAATGAAGAAGAAATGCAGCTGCATTATACCAAAGTCCATGTACAAGCTTTGCACTCAAAGCAAGCAAGAGGCAGTTCAGGAAGCAGTGTGTGTACACAGGCCACTAGTTTTCTTTGTATAAGAAGGTACAGTACTCAGTTATGACATTCTGCTTTTAAGTTTTATGTATAATATCATGTCATGGAGCAAATCCAGGACATTCGGTGGGTAAGATAGTTAAGCTGGTAGTGAGAACTTGGTTAAAAATTGATAAAGAAATTTCAAATAATAAAAACAACAGCATAGAACGAGGCACAAATAATTTGTTGTATGTTTAAAATGCAGTACAAGTCTCTGTATAAGCTATACTACACTTTATGCAATAAAAAACAAGCATCATAAGAAGCATGTATACAAATTGTTATTATTATAGTACATATGTGACTACAATATCTTCCAGTTGAAAATAAATGATAGAAAATTTTAATAATTTTCAGTTGTAGAAAATGGAAAAAAAATAAAAAAAAAAAAAAAAAAAAAAAATCACCCTCTTCAGTCCTATTAGTGGAATACAGTGGAACCTCGGAGCTCGCGGCCTCAGCGCTCGCGACCTCGCATGCTCGCGACTTTCATTCCGACCGGCGACTCTCATTCAGATCGGCTCGTGAGCAACCGCGAGCTGCTCAAAACGCTAGTTTTAACATTTCTAATCAAGGTTTATCTCATTAAAATTGTCTAAAAAATGCTTTAAAACTATTTTTATTATGTAAATAGTGAAATAGTGTTATTTACTCATTTAAATCGATTTCGTATAGTGTTCTTTGGGTTTTTACTGGGTTGGAAGGGGCGTATCAAAAGGTCGCGAAAATTCGGAACTCGCGACTGGTCTTGGTCCCTAACCCTCGCGAGCTCCGAGGTTCCACTGTATGGGAAAGCAACGGGGTATCATTTGATAAGTGAATTCGTTTTACAAAGAAAACTATCAGAGCGCATTTTTTTTTTATTTTACTACTTACCTTAGTGACCATGGTAAGTCCCAGCAGGTAGCTCACAAAGCATATTATAGCTATGAAGATTTCTCGACGGTAACCCTTCCTTAGGAAGGATGGATACAAATCCACCAGTGAGGTGATCTGTCCTTCCACTTCAACAAACTAAAAAAAAAAGAAAAAAAAAAATGATATGGAACTCCATGGAAACTTAATGAACTGCTAAAATTGCTTAAGCAACACGATTTTACAAACTTAATGAGCTGAAATGTAATCAATTTTCTGATTATTAGCCAATTATAATTTCCGCACTGCACATGGAGTTCTTTACTTGATGATGTTTAGAAAAGTTATAGTAATTGCCCTTTAATAGCCATATTCAATTTAACTGGCCCAGCAGCACTAAGCGCAGTAGTTTTCCTGGACCAGTGAGCATGCTGACTTAGCACTGTATGCAATTTCATTTGGACAGTGAAATGTGATAGACCCCCCCCCCCCACACAACTTATGCAAGGGTCAACATGATGTTTCCTCTTGTATAATCGAAATAAATCTGTTCATTTGCTTATGTGTGTCAAAATATGGGAGTAAAATCCAGACATGTACAAGGATTGTAAAAGAAATCTAGGGTTAGGGTCAATAAACTCAATAAAAAGCTCAATAAACTGCCACACTTGGGCTTTAACTTAGCAGGAGTTTAAATCCCAGCACCACCAAACTGGGACCGCCACTGCTGGGCCCTTTAGCAAGACCCTTATTAAAACCTAAATTAATCAGCTGTATAATGAGATCATTGTAAGTCGATCTAACTGTCTACCAAATACTGAAATTAATTGAATAAGAAATGTTTTATCAGTGCTAATGGAACTGATGAATATATTTTAATAAATATAAATATTGTTCTCTACAATTCATACTATAGCAAGAAGATTTTCTTCATCTTCTGAGCAACCTTCTGAGCAGCCTCTTATGACCCCAGTGCCAACCGCTCACCAGTTTGGACTACTTCCCTCATACATTTCACAAAAGAACAAACTAGTGAATTTTTTATTCTAGTGAACCTTGTTATTCTCCTTGACCACCAGTATGGTTAGTGGGTGCTTCTGATCACCTGATGATTCTAAAATAACTTCATTGAGATTTTTATTGCTACTCTTATTGAGCTTTTCCTTTTCTTTTCATGCACATAAAGTCAGGAAAAAGTCTGAGATTGCAGCAATGTATATATTTGGTGTTTTTTTTGTGACGCTTGGGAGCTGGATTGGAACAATGACATGTATACACACACACACACACCATTTTAAAAAACATTTTACTACACCTTCTCAAGGGACAATACTATGGAAATGAAACATTGATATATTTTAGAGTAGTCGATGTGCAGCTTTTATCGCAGTACAAATTTACTGTCCTCTGAAAATAACATCATACAGCCATTATTGTCAAAATAGCTGAACACCCCAAGTAATAACAGCTGTACATCGTGTAACCATGCAAAGCCACGTGTCCTACTCAGATGTTAAACATGGCACCTCTTTGAGGATTTAAGAATTAGAATCGTTGGTCTCCACAAAGATGGCCTTGGCTATAAAAAGATCGGTAACATCCAGAGGTTTTCCAAGATAAGTTCCACTCAGAACAGGCCTTGCAAAGGTCGATCAAGTCCTCTTGCTGTGTGTCAGGTGCAGAAGCTGGCTTAAAAAATGAAAAAAGACGCATGAGTGTTGCCAGCAGTGCCAGAATGAAGCCTCTTCTGAAGCTTTTGTACATGAAAGTCCGCAAACGGTTTGCGGAGGACAACTTGTCTAAGAGTATGAAATACTGAAACCATGTCCTGTGGTCTGATGAGACTAAGAAAAACACGTTTGAATTAGATGGTGACCAGCATGTGTTCCGGCGCCCTGGTGAGGAGAACCAAGAAAACCGTGTCTTGCTTACACAGTCATGCTTGGTGGTGGTAGCATCATGGTCTGGGGCTGCATGAGTTATGCTGGTACTGGGGAGCTGCAGTTCATTAAGGGGAAACATGGATTCCAATCTATACTGTGACATTCTGCAGCACGTGAAGCCCTTCTTTCAGAAACTGGGCTGAATGGCAGCTTTCCAACATGAAAACAACCCCAACCACACCACCAAGATGACAACTGCCTTGCTAAGGAAACTGAAGGTGAGGGAGTGGCCAGGTATGTCTCCAGACCTGAAACCAATAGTGCATCTGTGGTCTAATATCCAGAAGCCCCTTGACATCATTATGGAGGAGTGGAAGAGGATCCCAGCAACAACCTGTGCAGCTCTGGTGAATTCCATGCCCAGGAGGATTAAAGCAGTGCTACATAACAATGGTGCTCACACGAAATATTGACACTTTGAATGGCTGGATATTAAATTATTTTTGGAGAACAGCAAATCTCTACAAGCTATACAAACATTTTTTACAACCTGAAAAATCACCAGTACACAAGATTTCAGACCCTTTGCAACAACACTCAAACACTTGCTCAGGTGCCTCCCATTTCACTTTATCAGTGCTGAGATGTTTTTACACCTTACCTGGAGCCTACTTGTGGAAAGATTTTTTGATTTGACATTATTTGGAAATGCACACAACTCTCTTTAGAAAGCCTTTTAGCTGACAATGCATACTGTATCAGAGCAAACACCAAGTCATGAGGTCAAAGGAACTTCCTGCAAAGCTTAGAGACAGGATTGTTGCAAGCAAAGCTACAAATGCTCCTGCACTTAAGACTGCCAAGAGCACAGTGGCCTCCATAATTCTTGAATGGAAGTAGTGTGGCACAACCAGAACTCTTCCAAAACCTAGTTGACCAGCCAAACTGATCTATTGAAGGAGAAGGGCTTTAGTAAGAGAGGTGACCAAGCAGCCCTTCACCGATCTGTGCTTTATGGCCAAGAGTCATGGCTTGAACCCTATTGAACATCTCTGGTGAGAGCTGAAAGTGGCTGTCCACTGACAGTCCTATCCAACCTGACCTAGCTTGAGAGGATTTGCAATTAAAAATGGCAGAAAATCCCCTAATCCATGTGTGTAAAACATGCATTATACCCCAAAAGACTTGAGGCTGTAATTGTTGCCAACATACTGAGTAAAGAGTCTAAATACTCAAGAACATGTGACACTTCTGTTTTTATTTTTGCAAGTTTTCACTGGGTCATTATGGGATACTATACCGAGTGTAGATTAGTATTGAAGATTGTATTATCAGGCAGCAACATAAAATTATCCTTTTAACATGCAGTGTGTGTATATATATATATATATATATTTTTATATATATATATTTTATATATATACAACACATACACACACATACAGTACAGACCAAAAGTTTGGACACACCTTCTCATTCAAAGTGTTTTCTTTATTTTCATGACTATGAAAATTGTAGAGTCACACTGAAGGCATCAAGGGCTATTTGACCAGGAAGGAAAGTGATGGGGTGCTGCACCAGATGACCTGGCCTCCACAGTCACCGGACCTGAACCCAATCGAGATGGTTTAGGGGTGAGCTGGACCGCAGAGTGAAGGCAAAAGGGCCAACAAGTGCCAAGCATCTCTCGGGGAACTCCTTCAAGACTGTTGGAAGACCATTTCAGGTGACTACCTCTTGAAGCTCATCAAGAGAATGCCAAGAGTGTGCAAAGCAGTAATCGAAGCAAAAGGTGGCTACTTTGAAGAACCTAGAATATGACATTTTTTGTTATGACAATCGTTTCACACTTTTTTGTTATGTATATAATTCCATATATAATTCCACATGTGTTAGTTCATAGTTTTGATGCCTTCAGTGTGAATCTACAATTTTCATAGTCATGAAAATAAAGAAAACTCTTTGAATGAGAAGGTGTGTCCAAACTTTTGGTCTGTACTGTATATAAAAAAATAAAAATGAGAGACTGACCTGACTGTCGAGACCAAGTAGCAGAAGCATGATGAAGAAGAGAATGGCCCAAAATGTAGGCAGTGGCATCATCGTCACAGCTTTAGGGTAAGCAATGAAGGCCAGGCCAGGACCTAGAAGGATAAAGAACAGAAGCGGGGAGGGGAAGTGGAGGAGAGGATAGTTAGCAGTGATAAATCATATGCACCTTTTGATCCATGCCGCTTCATTGCGCACACCGGCGTAGATCAAATAGAAAAATAAACAAAACATGCGTGGTAAGACCCTAGGGATCGAAGCAATTCTGGCAGACAAATTATAACCACTGAGGCTGCAAATATTGTTATTGAATTTTCTTGTGTTTTTTCTTAGCTTCTTGAAATTAACCAGACAGGAAACCTTCTAACAAATTCATACGCAACGAGTACTTTAAAAGACTAAAAAGTTTATCTTTACGTAATGCTGTTTAGATATAAACAGCAATAAGAGAAACAGGCAACTGCCTCCTCTTGACAAAGCATCTTGTGGGCAATCTTTGCGAACTTGGCATTGCAAAACCCATTTAACAAACATGAACCGAACAGCAACATTTGTCCAAAATCGTAGCAAACAAATTATATGATAATGTCTCTGTCCAAGTAAAAAAAAATGTTTCCTTTTCAGGACCAGGTTTCGGCATTTAAGCAAACGGGACCCAGGCCACACCTAGAAGAAAACCTTCCGAGACAAGCTATGTGCTTTGCTTACCTTTCATGATGTTTTCGTTAAACGATATATATACAATACGGTCGTATACTGCAACTCAACTGAGCGAGTCCTGTGGCTAACTATGCCAATCATATTCTCCTCCAGAGTAAGTAAGTTTAAAATGAGATGCGATGTATAAACACGGCCATAAAGATTTATTCTTTTAACACAATGTCAAGTCAAGCTGAGCATGCCAAAGTCTCCTTAGAGGCAAGAAATAGCATTGCAGAGGAAATAAACATTGAGAAAGGGAGCTGGTGAATCAGTCGATCCGTCAAATAACTTCACCTCATTAATCTAGCATTGAAAGGTGAACCAGCAGAGCAAATGTAAGAATTCTAAATCTGAATGGAGAGAGCATGTGAAATGAAGAGCTTGATCGTTGAAGATCTGAACAATTGTCCAATATGGTCTACAGGGTGGAGGAAAAGAACAAATACATTCTGTTCAGAACAGCAGCCAAACATCACAAATAGCTGTTGGAAACATGAAAGCAAAATGCATGTAACAAAACAGGCCAGCATTCCAAAAAATAAATAAATAAATAAAAATCCTGGAACCATAAATTTATATTTGTTCTGTGAGCTTGGCACAAGATTTTTTTTATTTCTTAGTCATTTTCCCCCTTAATATCTGCAGAAACAGGCTTGAGGATCTCTAACAGAGCTGTTTCAGACTAACTGTAGACTCTCCATCGTTAGTGGACTGGACAAGATCCAATCAAGGGCTCAGCATTCCCAGGGTCTCCATGCACATCCTCCTAATTTAACTCCATAGTTTGTTTGACGAATCCAACTGGAGAGAGAATTGCTCCCGGGTGATTTATTCCATTAACAACTACATCTTCTGCGTGTTTAGTTATTAATTAGAATTTTGCATTGTTGTCTCCGAGTTTTGTCGCCGTTGTTTTTATGACCTTTAACTCATTTTGGGTTTTTTTGTTTGGTTTTTTTTTATCTGAAGTAACAGTGCCCACCATCACTGCTACTTTTACCCTCGTACCTGACTCTGCCACATCGGCAATGTCCACCCCTTGCTCTTGTGCCATGAAGCCCAGGATGGAAAATATTGCGAAGCCAGACACAAAACTGGTAGCGCTGTTCAGGCCTCCCAGCAGCAAACAGTCCCTATGTCACACATATGTCATGGAGCTTGTTAATTAACACAAAAGGAACCTAAGTTCCCACTTTTTTGCCTGTTGACTGGACTAATCCCACGGCCCCATTCCCCGTGGTGAGGACCCTCACCTGTAGCAGTTGTATTTGTACTTGTTGTAGCTCCCCAGTGATGTCATTGCTCCCAGACAAATAGCATAGGAAAAGAAGATCTGTGTCCCTGCATCAATCCAAACCTACACCAAAAAAAAAAGAAGACATAGTAATGATTTATAATAGGTTACTAGTTTGTTTACATTACTTGCATTACAACGTGTATGATGTTGGATGCTTGCATTGCCTGCAAAATGACTCATGTTACCATACCAGTCTGATTGTATAGAGTTGTCCCTTAACACATGTTATTATTTTAATTTGCTTTCCTATCCGTCTTCAAGGTGATGCATTGCTCCAAGAGGGCGCGAGTTCTTACCACAGGATCTTGAAGACGGGTGACATTTGGATACAGATAGAATTTGATTCCTTCGGCTGCTCCAGGAAGTGTGACTCCCCGGATCAGGAGGATAGCCAGCATGACAAAAGGGAAAGTTGCTGTGATGTACACAACCTAAAATAAAAGTATATGTTGATGTGGATTAAATATGAATTCAGGGCAAAGTCTGCAACTAGAAAAATTTCCAGTATAAGTAGCAAACGCTGAACATTCCAGGGCAACCACTGAAAACGCATCATCATCATTTATTCGTTTAATAATTGAGCCAAAATTGGACAACGTCCACAATGTAGAGTAGTGATGCAGCTATGGCTCATGATTCGAGGATTTAGCAGGATTGCTGGGATTCGTTACACTCCGAAACCTCCCACAAATAACAGCAATCAAAAATAGGGTAGAAAATACAGCTTTAGAATGTTCTAGGTAGTTGCTTGGTAGTCTTTGAGGAACAAATCAAGGGGAATTAATAGGGGAAGATCATTTGTGGTGACCATTTTGGTGAAGCTGCTCTACATGTATGTAAACAAAACCTCATCTAGCGTACTATCCATGCTAAGATGCTAAGAGTTGATTGCAGAAAGGTATATCGTGTACGCAATATACACTCGCCTGAGAAATAATTCATGAAGCAAGTAGTGTAATAGAGCTCGATTAAAAGACTGCGGAATTTATCCTCACCTTTCCTGTAGACTTCACCCCCTTCCATATGCAAAAGAAACAGATGACCCACATTGCAAGGAGACAGAGAGCTAGGTCCCATTTAACAGGGCCCATGTCCTCGATGCCGTCAGAAATACTAAGAACGTTGCGCCTGTAGAAACACAAGACACCTGTGAGCCATTTTACGAACAACAAGAGTCTTCTTTGAGATCAACAATACGGATGATGAAGGAAGGCATGCTCGAATGAATGTTTGAGGCCAAATCAAAACAAGCAGCCAGATAGAGTAGAATGGACAAGGCTAGTTTATGGCTCCAGATTCAGCCAGTCCTCTCTAGCCCCTTTACTATATAATTAGTTTATGTGAGCTGAGTGTGTGTTAAGCCAAACCAGTTCAGCAAACACAGCAAGGACCGGGTTGTAAATGCGTTGTTGCTGAAGGTTATTGAGGACACCTGCTATTTGACGCACAGTCAAAATAGCATTATACATTACAGGTCTATGCCAGTTGTGGGAAATCTTACGCCATTTAATTTTTAGCATATGTAAAAAAGCTGGAGCCATATTGTTGCCATAAATCATAAGAGATAACACAAGAAATAAGCACCATCTAACATTTAACACTTACTCCCAGAACTCAGTGACTGGCGATGTGTAGTCGGAAATATTGACAGTCCCCCCTTGAGTCATGTTCTTCCGGAGTGTGTCCTCTATACAGGAATCTGTGTTCCAACTATTTTTGCAGCTGGCCCAGGGAAGGTCAGGATGGAAGGACTGGAACAGGTAGTACAAGCCCCAAGCCAAAATCACAATGTAGTAGATGTTCAGCAGGGAAACAATCACAATGGAAGCATAGCCGATACCTGCATAAGAATAGTGCAAACATCAACAGTTACTGAGGTATAATCAACAGAAGCTAGATGGTGGCCTGAGGGGAAAGTTCCCGAAAGGATATCAGGGAAGGACTCTTTTCTGTGCTGAGAAATAACACGGCCCACAACTTTTGTCATTCAAATTAGGCAAATGTTTTCATCAAGTGATTTGTCTCTCAGAAGTGAACTGGAAACAAGCTGTTAGGAAACAGCCGAAGACAGAAACAAATTGCTAGTTGACGCATGCAGCTAATCTGAACAGGAGACATGTTGCTGTTATCAAGACCTAGCAGGTTAATTTCACTAATCATTAAATCCTGTTACCTATTTTAACAACAGTATAAACAAACAATACAGTGCAATCCCTTACTGAACCTCTGTAAACCTTTCCTGAAACAGATTCGCTATGTAGCCAGTCCTTGAAAAGTGTTGCTTCAGTGAACCACAATAACCAGCATTGTACAAAGTACCCATATTAATTAGAACCAAGCATGTGAATGAGCAACTGTTTGAACTGTACTGTGCTTACACAGCAAGCACTGTTTGAGTCCATGTTTAGCTGGGAGGAAAGCTGTACACATTGGTGCAAATCTGTTGCTCTCTTAAAGCTAGGCGGTTGTTGGGAAGAACGTGAAAAAGTGGAACATTAAATGAGCATTACACATTATACATCATAGGAAGATATTAAGATATGTTTGCTCCTTCGAGCAAAAATCTCCATAAATATTCATGATTTTGCATTTCCGCCTGACAAGTATATAGAAAATATCAATGTGCAAATAAAACACTGTTGGGAAAGAAGGACTCGAAGCACTAAAAATGAACGAATGTCTAGACAGCAGGCAAGGTGGCCGGTTTCAAGCTGTGACATTATCAAGGTGTTATTATGAAGTCCTTGTCCCAATGACAAGCGACATGATAGTGAACAAAAACAGTTACTGTCTGTTTTGTGTACTTTACTTTCTTGGTTAGAGTGACCGCTTCCTTGGACTCAATAATGTGCTCAATCTCATTGCTAGTCATCACTTTCATGTTTTGCCACTCTGCTGCCATGGCGACACTGAAATTAGCACACTGTGTATGCTACATGCGCTCAAGGTCTGGCTGGACATGTGTGTGTCAGTAACTGTTCATCTGAGCTCATGATGAAAAAGCGTTTGTAAATGGACTGCTCAGTCCAGGAGAGGTGTAAAAAAAAAAATAAAATAAAATAAGATAAAGATTTTTTTTTTTTCTAAAGGTAGTAGACATGGTCACAGAAAATAGAAGAAACTCAGCTTCAATGGGAAATTATGATTTTAAATACTAGACAAGGATCATCATATTTGTGCTCCATGTTTAAAAGTCAGTGGCTATTAGCGATTGATTTCTTCCTTCTTTCCCATGCCTTAGTCCCTAAGGAGAACATGGTGATTTCCTTTCTGATGTGTGTACCTCTATTGTAGCCAAATTATAACATTGGTTGTGCTAGACCATTTTCCACTTCCTCTAAGCTTGCTTTGCCTAAATGTTCAGGTTTAGCACAATATATTGTGTTCAATCAGTCACTATTTAAACATTTTTTAGTCAAACTTGATACTCACCAGTGAAGATAGGGCAGATTTTTTCCCAACAAGTGATTCCTCCCTGAGAAGTGAATTGGCCAAGAGCCACCTCCAGAAAAAACACAGGTAGGCCTCCACCGAACAGGAAAATGAAGTATGGGATGAGAAATGCTCCTACACATAAACAAGACAGGGCATATTCACATCATTCAATCCTATTAACCCTAAAGACAATAGTGTATTAAGATTCTTTAACCCAACCTCAGTCAACTATGTCAGTGTTTCGCTGAAACTGTTCCTCTTTCAATGTGTTTCCTGTCAGCTTGTGTATTTCTCCAAATATGGCCTTGTGATACTCTGAACAGTGATAGGGGTGCTAGTGACGCTCAACACGAGCGACTCAGCAAAGCTACTGCTCAATTCAAAGTGCTTTGATACTGAATTTAAATTCTGGTTATTCACGCATTCGTTTTGTTGGACGTAATACCGCAAAACGGCTTCCTTTCCGAGCAGACGTGGCTAAATGTGAACCAGTGCAAGACGTTACTTATGAAATTATTTCCTGTATTGGTTGTCTGCAACTAAAGGCCAAGATAAACAAACCCTTAACTTACCTCCACCATTCTTATAGCAGAGGTATGGGAAACGCCAGACATTTCCTAAACCGACAAAGCCTCCAGCCACTGACAGAAGAAAGTCAAGTTTGCTGGCCCATTTCTCCCGCTGAGGATGTTTGCCCTCAGCTTCATCTTCAGGTCGGGTGCCAGGGCTTTTTCCCGGGGATGGCTTCAGCGTGTCCTTATGGAAGTCCTTCAGACATTGAAGCTTCTCTTTTTGTGCCATGCTGTCGAAGAGAGCAAAAAATGGAACACAAATTTTGTTAAACTTGGTGATTTGGTAAGAATTAAGCTTAGGCCCTGTCTGCATGATGTGATAAGCCGAAACAAGATATGACAGTACATACTAGACAAGTAAAGACACAGCACAAGTGGAAAAAAATGTAGTCAATGTAATTTTCTAAAACTTGACTATGTGCCCTGACATGAGGGTAGAAACTCCAAGCTGAGCATGTGCAACAAATGTTTTTGGAGTGCTCGGGCTCTTTAATTAACACAGCGCTTATGTGTCAAGGCACTTTTTCAAAGAGGGAATTGTTATTACTGGCGCAGGGTGTACAGTTTCAAAGCACTGGCCAAAAGCACCACGGAGAAGCCCGGATCCGATCGCAAAAAAAAAAAAAAATATCCAGATAAAGATGTCAGAAATGCTCTGGCACCCTTTAGCCTAGACCTCTTTTAACATGGCACAAATAAAACTAACTGAAGTCCCCATTTGCAAGTTAGCGCATTTAAACAGCGTTTTGAAACAATCTACTTTTTATTTCCCCTTCGAGAAAACACACACATAAATAATCTATTGTGTGTCTGAGAGGCAAGAAATAAAACTGCAGTGCAATGAAAAAAATCTTTGGCTTTTTTTTTTTATCCAATTTATGTCCTTTTAAAAGACAGTACAAATGCTCATAGGCACAATGTCCAGCATTCTCCATGTATTAGTCAGTCTTTGCTTCTATGCCTAGCATTAACTCGGATCTTTTTGCTACAGTGATAAGAATCTCATATCTGTAAAAAGTATAAACCTGCATGGAAAAAGTCCACCGTCACCATTAACCACTGCACACAAGCCCTTTTGACTATTAAGTGATTCTACATACTTTCAGAACTTCAGAAACGTTGCAGCTTTTTAGAACACATTACATCACATTACATAATTTACTACTGCCCCTCTCTCATTCCACTAAACACTGGAAATGAAAGAAATGAGTTGAATATCCCATTTCCTGTTTCACAATTCCTGACTTGTTTCATGAAGAAATAAATAAACTAATTCTTGCTAATTTAACATTACGAAACGTTTTCACGATTCAAATGAAAGCTTGGTGTCAATCGTTTCTGTCGGCTAGCCAAGACTTTTTTTTTTTTTGCCATCTCCATACACTTACATCTCCTTCATGGCTGTGATAGAATGGTGTATGTTGTTCTCTGTCCGCTGTCACCATGCCTCTGCTGCCACAGCCTAAATGGAAGAGTAAGCCCTGATTGACAGTCAAACCCTTCACCCCCCCCCTTCTTAGTCTAAGACAATTAAATACTATCAGCAGATCGGGCTTTTGGAGTGGAGGATGACACGGACTCGGACAGTAAATTTCCACTGCTCAAAAGATTTAGCGTCACGCGTGTCCTTGCCTCTCACTGTAACCCGAGCACTGGACAGGAGTAAGGGGACGGGCCAGCGCCAGCACCAGCAATCCTCACCTCTGTTTCATTTTTTTTCTAGCTGTTGAGGATCTGCTGGCTATTTAAATCTTCTGTTGTCATCCTACAGCTTTTCATAGCTTTTCTAGCAACACCTCACAGCTCGGTTATTAACGTCAGACTTAAGCAGAGGATTCCAAAGGATGGCTGTCACTTAAAGACGTAATATACAGAACTATTTTGGAAAGTTCCAAGTCTTAATATTAGATTGTTTTGAGTGTGTTCAAAGTTTACATTTCAAACTTTATAAGCAACTAAATAAATCATCAAATAAGGCAGTAGAATTTGGTTCAAAATATAAAAATGTTTGTGCGCTTTAGGTGGCATCCGACGAGGTTTATTCATGAAAGGTTATTCGATAGGAGAGCTTAGATTTCTGGGATGCAGCTGTGTTGCTCCCTCTTCAGTTTAAAGTGAAAATCAAAAACAAGGCCTGCTCAGCTACCACAAATCCCCAAGGAGCTCCTAATTAGAAACGATTTGCTTTGGTAAAGTTATAGCTCAATGAATGGAGCAAAAAAAAAAAGGCAAGTCCCAGTTCCTCACAGCTCTGCCTCATTGCCTGCTTCTGTCTGAGGATCATGCAATTAAAAAGGCCAGTGCCAGGCAATGGTCCTGGCTACTGAGGGAGACTTCACGTCTGTCGTCCATGTGAGGTTTGTTACATAACCACTATTTTAAACCCATGCCCGTTTCCTGAGGGCCCTCGCATTAAACGCTTTCCTTCCCTCTTTCACAACTTTTTTTCCCCCTGCACACTGCACAACATGCTTCTGAACCTCGACTCGCACAAGCCTTCAGTTTTACAAGAGATCACTTGAAAAATTCCAAGGTTGGATCCAAGCTAATCTGAGTTGTAATTGACAAGAGCAAGAGGCAACAGGACACTAACTGCTGGTTAATGCCCTTGGGTAAACTCCAGTGCTCTTTGCCCAACTTCCGCTATCCCACTTTAGTTTACGCCTTCAAATCGAATGCTAATGATTATGTAAACAGAGACTTCTTCTTTTGATAATGTAAACAGAGTAAGGGCTACAAATGGACCAATTTCACCCATGAACTAAGTCTCCTAGATACGGAGGTTACAAGTTATGTCCCATTGTCACAGTGAGGACGCTCAGGTTCTTTGCAAGCATTAAAGGATTTGTTTAAACCAAATGCAAACAAATGGGTTGGTAATATTTATTTTTTTTAAAAATGGTAGCTATAAGGAAAAAACATCGCGAACAGATGAACTAGTCCTGCGGCAAAGCACATTCAAGTTATGTCCTGTAATAACCTTGGGCATCTTGTAAATAACCTTGGCGTATAACTGCTAATAACTCAGAGCTGTACTGCCCATGAACTTTTTTTTTTTGTTTGTTTATCATCTCTGTCAGAAAACAGAACGATTCGGTTAACTTTTTTTTTTTTTTTTTACCAAATTCGACACACCGACTATTTTATCTAGTCGGAGATCTCGTTTGTTCTGAATTCAAAACAAAACGAGATTTCTTCCGGCTAAAATACAGTTGTGTTATTTGAATGATAAAGAGAGCTACAGCGCTCCGCCTGGTACTATTGGCATCGGATTCATGTTTTTCCCTTTTAGTCTTCTAGAACTTGCCATGCACCAATGGGCCAGCACACAAATTACTGGATGGTGAATCACAAAAATGGCAAGAGCATTAAAAAAATAAATAAAAATAAATAAATAATAATAAAAGAAGACAAGGCCCTATTAAGAGTTTACCTGTCACCATTTAGCCCATCCTCTAGTGAAGACATGGAATCAGAAGCAGGTAGATGTTCCAGCTTGACTTAGATGTTCAGTGAGCACTGCTCAGCTCCCAGAAAGAAAATGAACCCAAAAACATACCAGTGCAAGAGTTAGGGGCTTTTGCCACCTTCTTAGAATGAGGTGCAACCTTTAAATTGCCTTGAGGCCAGAAAAAGGAGGGAGTTTGGGTGATGGGGGAGTGGAGCAGGGCAGCTAAAGACTTTGGGGTTTGACTCATTCATGGCAAAAAAAAAAAGGAGAAAGACAAAAGCAGTGTTTTTGTGGTAGGAGGAGGAGATGGCCGGTTGCCAGCGATGTGCCCTAGTCTTAGGCAAATGCACAGTACAGTGTAGACAACTTATTTAGTGAACTTGACATTTAGGGGATTTGTTACATGCTGAAACCCTAATGATTTTATTTTGGTTCATTTTTTACCACATCATAGGCAACCACAAGATGCAACAGTAACCAAAACACTTGCCCCAAAGAAAACCATTCATGATTTACAATTTGACATGCATTTTTGTTTCCTTCGTGATTGACTGTTCTGTCTTCTAATAACGTGTCACACCTGATGACATCAGACTTGGGCCATGACACATGTGTCAGGTATACGTAGGTGCTTTGGCGTACGATAAGCGATCAAACACCCCATCACCATGCTCTAGGAGATGAGAAACATCTGGATCAGCATGCCAGCATACTCCATATATAATACAGTATAGATCATTATAGATAAAACAAAAACAAAAATGCTAAAAGGTCTTATTATTGTGTAAAAAAAAAAAAATAATTGCACAGGTTCCAAAAATCCCTCAATTTTTAAATAGGATTTGAGTCGTTTAAGTGTGAAAGATTTGCCTATTCTCAGTATTTACACACACACACACACACACACACTTTATTTATTTATTTACATATATAAAATGTACATATATACAATGTGTGTTAAACACTGGGCAGGAGGGAGGGTTAATCCAGATGCTTACAGTACTTTAATAGAGAACAGGGACAGGATTAACGTGTATGTAACTATGAGGAAGTTGAATTGAGTGGTGTCATGTCAAAACTGCAGACACGCTCAAAAAGTGTTTCTATTTTCTCCTAGGTGTTTTTTTAAGCATGCAAAAAAATTATCTTTTAAGTATATATAAATTTATATCAAAGTTAGATAGAGAGATAGATAGATAGATAGATATACAGAGAGAGAGAGAGAGAGAGAGAGAGAGAGAGAGAGAGAGAGAGAGAGAGAGGAAGAAGAAGGTATATAGTAGAAGTTATAATGTAGTTAAGGACAGCAACAGGACCTTGTATGCCCCCGAAATCTGAAAGGCGGGCGACCCATCTCTCTCTCTCTTTCTCTTTCTCTTCTCTCTCTCTCTCTCTCTCTCTCTCTCTCTCTCTCTTTTTTTTCTCTCTCTCTGCGCGCACGCGCACCTTTCCTCCATTAATTCATTGCAAGGGACTGAAAATAGAGCGAGACTGAGGCAGGTTAAACTCCGCGATTGCGAGAATGACAGTAAATCCAACATGCGCGCGACTTAGCGCGCGTCCCCTGAACTTCTCATCTCACCAATAAGAGCCAACATCACTTCATGCATAAGCTTTAATAAAACCTGTACATGCAAAAGTCTCTAAAAAAGCAAAACTGCTAATGCTTTATGATTTTTTTTTATTATTTTTCTTATGTTTCCTATTATAATATTAACAGAACAGAAAATAAAAAGTGCAAAAAGTGGAAAAAAGTGCAGTTACTTCCTGCCAAGGTACAACTAAATCTATGCGTGTGTGTGTGTGTGTGTGTGTGTGTATCAGCTATCTGCATACAAGCCAAACAATAATTATATGCTTATGAAAATAATGTGCCTATAGTTTAAACAGTCTTAAATCATTTCTTACCTCTTCTGATTTTTGTCCTTTTTTATTCCTATAAAAGTGTCTCCAGTGTCTCCTTTGTGCCTCTTGTGTCTCGTGCGACGCTGAATTGGATGTGTCGCGGTAAATTGAATTTATAAGCCTTTATTTCCGACCTTTGTCTCTTGAAATGGGTGACCAATAGACATCGGCATGAGTGGAAAAACACCGGCCAGCCTCTCGGTGCAACAGAAGGAGAGACGTGAGCGTCTTCTTAAAGAGACACGAGCCATTTTTCCGAGTCGCTCGTGAAGCTCGCGCGCTGCGCTCAAATGTCCTACAGGTCAGAGAAGGCGGTGCACGTGCGCATCCAACCCACGTCTGTTCACTCAGACTTTAAAGTTTGCAAAAAAAAAGATGCATTTTTAACTAAAACAAAAACAATATTCTTATTTGTTTATATTCTTGTCTATTCACATCTATACTTTTAAAGTTTATTCTCATATTTTTTTTGTTTTTATTATATTTTCTTATAATTTAATAATAATAATAATAATAATAAAAACAATATTCAGAGAAAAGTACTGCATGCATGCTCAGAAGGTTTTTAGAAGTCTCCAGATGGCATCATGGGCAAGGATTTTGCATCTTCCTTTTACTGTTGATAGATTTCTTTCGCTGATCATTTGCATGTGTTATATTGAGCATTAATTATTACTGATGATATTTGGAATAGAATAAAATAACTATCAGATTAACACTATAATGTCATTTCAGGCCACAAAATATTTATATATTAGCAAAATACTATAATTTCTATCAAGAATATTTGGAAAATAAGCACAGAGGCAACAGATACAGGTCTTACATTTCTATTTATTTTGTTTTGTTTGCTTTTTTGTTAAAAATTTAAAATAAGTAGTGCAAGGTGAGGTGGGAAGTAACGACGTACAAATTCTGTACTTTGCCACTGTACGTAAGTAGATTTTTCTGGTAGCAGTATTTTACTTCACTATTTATTTTTCGAATAACTTTAATGGCTTTACTTTCACCCATTACAATTATAACACAAATATCTTTACTTTCGACTTCTTACATTTTCAAAACAGGCTTGTTACTTTACTTTTAATCTATTTGGTGACATGTCAATATTTTTTCTTCTCATTGCACGCCGTTTTTAGTCCATTAACCTATTTCCTGTCATTGCACGGCTTTTTAAATCTAACACTAGTGTACCTGGCTTTCAGACTCCACAGATGTAGGCTAGTTTACGAAGCTAACAATGAGCATGGCAGAACGCAACAAGAAGTCTGGGGTTAACGTGGATGAGAGAGAACAGAGACATTCCTGATCACCTGATCACCTGATCATCATCATCATCATCATCTTACATTTACATTTACATTTGCGGCATTTAGCAGACGCCCTTATCCAGAGCGACGTACAAAAGTGCTTTAAATCTCTAGTAGTGAATAAATCTACACTAGTACGCAAGAATACAAACTCAATATAAATATAACTCGAATTCTACAAACTTGGAAAGTGCTAATTTAAGTATTTCAGGAAGAGGTAGGTCTTCAGTCGTCGCTTAAAGATAATCAGGGACTCTGCTGTACGGACATCTAGGGGAAGTTCATTCCACCACCTCGGTGCCAGAACAGAGAAGAGCCTTGAATTGTACTTACCTCTCAATCTGAGAGAAGGTGGTACCAGTCGAGCAGTGCTGGAGGATCTCAGACAGCGTGGTGCAGTGCGAGATGTGATGAGGTCACTGAGGTAAGATGGTGCTGGTCCATTTTTGGCCTTGTAGGCAAGCATCAGTGTTTTGAATCTGATACGTGCAGCTACTGGAAGCCAGTGAAGGGAGCGCAGCAATGGGGTGGTGTGGGAAAACTTGGGCTGATTGAACACAAGTCGTGCAGCTGCATTTTGGATCATTTGCAGTGGACGAATAGCGTTCAGGGAGAGACCTGCCAGCAGAGAGTTGCAGTAGTCCAGTCTTGAAATGACAAGAGACTGAACAAGCAACTGGGCAGCCTGTATGGACAGAAATGGTCGAATCCTTCGGATGTTATAGAGAAGAAATCGACAAGAACGAGCAACATTAGCGACATGTGGGAAAAAAGACAGTTCATTGTCCATAGTTACCCCAAGGTTACGAGCAGTGGCTGAAGGGGAGAGCAGAGAGTCATGAAGTGTTATTTGTAGATCTTGACCTGGAGATGAATCACCTGGGATGACCAGCAGTTCTGTTTTGCTGGGGTTGAGTTTAAGTTGGTGAGCCCTCATCCATAAAGATATGTCTGACAAGCATGCTGAGATCCGAGCGGAAGCTGTGGTATCTGATGGAGGGAAAGAAAAGATGAGTTGAGTGTCATCTGCATAGCAGTGATAAGAAAACCCATGTGAGGATATGACTTCACCAATGGAGTGGGTATAGAGGGAGAAAAGGAGGGGACCAAGTACCGAGCCTTGTGGGACACCGGTGGTAAGTCTGCATGGGGCAGATGTGGATCCCCTCCATGTTACCTGGTATGAGCGACCTTCCAGGTAGGAAGCAAACCATTTCCATGCTGTTCCGCAAATACCAAGGCTCTTGAGGGTTGACAAAAGTGTCTTGTGGTTGACTGTGTCGAATGCTGCTGAAAGGTCCAAAAAGATAAGTACAGATGACAGCTTGGCTGCCCGAGCAGCATGTAGTTTCTCAGAAACAGCCAATAGTGCCGTCTCTGTGGAATGTGCCGCTTTGAACCCAGACTGGTTCGGATCGTGGAGGTTGTTCTGTGAGAGATAGACAGACAGTTGGTTAAAAACAGTGCGTTCCAGAGATTTAGGAAAGGAGTGATACCGGTCTGTAGTTGTTGATGTCTGATGGATCCAGAGCCGGTTTCTTCAAGATAGGAATGACCCTTGCTTGCTTGAAGGTAGTTGGTACATAGCCAGATGTTAATGACCCATTGATGATTGTGGAGATGAACGGCAGGAGATCTTGTGCGATGGTCTGGAGCGTAGTTGAAGGGATTGGATCCAGAGGACAGGTGGTGGGATTGCAGGATCGGATGACTTGCAGTATCTCATCTTCTGTTAGGGTTGAGAAGCTTGACAGAGACGTAGTGGATTGTTGGCTGTGTTGTGTAGTCATTGTTGGAGAGGAAGTGAAGGTCTGGCAGATTTTCCTAATCTTCTCATCATAGAAGGAGGCAAAGTCATTAGCAGTCAGGGAGGATGGAGCAGGTGCAGCTGGGGGGTTTAGTAGAGAAGAGAAGATGTTGTGAAGCTTACGGGGATCTTGTGCAGAGGCCTCAAGCTTTTCCTTGTAGAAGGTAGTTTTGGCAGAAGTCACCTCCAAAGAAAATCTGGTCAGGAGTGCACGGTAAGATGAGAGGTCTACATCAAGCTGTGATTTTTTCCACTTCCTCTCTGCAGATCGGAGTTCTCGTCGACTACTGCGCAAAACTTCTGACAGCCACGGTGTGGGACAAGAAGTCTTCCTGGGTTTTGTAGTCAAGGGACAAAGGAGGTCCATGGTTGAGGAAAGAGATGAGAGGAAGGAGTCCGTAGCAACGTCTAAGGGTAGAGAGGAAAAGGAGACGGGGTCAGGAAGAGATGAAAGAGTACATGAAGTTACAGAGTAGGGAGAGATAGAGTGGAGGTTAGGACGAATAAGAGAGACATGCAAATTATTTTTAGGTTGAATAGGAAGAGTGATTAAAAAGGAAACCAGGTGATGATCAGAGATTGGAAGTGGAGTGGCAGTCATGTCTGTAGCTGGAGTAGGACGGGTGAAAACCAGGTCCAGGACATTTCCTCCCTTGTGTGTTGGAGGGCAGCTGTTAAATGTCAAGGAGAAGGTATTCAGAAGAGGCAAGAGGCAAGATGACTGAAGTTTGTCGGATGGGAGGTTGAAGTCACCAAGAACTGTCAGAGGGGAGCCGTCAGAGGGGAAATTACTGAGGAGTGTGTCCATCTCTTCTAGGAAGTCCCCAAGGGGACCAGGAGGGCGGTAGATGACAATGATGAAAAGGTTGATTGAAGAGGTAACTGAAACTGCATGAAATTCAAAAGAAGACATGGTTAAATGAGACAAAGGTAGAGGTGTGAAACACCATCTTTTCTCTGCTTGGTGGTTGTTCAGCCTGAATACATTCATTAGATAACAAAATTTCATTTTCTATTAATATATTCATTAATGCTGTCAAAAGTAACGCATCATTAACGCGTTAACGCGAATTCATTTTAACGTCACTGATGCAGCGCGCATTTCTGTTTGACCATTTTAATTAAAAATATGAATGAATATATAAAAGTACAGTACAGACCAAAAGTTTGGACACACCTTCTCATTCAAAGAGTTTTCTTTATTTGCATGACTATGAAAATTGTAGAGTCACACTGAAGGCATCAAGGGCTATTTGACCAAGAAGGAGAGTGATGGGGTGCTGCGCCAGATGACCTGGCCTCCACAGTCACCGGACCTGAACCCAATCGAGATGGTTTAGGGGTGAGCTGGACCGCAGAGTGAAGGCAAAAGGGCCAACAAGTGCCAAGCATCTCTCGGGGAACTCCTTCAAGACTGTTGGAAGACCATTTCAGGTGACTACCTCTTGAAGCTCATCAAGAGAATGCCAAGAGTGTGCAAAGCAGTAATCAAAGCAAAAGGTGGCTACATTGAAGAACCTAGAATATGACATTTTTCAGTTGTTTCACACTTTTTTGTTATGTATATAATTCCATATATAATTCCACGTGTTAATTCATAGTTTTGATGCATTCAGTGTGAATCTACAATTTTCATAGTCATGAAAATAAAGAAAACTCTTTGAATGAGAAGGTGTGTCCAAACTTTTGGTCTGTACTGTATATTAAAGTGGCGAGATTAAAACCTTCAGCACAACATACGTTTATTAACGACATTCTTTCTTTACTTAGATATAAAAAACACAACTCCGGCAATTAACCTTCTAGGGTCGACGCATTTTGTGGCATTTTTTTCCTTATAAAGCAAAAACAAACTTGAAAAACTTGTGATTGTACAGATAAGAGCGATATTTTATTTGAATCCATAGATAAAATAATGAAATATTTTAATCGATTGACAACACTAATATTAATATGACATGGCGTCCAGTTACCAGCGCGACACTAAAACAGGTAGTAGTAATGGCTACTTTTTATTAAGTACATTTCAGAGCCCAAACTTCTTCACTTTAACTTAAGTAAAAAATATAATCAGTACTTCAACTTTTACCAGAGTCTTTTAAAACATGAGTATCTCTACTTCTATTTAAGTGAAGGATGTGTGCACTTTTGTCATCTCTGGGTGATTAGTTATGTAATCAACGACAATGCTGATAAGGGGTTGGTCATCCAGAACAATAATGAACAGTTATTAATCCCTTGATACTGGTGTTTAGTGAACTGAACGTGACGTCTCAACAGTGAGATAGTTACAAACATTATTTATTATATAAAATTATGCTTGACATGTTTTTATTCTAATGTTTTTAACATTGAGTCACTAAAGTGGTTTAAAAAGTCACAAATCTAGTGACAAAGTCAGTAAGTTGCCAATAGATCACTCTTTACATATCTACCTTATAAGCATAACATTTTAATTTCAAATGAAAAGAATAAATAATAAATATAATACATGGAAATAAAAATAAAATGGAAATCATCTGGAGAGCCAAAATCATGGCCCTAAACTGGTCTTAAAATTGAGCTTAATTGAGTGTATACAGTGTTTGTCAATTCTTCTTTAGATGATCAGAGAAGAGTTATTTACCATGCAACAAGCAAAGGTTATTGCATAACAATATATGATTAAACATGTTCTATACTGCAAAAAAATGGCCTGCAAATGATGAACAGATTTATGAAATATTGTTGTTATAGCACCACATACATACATACATACATGTTGTTGAGATAATTTATAAGTTGTTTAGGAGCATCTGGTTCCACAACTTCAACTGACAGTATAAGACTGTAGAAAGGACATTACCCATAATCACACACTCCAGCGCTCAAGATATTTCCTACTCTCCGATGTTTACCCAAATAAGGATGGCTACTCTTTTGAGTCTGGTCCCTCTTAAGGTTTCTTCCTCATTCCTCCATCTAAGATAGTTTTTCCTTGCCACAGTCTCCCAGGCATGCTCATCTGAGATACATACATGTAGATTTAAATAGGTAAATAATGTTTTATAATTATTACATTCTGTAAAGCTGCTTTGAGACAGTGTGAATTGTGGAAAGTGCTATAGAAATCAAAATAAACTAAATTCAATTGCATACCCAGGATATTGCAATATTGACAATTTATCATTATGATTATTTTTAATGCTAGGCTTCAAAATTCCAATTTGTGCTGTCAATCATGGTTCATAATTAACAAGCCCACATGACAAAATATATTATACATGTATTTTATTTATAAACTGTAGATTTCAGTCAAAAAAGGCTACAAACAAAAACTCTGACTTTCACCCTAACCTTAACCTTGGAAAGTTTTCCTATGCTTTGGCTCATGCAAATCCTTACAAATTTGCAATCATGACGTCAAGTTGGGAAAAAAAATGGAACATTTTGTTTCTGTGCCAATGTACATAGACTTATACAGAGGAGGAAAACAAAACTGTAATATATGTCTTTCTCTATTTCAGAACATACCAATCTACTGTATTTTCAGAACAAGAGGCATTCCTGGAATCTTCTTTCAAGATACTAATGTTTGTAAATGTTGTGGTATATCCAAAGTGCTGACTTCTGTACATTTAGATTGTACATTTCATCTTAGAAAGTTATCATAAATGTTCAGCTGTGTGCAGATAAAGTCTTATGTAAGGTGAATAATTAGTCAAGGAACTTGACTTGACTTGACTTGACTTGACTAATTTGACCTAAAGGCCTGCTGTTCTATCTTGTAGAGTACAAGAGCATTTGCACATTTTGTATTTATATACATGCATAATGTCACATACTTTACATCTTCAAAAATATATCGCAAGCTTTTTGAAGAATCTACTGGATAATAACAGTAATTATTGTATGCAGTACTTACAATCTAAAATTTATAATTTAAAATGCATACTTTGCTACACAATTGGAATGTGCAATGTCTAAATACATAGTGTATCCTAACATGTAAGCAAAGTCAATATAATGTATTAATCACTTTAATGACTGAGACAAAAACACATGGTGATGATTCTGGAAAACAGCTCACATTACTGTATGTCATGAGACAACATTTTACTGTTAAATGTATTTAAATCATTTAACTTCATCAAACATCACCATTCACAAGTATATAACCAAGTCTTTTTCATGGTTTTTGTTTTCTACTTATAAAAAAAAAAGACAGCAAATTCTAACCATGGACTGTAAGAAATAAATGCATGTTGAAACTCCTTCCTTTTCAATAAGTGAATAGAAATAATATACATTTATAATTCTTTCTTTACCTTTGCTCAAACACCCCACACTTTTGCTGGCCACCAGCTTTCATATCAGTCTACATTATGGTTTTTATTCCAACCAAGCAAGAGCAACACCAAATTCTACCTGTTTAAATCTAACAATTTTCATTTTCAATGACTATCAGGTCTTCCCTTGATTGGTTGGAATAAAAACCTGCACACACAATGGCCCTTTGTGGAAAAGTTTGGACACCACTGCTCTAAGGCCGTATTACTACAGACCTGGGTATGGGCTGTCATGAAGCCACAGAGAATTTCAAACCATAATTTTAAAGAATTCTCCATTTCTATCGTTTCACCAACAAAATTGTAGCATTAGAATGTGTATTATTATGTACAGTACATAAGTACTAATTAAAGGTTGAAGCATAATAAGTAATGGGGTAAGATTGCATGCCACACATACTCAGCCCATTTCTAGTTTATAAAAGCAATCAAAATTGTTGTTCCATAAATTTTATATTTGTAAATTTTCATTTTCTGACTGTACATTTGATAACTCTTACAATTTACACACAAAGTACTTAAATTATTGTCTATGCATCACAATTAGACAGAGAAAGATCAACGATCAGTCAGTTGAACTGTATTGACTTGAGAGTTTACCGACAGAATTTGTGGCTGTTCACACACACGTCAGTTAAGTCAATAAATAAATTAAATTAATTGGGATAATTTGGAGTATATTGCAATAAAATACCATTTTTGCTTGCTTGGTAGGTTTCAGTGAAATCAATTAGCAGCAAGTTGATTAATTTGGTTACATTATGACAAGTTAGCTATCCAACCTAATCACCAAGACCAAGATGTTTTAGACTGTTGATTTTCAAATATATAATAACATTTTACCACCTGTTAATACGCATAAACCACCTGTTTATGTGTTCTAAAAACTGATAACAAAATAATTCCATTCAGATCTTCATCAGATCCAACCAAAACATTTACCTGAAAAATAGGTACTATAGGTAGCAATAGATAAAATAAGGGAAAATAAAAACAATAACCTGGTTGTAAAAGTGTGCACAACCCATAACTAATAGGCATTAAAGCACATTTTGCTTGTAATACAGCACTCAGTCTTTTTTGGTAATGCCATCCAACCTTGTTTTGGCAATTCCACTCTTCATTTCAGAATTGCTAAATCAGATTGTGAGAGGAACTCTTATCCAGAGTGCTTTTGAGTCATTCCCCAGATTGTTGATAATATCTATTTCTGAGCTCCAACTGGGTCATTTTATAATCTTCTGAACCCATGCAACATCTTTTTTTGACCTGCACATATGCCTTGGGTTATTGTCCTGCTGAAATGCGAAATATTTCCTCAGCTGTCTTACAAATGCCTGCAGGGGTTGTGTCATAAAACATTGTTTTTTGGAGCTATACATAATTCCCTTTGTCAGCTAAAGAGATGCTGCCCTATAGCATGATGTTACCACCACCATGCGTCACCATTCTGTAGGCCTGGTGTTTGCATAATAAGCTGGTTTGTTTTTGTGATTTGTTCATTCTTACCACAGTCACATGCCCCATTATAAAAGATTGCACACATGCAACCTTTGTTTTCTTTTATTTCCCTAAATCCTTTCTAATTGTTTCTCACTTCAAGTTTGTTGTTTGCTTTTATACATAATGGTAGAAATTTATCTTAAATGATTTACCACGATTTACAGTTGTGTAAAACATAACTGAATCTCTATCCAGTAAATAAAACTGCCAGGTCTTATTCTAAATGATACAACTTTTTATGATCACCCGGTCATAGAGACGTAACCCTGTGTGAATTACAGGTCACAACTGCCCTGACGGGAAACATGAACTTTCAAGGTTTTAAAAACCCACCTGTTTTCATTATGTCACATTTGTAGCTGTGCTCTGACAGCCATTCATATTAGAAATTTCCACACTGTGGGATGAATAAAGGTATATCTTATCTTATCTTATTAGATTGTACCATTTACACAATGTTATGGGAGCCTGATGACAATAGTACATGCTATTATCTATCAAAGCTCTAAACAAGGTGACAATTTTCCAAGAAATGTATATTGTTTCATCCAGAAATGCTTTAACTTCCAACTTGAGAAATGTATTACTTTAGTATGTCAGGTGAGCATGCTATTTAAAGATATCTAAACTGGATATGCATTTAAACTGGAAATCGCAGCTTCTAGGTTAAATGTCATAATGCATAATAAAGTTTTCTACTACAAAAAACAATCTAATACTATTATTAAAGTCGTTTCAGAAAATACCCAGCCACAACTGTTGTAGTTAGTCAAATAATTAAATTCAATTCAATTTCATTTGTGTAGTGCTTTAAACAATAGACAATGTCTTTAAGCAGCTTTACAGAGACAAATAAAACCATCCCATTTACATGATATCACTGTTGAGAACTCAAAATACTCTTTAAAATAAAAAAAAAAGATGAGAAAAATAATATAACCACATTGTTTGCCTTCCACATTAGCAAGTTCAGCACTTCCTAAATTGTAGTTTAACCTTTACTTTACTGTACAGCATGTGACATGGGGTGTTTATTTCTTTATTTTAAATACAAACTGACTGAAATTCGAGTTTTATAGTTTAAAGTAATTATCATTACTAACATTCCATTATCATATAGTAAATATCGTTCTACTATTCAGGCCATGATTTACTCTAAACAAAGTGGGACATTAAACAATGACTTTTTCTCCTTTAAGGATATTTTAAAACCTAAATATATTCATTAATAAAGTTCCAATATATTGTCACTTTAAAATTCCTAGCAGTTTGCCGACTTAATGAAAAAAAACAATAGGATCAAGCTAGTGTGGAAGCAGTCATGTGGGGATATACAACATCTCTTTTATGAAAGTAATATAGACAGACAAATATGAGTGTTCCTCTATTGGGCCCAGCAACTCAGTACTTTTCCACAGCTGCAAGAGAGGAAGTCATAATAGGGAAGTCACAAGCTCACCCTCAGAGGTGTTTTCTTACTCCTTTTCTTCATTTCAAAAGAATGAAAAGAAAAAAAAGTCATTGTGTAGTAGATGATTTAAAAGTCAGGTTAAGAAGAATAAATAAGTCCACTTTTCTATTTGTATTTGTGAAACAAGATCTCATTTTGTGTGCATGTAATCATCTTGCACCATGTGACATCAAGCCATGTGACAGGAAGATGAGAAAAACAGTTGAGACTGTGGTTTCCTGAAAAAACAGTAACCCTCTGAAAACTGTTATCACATCATGTGGTATGCAGAGTCCAAATACTGCCAAAGGCAAAGCTAACTGACACAACAGAGGAAAAATACAAGCAGGAAATCAGGAACTTGTTCACAACAATGAAAACCAGTAAGGTTTGTGTGCACTGCTGTGGTTGTACACAATAGCGCCAACAGTGGTTCAAGGGCTAAGTCTCAGTGTTGCTGATCAGTAGTCAAGCTATTTAAGTTGCAGCACTGCCAAGCTGCCACTATTGGGCCCTTGAGCGAGGCTCTCAAGTGTATGTACTTAGGTGTGCTGTATGATGGGATATGTAAAAAAAGAATTTTACTGCGTTCTGTATGACAACCTTGCAAAAAAAAAAAAGAAACCATCAGACACATTCTAATATATTCCATGACAAATACCATCCTTTTATCAAACATTTAAACCATTACCAAATTTCCCATCAGTTTTTAAGTTTGTATAAATCATTAAGTCATTACCATCAACCATAGAAACCAGTGGAGAAACGTAGAATGCTACATGCCTCATGCTAAATGATAGTCCCTGTTGGTGTCCAGTAGAAACCAACATGTGATCAAAATTGTTTAATTTGGTCCTAAATGGTATCCACTAGACATAACATGCCACCAATCAAAGGCAACAAATTGCCAGTAGGACCATTACAGAATCCATTAAAACAATGCGATTTCCGTCATAACCATTACAACCGTTAAACAATCTACAAGGGTTTTTCGCTGGTGTTTTTCACTTTTTTATTTCTGTAAAAATAAAAAAAATTACATTTGCAGGCAAGTAAAAGATTTCTTACAATGTATTATACACTAAATTGGTAAGATTATGTTTTAATGAGATAAAGGGTATATTTTGTTTATCTCCCTTTAAAACATTGCTTATCTGTAATATATGATGCACCATAGTTGGAATGCCAGGCTGATATGATTGGACATGATGGAACATGCTGTTATTAAAAAAATTAAGCACAGAGTAAGAGTTTTTTTTATACCCAAATAATCTGCAGATTTTTCTTTATTGAAGAATAAATAGATACATATTTAATGGTTTGTAGTTGTGTCACAAATGTCTTTATGCTTTAGGTCGTGGAAAGATCTTGTTGATTTTGTAGGGGGAGTCGAAAGTTGGAAAGGCCAAACTGGTTCAAGCTGCCAGGATCGTAACTCAATCACTTTTCACCTGCATGGTGAACAGAAAAGAATCTCAGCATGCACAAAACATCAGAGCCTAAGGTAAAAGGGCCAAACAGAAAAAGACCATATTGAGGTTCCACTCCTGTCAGCCAAGAACAAATGTCTTCAGGCTTCTTAGGGAAAAAGAATCGACACCTTGAACCACTAAGAATTAAGAATTAAACACCTCTCTTGGTTTGTAGTCAGGAATCAATTCCCCAGAGATTTGACACTGATGCAGTACTTTAGGAACAAGTAACATGACCGTGCACAAAAAGAATGTCTTGAATATTTACGAGCTAACTGCTGCAGTGTACCTAATAGCTGCACATACAAACAAAGACATGTTACACATTTCCCAGGCCACTTTCTTGTTAATGATGACATTAAATACGAATTCAGGCTGGTGTGGACAAACATTTTGGAAAATTTTTTACAGACATGCCATCAGGATGTGCAAATAAGTATTAAAGGTGCCCTACTTCCCACAATGCTCCTTTGATTCCGTTCTATACAGCACTTCATGTGCTCTGTGCATAGATCTGCATTCTTTCCAGTGTGCATAAGAAAAAAATTTCCATGCATGGTCCTCGTCCATCTAATTTACCCACGTGTCGGCTGAAACACAAAGCCTGAAAGGTGAGTAATTTTACTGACAAATATTTTTTTTCCTATACTTTCTATTCTCTCAGCTTTGTTAGAAAAACATCACACAACCTTTTCCCCAGGTACAACAACAACACATTTAGAACATAAAGTCATGACCTAGAATATAAGAAAGCTAGGTATATTCATGCCTTTTTTCCAGAAAAGAGATTTTTTTTTGTATTCTGAGAAAAAAGACTCTAGAGACATTATTATTATAATGCAAGGTAATTTTACTGTAACAGAGAAATCATTCTCAATCATTTTATTATAACATGGTATCTAATGGTCGATACGTCTTTTGTATCTGAGAACCCAGGAAGCACGAAATCCACAATCTTGCAAGCTTTTTTTTTTTACAGAAAAAAACCTACAAAGCACTGACACTGAAGACTTGTAATATATGTGAATATATTTGTAAAAAAAAAAAGTTTTTCCAGTAAATGAGAGATTGCTTATAAAACAATAACATAAGACATTAATATGAAACTTTGATTTGAATTGCAAGCAAAGCTGCTAGCATAAAAAAATAAGATTTGAGAATTCAACAGTGCGGTGGAATATCAAGCTTGATACTGGAATTTAGTCTAATAGCTTCTTTTCCAGAGAATTTATTACATGTTTACGCCAGTGATATAAGAAAGATACACCCAGAATCCTGTTTCATCTTTGTTTCAGGGTGCCCCGTGTAGGCCATTTGATTTGCCTGCTCATTAGACTATGTGTGTTCTGAAGTTTAACTATCTGTGTACTAGAACATTTTAATGTTATTTTTATTCTTACTGAACTGATCCAGCACTCTGGTATTAGTCCTATGACTGATATTTTTATCCCAACAAAGAATTTCCTTTGAAGTATAACCTTTTGAGCAATTGTTTGAGAGAGTTAAGTTGAGAGAGTAAGATTGTTCCCTGCAGGCTTTTGAACTATACTATATATCTGTAAGACATTTTGAAAAGCAAACTGAATTTATTAGCATTTGAACATTATCAGTGTTCTGTAGCAGTATGCTAAGAGGTCAGTACACTGCATAATATCCTGATGTACTTCTTCAGCACACTGACTCACTTGTGGTGTAGACAATCCAACATACAACAGAGAGTCTAAATATATGTACTTCCTAAAAACAGTTTATGTCCAAAATGCAATGTTACTTCCATTGATAATAAATGTAGATACTGTAGATTTGGATGTAATCATCCATTCTAGAGTTTTCGGTGCTCAGTACAGGACACTTATTCACACATTATGAACATCCATTTCATAGCACTTAGTACTGTTTATCCTTACTCCTCTACACCCGTATACTGTAATTATTCGTAATCCCACTATCCTGTGGCAACAACATGATAATGGTTTCCCAAAACATATTTCATCTCAAACAAATTTCTTCAAATTGCATCTTTGTTTTATCTCAGGGAGTTTTTGCCACTGTCTCGCTTGGCTTTTTCATTAAGCATGACAATCTTTGTTAAAAGTGCTGCAGATTTACCGCACGATCCATCATTACACAATGTTGTTATTTCTGTCCAGCCCAAATAAACTGAAAAAAGGTGACCTTTACGAAGAAGTGCTGCATTCAATCACGGAATACATCCGCACCGAGAGGCTCTAGAGACTTGAGAGAGGGTGAACCTTATGTACACAAACACATGCTAAGTAGGAAGTAGGAAAGCAGCTACAGGAGCTTAAAGACTGAACCAGGTCTGAACAGTCTCTTTCGATATTTCCCAATTCAGTGGTTGTAGAATGAATCAACATATATGAAGCTGTAGAATGTGTAAAACTAGCTACAGAATGCTATATTCTATTCGCTATATAAAATGCACTACAGTATGAGCTGCAAACGCTACAGTATGTCTTTGAACTACGGCAGCACTCAAACCACTATTTGACTGTTAAATGATTAAATGGAAGCCAAACGTTGACTTGTTTGCCTTTCCCTGGCCTTTTTTTCTGGCACAGGTCTACCTAAGCTTATCTGTTTACTCCCTTATTACCATGGCTCAGCTCTCGGCATGTGAGTTTTAGAATCACACTAACATGGGCTGCCAAGAGCCCGAATTAAGCTGAAATAAACAAGCAAACAGGCTCCATTGAAAACAACACTGGGCTCAGGAAGCGGGAGTACAGAGCCCACCTGCTGTGTTGTGTATAAATGATTGGACCTCTATTAACTATGCAAGCACATTTTATCAGTAACGTCTAGTTTGTCTAATATATTTGTAAAGCTAAAAGTTTATAACCCCTATCCATATTTTTTATATAGACTTCTCATCATTTTATTTTATTTATAAGTTATGCACCACAAATTGTGCTATGTATAGTATCACTTATGTCAAGTAAACAGCACAATTTTCCCCTTCAGCGAAGGATAAGATCTGCAGTGAATAGACTGAGCTGATATGTGCCATGAGCACTATGTTTTGCCTACAAATCTCCTTAAGGACTTGGAAGATAAACCCCTGACTTGGAACTCAGACGATCAAATCACTTCGGTTTGTGTGTCCGGTGAGTGCTTGAAGAGGAAACGCAGTCCTTGTTAAAGTACATTGATATGCTCTTTCCACTTCCTTTTGGTCTGGTGGAAGTTAGTTAAACAGGCTTTAAGATAATTTAATATTAAAGTCTTTCTCAGAAATAATCTCTCTATACAATTACTGTGATTGTTAGCAGATTGTCAAGAGTACATGCCCAGGGGTTGGTTTTTTTTCTGTATGTGGGTAAAGAGACAGATTGACAGATTGAGCAGATTTTGTCCGGTTTTCAGGATAGTATGTGTTCATACATACATATTGAATCTGTAACAATATTTATTACATTCATAACGTTATGAATGTAGATTGGGTGTGCAATATTAGGCTTATATAGTTTTATATTTGCATAAATGTTAATTATTTCTATCACTTATAATGACAACGACGACAACAACAACCACAATAATAATAATAATAATAATAATAATAATAATAATAATAATAATAATGATAATGATAATGATAATTGTAACTCAACATTCTAAATCTAATAATAAAAATATATTATTACAATTACTGAATTTAATTGGTTTGCCATGGCAGTGCCTGTACAGCGCTGGACTACGCCCCCCACCAGCCGCTGTATGTCACATGTTCACTGCACACAATGTCACATGACGACAAACATCTAATTGTACTTTAGTCACATACTGTATAGTGTTTCTTGTCAGACTTTAGTCCCTGTCACATTCATTCCAAAGTCTATTTGAATAAATGTGGCACATCATTAATGCTACAGGTCTGAGAACTGTGTTTGACTCTATTGGAATTCATGTCATGTCAGCCTTTTGTCTCAAAAGAGACTTTTCAGGGTCTGTTTGCTCCCTAGAGAATATAGATTTAACACAGAGATTTATTTTCAAACATTTTTTTCATTATGATACAGTGCACTACATTCATGTAAAGTACACTCATAGGCAAACAAAAAAGATGGGATGGAAGTCCAACATGGAAAAATATAAATCTTTATTTGTCTGAACAACAGATGAAATGTAAACACTGCAGATCTGTCTCCTCTATCGATCCTGGTTCCATTGATGAGCTTGTTATGAGCCCTCGATGGGCTGCTTTAGTTGTGGCAGAGAACCAAAAAAATGATAATAATGATAATAATAATAATGAATGAATGATGATATATTATACAAAATATATAATATATATTTTGGAAAATGTACATGTGTGTTACATCAAATATTTTAATCATTATTATGATTTTACCATTGTGTAGAAGCGTTTCCCTCTTTCTAGCTTTTCCCAAAGCACGCCACTGCAGCAGAAGTAAAGACGCTCTCAGGAGTGCTTTTGTTTAATTCATGCTTACAGAGGATTTGTTGTTAAGACCATTCAAAGTAGTACAAACTATTATCATTCGAGTGTTTATTCAAGATTCGGCTTTTGATTGCGGTAAATATAATTTTTTACACCAATTAAAAAAAGCTTTTGAAACACTTAAACTATTATATTCAAAAGTAGGATGACTTAATATCATGATGTGGGATGTTAAAAAAACCTGTCTAATTATCTTTATAATTACTGTCATCTTTCTAAAAGCTAAACTAAGTAATTATCTCTCTGTTATGCTCTTGAATGGTCCAGACCTTCTTTGGATGACAGAATGTGCATTGTTGGCATTTTTTTTTAAATCACCTGGCTTCTAGCCTACTCTTGATTTTGAATGATGTGGGAAGGCAGCCAGGGAGATATTTTCTGGATAGTCATTTACATTGCTGGTGGAAATTAAAATCTTTTCCACAGTCCAACCAAATTGATTGGTAGATTTAAGTGCATATAATAATGATACTGGTTTGCATTAGAAGCAAAATGAAAATTATGCTTGGTTGTAAATTTACAAATGGCAATGCAGTTTACATTTCTGGCTTTTATTTGATCGGGTGCAATAATGTATTATTAATAATCAACCTTATACAAAGTCCATCGATATATAGAATAGCCTTTATTTATCACATATACATTACAGCACAGTGAAATTTGTTCTTCGCATATCCCAGCTAGCTTAGAAGCTGGGGTCAGAGCGCAGGGTCGGCCATGATACGGCACCCCTGGAGCATAGAAGGTTAAGGGCCTTGCTCAAGGGCCCAATAGTGGAAGCTTGGCGATACCGGGGCTTGAAGGTCGGGGGACCTTCCGATCGGTAACCCAGCGCCTTAACCGCTGGAGCTACCACTCCTCCACTACTCCTCCATATGTAGAAGTAGTGATGCCTTTTGTAGAAGTAGATGGTATAGGTTAATAAATGCTAATGAATGGTGTGCTACTAGAGTGACAAATTTTGCTTAGTCATTCTGCTCTGCATTTGCCTCTGTACAAACCAAACAAGGGCATCACGTGTACATGTTTTAGTAAATATATGCGGTACATAGAATTTTTTTACCACAAACCATTTAAAAAAGTTGTGTTAATTATCTTAGTTCTCACGTGCATACACAAATGAATACCAATGACCCATTAAGCTGTAATTTGAGTGTTCACCACAGCTTATTTGCATTTAATAACATGCACAGTTCTCCATAAAAGGTAAAGCTGTCAGGCTAAAAGTGCAAAGTGAGGACAACATGAAAAAAGAAGTTATTTTGACTTCATTTGTCTATGCCAGTTTTTAAAGTAGTTACATCAAAATATAAATAATAATTATTATTTAAATTTTATTTTACTATATTATGAAATTGTACATCCCAGAGGATTCTGGAAATATTCATGCAAACATTACATTTTTTATTTACACGTTCCCTCCAGGTAGACAAATTTTTGCTTCACATTATATATTAACCCAAGGTGCCTGCACTATTCACACACTAGTTATCAGAAGAATCTTGTGCACAAATGCATTTTTGTAGTGTGCTGCAAAAATGCAAGCTGAAAGGTGGTTTTTTTTTAAATCAGGGCACTGATATAAATTCTGGGAAAAAAAATAAATCCCAGGTTTTTGAGGGATAATTTTTGTTTCTTAAGTTAATAAACATGAAAATGTTCCGGGGTCCTCTAGAGGTCATATACAATCTTAAAAACAACACTACATGATTTGGTATTAAAATTATGCTGTGGCCTTTGGATTAAGCACAGCAATGAGATCTCCACCTAAATGTAAAACAAGTGGGACACCAAAGCAGTGTGTTTTTTACAAAGCAACCTAAGATATACATACATGAAGAGTGCTTTGCATGTTTTATACAAATGTCACTTTGCTACTGCTGTGCCTTCTACAAGCTACACTGCTGTAAACATTGATTATGTAATAGAATATATATATATATATATATATATATATATATATATATATATATATATGCATGTGTGTATGCAAGTATTCAGACCCATTACTTAGTACTTAGCGTCTTCAGCAGTAGTTACAGCCTCGAGTCTTTTTGGGTATTACACAACAAGACTTGTATCGTGGAGTTCCAGCCAGTCTTCGCAAATCCTCTCAAGCTGAGTTAGATTGGATAGGAACCGTCGGTGGACAGCCATTTTTAGGTCTCTCCAAAGTAAATGCCCTGGCTGGACCACACTAGAAAGTTCACAGAGTTGTCCTAAGCCACTCCTGTATTCTCATGACTGTGTGCTTAGGGTCGTTGTCATGTTGAAATGTGAACCTTCGGCCCAGTATGAGGTTTTAAGTGTGGAACAGGTTTTTATTGAGGATATCTCTGTACTTTGCTCCATTCAGCTTTACCTCAACTCTGACCAATCTCCTAGTCCCTGCTGCAGAAAAACACCCCCACCTCATTATACTGTCATTATCATGCTTCACCTTTGGGATGGTGCCTGGTTTCCTCCAGACATAACGTTTAGAACATTCCAGAATCCTAAGTTTGGCTCGAGTGACCAGCTTTTAGATGAATCCTGTGAATACTTATGTACATTTTAAATGTACATTTTAAATGTAAATTATGTATTATTTTTCTTTTTAATAAATTTAAAGACATTATGTCATTATGTGTACAGACTGTAGATTAATAAGATTAAATGTAATTTTAAACGATTGTAGTATCAGGCTACAAAAACTAAAAAAACTGAAGAGGGTCTTCTCAATAATAATACTCATCACATGAATTATCTTAAAAATGTTTTTCATTGTGCATTTCATATTTTTCAACTAGAGCCACATTCTAACTCAATAAAAATAAGACCACAAAAAAAAAAGTATTTGAATTCCATCCAAATGTAGTGAAGCTTGATAAAAGCTTGTTAAAAGATAAGTGTGTCCGCTACCAATGTGCTCAAACTGTAAGCAGACATTTTTTTTTTTTACCTCATTTTCAATTTGGGCCAAAAATGCTTCAAATAAAGCGGACTATATCTAATGTTCATGGCACTGTTTGTGACCCTGGTCTAAAGCATTCGATTTTTGCCTTGAGAAAGGAAGCAAAACATGAATGTAAAAGGAGATATAACACATTTTCAACTAGTCAAAAATGTCAAAATCCAATAAACTGTCTGTCAAAGAACAGCATCTACAGGTTAATATTTTTTGAATATAGAATGTATAGATATGTTTATAGATATGTGATCCCAAGCATTAGGTAAATATAACAAAATTCCAGTGATCAATTTGTGAGATTGTAAAGATCACACTGATGGACTAATGTAAGACATTGTATTCGTTGAGCATTTGAGAATTCATTCCAGAAGTTATTGCCAAAAGTAATTAGACATTTTATGAATATACACCCAGAACAGTACTGAAGATGAAAGGTGTTGTGAGAAGTCGGAAAATCGAACCAATATGCTTGTATCAATTAAATAAAATGATGGTGTCTCTGTTGCATTTTTGTATGAGGATCTTTAATGGACTTCCTCACTCACACTGAGTGCAGTCCTGTGTAATAGTTACATCTGTACTTGTATCACGACGAGGTCTGTCAGAAACCCGATTATTTGGTCAAACGCAACACCACGCCCCTTTTTTAATAAGCTGAATTAAAAGATCTAAGACTTTTTCTATGTACACAAAATATCTATTTCTCTCAAATATTGTTCACAAATCTGTCTAAATCTGTGTTAGTGAGCGCTTCTCCTTTGCCGAGAGAATCCATCCACCTCACAGGTGTGGCATATCAAGATGCTGATTAGACAGCATGATTATTGCACAGGTGTGCATTTGGCTGGCCACAAAAAAGGCCACTCTAAAACGTGCAGTTTTATCACACAGCACAATGCCACAGATGTCGCAAGTTTTGAGGGAGCGTGCAATTGGCATGCTGACTAACACAGATTTAGTCAGACTTGTGAACAATATTTGAGAGAAATAGGCCTTTGTGTAGTCTTAGACCTTTGAGTTCATTTAATGAAAAATGGGGGAAAAACCAAAAGTGTTGCGTTTATAATTTTGTTTAGTTAAGAATAAGTATCCCTCCACATGATCATCTCCATATTTAGTAGTGTTACAATCTGGATCTAAAAATTCACTGTATATCAGAGACAGTCACATTTGGCAGGTATTGAAAAAAATGGTTTCTACTGTTATATAACTGTTACATATTCATAGGGAATTGTATTAAATGTTAAAATTATTTGCAGAGATGGCAAAAGTACACACATCCTTTACCCAAGTAGAAGCACAGATACTTATGTTTTAAAATACTCTGGTAGAAGTTGTCCTCAGGTCACGAGTCGACACCGTCAGGATATGTTTATAAGCATGAGCCCCGTCAGACTGGTCATGGGGGTGGTGTAGCAACCATTTATAATGCCTCTCTTAATGTTAGTCAGAAATTAGGATTCAGCTTTAAATCATTTGAAGTTCTTGCTCTTAAAGTTGTACTCGCAGACATACATAGAAAACCCATACTGTCTCTCGCTCTGGCCACCGTGTACAGACCCCCAGGGTCCTACGCTGATTTTCTTCAAGAGTTTGCTAGTTTTCTTGTAGACCTCTTGATCAATTTTGATAAAGTGCTGCTTGTAGGAGATTTTAATATTCATGTAGATGATGTCTAGGATTTTGGAAAATCTTCTGTCGCTGTCCAGTTATGTTCCCACTTACAAGAGAACAATATTTTTGAAGAGGTTCAGTCAGGTTTTAGGCCCCATCATAGCACAGAAACTGCTCTAGTTAAAATCACTAAAGACCTGTTTTTACCTTCAGACCAAGGCTTCATCTCGCTGTTATTTTTACTAGATCTTAGTGCTGCATTCGACACTATAGATCATGATCTCCTCCTAGATCGCTTACAAATTTATATCGGCATTCAGGGACAGGCATTAAGCTGGTTTAAATCCTACCTGTCTAATCGTTACCATGTTGTAGACTTAAATGGAGAGCTATCCAGGTTAATGCTAGTAAATTATGGCGTGCCACAAGGTTCAGTTCTAGGACCCCTGTTTTTCACAATATACATGCTTCCCTTAGGAAATATTATTAGAAGGCATGGAATTAGCTTCCACTGTTATGCTGATCATACCCAGCTATATATCTCATCAAAACCAGGCGATACAGCTCAATTAGCTCGGATAATTGAGTGTATTAATGAATTAAAAGACTGGATGACCCATAACTTTTAACTATTAAATTCTGATAAGACGGAGATTTTGCTCATCAGCCCAAAAACCAGTACACAGAAGCTCCAGCATTTCAACCTTTAGACGGATGTTCTGTAACTACTAGTTCAACGGTAAAAGACCTGGGAGTTATCTTAGACAACAACTTGTCTTTCAAAATCATATCAAACAAGTTACAAAAACAGCCTTCTTCCACCTTAGAAATATTTCTAAGCTAAGAAACATGTTATCTATATCTGACGCTCTGGATAAGGGCGTCTGCTAAATGCCGCAAATGTAAATGTAAATGCAGAGAAGCTCGTCCATGCGTTCATGACCTCCAGAATAGACTATTGTAATGCATTACTAGGTGGATGTCCTGCATCATTAATAAACAAGTTCCAGTTAGTTCAGTATACGGCAGCCAGAGTTCTCACAAGGTCAAGGAAATATGATCATATAACCCCAATCTTATCGTCCCTAAACCTGTTAAGTTTAGAATTGACTACAAACTACTGCTTCTTACTTTTAAAACACTAAATGGTTTAGCTCCCATGTATCTATCCAGTCTTTTAACACGCTACAATCCATCACGCTCCTTGAGATCTCAAAACTCTGGACTTCTAGTAGTTCCTAGAATAGCAAAGTCCACTAAAGCCGGTAGATCATTCTCACATATAGCTCCTAAACTTTGGAATAGTCTTCCTGACAGTGTTCGGAGCTCAGACACACTCTCCCAGTTTAAGTGCAAATTAAAAATGTATCTTTTTAGCAAAGCCTACACATAACACACATTACATCATAACCTTGTGCTCCAGAACATCTGATCAAATGCACATTATCAACTTGTGCTGTTAATATAATGAACAGCAGCTATGCTAATTTCTCTCCACTGCTTCTCTTTCTCACCCCATCCTGAGGTTTGGCCAGCTCCAGTCACGTCCCAAATCATGAAGATTATGGACTTTTAAAGAAATAGATGCGGAACGTGCAAACGTTCCCGTACCACCCAGAGACGTACCAGTCCCAGCTGGATCCCACTTCATGTGTGGAGTTTTGACATTGGACCTCCTGGAGTGTTTAAAGGCTCTGGCATGGAGAAGCTGGTTTTGGATCTGTGATGATCGCAAATGTTGAGTTATTTTATGAGTTGCTCAGTAGCTCCTAGTTTTATAACCATAAAGACTGTATAAGACTGTAGAAAGAACATTACTCATAATCTTACACTCCAGTGTTCATGTTAGTTCTCACTCTTCAGTGTTCTGTATTGTTTAAAGATTTAAAATCACACTCTTGATGTCACCCAAATGAGGACTGGTTCCCCATTTGAGTCTGGTTCCTCTCAAGGTTTCTTCCCCATAACATCTAAGGGAGTTTTTCATTGCCACAGTCGCCATGGCTGCTCATCAGGGATAAATGCACACCACTTACCTTGACTGTTGATTTCTGTAAAGCTGCTTTGAGACAATGTCTGTTGTGAAAAGCGCTATAGAAATAAACTTTACTAACGAGCCTGGTGTGAAAATGTAAGAGGTAGAAAGTACAGATATTTGTGTAAAGAATTTAATGAGTGAAAGTAAAAATAAATAGTGAAGTAATTTACTGATACAAGAAAATCTACTTAAGTACAGTGAAGATGTATTTGTACTTCACTACTTTTTATCTCTAATTATTTGACATTTAAATCAGTCACCCTAAAGCCTGCACATGCAAAGATACACGTACATGAATACATGTCAACAGACACCTCACGCCCACAACACAAGCCAATAGATAACCTGCAGTAAGACATGCTTTTAGTTATACTGTAAATCTCTTTTAAACTGACACTGGCATTAACATGTTTTCTTAGAGCAGTTATTATCTAACCCTTTTATCCTCTGCATTACATGGCGGTATACTGCCATTTATGTGAACCTTGCATGACTAGATTTGGCCACATTGGAATTTTTTACAGGGATTTGACTCATCTAGTTACAACACTGGTGTGAAACAAGTCATACAGTTTTAGATCAGGCTTGATACCATGAAATTATAAAGAAATTTTTAATTCACAAGAACATTTTTGCCATTTTTGTAAACCACATTTAAACTGTATGCAGTGCAATGTAGTGTGCAGGGCAAGATCTCTGCTTCAAGGTCCTCATTTCAATCTTGCATGTTCCTCTGGGTTCTTCACAGGTTTATTGGATATGTATGATTGACTAGATATGAATGAGGGTGTGATGTTTGTGTGCATGGTGCCCTGAGATGTATTGAAATCTCATTCTGGGTGTGTTATACATCATACCCAGTGTTTCCGGTATCCACCATGACCCTGACCTCGATAAAGTGTTCACTGAAGCCAGAAGAACGAATTATGAATTATGCTTTGCGCTACGTTTGGAGTAAATAAATTGATTTTGGTTTATTATTTCGTGGAAACATAAGAGGTTTAACATTAATGATGTCAAGTATGTGCCATGTAAAGTGTGGAAATATTTAATTGATTAGTTTTGTTCTCAACGTATTTCTCAAGAGGAAAAAACCTACATATTGTTAATATAAACAATTAGATAATCCAAAACTGCTTATATAAAATAATTATGCAACCTGCAAAAAAATACATTTAAATACATATACAAAAATATACAGTCAGTGCATGACAGACTCAATGCTACCAGTCATAACTTGTTTCCCCCTGCATAAATGTGGAAGAAAAATTGCATAAGATTTCATACAAATAGAATTAAAAAAAAACTATAACTCTTTCAGCCTCACCACTCTCAGTAACTTTAACCATTAATGACTTTTCGTTCAAAGCCAACATGAACTCATATTAATTTGCATTCATGAGAACATGTGGTCGGATCTTAATTAAAGTTCCAGTTGAATGCGCTTTATTTGATAGAGCCCTCATTTATGATTTACCCAGAAAGGCTCTCCAAATAAAAATTGCTATTAGCTTTACAATCTACAGGCGCTTTTAACATAGCTGGGTGAGTGCTGTGGTATGCTGAGTATGCTGACCACCCAGGCATCATCAGTGGAGAATCTTAGAACAGATGGTCGACGTCACCGAGCTTGACATTATTGAAAGAATGATGTGCGTGCAACTGGTGATAAATATATCTCGGAATGTTAGCAAATGCCAGAGTTAAGCTTATATAGTGACAAGTACAAACATGGCAATAAAACACTAAGACATTGATGATCACATATAGAAAAACACTGGATGATTGCCAGATTGAAACATTTAACAAAATGACAATCATGAATGATCCATGTCTGTCACTGAGCACTTTTCTGTAAGTATGCGTAATAGTTTTTTGCCTATTACAAAGCTTTGTGTCAAGGTTGAACTATAATGGATTCATAATTGTCAAGTTACTAATGGTAAAAAGCATTTCTTTTTCATCCCAGGCACTGAACAATGCTGCATGACTTTCTTCCCAGTGCAATGGTCTTGATATTTTGTGCGCTCTGGAATATATCAACATTTTATTCTCTGAATTCCATTGCAGCTGTAAAACATTATTAAAGTAGGTTTTCCTTTTCTGCATCTGCTGTGGAAGGCATTTCATTTTTACATTTATACATTTAAATTTAGCATTTTCAGAAATTGGCACACACCCTTATCCAGGGTGACTTAGAGGAATCTTTGAATCCTTTCAATAAATGCCCTGTTACTGGTCATATAATACTAATAATACTATTGGGATAAAAGCACACTAGTGGAAAAGTAATGTAGTAAAATAATCAGTATTCAGTCAACATTTTAAAATGAAAGTGCTAATTTAAGTATTTTAAGAACAGTTAGGTAGGACACCTAGGTTAAGTGCTTACCACCACTCAAGGGACAAGGGTCAAGGGACCAGTTAAGCAGTGTTAGAGGTACAGAAGAAGTTTGGCACAGTGCAAGGTTTGAAAAGTGCACCTTGCACTCTCACCCTGCACTTTCACAAAGTGTGTGGAGGTGGCTCTGGCTCAGCTGAGACTCCAGGGCATCCACATACTGAACTTTAGCGAGGATTGGTTGATATTGGCTCGATCAGAGCACTTGGCGACCCGGCATCGAGATGTCGTTTTCACCCATATAAAGGAATCCGGGTTAAGACTGAAAGGCAAGAAAAGTGTACCTTCTCTGGTACAGAGAACCACCTATCTAGGCGTAGTGTGGGATTTGACCATTATGTGGGCGCAGCTGTCTCCTGCACCAGTTGAGTCTATCCTCACGGCTGTCAAGAAAGTGAGAGAAGGCCAGTGAAGCAGTTTCAAAGACTGCTGGGTCTGATGGCAGCTGCATCCAACATGGTGTCACTTGGCCACCTATACATGCGACCCCTACAGCGGTGACTCAGGGAGAGATGGTTTTCCCGAAAGGACAACCCACTTCACACAATCAAGGTCACGTGGCCTTACATCTGGAGAGATCCCGGGTTCCCATTACAGGGACCCGTGTTGGGGAGTCCTTGTCAGCGTGTAACATTAACGACAGACACCTCCCTCACAGGTTGTGGGTGGTCATGAGAAGGGCACCATCTCTCGTGGCACATCAACTGCCTGGAGATGCTGGCCATGCTTCTAGCATTGTAGCATTTTCTTTCAGACCTAAGTGACCATCATGTGCTGGTTCATACAGACAACACGGTGGTCTCTTCCATCAACCACTAGGGGGGTCTGCGCTCTTGCCTCCTTTCAGGCTGGCATGACAGATCCGCCTGTGGGCCCAAAGGAAGCTGATCTTACTGAGAGCACTAGACATCCCAGGGCGATTGAATGAAGGAGCAGACACCATTTTAAGGCAATGGCCTGAGGAATGAAGGCCCAGAGGTGGTGGAGAAGATTTTACAGGGCACAAGTAGACCTGTTTGCAACTCAAGTAACTTCGCACTGCCCCCTCTAGTTCTTCCTTTTTCACCCAGCCCCTCTTGGGCTGGACGCCATGGTACAGGCGTGGCAGAGGCCCCGCCTGTATGCTTTTCCCCCTGTAGTGCTGCTCCCGGGAATTCTTAAGAGAGTTTGCTGGGATGAAGTCCATTTTCTCCTGGTAGCTCCATGCTGTTGAGGCCAGCCATGGTTTGCCAAGCTGGTAAACCACCTCAAACACCCTCCCTGGGAGATTCCTCCCAGGAGGTACCTTCATTCACAGGCAGGGGGCGCTTTGCTTCACCTCTGCCCCTAGCTGTGGAGGTTGTGGCCCCTGAGGGTTGTAGAGACCATTCTCCAATCCAGAGCTTCCTCCACAAGGAGGTTGTATGCAGCAAAGTGGCGCGTGTTCACTACATAGTGTTGAAGTCACCAGTTAAACCCAGTTAAGTGCCTGGTTGGCCCAGTGCTGGAGTTTCTTCAAGAACAGTTCTACTTTCACCCTACAGGTTTACGTGTCTGCTATTATGGCTTATCATGCTCTGCTTGCCGAGCAGTTGCTAGAGAAAAACCCGTTAATGAGACATTTCCTCCATGCGGCCCAGACTGTCTGTGTGGGACCTTGCCATTGTTCTTGAGGCCTTGTCTATGCCTCCCTTTGAAGCCATGCCTGAGGTGCCCTAGAGATTTTTAGATTCTGTCTATCTTGTCTCTATAGAGAGTTGGAGACCCTTCCGCCCTTCCAGTGAGCCCCTCCTGTTTGTAGTTTACCCAAGGCATGGCCAGTGCCTTTCTCTACCCATGACCTTCCTCTACCCTGTCCCCAAGGTGCCCTCAGCAGCCCCACGACTAGTTGCGCTCCAGACATTTTATCCTCCGTCTTTAAAGACCCCAACCAGTAGAACCTTAACCAAGTGTGCCCGGTGCAAGCACATAGGTCAACAGAACTGCCGTGTGGAGAAAATCGAACCAGCTGTTTGTCTGCTACAGTCTGTATAAAAAGGGTTTTCCCTGCAGATAAGCAGAGCTTTAGCAGGTGGATTGTGGATGCTATCCACTCCTCTTACAAGTCCTCTGGTCTTCCTGCTCCTTTGGGGGACAGAGCTCACTCCACCCAGACTGTGGCAGCCTCTAAGGCCTTGTCTTCTGGGGTATCTCTCAAAGAGGGATGGACATTTGCAACGCTGCGAGCTGGTTCACCCTGCTAAACTACATCAGGTCCTACAACCTTGACCTTAGTGCGACTCCTGGCCCCTCAGTCCTTAAACCTAGTTGTGCCAAAGATTGGTCAGTCTGGTGGTATTGGACACTCAATACCGGAGTACTGAGCAACTCAAAAAAATAGCTCAACATTAGAGATCATCATATATCCCAGACTACACCTAGATAGGTGGTTCTCTGACTCGTTCTCAAAGCATTGTTGACACAGCTCGAGTTCCTACAAGGGAACGTCTCTAGGTTACTCCAAGGAACAAGACGCTGTGTCTCCAGGGCACACTCCCTGCATCTCTGCAGTGCTTCCTTTACTTCCTAAGATAGCACTTAGCTTCCTGATTGTTTTACGTTACCCCGCCAGTGACATAGCCTCTTTCCGTTGGACAGATTACACCTGTGATTCAGAGCGTGGACACGCAGAAGCGTTCCCAAAGCATTGTTCATGCAGCGTCTGGTTCCCTCGAGCTAGGGTTACATATGTAACCTAGAGACATTCCTTGTTTCTAAGGAACTTTCATTGACTAGGCTGAGTGGTAGCTAAAAAACAAAACAAAACTGAGGATATGACTAGGTAGTAAGCAAGTTAAATGCATTTCTTTTAAAACTAATAGAAAGGAACAAAATTATACAATATTAATTCCTTAGTAAGAACATGACCTGACCTTATTTCAATCAGTTCCATCAGTTATTTTACATGCATGTTCATTATTCTGGAAAAATCATCTGTGCACACTAACTAACCTGCCTAGTACAAGCTAATGCTGTCATTTAGATTTTGCTTACATGTGGTGGAACTGAAAGGTATTAGTATGCATAACACCAGTGTGAAGTGTTTAATGTTTAAATGTTCACTCTAAATGAGTTTTGCTGATCTCCATAGAAAGTAGGGCTGATTTTTTTTCTTTTGCCATTGAATCTACTGGGCAGCAATGAATGGTAAATGAATAAATCTTACCTGAACCTTGGAACCAAGGAAACTAATTTATTCAGCCCTGATATGCATTACATGGATGGGTACATAACACTAATGTGTTACGCATCTGTCAAACACAGTATATTCCCAAAAAGATTTATGTTAGATGTTATACACAAGTAAATCATCACTGAGACTGATACCTCCAGCACATTTTGGTAATTAGCCTGCTGTAACACACCTATTAAACATGATACAGTGGATATAAAAAATGTCACACCCATATTAAAATTGTAGCTTTTTGTAAGGGAAAAATGTAACCAAAGATAAATCGTCAGATCTGTTCACACCTTATATGCTACCGTGACCAGAAAATGTCACTTTTCTAATGAGACATGTGACAGTGCTCAAAATTACTGACACAAATATGTTCAAACTCATGTTCCTAAGGAACTATCATAAACTGATCATCAATAAGTGATTTTACTTTCCCCCAAATATAGATCAGCTGTTTCTTTAAGATTTTTGTGACTGTTGTTTTTCAAAGATATTTCTATAGCGCTTTTCACAATTGACAAAACTTATGAATTAAAGTGAATTATGTGTAATTATCCCTGATGAACAAGCCTGGAGCGACTGTGGCAAAGAAAAATTCTCTCTAGATCAGTGGTTCTTAACCTTGTTGGAGGTACTGACCCCCACCAGTTTCATATGCGCATCCACCGAACCCTTCTTAAGCGGGGCGTGTCATCACGAATCATATGAGTCGGGTGTGTGTCTTGACCTCCGGCAAACCCCTGAGACTGACTCACCGAACCCCTGCGGTTCGATCGAACCCAGGTTAAGAACCACTGCTCTAGATGAATGAAGAAAAACCTTTCAAGTAACCAGACTCAAAAGGAAAACATCCTGATTTGGGTGACATCAAGGGTGTGATTATAAATCTTAAATCAATACAAAACACTGAAGAGTGAAAACTACCATTAATTCAGGAGTGTGTGTGAAAGTTATTAATCATCCAATCTTTTAATTCTTTACCTCGTCAGGGTTGCACCAGCGCAACCGATATCCCATTGTTCTCATTTCAATTGAGATGTTTAATCTGGTTTTGATGAGATATAGAACTAGATATAGGTTTTGATGAGGGTCCTAGAACTCAACCTTGTGGGACCCCATTTTTAACTTGTGTTGGAACAATAACCATTTAGTTGTTGCGGGTTGTTTGGACAAAAAGTAGGACCAGAGTTTAGAGTAGTTATTGCTTTAATGGTCAAGTGCAGTAAGGTAACAAACAGATTCCAGAAGTATTCAACAGAGTCAAGAAGACTAGACTCACACCGGCAAAAAAACATAGACAGTGCCAAAGAAATTACCATAAGAAAGAGGTCTACTCTAGGCTGTATTTTGAAAGCTTAACCTAACTAACAAACAGCAACAGACTAGCTGACTACACTAGGCTATGCTACCAGAAAAATACAATGGGTGGCACCTGCCCTCTACCTAGGGTGTCTAAACAATTGTAAAACCTACGTGGTGAAATGTAGGTGCGTGCACATTCTTATCTGTTCTCAAAACAGGTGAGCTAGTATAACAGAGACAACTAGCAACCAGCACAACTAGTAAACAGCACAACTAGGGAGCAGTTCTCTCTCTCCTCTTCCGTCATCCCCCCTGGCAGAGCTTCAGGTGGATGCTTCTGAACTGCAAGCTCTGCCACCTCTGGTTGGGCTCTTGCTCGTCATTGGTCCTTTTTTCCCCAGGCCTCCAATACAATTACCAGGTGACTCATAGCACAATTCATAGCACAAAATCATAGCACAATTTCTGTGCTATGATGGGGCTCGAAACCTGACTGAAACTCTTCAAAGATATTATTGACTGGGCAGACAATCTTTTCTTAAATCTTTGATACAAATGGTAGGTTTGAAATGGGTCTGTAATTTGATAGTTCGTTTGGATCCAAATTAGGTTTCTTAATGAGGGACTTAATACCTGCCAAATTGAAGGTTTTAGGGACGTTTAGGGACCTAAACATAGTGAGGAGGTAAAAATATTTAGCAGAGGCTCTCCAGCTGTATGTAACACTTCTTTCAGTAGTTTACATAGAGTGGGATCCTACACTCTGTTGTTGATTTGGTTTCTTTGATAACATCATACAGCTCTTCCTGTCCTATTCTTGTAAAACATGTTGTTGTTGTTCTTTTTCCTTTTTATCTGTTCTGGATGTAAAGTACCACAGTGACTTTACTGTACCAAGAACAGGACATCCCTCTAAAATGTAATGAAAAGACAGGATGTAAACTTATTATGGATGCTGCCTAATTAGCCTACAGCAACATCATTTATACAATCACTCTGAACCATGTGGAAAAAATGTATTATAATCTCTCACAGGATCAAAGTACCAAACACCATGCAGGGTTAATCATGAGTTCAATGTTAAAACTGAGTGCGGGTGTTACATGCAGTCAATGAACGTAGGTCACAAGTGTTTACCTTCAGAGTGCTGCTTTTTTGGGGCTAATCCAAAAACAACCGTCAAAGTCAATAGCAGGGGTCAAAACCCAGGTAGGCAAAATCAAAACAGTATACATTTTCAATAACAAAAACACAATCAAGGGTCAAAACAAAAAAATCTAAAAGAAGGAGCGTTTTAAATAGAAAATTTTAAGTAAGTAAAATCACAAGCCCAAAACTAAATTAAAACAGAAATGCATCTGATTCTGAAAGAACTAAAAGGAAATATCAAAAACCTTTGAAAGATATGTGGTGCATTGATGGAGGAGGTACCACAAGTCATGAACACATGGTCACATTGACATTGGACAGCTGAGTCAGAAAACATCTGCATGGTGTAATCCTTACTGCTGCCAAGCACACTGTAATATGTTTTATTTTTCATATCTAGTAAGAAGGCCCGAAGCAAGATGCTGGAAATGAAAGAAACTCAGAAAAGCAATCAATTCAGGACCTTGACTGGGCAAAGCAAACAAAGCACATGGGTGCAATGTATTGCATATTTTGGTGACGTAATGTGTTACAGGCAGAAAATCTAGTTCATGCTTTTGTCACCTCCAGATTGGATTATTTTGGCTTTCTGTCTTGATATTCCAGAAGTTTGATCAAAAGGTGACAGCTATTTGTTTGTATCTCAAATAATGAAGTGATACCGTACTTAATGTCTACATCAGGGGTAAGAACAGCTTTCTAATTAGTGTTCAAGGCTCGGACACAGTCTCATTGTTCAAGTCTAAGTTGAAAACATATTTGTTTAGTCAAACTTTTTGTGAATAGCTTTTTCTTAGGTATAGGAACAGATCTAGAGGGATCATGGTTATTGAGTTCTTTGGTAAACTGGGATGTTTGGATGCTGTCATCCCCTGACTCTTATGCATTCACTTAAGTTTGTTGATGGGGGTGTGGTGGGCCGTCTCTTATCCCTTACATCTAAACAGTTTTGCATTTAAAATGCCCATCAGTGTACATCTATACTTCATTTTGACTTTGAAATTATAAACCTATAATAAATTGACAATTGGTGTCACCCAGATGAGGATGGGTTCTCTTCTGTGTCTGCTTGTTTTCCAGGTTTCTTCATACCATCTCATTTGGGATAAATGTATTAAGACTAAGTTATACATTTTAAAAATATATTTGTAATCTATGTATTTCTGTACAGCTGCTTTGGGACTTTTTTATTGTTAAATGTTCTATACAAATAGCATTGCTAAATTGAACTAAAATGGCAATGGTATAAGTGGAATAATCCAGCTATGTATGATTTATATTATCTTAATGCACTCTACCATGTCATTGAATATCCCATCCCAAAACCAGGGACCCTCCTTTGCATCATCCATTTTTCTGGAAAGGATTTCCACAAAATGTTGTAATGTGGTTGTGGGGATTTTGCCTATTCAGCCACAAGAGGTTTTGTAAGGTCTGGCATTGATGTCAGGTATGACTGTCAAGGTTAAGTGTCTACCCACTTTCATAAACACTGCTGTGCTATTTTGCAATCATATTTTGTGTCCAGTGTGCAAAGTGGGCAAGCAACCTACCTATGCAGGCAAATGTATGCAAACAGCTAAGTAAAGTTTGCTCACAAAGTGTTTTTAGAGTTTTAGAAGAAAACAAGTCATTCTTCACTGTAATTGATAATACATTCGAATGTCCTTTCCATAGTAGTAGTGCTTTTTCACTATATAATGTCTGAATACTATTCTGCATTGGGAAAATAATGCTTATTAGGTAAAGTAAAAGGAAAAAATTATTTCCTAAAGAATCTTGGAATTAATGAATCTTAAATCCTTAATCAGTTGGTGCAATCGAAACCATAAAAAACAAATGCCTAGTGCACCACATAAAACATAATTTTAACCCTTACCAGATTTTTTGATAGCTGGTAGAATCTCAAAACATTGACCATTTGATTAGAAAAATCTGCATTCACCCACATTATCAGGATAATCAGGATTCTTCTGTAGGTTTTTTTCTACTTTTAAAAAAAAACATGGTTTTACTATTATTTTGAGGATATCATGCCCCATAATGCAACTACTTTTCCTTAGCATAGCTTGTAAATATTTACATTTACATTAATTTTCTATTTCACCTTACCTTTGGTACATATGCTAGGCATTCTAAGTGCTTTTGTAGATATGTACAGTTTGATGGCTGTTTTATTTTATATTAATATAACATTTTAAATCATTTTTTATAATGATTTTGTTTTATTTTTTAAAACTGGACATGGACTGAAGTTTACTATGACAAGAAGAAAACTCCCTGAGAAAAACATGGAAAAGAACCAGACAAAAAAAACAACAACCACTTACCTTTTTTGACCCATACAAAGTGCAATTAGAAGGCATTCATCTTCCACTACAGTGTGTTATAATGCAAAGCAGGGCTAAGTGTGTTAAAATGATCTTTCATATAAACATTAGCCATTTTTGAGTCCATTAGCTTTAAACCTATAGATTCCCAGTGATGTTGTCAATTAAATAATGAATGAGACTGAACTCTTTTCAGTAAGTGCAATCTTTAGGCTATCAAAAGTAGACCGACTTTATTCAGGCTATTCGTGTGGCACATCCAAAAGATTGAGTTACTGAAGAGACAGTATTGGGGACATTCTTCAGACAAACTTTATAAAGAAACCCTGAGACAACCTGAGGTTTAAAAGGGAAAATGAATACACCTGAAATTCCTTCCTTATAGCATTTAAGAAACTTGAGAAAATGTTGCTAAAATTGCAGCGATCTTCAAACACCTGTTTCACTTCATTGTGTACTATATAAAATGTATATAGCTGAAATGACAATAAAGTTAAATAAAGTATCACCTACTGTATACTTACATACAATAAAATATAGGTAAAAATGGCTGAAATGTCTTACTTTACAACAAATGACAATAAACAGTATTTGAACAAAGCCAATAATGGTTTGGGATACATATGTACTTATTTGGCTTGTTAAATGTTTGTTAGCTATGTTTAATACCCTTTTTGCAATTCATGAAAAATGCTTCTTTTCAAGGCCTCTACTTCATTGTTATGTGTTAGGTAAAGATGTTTTATGGTCAGAGGGACACAGTTGATCATCTTGATTGTTGTCATGGTCGTGCTCGACCATCCAATTGCCCGTTTTTTGTGACAATTATATTTTAAAAAGCAACAGCAATGGGTGATCTCACTTTTTGCTTAAAGTGAAATTAGCAGAATTTTATTTCACATGTACTAAATATTAATTTCATCATTAATGACCCGCTGTTTTATTTTCTCTAAGAATACAGCAAAAATAATTACATCGTATATGATACCAATTACATTTAACAAAACACAGATTCTGATTTGTCTTGTGATATTCTATGATATGACAGACCTACAATTACATGTAAAACTGACCGTTAAAAATTCTACATGATGCAATGCTTTAATATTGTTCTGCCCTATGTCCATTTTTTATTCTTTTTTTTTGTAAACATCCAATCATTAAAAAAAAAAAAATAATCAAGAAACTTCAAAACACTACATTCTTCACATAGTTGTGGGCAGAGAGAATAAAACCAAGAAGCCTAATATCTTTGCTGACAGATGTTGGCATTTCTTTTTTATACCATTTCCATCCAAACAGCTTTGGCTTGCGTCCTCACATTCAGAACTGCTTCATAACTGGAAAGAATGTCCATGTTATTGATTTTCTTCTAAAGCTAAAATAAAACTTTATCATCTATTGAAAAACATATTGGACAAGTCATTTTTCAGGTTATTTGAATGTGCTCGCTGAAAATAGCCCTTTTCATGTGTGTCCTACATACATTTTAATTGATTAGACTAGTCTGCTTTTTGCCCCCTGAGGTCCGATTAAATATATTTGTGTGAACTTTTAGATGTTTTTCGAAACTCTCTCTAACATGTTGTGTTCAGCCATGATTAAATGCTCAAGCTTTGTTTGACAGTTAAAAACCAAAAATACACTTTTGGTTCATATGTGCTGTTACATAAAAGCTGAAAAAATTATGATCATCAAGGTGAGCAAATCAAGAGACATAAAATGTGTAAATGCAAACTATGGTGTAAATAAAAAAAGAGAAAACCATTAGAGAAGGTTTCCGTATAATTACTGTATCAATCTCTGCTTCACATCATGCCTTATGTTTACATTACCATAAGCTCATGTTTTTAGTCCTGTCTATGCTTTGTCATTGGTTCATCTTATTGTGTTCATATTTTTAGTGTTAGTTCTGTTAGTTAGTCTGTATATAACCTGCTGTTTCTTTGTTTCTTTTAAGTGCACATTTAAACCCTGATTTCCCAGCATTCCTAGTTTGTTTCCTGCCTGTAATATTTTTCAATATGGAGTCATCTATTATAACTGTGCCTGTGTCTTGAGCTCTGTTCTGACTACTATAGATGAACTTAAATCAAGCTCACACTGTCTTCCACTGCTAGCATATATCCAGCTTCTGCATTTCTCAAATGTTTGACTCAAGTTTCAGAATACTTATTGTAAATTTGAAGGAAATGGAAATCACAGGAATTAGAGAACAGAAATTAGCTAAATATATATAGTTTTAGCGTCAAACAAGGCTGAAAGAATTGTTTGTATGAATATTTCTTTACATTGGACACTAAACTTCATTACTGTGACTTCACACTTACTGTACACATTGTAGATCAGCAATACAAAAGTAACTACTCCCGACTTATATTTATTTGCTACAAAAGTAGATTTCTGTGCAATTACTGTGTCTCCCATCCAGTTTTCGATCTTAAAAAATGAATCCAACCAGCTCATTAAATGAAAAAAAATTATTGTTTTGTCTAGTTCCCAAGAATACTGTATAAGGTTTTCCCTTTTATATAGAGTTTTGGAAAATTTCCCTTGGTATTTTCTAAACATAATGCTTGTGTTTACATCTACGATAGACACTATAACAGTCCTCCTGCTTTACTGTAATGTAACATCAAGTGAAAGATAGATGCAAATGCAGTTAGAAGTCAGAAAAACAATGCTTGAAAACATCAGGGTAAAATCCATAAATCTCAGACATGAATCGCAGCAAGGTCAAAAACAGAAGAGCAAGGCTTGACACGTTCAGGTTCAAGATACACTCAACATTACTTTATGTGGTAAACATAATGTTCCTTATATATAATGTTGTGTTTTGCTGTTCAGATGTGTGTGATTGTGAACATTACAAAGAGAGTGTCTCATTTAGCTTCTTAGCTCCCTAGGTTGTCTATTAGTACATAGAGTTTGGGCACTGGTAAGGTCCCAGGGTCTTTACTTCACAGTAAGACTGATTTTTGGGACATGAGTATGCAGTTAAATTGGAATATAGTCTAGCTAGTTTATTTTTTAATAATTAGACAGTTAGTTACAAAAATCATATGTAGAACTTCAAATGAAAAAACCGTTATTTTGTTTTTTTTTACAAAAACCTACACTGCTCAGTTTTTAGGGGAGGATTTATTTAAGGAATGAACATTTTAGTGCACTGGACAGATTTTGCAATTGAGACAGCCCTTAAAATGGGCAATGGAGATGTCCGCAAAGTTTATGGAGGGTGAAAAGTGTAGTCTAAGGTGGCCATGATTGTATGCTGTAGCCTGTTCAGAGAATTGGATTCTCTTGTAGACTGTTGACGGTTGACATAATCGAAAGAAACATGATGTTTGGTATTGCAAAAGTCTGCATACAATAACTTTAATTTAGCCTTAGATTTTGATGAACACAAAATAATGCAGCGTCACTGTGCCAGGGTCTGTAGTTTTCTTATGAGCTTTGGTCTATGCACAGCTTTACGTTTGTTCCAAATCTGCATGGGTTTCCTCCAGGCTTTACGTTTCCTCCCACCTCCCAAAAATCTTGCCGATATCTGAATTAGAGCATGACACGTGAACAATACATGACTGCATGAACAATGCAAAAGCTGCTATGTATTAGTGTGATGACATCAAATTGTCTATGTAACTAACTAATCAATCCCTAATATTCTTATAACATTGTGTATATGTTCATTCTGTTATTATGTCTTCATTATTCCCTCACAGCAGGCTATTATTATTACACTAAATGGAGTCATTGTTATATTGAGACAATGAGTCAAAGTCAAAGCTGTTCTCTTAACCTGTACTTCCTCCATTACTGTGCTTTTATGATCTGGCCTATTAAGTGCAGACTTCCTCTTGATAAGCGCCTTGGCCAAGATATCGGTGTGCATTTTTATCTTGTTGCGTACTGCATTGCCCTTTACTGAGTTCGTTTAAAGCCTGTATGACCTAGTCACATGTCTGAGATGAACAGACTGAGGTCACAGACACGCCATCCACCGGTGAAGATATATTCCTGGCTGATTGAAAATACTGATTTAAACAGTTTAGAGCATATACTACTAATTGTGCTTGGTCAGGGGCTGTTTATTTTTCTATAGCAGCACATATTTTACACTAGTGCTGCCTGTATTGAAAACCACAGGTTTATGTACAGTACAGACCAAAAGTTTGGACACACCTTCTCATTCAAAGAGTTTTCTTTATTTTCATGACTATGAAAATTGTAGATTCACACTGAAGGCATCAAAACTATGAATTAACACATGTGGAATTATATATGGAATTATATACATAACAAAAAAGTGTGAAACAACTGAAAAATGTCATATTCTAGGTTCTTCAAAGTAGCCACCTTTTGCTTTGATTACTGCTTTGCACACTCTTGGCATTCTCTTGATGAGCTTCAAGAGGTAGTCACCTGAAATGGTCTTCCAACAGTCTTGAAGGAGTTCCCCGAGAGATGCTTGGCACTTGTTGGCCATTTTGCCTTCACTCTGCGGTCCAGCTCACCCCTAAACCATCTCGATTGGGTTCAGGTCCGGTGACTGTGGAGGCCAGGTCATCTGGCGCAGCACCCCATCACTTTCCTTCTTGGTCAAATAACCCCTTCAGTGTGACTCTACAATTTTCATAGTCATGAAAATAAAGAAAACTCTTTGAATGAGAAGGTGTGTCCAAACTTTTGGTCTGTACTGTATATTATTGCACTCATTCTAATCCACTGTTAGCTGTTTGTAAAGGTAAAGTATTTTCTTTAGGGTTGAAGCCACAGGAAAGTCTTTAGGACTTCTGTTTATTGGAACATGAAGAGCTGCATATTTATGTTTTATTAAGGCAAAGAGATCATTACAGAATGACTTTTATAGCTGCTTTAACAATGCAATGTGTATAATGTATATGTAATAACAATAATGTAAATCATTTTTTCACCTTAGTATTTATACATTGTGTTGTGTATATACTGTATACTATAGTATGTGTCTATTCTTTTATATATTTTAATTAATTTTTTCTTTGCTGCTGTAACAGAGAAATTTCCCCACTGTGGGACGAATAAAGGTATATCTTATCTTATCTCTTATCACCATACCAGCCATTTCTTACCTATTAAACAACAGCTATCTACTGTTGGAACAGTAGGAAATCACTGTTTGCCCTCTTTCTCTTACTGGGGTAGTGGTAGCTCAGTGGTTAAGGCTCTGGGTTACTGAACAACAGGGTTGGGGGTTTAAACCAGTATGGGCTAAACCTGCTGCGCTGCAGGGGCGCTTTAATGGCTGACCCTGCGTTCTGACCCTAGCCTCCAAGCAAGCTGGGATATGCAAAGAAAGAAATTGACTGTGCTGTAATGTATATGTGACAATTAAAGGCTATTCTATTCTTCTATCTATTCTACATGAGCTCACAGAAAGCTTCAACTGGATAGTGTTGCTGTGATTAAAAGGAAATTGAGAGTATGTCCTGAGAGATTCCTGAGAACATGGCCAATTTGACTTTTTTGGCTCTCAGCTGTGGAATTTTAGGATGTTTCGTTTCAGTCACCTCATTCAAAACAAGGATTATGATACTTTTTATAGCTTTATTTTGTGACAGTAAAATGTTACCACAAGGCTTGGGGCCTAAATTAAATCTGTGATAGACACCTTGCATTTGAAAGATTACCCAAGAACACTCAGGCCAGCAACTGGAGCTAAGAGTGTAGATAGGGTTTCAGTGTAGCGATAGTGTGTAGATTTGGAAATAGTGTCAATAGCTGAGCAGAGTGAGAGCTACTTTTAGCTTGGAACCATAACACATTTCTCAACTGCCAGTGAATATCAGCTTTGATGTTTTCAAAACTGGGCTAAGACTCAGCACAGCACAGGGAATCTGATTTCACCTCAGATTTTTCATGTATATTACTGCACAGAAGTGAGATTACACTGATTTCTCTGCCAGGTTTCCCCTTACAAATATTCTGATCAATATTTCTTTCTCAGTTGTTTGAACAGTTTCTTTTCAGTTGTTTTTATAGTGTAGTGCAATTTTTTTCCACACAAATGTAGCTCAATATTGTTTTACTTACCACACTAAAGCACTTGTCAACAAGATTCTATATCGCAATTCTAATCCGTTAGCGCATGTTACCACAGAACATTACATCATTAAAAATATCATAATTTAGAAAACACACAGGCACATGAATAAAATTAAATTCTGGAAAATATATTGATACTATATATTGATACTATATATTGGTTATTTACATTTCAATTGATTGCTAAACAAACACTTGGCATATAATGATGAATAAAATCTTAAACATATTCTGGATTGATTTCAAATAAAAACCAACAGCAAGATTTTAAGGTTTACATATGCCTTATAAGGAAAAAAAATACATAACCATTCCTTTTACCAACAGATGACAATAAAAGAAAGCAGTAATTTAGATAACTAAAGTTAACAACAAAGAGATATAGTAAAAGTAGTATATAAACATTAGACATGGTTACACATGCCTCATCCTTAGCAACAGGATGTCAAAATTGAGAACCACTGGCCACATGTGGACCCAGCAAAGTATTTTAAAGGACCAATCCTAACACCAGAGATAATAAAGGTATAGACAAGCTTGGCCCATGTTCCATATAAACATTCTTGCTACATAAAAAATTCTCCTTTGGCAAATTATTTGACATGTAAAGCTGTTAAATCGAACGATATCTCATGCAAATGTGAAAAAAAGTAAACCTTTATAGATTATGAACACATAATAATGAAAAAGATGATGTGATTGAGATGGCAATGGTATATTTGATTGCAAGATCAGTGTTTCTTTTACAGTGTTTAATTATGCATGTTTTTGTGACCAGTTTACTGTCTGTCTATGCACAGCATTTCACCTGCCATAAATCAAACTAAAACATGTCCTACAGCCACGCTATGCTCAGGTTAGATTACCAGTTGCATAAATTTACCGGTTCTGTTTCAGTATTGTCATATCATTAAACTGATGCACATGGAAAAAAACTAACCATGTCTGCCATTGCGTTATATTTTGGGCCTGGGTTCTCTCTCTCTCTCTCTCTCTCTCTCTCTCTCTCTCTCTCTCTCCCTCTCTCTCTCTCTCTCTCTCTCTCTCTCTCTCTTTCTCCCTACGTCACTCCATTCATGGAACACAAGTGCCTGCTTGTCATCAGCTCCCAGAGAAAAAGATTTGCAGCATGTGGTGCCACATGATGGCTCTTTGCCTGCCAGCTGTCTTTATTTCTATTATTCTTTACTGATTTTGATGAGAAGATAAAGAGAAGTGTAGAGGATTGCATTGCATATATACATTTAGATCAGGATTCATGATATATTGGAATGCGTTTTATAACAGTAATAGAGATGTGGTTGAAACAAGTTGCAGAAATGATGTGTGTGAAGACTAAGTTGGTCAAGATTTACACTTTTTATATATTTTATATAATTATTAGTTCTTAATTGATACTGACACATTGTTAGAAAGTTTGGCATGGTTTATTAACATGAATTTTTGCTTTGATACTTTTACAAGGCTGGTTTATTCATCTCTAGTAACTGCCTGGTCAGGGATGTTTAGTTTTAAATTAAGCTGCTAGTTTGTTTATATTTTGGAAAATAAAAACAACTAAAGTTATTAGAGAATTTAGCTGGCAGCTACTTATCTACTAATATCTGGGTAAGACCAATTAGTGATACCTGGAGTAATGTAGCTGAGTTTGAGATACTATCAGAACTAAAATCCACAGACCCTGCTGTCAGTGCCGGCATTTTTACCATTGTGTCCTAAAATTTAATCAAAATAGAGATATACAATGGGTGTAGAAAAGAACCACCCGTCTTTTGAAATAATCACATTTTGTGGATTTGTAGCCCAAAATGAAGAGGTGTGTTAGTTTTATCCAGCTGTATTTACTTAAAACATCCAAATTAAAGATATAACAACAAAATGGCTTTTTGCCAGGTCTTCTTTGCAAAACTGCTCAAATTCAGTCAAATTTGATGGTTTCTTAAAAGTCTTCAAGTCATTCCACAGAAATCAGGGGGGTTTAAATCTGGGTTCTGACTAAGCCATGCAAGAACATTCACCTTTTTGTCCTTCAACCACAGTGTGGTCAGTTTTGCTGTGTGCTTTGGGTCATTGCCATGTTGAAAGGTAAAACTTACTTCCATTTCTCAAGAATTTGATCATATTTTTCCCTAACAATTTTATTGTTAGTTGGATAGTGAGCTGTAGTAGATTTCTGCCAGACATATTATTTAGTGCTAATGCCAAATAATACAATTCTTTGTCTCATCTGAAAAAACACCTTTTTCCAATCTTCAAGGTGTGTTTTGGTAAAGCTCAGTCATGATTGCTTGCGGCCTTTGTTGTAAAGTGGCTTTTGTTTCTTTTTGCAATCTGTCCATACAAGCTACATTTCTGGAGAATTTGTGATATTGTCGTCACATGCACACTATGATCACTTTTTGTCATAAATTCCTTCAGAGTTGCTGTAGGCCTCTTGGTAGCCTTTCTGACCAGTTTCCTTCTTTCATCCAGTTTGGAGCGACGTCCTGTTCTAGGCAGGGTCTGCATTGTACCGAATGCCTGCCACTTCTTAATAATAGATATATAATAATACACTTTGGTTCTAGGCATTGATAACGCCTTTTTTTTTGTATCCATCTTCTGAATTGTGCCTGACCACAACTTTGTCATGGAAATCTTAGCCACATTTCCACCCATAGTTTATTGTTTGCTTCAGTTACACTACTGAGGATTAAAATGCTGCAGGAAAGCTGTTTTCATGCTGAGCTAATCTAAATGAAAGTAAAAAGTCAAATTTGTGTTCTATTGATTATCTACACCTGATTGAGTTTTATTTTTTAGGAGGGGTTGAGTGAATACAGCTGGATAAAATAAAAACTTTGTATGTCTTTACTTCAGGCTGTAAAGCAATGTGATTAAATTAAACGGGGTGATTCTTTTCTATACCCACTCTAGATCCAGGTAGCAGTAGTATCAAACAAATACAGCTACATATACATTCACTGCCACTATGTCATACTTGCCTGTTGTGTATGATATGATGCACAATATCATTCGATGGAAAGCTTGTATTCTCTAAAGAAAACAGGCACCGTGTTGTACCATTATCCAAAACCTCACCTAACACTAGGCATCTGTGTTATTGCACAATCTAACCCTGAGAAAAGATGCATTATCCACCCTTGTTTAAAAAACAACCCTTTCAAATTCTCTCTAAAAGTGCACATTGCAGCCGCTCACTCTTTACCTAGCTGACCACGTGCTGCCTGCTGCGTGAACGGAAAACAAGTGCATCCTGTCTGGCTCCCTTTTAAATTTTCCAGGCTTTTTTTTTTTGGCACAGGGAGTGCCAGTCGTCTGCCATTAGAAACAAAAACAGAGCACGAAGTAGCAAAATTACAGAAGAAAAAGTTTAAAAAGCAATTTGTGGAGTCTTCAGTGTCTCCTGGGTCAGTTTGTTCTGCACTAAAATAAAAACCAAACCTCCTCCTATATTGGCATCCAAAACTCACGCAAACTTCACAGGACTTGTTTTTTTATTATATTTTGTATTGTACAAGTATTAGAGAAGTCTATAAACTCTAACCCCTACCCTCACTCACTACGCACTGGGATTTGCAACAATATGTATGTTTTGAAACAAATTGGTTTAAAATATTGTAAGTATTTAGTAGTAGAGCACGGCAAGGGTCAAAAGAGTTCTTCTTTTGAAGCTTATTCGTCTAATATTCTCTCTCTCTCTCTCTCTCTCTCTCTCTCTCTCTCTCTCTCTCTCTCTCTCTCTCTCTCTCTCTCTCTCTAATAGACTGCCAAAAAAAATGTCTCCCATGGTCAGTTCATTGATGTGGAGAGCCATACATGATTTGTGGTAACAAAAATCAACTTTTTCAACACTTAGTTGTAATTTTAATTTAGCAAGACCAATGTCACTGATTATATGCAACAATGCTTTATGACCCATTCTGTGGAAGTTTTATGGAAGATTTTTAAACAAACTGTCTATCAATATGACAAAGAATTGTTGTTGTTGTTGTTGTTGTTGTTGTTGTTGTTGTTGTTGTTGTTGTGCAGTCTTTTCCCAGTAACACTTTTGACTTAGACATTTTGACATTTGACCTCACAACATTTTCTTATTTTTTTAGGGGCAGTCATTCAGGATTCATATTCTCCAGTTAAGTATGCGCATCAAAAATGAACGCAGGGTGGTGTAAATTGTGAGTACACAACGGTTTTTCAGAGTGTAAAGCAGTTCTGCAAGCACTGAGTACTTAGAGAGACACATTTCGCTTCCTCTTACTCATCTCTATCTACAGTACATTTTGCTACAGGAAATTGTACACTATATTTAAAAGATTTGTTGGTCTCAAGTAAGCCCATTTTGTTCTTGGAAAATAAACCTTGATCTATTCTCCTGAAAAAATTTTAACAAGCTAGCTAGCTAGAAAATGTTTACAGTGAGTTGAGACAAGGTAACTAGATCAATTATGATTAACAAAACATTATCAAAAAGGTTGTTGGTTCTTTTTTACTTTTTTTTACTTTTTTTTATCATTTTATACTTTTTTCATCAAACATATGCATGTTCCTTTTGTTTATATGCGACTAAGTAAACAAAAACACACAAGAATTGGACAGTAAATGTCTAATGATCACTTTGTAGATATTGATCTCATTTTCTCTAAACCAGAAGTGTCGGTTTTATGGTTGGTTAATGTGAATTCTTGGGAGTTAGGTGTGGCTACGACCTTAATGACCCTCCTTTTATGCTGTGAACAGTTGGTACATGCTGACAAGCTGAAGCTAAAAAGAGAGAGAAGCAATGACATACAGTGTTCTGTGATTGGTTCATACCAGAAACAGAAAATAGATTTTCTATCTTATATATAAAACATGCCTTTGGTCAATAAATCCATAACTAGTGTGATATGATTTGGTTTTATGTGCAATGTGATTATGGGAATCTAAGCATGTGTGAACAGAGTTACGTGCAGACTTTAAGCTTTAACCTAAATGGTTAATTTAAGATTTGGCCATTCCAAATTGTTTGCTTTCTCTTGCATTAACTAAAACTTTACAACATAGCGACTGTATACTGTATGGCATTACAATATTGAAAGTTGTGATTTGTAAGGTTAATAATCTCTGTGTGGATTGTATTTGTGAGACTGTGACCTAGGTGGTGATCTGTTTACAGGACTAGATACTATATAACAGAAGAGTATATTATATATTTGGGTAGTATATTTTATTAGGCAATAGTGCATGAGCAAGGTTATATTGAATATAATCAAAAGTATGAGTACCACAGGTGATCATGGTCATGCATTCTTGTTAACACAGCATTGCAGTTCTGTAAACAAGAATTTAATATTTAGTAGCATTTTACGCACAATATGGCAAAATGTTACGCTTATTTTTGTAGAATAGACGAAATATCTTAAAAATGCCACACTTAATTATAACACACCATCTAGCTGGCTAGATTGCTCACATTGATTTCAGTTTCCTATTAAATGTGCTTTCAGTGAAATTTTGGTTCTTTTTCTTTTCATGTTCAACTAATAAGATTTCATATTCTTAGCCAAAAAAAAAAATTCTAAAAAATATTATTTGTGTAACAGTTTCTAGAAACTAGAAAGTGGAATTCTATGTTACAAATATACACACACACTGCAACATCCCAGGACAGTTATAGAAAATAAAGCCACTCTTGATAAGCAACTGACTGGAACTAACTGATGTATAAAACCTCAACATCCATTTTATTGGGCACATTTTACACCTGCTCATTCATGCAGTTATCCACTGAGCCAATCATACGGCATATGGCAAGTAACTGAAATCACATTTTTCCACCTATGATGTTGATGTGAATATTAATTAAAGTTCTTGACCCATCTCTGTATATATGTTTTATGCATTGCACTGCAGCTACATAATTGTATAACTGTATATAGTATAATATAGTCATAGCGACTTTTAGGTTTTCTGGTGGTCTAGTGGTTAGGATGCGGCGCTCTCACCGCTAAGCCGGTCAGGGAGCCATTAGGGTTGCACAAGCCTTAGTGTCGGTCCCAAACCCGGATCAATGGGGAGGGTTGCGTTAGAAAGGGCATCCAGCGTAAAAACGTGCCAAATCAAACATGCGGATGGTCCGCTGTGGCGACCCCTAATGGGAGAAGCTGAAAGAAAGTTTATAGTCATAGAGTCTTTTAGATTTTATTAGAACTCAACAGAGGTGGAAAGTAACGAAGTACAAATACTTAGTTACTGTACTTAAGTAGATTTCAATACTTTACTTCACTGTTTATTTTTCGGACAACTTTTTACTTTCACTCATTATATTTTTATACAAATATCTGTACTTTCTACTTCTTACATTTTCAAACCAGACTCATTGCTTAAGTTTTAATCCGATTGGTTACATGATCAATATTTTTTCTTCGCATAGCGCGTCCTTTTCAGCACATCAACCTATTTCCTCTCATTGCGCGGCTTTTTCAATCTATCACTGGTTGAATCATTTCCTGGCTCTCACACACCACGGATGTAGACTAGTTTATGAAGCTAACAGTAGCGGGCCTTCTCTGCTGGCCCAAACACTATCAGAAGCACTGACCTACATTTACAACCTAAATCCTAATATTTGTTCCATGAAATTGTATTAATTTATTCCCAAAAGTTTATTCTCTTCATTTTGTAGTGTTTCTCTTGGCTGCACTGCTTCCAGTACGTGTATGTGGATATTAGATTTTTTGAACAAGCAGATTTCAGCCTCTATGTGCTGCCATGTCAATCTAATCTGCCCAGGGCCTTCAAAGTCTATACAGCTGGCCCTTTTACTTAGAGAATATTATCAATGGGTATGTTTCTTTAACCAATCAGATTTCATATTCGCCTTACAGGGCAGCTAGCAGGCCCAGAATAGTGTCAGAATTTTTCCGACCCTCTGGGGTCGCCAAACGCGCATTTTTTCTTTTTAATCATACAGATAAGAGCAATACATCATTTGAATATGTAAAGGTTTTTTTTTTTATTTGTATACACTCATAATAACAAAAAAACACTGTGCTTTTGTAAAATAAAGAAAACATACAGGGGCGCTATCTACCTTCTCTGTCATCTCTTTTCACAGACACATAAATAAAACAACCTGAATCTCAGTAAATATTTACCTCACAGACCTAATAAATATATGAATAGAAGGCCTTAAAATGTCTACTTTTAAATATTATTAAATATTAAATATATTAAATTGAATTAAAGAATATTCTCTGTTTACGTATTCCGTATGAAAGATACGGAAAGTGCTTTTTCTCCTTGTTAACCGTCTGTGTGGAAGCACAGCTAAATTTCCGTTTGGTGTCCTGATGATTTACGAAATTAAAAACACTATAATTACATTCACAAGAATATTTTGTCTTCAAGCTCTACATTGAGTTTGATCTCTAGACTCATGACTTTGTATCTTGCATTTGTCTATTACATGACAGCAAAATTGTTAAATTGGTTTCAAAGATGTCCATTAAAAAAATATTGGCTATTTTCAAAGTCTATTGCCTGTGGAAAGCAATGGGTTATGAATATGTATTGTGTAAAAACGTTCTTCAATTCATAGGTTACATTTTGACCAAGAGCTGCCATTCCAAAAAACCCTCCATGAGAACCTTTTTAAATAGCATGGCTACCCATTGGGAATGTGTAACAGAGGATGTTTTGAAATGTGTGGGCTGGTGATTTAAAATGGACTTGATCCTGTGTCTTATGACTTTCACATGGGAGAATAAAAAGTATATAAAGAGATGCTTTAAAATCTGGAACTGAATCAGATGTTTTACTGAAAGTGTATAATATGGGTAAAAGCTGGTCATAGGACAGACACATATTACATTTTTATACACCATATAAAAACAACTGTAGGGCAGAGTTCTACTGAAGGTCTATTTTCCTTAAGTATAAACAGCCCTGCAATCTAGTGTATACAGTACCTTTGCACGGCACTTGAACAGGAATTCTTTATTTTCTTGCTTATAGGTATAGACTTACAGATGTTCATTTATTCATTTAATTTGCTTTACAACAACTGTTATACAAATAAAAAATATATTGAAATAACCACTCTTTACAACTGTGTTGAACAGAAAAATTATTTCAAAGTGCACAATGTGTGTTTGTATGTGGCAAATGGGTTACAATATCAGAAATCCACATTTAGTTCCAACCTGGCACCAAAAACATGCCACAATCAAAGTTACCGTACATTTGAATCCATGTTGATGGTCGATGTGAGCATTTATTCATAAAGCATTGATCTGCATGATTTTGTGCTAGTGTTGCTGCCACATGCTTGGCTATTAAATAATCAGGCAGATAGTTTATTCTTATTTTTAAAATGGCTGCTGTTTCTTTTTGCATGCTATATCGAATGCATCATCATTGGATGCAAGATTAGTTATTATTAATATTTATGTTGCACCAAATGTGATTATTTTTACTTCTGCTTGCTTGTGTTTTTCCTCAGGTGTAATTCCCTCAGTTGTTTTTGTCAGAGCACAGCACAGTGGGTGCCATCACAAATCCCTCATTAGTGCACTGAGCTTTAAATGCTTCATTTAATCCGTCTCCTCTGCTGTTCCGGCGTGGGAGGACAGGGACATTATTTGAGAGAAATTAAGAAATAGACTGCAATGAAAGCTTCCTGTAAATCAGCAGGATTGGCTCTGATTGGTGTCAGGATTCATTGGAACAATTCTGACATTTAAACCATACAGATTTTGAATACTTGCTTTGAGCTTTTAAAAAACACTTTTTCTCCCTTGAAGTCTTATTTCTTATAACATGAATGCTTATCAACCGGAGACACACTGTTGGTTTTGGCGAGCCAAACAGACATTTTCTCCAGCACAGAGCAAAGGAGAGCACGTACATTCTAGTATAAAGTCTACTCAGTTCCTGCTTTTCTGTAACACAGTGCTTTAGAAAAGTATGCATTTCTATTCTAATTTAATTAAAGATTTTGTTATTGTAAACACAAACTTTAAATTATTAGAAGAAATCGGCTTTTTGGTAGATTATGTGAAGAGCAACATAATCAGCATATGTAGACATTGTAGTTAACTGGTCAGAGACAAGTGATTATCTCTACTGTCTATCAGCAGGATTTTGTATGGTGGATGCTAAACTATACAATAACTAATAATAATAATAATAATAAAAAATAATTTTTAAAAATGGTATAATAATATAATCATTGATTGCAGGTAATTTATTTAAGCAGTGTTGCTGCTTTTAAAAAGAAACCAGTGGTGGTTCATGTATTTTTTTTTATTGTGGAAAACTTCTACTTCAGTACATGTATAGTACAGTACAGTTCACGTTCCTCTTTTCTTTAATCATAAATACATTGATAATTGATTAAATGAGAATATTTAATGAGCACACACATGAGAACTCAGCGGTTCTCACGTAAATTAGAGTGCTCTTACTTTGTGCCTATAATAGAAAATATAATACCATTATACTTTATAACAGTGTCTAACAATAGAGAACTCTGTGCAGGAGATGTGCAGAGGAATGGATCTCACAGGTCAATACTTTTACTTTCAAGGAATCATACTTCATCCATCACTTGAAGAAATGATCAAAAGTAGCTGGTCAGGGAACAGACAATAAGTGCTAACAAAATTCATAGACAAACATATTGGACTTTATTGGCATTGTGCAAGGTACATGTACAGAGCCAATGAAATGCACTTAGCATCTAACCAGAAGTGCATAAATGGCCTATTTACAATAGATAAAAAAAGATATGAGGTTCATATATACAGGGGTAAATAATGCACAGAAGGTGCAGTAGGTATTAATATATAGTGTGTATATATATATAGTAATATACAATATACAACATACTGTGCAAAGATTATGCATAGACAGACATGTCAGAAGAGAATATACTCAAATGACATAGTTATGTACAAGTATGAATGTATATATGATACACTATATACAATATAAATATAGGTGGAATGTACAGTAGCTCAAATGTGAGTTAAGTATGGTGTGAAAAGTAATGTGTAGTGGAAAAGGAGTGCAAAATACACAGAAAGTGACAATGCAGTATTGAATCAGCTGTTCAGTTCAGTAACAGCCACAGGAAAAAAGAAAAAATATTAAATGCAACTTTGAATTAATTAAATATAATAAATCATGCTGAATATTTTCCTGAATATTTTAATTTAAATATTAGTAAAAGATAACACAAGTGAACAAAACCTGAAGTATTTAAATGAAGGTTTTTATTATTGAGGGAAAACAAAATCCAGAACTACATGGCCCTGTTTGAAAAAGTGTTTGCCCCCCCCTGTTAGAACTGTGGTTTATCACACCTGAGTTCAGTTTCTCCAGCCACACCCAAACCTGATTAATGCCACACCAGTTCACAATCAAGAAATCTCTTAAATAGGACCTGCCTGACAAAGTGAAGTAGACCAAAAGATCCTCAAAAGCTAGACATCATGCCAAGAGCTTAAGAAATCCTGAAACAAATGAGAAAGAAAGTAATTGAGATCTATCAGTCTGGAAAAGGTGTCAAAGCCATTTTAAAGCTTTGGGACTCCAGCGAACCACAGTGAGAGCCATTACTCACAACATTGACCACCATAAGAAACACCATAAGAAAGAGACTGGGCAGAAATGGACAGTTCCAAGATGAAAACCGCTGCTGAGCAAAAAGAACATAAAGGCTCGTCTCAGTTTTGCCAGAAAACATCTTGATAATCCCCAAGACTTTTGGGAAAATACTCTGTGGAATGATGAGACAAAAGTTTCACTTTTTGGAAGGTGTGTGTCCCATTACGTCTGGCGTAAAAGTAACACTGGAACATCATACCAACAGTAAAATATGGTGGTGGTAGTGTGATGGTCTGGGGCTGTTTTGCTGCTTCATGACCTGGAAGACTTGCTGTAATAAATGGAACCAATAAATGAGAAATGAGTGGCCTAGTTAAAGTCCTGACCTGAATCCTACTGAGATGCTGTGGCATGATTTTAAAAAGGCGGTTCATGCTCGAAAACCCTCCAATGTGACTGAATTACAACAATTCTGCATGGATGAGTGGACCAAAATTCCTCCACAGCGCTGTAACAGACTCATTGCAAGTTATCACAAATGCTTGTTGCTGCTAAGGGCGGCCCAACCAGTTATTAGGTTTGGGGGCAAACACTTTTTCACACGGGGCCATGTAGTTTTGGATTTGTTTTCCTTCAATAACAAAAACCTTCATTTAAAAACTGCATGTTGTGTTTACTTGTGTTATCTTTTACTAATATTTAAATTATTTTGATGATCTGAAACATTAAAGTGTGACAAACATGCAAAAAAATAAGAAATCAGGAAGGGGGCAAACACTTTTTCAAACCACTGTACTTTGCATTGCCAGTGTCAATATTCTCACTCATTTTTCCCCTGTTGAAAACTATGATAGTTAAAATTAAAAATGTATATACATACATAAAATGGATGACAGAAAAAAAAATTACATTTATTTCCAAATGGCAAAAAAAATGTACCTATTCGATACATGGTAATGTAAAGCTTAACATGACAGTGCTATATCTTGCTGTGACATTATTATCATTCATGAGATTGATAAGCTCTTTGTGTGTCATATCTGCTAAGCTGTAAGCATGGTGTTATATTTACAGGTCAGTTGGCCGCTGGAGATAAAACCGCATTTGATGACTGGACAAAGTATTAATGTCAAGCAGAACAACAGGACACTGTTGGGCCTTCCTCCTGCCTATGCATCTATTTATTTCAGCTTAATGTATTTAATCTGCTATGAGGAAAAAATATTATATAAATATGATGAATTTAGAAAGTCCAGTGAAACTTAAACAACCTTCTGTATTCAGATATTCGTCTTAAACACCAAGCAGCACTAATATTTACAGCAGGCCACAAAATTCAGAAGCATTTTTCAAACAAAATCCATTGTACACAATGTCTCTTTACTTCTCTATTGTATGTTACAAAATCATTGAAGCCTATTATTGCTTTAAAATAAGCAGTTAGTTCATAAACATAAACATGTTTAAATAATAATAAATATATTTAGAACTAATGCTAATGATGTAAAGACTGGCCTGAAGTCATTTATACCTCATTTACGTAGCATAATTAGCAACGTGTGATTAATAGCATGCATTAGTTTGAACACAGAAATACTTTCATCAGAAAACATAACTGCATCAATCTTTGTTGGGTTTTTTTAATGGTTGACAATAGTGTTTCCTCACATTAATCACTTGGCAACTTAGAAAATTGGCAGTGACAGGACTGGTGAATCATGTCTAGCACCTAATCTCCCTGAGAGGATCTTATCTAGCCTTAGTGAAGGAAGTCAAGGTCATAGTACCAACACTAAACAGAAAGAGAGAAAGAGAAAGAGAGCGAGGGGGGAAGAGAGAGAGAGAGAGAGAGAGAGAGAGAGAGAGAGAGAGAGAGAGAGAGAGAGAGAGAGAGAGACACTCATTCCCACATTTTGCATCTTGCAGCTAATCTCTATTAATGTATCCACCACCATATTGAAATGTTCAAACTGTACAAAAAAGCAGGCATGGATCAATAGAATGTGTACAGTAAATTATATAATAAAGAGCAGCAGTGCAGTATACAAGCGTACATGAGCTTACTCTAGAAATAGGCTTCAATGCACACTAATGTCCCTCCACAGTGATGAACAAGGGCTGTTTAATTGATCATGGAGGGGTGTAATTCACTCTCCAGAACAGATAATAGATTCCTAGGAATCCTCCATTCCACAACCACCTCAAAATTGCTTAATGAGCATCCCAGGACAGCGAGTATTCTTTCAGTTTGCATAGCTTCCTTGCTTCTTTGACTCTAAGAGGTTTCACCGGTACTTAAATGATAAGTGAACAGTTTGAATTGATCTAATATTAGAACTGGAATTGTATGCAGTGAAGTGATACAGACACAAAAAATGCATTGTATATTAAGCGGCATAACGCACATAATCTCTCGTAGCACTCTTGTTTAGGGCTTATGTTGGGTTGTGCCAGCATGCTGCAATACATTTTAAAACATAATTCTAGTTAATAAAACTTTTTTTTATGAAGGTCAACCCAAAAACCACATCCCACTCTACAAAAGTTTTAAGTTACTGACAAGCACTGTTTTTCTATACCAGGCCAGTTCAGGCTAATGTACAGAGGGCACATGTGGGTGCAGATGGGTTTACATTTCAATGAATTAAGACTATGCTGGATTGCAGCTGTTTAATCAGTTGATCTTGACTTTTAAAAGACTCACCTGTGGGTCTGGTATTTAAGAACAAATACAAAACGCAGCCGATCTCTTTATATTGGAACAGAAAAATCGGTTTGTTGAAAGAGTCCAGCTAACCTACTTATTCAGTTCAAGTATACGGATGAGTGTTACATAACTGCTCAAGCACTGTTCATACTTGTCATGGACTTACCGTACATTTCTGTTGTATTTTACTGTACAGCTCATAAAGGCAGTTCTGCTGTTAATCCTGAGGATCAACCTGTAGAATAAAATATTTCCTATAAACTCTACAATATTAGGAACAATCTATAGCTTTTTATGCTTTCATCTTAGATTAACTTGAACATGCAAAGCTAAAGCTACTATTCAATAATACATATTTTATTTAATATGGTACAAATATGCATATGGTATTATGATTAATAAATATTGTATTAGACTTCAGATCGTCTTTTCAAAATGGCTCATTATAAATACCGGTTAAATTCAATACCTCACATATATAATATTTGGATGTTTTATTTATATTATGTATTTATTTATTATTATGATTAATATTAGCATTAGAAGTAGTTGCTTATATAAGTGAATTTGTATTGGTTTTATTTGAATATTTAGATTTGTAATGCATAAGTGAAATTAATTAATAAAAAATAAACATTATTTATTTGAACTCCATGAGTGTCAGTGGGGTTTTTTTTTCTTGCAGATTTATAATTTTTTTTATACAGGCAGCCATCTTGGACAAATAGACCCTGTTAGCTGTGTGTGGTATCAATCTTCATCCCTAAACCTGCTAACAAACATTTGAAGGCCAAATTGTTACACATATTTGGAATAATATTAAGTTTCATTTGAAATGTCATTTAAATTTAACACAAATCTTTTATCGTTTTATGGAAATAAGGTGTTGGGTGAAAAGATTTCTATAAAACTCCCTGATGGGGCATCTGTCCATCCAAATTAAAGCTACTTCCAACACTAAGACAAGCCTTTGCTGATCATCAATTTTATTTGAATGTATCCATGTCTTGAAAACACACTGTGGTAAAAAAATAACTACATGCTGTAATTAATATTTCCATAATCAGAACATCGTAACCGATCTTTATTGTGCCCTGATTCTTATGCTGTAATTTGAGCTATGTGTAAGAAAGTGTGAGAAATAATACCAGTATGATATGTTATGCTGAAGTGACTGCACTGTAAACCACAGGGAACGGTTTTCACTTTATATAGACCAGCAGTCATTAAAGTTCAACTCAGATTTTCTTCAACGTAATTTCTGCCCACTGGATTTGTACCTGCATTAAATACCACAGAAAATACATTTCTTTTGTACAGTAATCACGAGCAGTCGCTGAATCCCATTTTAGAACCATTGATACAATGTTCTCCCTGTGTACTGGTGGATTTCCTAAATGTATTCCAGTTTCCTCCCACCTAAAGGCATGTCTGTAGGTGGATCGGCTACCCTGAATCACACGGGTTTCTAGTAAACAGTTTTTTCTTTCTTTTCGTTCTTCCATAATGCAACAAAATTACCTCGTCTGTGGTAATTAGATACACACAGATGTATTAGACATTATGTAAAAAATGACTGGGGTATTCATTTAAAGGTTGCAAAAATGCACCAAACGCCGGCATCCACTCCTTATTCTTAAATATTTGCTCTACCTCCATTTTGCCATTAACCACTTTTTTTTTGCCAAATATCCTGATTTTAAGTAACTAGTTGCAACTGCATGTGGGTTCACTTAATTTTATAAATATATAATTATATTATATACTTTATTTTTATTGTGTGTGTGTGTATATATATATATATATACACACACACACACACACACACACACGCACACACACACACACACACACACACACACACACACACACACACACATATGGCACGCTGTGTAAGAATGTAGGAATCCAAGTTATTGTACATGAAAATGAGCAGAAATTGATTATGTATGAACAAGCATGTCAGTAAATATAGTAGAGACACCTTTATGGTTCCCTTTGCATGGTCTCATCTTTGTGACACTGTTTTCTTAGAATAAAAGTTTGACAGCTAAAATAAATGCTCTGTTTCAAACAAAAGCTTTGTTCATAAACGAAAGCTTACTTACTTACTTACACACACACACACACACACACACACACACACACACACACACACACACACACACACACACACACACACACACAAACAGGCCACAAAAGTTGGAAATATAACCTTCTATGAGATTTAAGATTTCTAAAGTGCTGGCATGTAATTGGCAGATTTTGCCCCAGAGAAAGCTCTATTTTCTTGTGTCATTACTGAAAGATTGAAAAAAATGCCCCTGTTGTGAAAGAAAGACAGTATTAAAAAACAGGTTTGCATTCTGTGGTTTCAGTTACGTATCATTGTTATGACTTATCAGTATTTATTACTACTGCCTGAAGACCCAGTGCTTTTTGTTTAATTTGTTTTTGGCAAGTTTCAAAATTTGTGTTTGAAAAGTTCCTTTAATAAACAGCTTCAAAATTAACCATTTCATTCTCAGCACCATCTGACACCCAGACACACATTTCTATTAAGAAATATGTAAAGAAGCACAATATTGTTGCCAAAGAAGTATCAAGGTAACCCAATTTTGAAAACATAACACGCTAAGCATTATTGCCTCACCACTCCAGGGTTCCTGGTTGATCGTGAGTTACCTCCCTAATCCAAAAACAAGCGTCACTTTATATTTACTTTAGTACTCTCACACTTGGACAGTAAAAATGGGCTATTAACATCTAACCAAGTAATGTGGTTTATATTTTCATATTGCTGACATATGCTCTGAAATCACTGTGTTAAATTAAATGGAATCTGCTTATTAACACATAAAAATATTGAAAACAGGGTAGTTGGTTGGCATATTTGGTTGGATTTGGACCAAGTATCAATATGCCATTTATTCACTCATATTCAGTAACTTTTTTATCCTGTTTAGGTCTGTGATTGATCCAAAACTTATCCTGAGAGAACGTATTATTGTGCTGTCTTCTAAATTTTATAAAAACCTTTAAAGCACTTGGTTAAAGTTGGGTGGCTTTCGGGCTGTCAATTTACATACATTGTCTTAAGGTACTCTCTAACATTCCATGCTACAAGCCACACACAGCTCTCTTTTTTACTAGGATTAATGTCTCCCTACATGTTGTAGATATCTACAACAAAGGAAACTGAAAAAGGTTATAAGATTCTTAAACTTATCAACAGAGGTGGCAAAAGTACACACATCCTTTACTTAAGTAAAAGTACAGATCCTCATGTTTTAAAATACTCAGGTAAAAGTTGAAGTACTGATTATACTTTTTTACTCAAGTGAAAGTAAAGAAGTTTTGGCTCAGACATGTACTTCAGTAAAAAGTAGTTATAACTGCTACCTGTTTTAGCTGTTAACTGGACCTCACATCATATTAGATAGATAGATAGATAGATAGATAGATAGATAGATAGATAGATAGATAGATAGATAGATAGATAGATAGATAGATAGATAGATAGATAGATAGATAGATAGATAGATAGATAGATAGATAGATAGATAGATAGAACTCCACATCATTTAGTCATTTGTGCTCTTCATAAGAACATTTCTCATTGCTTTGATCAAATTGCGAATGCTTTTGTACATCATTCAATCGATTGTGTACAAGTGTCTGCTGTTTCCTACATTATCAGTTGTTTATGTCATGTTGATCAAAATGTATTATACTGGTTTCACCTAAATGGTCTTAACCCCCAAAACATTTAGGCATCAGATCATTGCATAAGTCAATGAATGCAGAATAGTTAAACCAGTTGTCAAAATTTGTCAAGCTCTTCTTCTTCACAGTTCTATTAAACCTTTTTGGTAAATGTGTCTTGATGAATTGTGCAGATGAACCTTGAATGTCACTAATTAAGGGGCGTGTTCACTTTCAGATCAACCAATAATCAGCTAGTTCTCTAAAATAGGTCAAGGCTGAATCTCGTGAACCTTTACTATAATTGGCGAGTGTTTATAAAAAGAGCAAAACACAGATTTGCAATTGTTAAAAAGGGATAAACAACTAGGAAATGAACATGGTCGAGAGCCAAAAATAAGGATGCGTGCTGGAAGGGTAAGGAGGCAAAATAGAGGAAGAGGAAGAAGAGGCCAGAGAAATAGACACATTTCAGGTGAAATTAGAGCCACTATTGTGGACCATGTTGTCAATCATGGCCTCACAATGGTATTGCAAGGGATGATATCTGTTGTGGATGAAAGTCTGTAGCCCGACAGACTGGGACGTCAGGGGGAAGAGACAGATTGCACTGTATAGTGCGGCATGCGCAGTTCTGCCTAAGAAGTGTTTCCTATGTTTATCTTTTGGAATTTTAATTTGTGTCTTTTTATTTTCTATCACAATGAAATTATATTGTAATTTTTTAGTCAGAAAAATAAAAAAGTCATGTCCAGTGTCTTACAATCAATATCCCACATACAGTAATGTGTAAATTTGTGCTGTTTAAATTCATAGTTGCCAATTCAGCCTCATGCATTTTCAATACTTGTAATCCAAAACATTGTTTACATCAGGAAATACTAAAATAAAGCATTGTTATATTGAAAAAAATTACTAAACATTTTGACTATCTTTTTCGTAAACAATGATAAAAGAACTTGGTATTTTGATGGCAATGATATGTTCATTGACACAAATACTTTTGAGAGAAGTACTAAGGATTTTGAGTAAAAAACAGGCTTTTGCAAGAAATCCAATGTATTGTGCTGTTTGTTCACATTGTTTTGAGAATACACTTACCGATCTTAAGGATGATTCGAGAAATGCTCCAAAGCGACTGAGAAAAACTGTAATTTCTTGATTTCCTGGTCTTTAATGAAAGATAACCCCACCAAAAAAAAAAAAAAAAAAAAAAGCACTTCTGTGGTAGCTCAGTGGGTTAAGCCTTGTCCCTGAACATGGTCCTTAATATAGTCCATGCTGGTGATAAGGTTTCAAAGCCAGTCCTACATGCCTTCTTTCTTACTATGCTGGCATGAAACAAAGTATGAACCCTCCAAAAAGCACACATGCTTTTCAGCAGTGGTCGCTCAGTGGTTTAAGGTTTGTGCCTCATCTAAACATGCATCCCAGTCTGATCTTTTTCATGGTACATTGGATTGAGGCTGGTGCCTCGCTGATGGTGAGGATCAGGGTTTGAATCCTGCTTTCTGCCTGCTAGTTGCGATGTAGGTTATGTTCCTGCTTCCTAAATCTTTCTTTAGCTTTATATTCTTGTGTTGATAGTTTAAAGGTAGATAGACCTGCTCTTAACAAACTTCCTGGCCTGTCTTCCCTGATGGTTCAGTGGGTTAAATCAGGTGTTGTGCTTTTGGTGGGGTTCAGGGTTTGAATCCTGCTTTCTGCCTGCCAGTCATGATCAGGATTCACTTCCTACATTTTTCTTTAGCGATATATTTTTGTTTTTAATGGGTTGAAAAGAAAGATAGACCTACTCTAAACAAGCTTCCTAGCCTGTCCTCACCAATGGTTCATTGAGTTATTGTTGGTATCTCGCTAGTGGTGGGGATCTTGGTTTGAATGTGGGTTAAGACTGGTATTTTGCTGTTGGTGGGGTTCAGGGTTTGAATCCTGCTTTCTGTGTTTCTTTCTGGTCTGAATTTCTTGCTTTGAAGCATGAAACGAAGGATAAACCCCCCAAAAAAGAAGGTGAGTTGTGGGACTTGATGGCTTTGTGGTAAAAGCCTTGCCTCTGAGCTCAGAGGTTGCTGGTTCAAATCTGGCTTGTCCCCACACTGGTTAAGCCATGTGGAAATTAGTGTGTGGTGAGCAATGGATTGGGTTACTGCAAACAAAGGTTGTGAAGACCTGCTGGGTCACACCCTGCAAAGAAAGAAAAAATAAATAAATAATAATATATATATATATGAGGGTGACAGTTTTGCATTTTGGGGGGAGGAGAATTTTATTATTATTAAATAAATTTCTGCCAGGTCGATACTTTTTTGGATGTTTTTGCTTCATAATCCCCTGTTTTCAGCTTCTCAGATGCCAGGGGGGCAGATGCCCGGATATTGCCCCCCTGGTTTAGGATATGCCCTCTGAAACCGTCCACATCCGACCTTCCACGCAGCCATTTCTAACACCTTCCTCACTACGGTCACTGGAATCTTCCACACTCTTAACTTTGAGTCCTGGCTGGGGTTTGAATCAGCAACCTCTCAAACCAGAGGCAAAGCTCTTCCAATTGAGCCACAGGATCTCCTGCATGAGCCTGATTTTTAGGACCTTTTTTGGTTCTTTTATAAAACTTTTTAAACAATTTAAAGGAAAGCAAAGGGGTAGGAATCGAACCAGGTGAGTCAGATAGCAGAGGCCGCATCACTAACCACTACACTACCACAGGAGAGGCAAACAAGCCTTTGCTTATTGGGCTCTTGGTTTTTCTATAGTTAAGAGACCACTGTTTTCTCTTAGATCATGAAGGTAGAGGGTCAAAACTTCTCCTTCCTGTACATTCTCTCAGTTACTCGAAGTCTATGAGAAGTGACTCAGGTACAAGAACCACATCTCCAACACCTGCACCACTGATACACCATGATTTACCAGCAACCAATTTTAATGACCTTTTATTGTTCTGTTTTTAAAAACTTTTTATAATGTTCAATATGAAACTAGAGGTAAGAATCGAACCAGGAAAGTATTTTATCATAGATCGCTAATGGCATTACTTCAAAACTCAAAACTTTGTTAGACATGTAAATAAGCAGGAAAGACAAAGACAAAGAGACACAGACACAGCTTTAGAAAGAGTAAGAAACAAATAGAGGGACAGCAAGAGAGAAACATATACAGTGAGACAGAGACATTTACTAAAAGAGACACAGAGACAATTGAATAGAGTAAATAGAGAGACAAAGATAGCGAGATACAGCCACTTCCTGTTGGAAGTGTTTATCCCGAGCGACTCTTAATGATCTCTTTTACTAAATGAGCAGTAGTGAGTTAAGTGGTTGCTCAGGTGCCCAAAACTGGCAGCTTGGAGGTGTTAAACATGTATCATATGTACAGCATGTGATATGTATGTAAGCATATGTATAGTGATTAAATATAAAGGCTATATCAGTGCAAAGACGTGTGGACATCATTAAGAGCCTTTGCTATGTTTCCACACGGACAGTTAATGAGGTGATACCGGAGAAACTGCACCTCTTCAAGTCAAGTCAGGAAGCTTATATATAGAAAATTATAGACATTTTACAGATTTGAATGATGTATTGTTTTTATCTGTACGATCAATAAAGACAGTAATTTATGTTTGTGTTGCCATTATGAGGGAAAAACCCACAAAACGCCACCCAGAGGGTAAATTGTGTGAATCATGGCGGATTTGGTGTTTGATTTGAGACTTGGCGCAGAAATAAAACAAAAGTTTACTGATTAAAATATTTTTATTTGGATTTTATTTATTTATTTTATATCTAAGAAAGGACGTCGTGGATAAACGTATTTTTTGCCGAAGGTTTTAATTGCGCCTCTTTTTTATTTAGTTATTTATTTATGTATTTACATTTTCTATAAAAATGGTGAAACAGAAATGCGCGCTGAATTGATAGCGTTAATAAAATTTCGTGCCGTTAAAAATAATTTACATTTTGACAGCCAAATATACATATATATATATATATATACATACATACATACATACATACATACATACATACATATATATATATATATATATATATATATATATATATATATATATATATATATATATTATATATATATATATATAACATTTTTTTATTCGTTTTGTATTAATATATATATATATATATTTTAATACAAAACAAATTCAAATGTTGTTACCTAATGAATGTATGCAGGCTGAAGATCCACATATAGAACACAAGCAGAGAAAAGATGATGATGTTCAGGAATGTGTCTGTTCTCAGTCATGTTTACATCACTGACTCCCTCTGTCTCATCCACATTAACCCTAAACTTCTTACTGCCTTCTGCCTGCTGATTCTTAGCTCCGTAAACTAGTCTATATCTGTGGTGAGTGAGAGTCAGGACTTTATACACCAGTGGATTGAAAAAGACAACAGGAACGACAACAGGAAAGATAACAGGAAATCGGTTGTTCGGCTGAAGTCGGCGCGCAGTGAAAATAAAAAAAATATTTCACCAAATCAATGTATTAAAACTAAAGAAAATGTAAGAAGTAAAAAGTACAGATATTTGTGTAAAAATGTAATGAGTAAAAGTAAAAAGTTGTCTGAAAAATAAATAGTGGAGTAAAGTACTGATACCAAAAAAAATCTACTTCAGTACAGTAACAAAGTATTTGTACTCCGTTACTTCCCTCCTCTGCTTATCAAGCATTCATGCTTTAATGGGTAACTGACTGGTAAAAAGGCTTTATGGAGTCCAGGCCATTAGTGTGAATCACACAGCTTGCAGCATTTTTATATATAATGTGACAGAGAGTAATAAACAAGTTGTATGTAAGTGAATGTGAAGTGAATTTTCTTCTCTCAACTCGCAAACCTCAACGTAATTATGATTATAGGTAGGAACCTATGGGGAAAAAACTAAAAAATTCAATAAAAGAAAATCTGGTATGTTTGTTCAGTGGTGCACCAACCACTTGCATACATTAGTATTTTTAAAGTAAGTTGCTTAAATATTAATGTATTTCTCTGGCTGCGTACTCGGTTCATTGTTAGAGTATATAAGGACTTGGACATACGTGCATTGTTGTTGGAATTTTGGTTTAAACAGCTGATTTTGGATTTTTGTCCTTGGCGTTCTTGGATGGATACTGAACTGCTGCACACGTTCTAGTTATTAATTTATAACAGATTTCCTCAGTAATGTTCAAAGTTATCGCAGGCTGTCTCAGAGATTCATGGACCTTGCACTACCTCCTTCATTGCATTAAAATTAAAATTAAAAGCGTTGACAAAAAGGTGTTGATTTTTTTTTTTATATTGCACTAAGTTATGTATAAATAGTATGTCATTGTAAACAAGTATGGGTAAGTATGCATAACATAGTACAGTGTAGTACTCAGTTTGACTTTATCTGCAAAGGTAGTGTACTGTACATGATAAAAGCACTTTTCAAGCTGCAAAAAAACAACAGCATTTCAGAATCTGAATTCCTACACCCACTTTCACTTTTTATACTATTTACACATTGTGGGAAGGACAGATTATGAAAACATGGGCTCTGGATAAAAATGCATCAATACCCCATTTTTAAAATGTTATTTATTTTTTATGAAACTTATTGGAAAATGGAAAAGCATGTTAGATTTCTAAATACCCATACAATGCATGACAGCAGAAAGTATTAAAAACACTAAAATTTTCTCCCGGTAACATTAAACACCTGAGTTTAAAAATTCCCAAAACAATAAGTCATAGACATTTGATTTGCGTCTATGGCATATCCAGGCATGTCTTAATTAATAACAGTACATTTGTTTTGGGAGTCAAAACAATGAGTCAAATCGAATTACTCCACCCATATTGAACCACTCAGTTCCAAGCCTGGTTCACAGAAAGGAAATATTGTGGGCTAAAATTTTCCATGAACTGGTTATTTGTAAATGTGTACAACTGTTTTAATAGACAAAAAATGTGCAACTTGATTTGACTTGCTTGGTTGAGCTTAGAAATTGCATTGCTTTGACTGAATGTAATATGAGACAGTTTGCTTGTTATTATTAAATTCCTGGCTAAACAATGTTCAGTTTGGTAGAAAAGTTTAACTATGAAAGTTCTGTATGTGTTAAACAGCCTCTTCATTGTTAATGCGTATAAGCGAGTTGATATATAGAAATTACAATAACCTCTGTCTACACATTCTCACTCCCCACTTGTCACATATGGATGCGTTCACCAGGATCCCTTGGCATCCCTTTTTAAAGTTGGGTGAAAACCTTTTGCTGAATGCTGTTTCACAGACGACACCTCAATATGAGACAGTGAATTAATTTTTAAATCAAAAATCAGTTGGAAAGCTAGATAAATATGACTCAGGGCAGTCTGCAATCCCAACAAGTCCAATTTCAACACCACAGGCTCCAGTTCAGGGCTCTATAAAAGTCTAAGGGGATCCCTGCACGTTGACAAATTATGCCAAAGGGGTCAAATTCTGTGGGAATCCCCACACGTTAAAAAGTGAAGCCAAGGGATCCTGATGAACATGTCCATATGTGAGTTGGGAGTGAAAACGTGTTCCCTCTGTTCAGTATATTGTTTACTTTGTATATTGGACCAAACTTTTGTAAAAAAAAAATACAACAAAAATATTGTTAGCCCAACTGCCCATCAGAAGACTATAGAGGGAAAGTTTTATATTTGTAAAAAAGGAACACAGCTGGTGGCACTCATTAAATGTTGTATGTTGTAACCCTAACCCTGGATAATACAGATTTCAAATCATACAGTGCTATTTAGAGAGAGAGAGAGAGAGAGAGGTATTTGTAATAAGTTAAAATAGGAGCAGCATAGCTGAGTGCATTTTTTTACTTTGGTACAAGACAGCATAACAAAGAAAGCTTTTCAATGGCTTTTGCTCCTAACATTGACATAGTGCCCATCTCTGTGTTGTTTTTCTCGTCTAATTAACTAGGAACTAAGCAGCAATCCAAAACAGGCCAGTGAGTGTCCTTTTCTAATCAGATAATGAGCCTGAGAATCACAACAGTAAACCTTCCTATGTAAAGCCTGGCTGCAAATTCAGTGCATGTGAGGGAAAGGCTTCCTGGTGTGGATTAAAGACACATTTGAGGATTTGAGGCCCATTTTCATTTATGTTACATAACAGCCCATATAAGATTATCCATTAAAGATGTTTCATGATCTCCAGCAGAGCTGTAAACACCATAAACATTGCTCCTTAAGGTTCAAGTCGACTAATTCGGTCCTCTTAATGACATGCTTTATTATATTTTTTCGGAAGGAGCCAGTAAGACACTCTTTTCCAAAATAATCATTGTGTGGTCTCCATGACAACATTAGTGAAGTGAAAAGTGCTTGAACTTTTGCTTTAGTGGTAAGTTGTTGTTTTTTTCCTCACGATTTTAGTCTTCTAAATCAGCCAAATAAATACAGACATTTGATGTGTATTCTTTGAGTGATCAGAACGAAAGTCCCAAGCAAGTATTTTTGTTTCTCTTACACTACAGCAAAGTGACAATTACACAATGTTATGTACCGTATCTATGTATCGGACTATAATGTTATGTATCGGACTATAAGCCGCTACTTTGTTCCCCACGGTTTGAACCCCGCAGCTTAAACAACGAAGGGGCTAATTTATGAATTTTTCCTGGGTTTTTCCCGGTTTCACAAATTTCAAGCCAAAAAACTGAGCACCATAACATTAGACCAATGAAATTTCCGAACGGAAACGAAAAAAAACGCATCCCACCTGTGTTCTGAGCTGCACAGCATCGGGAGAAAAAACTTCCATCGGGTGATTTTTAAACGCACGACGATGCCAAAATATAAACTCTCGAGAGAAATAGTTGTGAAAGGAACGAGGAAGACAGTGAACAATGACTTTCTTGGTAGGCTACTGTTTAGATACAAGTCGTTGTAACGCGTTGAGTCTGGGTGAAGGGAGAGCTCGCTAACTCCAGTTGCAACAGAAATCATATAAGCACAGACAGGTTTCCAAAACTCGTGCCTTTTTATTTTTCTTGGCAACAGCGGTACGGTTTAGTCAAAGCATCAGAAAATAATAAGGACATAATCCTCGGTCTTGCACACATGCAGTAATAGCGGAAAAATGCTGTGCCAGGCTATTCCCAAAATACCGCTATGCTCCTAAAGGAAGCGCAACATATTTAACCTGTCACACAGTGTGTAACGTGTCTTTCGTTAAAGCCTGTGTAAAGTCCATTAGCGTAGACGGCTTATATATGGGTGCGCTTTATAGTCCGGAAATTACGGTATTACAGAACAAATTGTACATTGCTTTAATTACTTACATTAGTGCAACTATAAGTTGTCATTCCATCATGTTTTACTGAAAACTTGTTAACACAAACACCAAAGCACAGTGAAATTCCTCTTCAGACTTTCCTGTGGAGGACAAGTTTTATTTCTGACTGTTACAAAGCACTGACACTGGAGACTCCCTACTACAGATGGTTTGATCATATAAAATGATTGTACTTATTATATATTTAAATAACCTATTCGAATCATGTGTTAACCTAAAAAATAATAGTGTTAGATTATCTGTGATTTCAATTACAGCCAACAGTCATCTAAAACATTTTTGTTTAGATAACTAATAAATAATAGAAATAGCCCCAAAATCTTTTTTTTTTTTGTGTATAGACAAAAAGCTACATGAAAACATGCCCAGTTCATCGTTAATGCCAGGCAGATGTAAGTTCAGGACAAGCTCAAATACATACATCAGAGCGAACACTGAGTATAACTATAAATATAGTTTAATGAGACTTACATTAATTGTAGGTTTAAAGTGCAATGCAGGTTAATACTGTACATCTAGCAAAATGTGCCACTGAAAGCTAAAAACATATCCATAACATGTCTGTTCATGCAGGATACATTTTAGGTTTGTGACGTTTTTAACTGAATTGCCCCGAAGAAAAATAAACAAAAGAAGCAAACATTAAGCAACAAATAAACACACAATCCAATTTTAATAAGAGCACGGCTCCTTTTTGTGGTTATCCAAACAAGCAATCATCGTGCAGCAGTGCAATACATAAAAAATCATGTAGATAAATCTGAGTTTTAGTTAATGGCTATAATAATCTATCAGGGTCTGGTAAAAAAAATAACTTTTGAGTAACAGAAGCATGCAGTAAGATACTCTTTCCCAGAATAATCATTATGTGGCCTTCTTGATAAGACATTAAAAACAAAGTGCTTACATTTTTGCTTTAGTGTGACACACCCCTTACTCCATTTAAGTGTTTTAACTCAGCTAAATAAATAGTAATTTGTATGTGTATTCTGTGGTTGATCAGAATGAAAGTTTAATCTTAGACGTGATATGTGATGAGAAATTTCAGTTTAACAGCACGTCCCAAGCAAGTATTTTTGTTTCTCTTACACTACAGCAATGTGCTAATTAAACCATTTTATTTATTACAGAACAATTTTGCTTCTGTAATTACTTGCATTATTGCAGCTATAAGCGGCCATTCCCTTATCTTTTCTAAAAAAAATATATATATATATATATATATATATATTATATATATATATATATATATATATATATAATAAAATATAAAATGCAACTCCAAAGCACAGTAACCTCCTTCTTCAGACTTTCCTGTGGAGAATTTTTATTTCTGACTGTTTCAAAGCACTGACACTGGAGACTTCTTACTAAAGATATTTTGATTGTATAACACGATTGCACTTATTTTATATATAAATAACACACGTTTGAATCCGCCGTTACTCTAAAAATAGGAAAGTATTAGATTACCTGTGATTTCAAATACAGCCGACAGTCATAGGAAGAATAATTCACTTCAATTCATTTTTATTTGTATTGCGCTTTTAACAATGAACATTGTCTCAAAGCAGCTTCACACAGATAATGTAGTGATTAAAAGTGAATATGTTCTTTATAAGTAAGTTTGTCCCTGATGAGCGAGCCGGTGGCGACCGTGGCAACGAAAAACTCCCCGAGACGGCATAAGGAAGAAACCTTGAGAGGAACCAGACTCAAGAGGGAACCCGTCCTCATCTGGGTTGCACCGAATGTCCATTTATGGACATCAATAGTTTGTTCAGTTAGCTAATAAATAATAGAAAAACACACCCAGTTCATCAGTAATGCCAGACAGATGTGGACAGGACATAGATACAGATACATACATGAGAGGGAACACTATGACTATTACTATAACTATATTTTATTATAAAATGATATATGTATATTTTTATATACAAGACTAACATTAATTGTAGGTACACAATACAGTGAAAAGAGTGGCACTAAAAGCTACAAACATAATCATAAAACATGCCTGTTCATGTAGGGTATGTGATGTTTTTAACTGAACAGCCCCAGGGCAAAATAAAAGAAGCAAACATCAAGCAACAAATAAACTTACAATTCATTTTATTAGGAGCACCAGCTCATTTTTGTGTTTATTCAAACAAGCAATCATTGTGCAGCAGTGCAATACATGAAAAGATAATGCAGATGTTGTGAATGTCGTGAGCTTTAGTTAATGTTCACATCAATGAGGGTCCGGTGAAAATACCTTGTTAATTAGTGGGGTGAGAGGAAAAACTCTGACTTGGCTGAGCTGCCAAGAAGGATTTACAGTAGCATTCCATACTGTATAATCACTCTAGTGAAAATCTTTTTTGGATTTAGTGCCAACTTACTTTGTACAGAAGGGACAATCAAGTCATAAACAGATTGCAGGAACTTGGATAGCTCATGAAGCAAGGCAATAAATGGCATTTAATGGTAGCAACTGAGCACTATTTATTTGTAGCCCAAAAAATTCTAGAGCAAAAATAAATGAGAATTAAGAAGTTTCCCCGCATGAGTGCATCTTGTACAGGTCAAAGCCATGCAGGTTTCCTCTCACTGAAGATGAGGGGAGGGAAGTTAATTTTTTATCATGCCTAGTACGTCACTCCATGCCAAATGTTTATCCATGACTCATAGCCAGCGATGTTCGTTAATAAGCCGAGGCTCAGATAAGATTTGGGTCACTGCAATCTAAATGCATTTGTCTACACAGTAACACAAAGTCAGTAGCATGAGCACAATGGCACAGTGGCTCATGGGAAAGTTAGGGCAGCTTTGATCCGTTGCATGTAAACACATTTACAACGAGAGGGACGTTTTGCTTTAGCGTGAGCCGTTCAAATCTCCAGATTGTCATCAAGGGCAAGCAGGCGAAGAAGAAATTCCCAAGACGACTCCCTCTAACCACATCCTATATTGCTTTTCCACACAAAGCTCTGTTTTCAAAACAGTCCCGACAGACAGTTAAGCTGTCGATGCCACTTTTGGGTAAATGATGAAAAATGCGCAGCACGCCAATGGTCTGTGGCGTTCTCGCATTCTACACGCACAGGGCAAACTGTGCCGCTTGTAAACAGATGCATGCATAGGCTGACAGCCACACGAAATGGCTTTTATATGCCTCAGCCAAGGTCTCTTTGAGGCTTTTGGTATAAATCTCAGCAGGGAAGAAAGCTAGCTGATGGGTGGGAGATTTATTCAAATATTAACACAACACACTGGCAGACACCATGTCTTTGGTGTCCATGGGCACAAATATAAATCTCTTTTGCACTTTTGTCAAGGTAGATTTATCATGTAGGTGTTTGCTAGACTGAGAGAATGAGGGAATTTGTGGCCCTGTGCACTTTAGTAGGGTACAAATTGCCTGCAAGTACAAATTTTCTTATGAGACCTTCTAATTCAAGATTTCAGTGAATATTTCTTATGTTTTAGCCTGTGTTGCTAAAAACTTTACATACATTTTTCTTCCACATCAATCTACTTACCATACACCATGATGACAAAGCAAAAACAGATTCTCCAGATCATTTCTAAATTTCTTTAGACTTCACCTGGGGCAAATTCAACTGACTGGACATGATTTGGAAAGGCACATGCCTGTCTATATAAGGTCTAAAACCTGAAAATGCATCTCAGAGCAAAAACCAAGCAATTACATCAAAGGAACAGCCTGTAGAGTCTAGAGACCAGGTTATGTTAAGGCACAGATTTGGGGGAAGCTACAAAAATAACCACAAAAGATTCCCAAGATGACAGTGGCCTCCATTACTCTAAAATAAATTAAGAAGTTTGAAACAACCAGGAATCTTTTATCACCCAGCCAAACTGAATTATGGGATCTCTTGATAAGAGAGGTCCTATTTGTCACTCTGGCTGAGCTCTAGAGATCATGTGTGGAGATGAGAGAAACTTCAACCATCACTGCATCATGCAACTGACCTGGGCAGAGTGACCAAAGAGAAGCTTCAGTGCCTAAAACAAAACAGAGTTTCTGTTATATTGCAAAATACATTTATATATAATAATTGTGTTTAATCTATGTGGTATGGATACACATCTATCTATCACTTTTATAACAACCATTTTTTTATATGTACTTGACCAATAGTAGATTGCATAAGCATGCTTTGTTTTGTTTAGCAGGAACCAGCAGAAATGGCTGCTTAGTAACAAGCTTATATTCTGATGTTATTTCTACCAGCTGTTTAATAAATATTATTATTCCCAAGATGGATCCAGTTTGGACTGAAACCCTAAATCCAGCAAAAAAAAAAAAAAAGCTTAAATTTAAGGTTATTGTACAAAACCCGAAGCTCTGCTATATACAGTAAATTATTTAAAGAAAATGCATACTCAGATACTTTTGTATTTGTTATTTAATCATAACTCTAATGCATATTGTATATGCCTATTTATAATTAATAATTAATAAATATTAAGTATTTGTAATTATTTATAAGTATTTCTAAGTATATACGTGTACAAACCTGAAGTTAATATATGGTTTAAAAGTATAATGATTAACTCATGTCTGACTACTAATATTTACACAAGCATTCATTGACTGTAAATATAACGCATTCTGCTCCCATTTCTATCAAAACAGCATTAGCATCCAGCTAGCTTTTTCACAGACTATTTTAGCTAGCTTGTTTCGGGATTTTGCTAGCAGTAAGTAAATTGTTACAGCTTGTTACATAATATCCCAGCAGAAAACACTGAGCAGAAAACCTCTGTCCCTCTCGCTTTGTACTGTACGTATGCACGGATCTTTCGAATTAACCCAATACAGGTTGTTAAGGCTACACGGTGTAGCCAGCATTGCCTTGCAGAATGTCCTTTGGCTTAGATCCAAAACTAACAACTGGGATAAAAGGAGAACAAAGTAGTTGCTGTGGCTTGTGCTGATCAAAAGAGAACAATGTGATTTCTTTAAGAGGCCTGTGAGCACAAACGAAGTATACAGAGAGTTGCTGAGATTGGGGCCTGCTGAAAAGGGACAGGATGCATTTCCATGCATGTCAACAACAGGCAAACGAGAATTTAATGCTTCTCAACTGTCTCATAGTTCCCTTGCTCTCCACTGAAGCGGATCCCCGAAAACAAGCCTTGAAAATGGATAGCATGCTAAAGTAATGGTGAGAATTTCTTACCGTGCACTTGACAAGGCAAAGCTCCCAATAAACTTCTCTGCAGAATGGCAAATGACACTTTGCAGGGAGCACAGGCTCATCTGTTAAATGAGTTCCATATGGCCTGCAAATAAAAAAGGGCTTCATTGAAGGCATTTAATCGCCTCTTCCCGAACCTAGTGCAGGAACGCAGTTAGCATGCTCTTGGAACCTCTGTTTACACCAGACTGTGGCTTCACCCAAATAACAGGCCCTGACCACACTCTGCTATTGTGTTTGTGATTACTGTAAAGTGCTGTGCACAAACACTCGCATAGCCAAAGCCAGAAAAACAAGACAAGGACAAAACAATCATCCGGAAACTGTCGCCTGGCCACTGGCTAAGCATAAAATTAGCAGAAACTTTTGCAGCTTGATTAAAAACATTTATTGAATATGGAAATGTGAGGGCTGTGAAAAATTCAGAGATCCTTTAACCTTTAACAGTGACATGTAATAATATTGTTAAATGAACTTACCTGTGTACATTTATACATATATATATATATATATATATATATATATATATATATATATATATATATATATATATATATATATATATATACTCCCCAGCCACTTAGAAATAGAAATACCTGTGCACCTACTGATTCCAGAAGTCACCCAGTCAGGCATCACACCTGCATTAGACTATTTTTTTCAATCTCCCTACTTGTGAGCTTGTAAAAGACATGGCAACAGTACACTCATCCTTCACTCAAGTAGAAGTAGAGACACGCATGCTTTTAAAGACTCTGGTAAAAGTTAAAGTACTGGTGACACTTTTTCACTCAAGTTAAAGTAAAGAAGTTTGGGCTCTGACATGTTCTTAAGTAAAAAGTAACCATTACTACTACATGTTTTAGTGTCATGCTGGTAACTGGACCTCACATTTTGTTAATATAGAAATACAAAATAATTTCACATTTTGTTACCTAATGAATGTATCCAGGTTGAACAATCACCATATAAAACACAAGCAGAGCAAAGATGATGATCAGGTGATTATGAATGTCTCTGTTCTCAGTCATGTTAACATCGCTGACTCCCTCTGTCTCATCCATGTTAGCCATACTTGTTGCTTTCTGCCTTGCTCGTTGTTAGCTTGTAAGCTAGCCTTTGTCTGTGGTGCATGATAGCACACACAAAAAAAAGCCACACAACGACAAGAACTAGGCTGAAAACAGTGCTCATTGAGAAGAAACAATATTGGTCATGTCACTAAATAAAATAAAACTGATATAACGAACCTGTTTTGAAAATGTAAGAAGTGGAATGATTTATTTATATGAAAAATGTAATGAGTGAAAGTAAAAAGTTGTCCAAGAAAATAAATAATGAAGTAAAGTACTGATACTGGAAAAATCTTAAGAACACTACAGTAAGTACAGTATTGTACTTCATTACTTCCAATCTCGGGCCTGTACACACTGTAGCCTCGAATATACTGTTCATAACAAACGTGGAACCTGATTTGATCTTCTGCTGTTGTAGCTCATTTATCTTCAGGTTTATTCATAATTTCTTTGCATTTTGCATTTTTACATTTGTGCCTTTTTAAGATGCTTTTCTTTTCACCACGGTTGAAAATAGTGGTTATTTGAATTACTATTTGTCCATTCTTCTCTTACCTCTGTCTTCAGCAAACATTTCCACATGCAGAGCTGCTGCTCACTGGATTACTTTCTGCCCCATTCTGTGTAAACTACTTTCACACACAGGCATCTGTGTGTGAAAATCTCACCATGCCACTGAGATTGCATTGTCTCCGAGAGTGCATTTTCTCCTAAATCTGGGGTTTAATATGAACATTAATTGAAGCTGTGTTGTGCCACTGTCACATTATTAGGTAAATATATATTTACATAGTTGAGCAGGAGTAAAGGTGTTCCTGAAAAGTCAAGTCAAGTCAAGTTAGGTTTATTTGTATAGCGTTTTTCACAACAGACATTGTCTCAAAGCAGCTTTACACAAATCAACAGTTAAGGTGAATGGTGTGAATTTGTCCCTGATGAGCAGCTGATGAGGGCGACTGTGGCAAGGAAAAACTCCCTTAGATGTTATGAGGGAGAAACCTTGAGAGGAACCAGACTCAAAAGGGAAACCCATCCTCATTTGGGTGACATCAAGAGTTTGATCATAAATCTTTCAACAATACAGAACACTGGAGAGTGAGAACAAACATGAGCACTGGAGTATAAGATTATAAGTGATGTTCTTTCTGCAGTCTTATACAGTCTATATGGTTAGTAGCTCCTAGTTTTATGAGCTCAGCATTTGTGATCATCACAGATCCACCATCAGCTTCTCCATGCCAGAGCCTTTAACACTCCAGGAGGTCCAATGTCAAACTCCACACATGTAGCGGGATCCAAATGGCACTGGTACGTCTCTGGATGGTTCGGGATCACTGTTCAAAGATGTAAATATTTGTATATAATTTAATATTATGTATGTATATATGTTTCGACAGTATATACCACATAATAAACAAAATACTCACACATCATCTTTCTTTTTTGATTAGCTATTGGTTGTGCTGCCTTATATAAAACAAAACCTTATCACTTAATCGCCTCACCTTGCATCCAGGTCATGTTCCTGTCATTTCCTGACCGTTATCTAACAGCTGATCAGTGAGCCATGTTAGGGATTAATGATGTCACTGTACTTTCTCTTGCAGCAACAGGCCCTGTTGACCTATTTAACAACGTAATCTTCTTGTGGGAAAAAAGGTTCTGAGGCAAATGATAATTTTTTAACAAGTGTATAGAGTATTTTATAGTTTGTAAAAATAAAGTTGTAGATCTAACTGTGTCATGGTTTATAATATAATATAATATAATATAATATAATATAATATAATATAATATAATATAATATAATATAATATAATATGTGAAAAAATGCTGTAAACTAAAAATGCTTTAAAAAATTGAAGTGTTAATAGTTTATATCTACCAATGAACAAAAGGAAAAGTAAATGAACAGAAGAGAACTCCAAATCAGTAGTTGGTGTAACCATTTTTTTTGCCTGCAGAACAGCATCAATTCTTTTAAGTACACTTGCACACATTTTTTGAAGGACCTTAGCAGGTAGGTTGTTTCAAACAACTTTGAGAACTAACCACAGATCTTTTGTTGATGTTGGCTGCCTTAGATCCTTCTGACAGACTTGATGATGTTGAGATCAGGACTCTATGGAGGCCAGAACCATTATTTTCAGGACTCTGCCTGTATTTAGCAGCATTCATCCAGACCAAATCTCCAGCTTCACTGGCAGAAATGCAGCCCCAAACTTGTAGGAAACCCCACCATTCTTCACTGTTGCCTGCAGAGACTCATCCTACCTTACAGCAAAACAAATTGTTGCAACAGTCAGATATTTCAGATTTTGACTAATCAGTCAGGAGCACATACTGTTTGAATACCCCAGTTCCTGTGTTTTTGTGCATAGTTGAGTCACTTAGCCATTTTTCCATGTCGGAGTTATGGCTTTTTGGTCTCAATTCTTCCATGAAGACCACTTCTGGCCAGAGTTCTCTGATAGTAAATGGGTGTACCTGGGCCCATTGTTTTTTTGCCAGTTTTTTATCCACTGTCTTAAGTTTCCTTGGCAGACCACTGCGTCTACGGTTCTCAGAACTGCCCATTTCTTTCTTTCTTTTTTTTTTAAATAACTTGAACAGCACATTTTAAAACCCCAGTCTGTTTTGAAATCTTTGCCTGGGAGAAACCATGCTCATGCAGTATAACTATTCTGCATCTTGCTGCTATTAATTTAATATAAATGGCAAGCCATGATATCCCCTGGAGCCTTGCTAAAAAAAGACCAAAAGTGGCTGCTTAGCAGTAAGGCTTCAATGGACAACAACCTGATTAATAACCCTTTAACCACTGAGCACAACAACCCACTTTTCAGCATTGACCATCATATATTTTCAGTCTGCCTCTGACATTGTTTTCAAAAATGGTGCTTGAATAACTGAACTGATTCATACCATGACCTAAATTCTGCTATTAAGTTTTATCAATGGCTACAGTGACAACTGATCAATATCATTCCATAAAATCAATATTAGTTACTTTCTACATAAACTTCATCTTGCTCGAAATTGCAGCTTAGTACAGTTATGTACACTAATATCATTTATTACTTAATAGTTAAAAACATACACTTCTATTCTAAATTAAATAACAGTTATTTTTTTAACTATATTCAACTTTATTTTAATGGCTATTTAGGATCTACAGTATCTCACAGAAAAGAGTACACCCCTCACATTGCAGCAACCATTTATATACTTCTGTCAATCTGCACTATAGATTTATTGTCTTTTAAAAATAACTTAACATACAACCATTATTGTCTAAATAACTGGCAACAAAAGTGAGTACACCTTAAGTAAACATGACAAAACTATGTCCAAAGTGTTAATATTTTGTGTGTGCACCATTGTTATGTAGCACTGCCTTAATCCTCCTGAGTATGGAATTCACCTGAGCTGGACAGGTTGTTGCTGGGATCCTCTTCCACTCTCCCATAATGACATCACAGAGCTGCTGGAGCGCTTCTCCACCTTCCACTTGAGGATGCCCCACAGGTGCATGATAGGTTCAGGTCTGGAGACATACTTGGCCACTCCATCACCTTCACCTTCAGCTTCCTCAGCAAGGTAGTTGTCTTCTTAGTGATGTGTTTGGGGTCGTTATCATGTTGGAAAACTGCTGTTCGGCTCAATTTCTAAAGGGAGGGCATCATGTTCTGCTTCAGAATGTCACAATACATGTTGGAATTCATGTTTCCCTCAATGAACCGCAGCTCCTCAGTACCAGCAGCTACCACCACTTGACTGTAGGCGAGACACAATTTTCTTGGTTCTCCTCACCAGGGCGTCGCCACATATGCTGGACACCAATTATCAATTAAGTTTATCCTAGACTTTTCAGACCACAGGACATGGTTCCAGTAATTCATGCTCTTAGACAAGTTGTCTTCAGCAAACTGTTTGTGGGCTTCCTTCTGGGAGGATAGCCATGCAAACCGACTTGTTGCAGTTTGCGGCGTACGGTCTGAGCACTGACGAGCAGACCTTCCGCTTCTGCAACCTCTAAAGTAATGCTGGCAGCACTCATGCGCCCGTTTTTGAAGCCACCTTTGGCACCTGATGCACAGCGTGAGGACTCGACCTCTTTGATCGACCCTTGTGAGGCCTGTTCCGAGTGGAAACCATCTTGGAAAACCTCTGTATAACCCTGGCCACTGTACTGTAACTCAGTTTCAGGGACTTCTTTGCCATGAGATGCCATGTTGAACTTCCAGTGGTCAGAATGAGAGAATTGGACCAAATTTTAACTGCTCTAATACAAGATACACAAATTTGTATGGTCCTGTCAAGCAGACAAAATCATGAACATGATGAGAAAGACATGTGGCTTTGCATGGTTACACGATGTACAGCTGTTATCACTTAGGGTGTACTCACTTTGTTGCTAGCTATTTTGTCAATAATGACTGTATGTTGAGTTTTTTTTAAAGGACAGTAAATCTGTGCTGCTATACAAGCTGCACAGTGACTACTCTAAAATATTTTAACGTTTCATTTTTGTAGTATTGAGAAGTCCTTGAGAAGATCTACTAAAATGATTGCTGAAAGATATACACATTTGTGAGATGCTGTATTGTATTCTGAATGCAATCTGTGAACTACTGATATTATTTATTGCAAATTGAAAAAATAAAGGAAAAGCCAAAAAAGGATTGAAAGTATATGTTTCTTATTATAAGACCAAACTGCATATAGTCTTAAGAAACCTCTGTGCTGGCACTGTATACATTATTTTTTGCATATACCTAGCTGATGCTGAAAGATTATCAGGGTGGAAGTTTAGTCTGAAATGAATGAGGCAAGGACTGATAGCTGACAAACAGAACAATTGTACAAAGGCCAAAGCTGGACCATGCTTTGGTAAAGGCATGTGTCTTGGAAAGATATTTGGAAGGCTTAAGCGCCTGTGGTAAACCATTGAGAAGCCACAAAAAATTCTTCCATGCAGCTTGCTTTTTTTCTTTTTCTGTTTTTTTTTTTTTGTTAGAATTGAAGCATGGCTGAAGAGAGTACAAGTATAAATTGTAGACACATTGCTTCACTCAAGGTTAACAATGCTATTTGCATCTTTGCTTGCAGCTGTCCTTTAAGTCATGTCACAGGTGCCTATATATGTTCTGCTTTTTGCTTGCATAGAGCTGTCATTAAAGGAAAAAACACTCTGAATTATTTATATTTATACAACTTCAAAAAGTTGGGATGCTGTGTAAAATGTAAATTAAATCAAAATGTGAGGATTTGCCAAACTCATAAACCTATATTTTATTCAGAATAGAATATAGAAAATATATCAAATGATTAAACTGAGGAAATGTACCATGTTAAGGAAAAATAAGATTTTTGTAATTTTTTTATTTTATCCGATAACCGCAAACATGTTTACAAAAATATGGGCACGTTTATCACTAGGTAGAGTACCCTCTTCTTTTAACAACAGCCCATATACCTCTGGGAACTGCACAGACCAATTGCTGGAGTTTTGGTAAATAAGTGTTTTCCCATTTGTTTTTGATACAGGATAAGTGCTCAACAGTCCTCTGTCTTCTTTTTCCTATTTTATGTTTCATGATGCACCAAATGTGTTAAATTGATGAACAGACTGCAGTAAACTCATTTACTATGGAGCCATGCTGTAATAAATGCAGTTTGTAGTTTAACGTTGTCTTGCGGAAATATGCAAGGCCTTGAATGAAAAAGATGCCATCTGGATGGAAGAATATGTTGCTCATAAAAGCCTGTATATACCTTTAAGAATTTATGGAACCTTTCCAAATGTGGAAGCTGCCCATTCCATTGGCAATTATGCATCCCCATACTATCAAATATGTGGCTTTTGAACTTATCACTGTTGATCCCTCTCCTCTTTATTATGGAGGATATGGCATACACAGTTTCCAAAAAGAATTTTGATTTGTTTGACCATAGAATAGTATTTCACTTTGCCTCAGGAGATTTTAAATGAGCTTTGGCCAAGAGAAGATGGCAGTGTTTTAGGGTCATGTTTACATGTGGTTGCTTTTTTGCATGCTAAAGCTTTAACTTGCATTTATAGATGGCACAGTGAGTTTGTTGACAAACAATGATTTCTGGACGTGTTCCTGGCCCTATGCAGGGATTAGCATTACAGAATCATGCCAGTTTTTAATGCAGTGGTGCCTGATGGCCCGAAGGTCATCCAATATTGATTTTCCCGACCATTTCTCCCATCCAATTTTCCCATCTTCTCATCTAGAAACAGAGCAGTTTCAAAGCTTTCATGCCAATACTGACATTGAGGGTATCATGCTTGTCATGTCATATATCTCTAACCCGGCAAAAAAAAAAGCTGTGCACAATGATGTTGTACAAACCCGATTTAAAAAAAGTTGGGACATTTTGGATTTCATGAGAGCTACACATTCCAAATAAGTTGGGACAGGTATCAATAAGAGACCAGAAAAGTTAAATGTACATATAAGGAACAGCTGGAGGACCTTATTTGCAACTTATTAGGTCAATCGGCAAAATGATTGGGTATAAAAAGAACCTCTCAGAGTGGCAGTGTCTCTCAGAAGTCGAGATGGGCAGAGGATCACCAATTCCAACAATGCTTCAGCAAAAAATAGTGGAGCAAAATCAGAAAGGAGTTTCTCAAAGAAAAATTGCAAAGAGTTTGAAGTTATCATCATCTACAGTGCATAATATCATCCAAAGATTTAGAGAATCTGGAACAATCTCTGTGCGTAAGGGTCAAGGCCGGAAAACCATACCGGATGCCCGTGATCTTTGGGCCCTTAGACGGCACTGCATCACATACAGGAATGCTACTGTAATGGAAATTACAACATGGGCTCAGGAATACTTCCAGAAAACATTTTCGGTGAACACAATCCACCGTGCCATTCGCGGTTGCTGGCTAAAACTCTATAGGTCAAAAAAGAAGCCATATATAAAAATGATCCAGAAGCGCAGGCATTTTCTCTGGGCCAAGGCTCATTTAAAATGGACTGTGACAAAGTGGAAAACTGTTCTGTGGTCAGACGAATCAGAATTTGAAGTTCTTTTTTGAAAACTGGGACGCCATGTCATCCGGACTAAAGAGGACAAGGACAACCCAAGATGTTATCAGCGCTCAGTTCAGAAGCCTGCATCTCTGATGGTATGGAGTTGCATGAGTACGTGTGGCAGCTTACACATCTGGAAAGACACCATCAATGCTTAAAGGCATTTCCAAATTCTAGAACAACATATGCTCCCATCCAGACGTCGTCTCTTTCAGGAAAGACCTTGCATTTTCCAACATGACAATACCAGGCCACATACTGCATCAATTACAACATCATGGCTGCGTAGAAGAAGGATCCGGGTACTGAAATGGCCAGCCTGCAGTCCAGATCTTTCACCCGTAGAAAACATTTGGCGCATCATATAGAGAAAGATGCGACAAAGAAGACCTGAGACAGTTGGGCAACTAGAAGCCTGTATTAGACAAGAATGGGACAACATTCCTATTCCTAAACTTGAGCAACTTGTCTTCTCAGTCAACAGACGTTTGCAGACTGTTATAAAAAGAAGAGAGGACACCACGCAGTGGTAAACATGGCCTTGTCCCAACTTTTTTGAGATGTGTTAATGCCATGAAATTTAAAATAAACTTATTTTTCCCTTAAAATGATACATTTTCTCAGTTTAAACATTTGATATGTCATATATGTTGTATTCTGAATAAAATATTGAAATTTAAAACTTCCACATCATTGCATTCTGTTTTTATTCACAATTTGTACAGTGTCCCAACTTTTATGGAATCAGGTTTGTATATCTACATTGCATTGTGGGTCTTCCACTGTTTATCTACACCACGTCTACATTCGATTTCTCATTGAAATGAGAACATTTTCCATGAACAGAATGCTGAGTGAGAAAAGAAGTTTCAATGTGTTCTCTCTTTGCCCTGATAGGCTACATTTAAAATATTGATTAATACATAATCAGTGCAGTAAATGCTCACAGAAAGCAACAGAAAGGAGATGGTGACCTTTCAAATTGTACATTTCATGTATTTTTATGAGTCTTGCTCATATTATTCCACTTATGTCTATTGTTTTACAAATTATGTGTTTTGTTTCATATCATCTGTCCATTTATGTTCTTTTTAATGCACTATATTATATTTCTTTGAAATATAGTAATACAGTATTGCTACGTAGCATAAAGACACAACGTTACTAAGAACAATAAAGCTGAACATAATATTTATTGCAATGTTCCATTACTGCCGCAAACCATGATTTAAAAATGAGTAAAAATTTATATCCACACATGCCTCTTTTCCGCTTGCTGTTTAGCAGAAACAAACAGTTTTAAAAACGGGTGCTTGTGTCTAGTGCACTGGTGCCATGACCCTCTATTAGGCCCTTGTTATGTAAGTTTGTGTGTCTGTCTCAAACGAAAGAATGCAACCAATGAGTCAGAGCTTCCTTCCATATGTAGCTTTACTTTAGCAAGAACCTTTCCATAAAAACACTCACGTAAACATCAAGTGAAGGAAAACAGAAGGCCTGGAGGCTAACACGAGGAGCAGGATAAAGTCTGCTGAAAAAGTCTGTGCAGTTGTTTACAAGTCATTACTTAGTGACCCGAAAGTATCTGTAATATGTCTGGGAAAATGATACAAAAAAAAAAAGAAATATTGCCGGCGCACCAGTCTAGTTTTCAGAATGCATTGGCAGATTTAGTTGGCCAATAAAGCCGTGGAGGAGGTTGCTGTTTTCAAAAAGGCTGTGCATAGTAAATTCCTTTTGGGTATTATCCTAAATATGCTAATTTTGGCTAATTTGGGGGGATTATACTGAAGAATGCCCAGAGTGCAATCTTATTTGCATTTATACAGAAAAACAACCATTTCATTACCTTCAGAAAACTGCACAAAACTGTTACCTAAGCAAACTATCCATGGAAAATGTAATCACTGTACTGCTACAGAACATCAATACACAATAATAATCCATGCATGCCATCCTTTCACACTACAGTATTTTATTCCTATATTTACACAGGAAGTATTGAAATATGCAGTGCCTTCCAGAATTATTAGCACCCTTCATAAAATTGATAACAATTTTAATTCAAGTCTGGGCTCTGGCTGGGCCACATAAGGACATTCACATTGTCCCATAGCCAGTCCTCTTTTTATCTTGGCTGTGTGCTTAGGGTTGTTTTCCTGTTGGAAGATGAATTGTCACACCAGTCTGAGTTCCAGAGCGCTCTGGAGCCATCAAGGATGTCTCTGTACATTGCTGCATTCATCTTTCCCTCGATCCTGACTAGTCTCCCAGTTCCTGCTGCTGAAAAACATCCCCACAGCATGATTCTACCACCACCATGCTTCACTGTAGGGATGATATTGTCCAGGTGATGAGCGGTGCCTGGTTTTCTTCAGACATGACGCTTGGCATTCAGGCCAAAGAGTTCGATCTTTGTTTCTAATAGTCTGAAAGTCTGTCAACTCCAGGCATGCTGTCATGTGCCTTTTACTGAAGAGTGGCTTCCGTCTGGCCACTACAGGGCTGATTGATGGAATGCTGCAGAGATGGTTGCTCTTCTGAAAGGTTTTCCTCTCTCCACAGAGAACTTGATGGCTTGCTGACTAAAGCCCTTCACCCCCGATTGCTCAGTTTTTCCTGTTGGCTCGCTCTCGATACAATCCTGTCTTGGATATCTACAGACAATTCCTTGGACTTTATGGCTTGGTTTGTGCTCTGACATGCACTGTTAAGTCAAGTCAAGTCAAGTCAGGTTTATTTGTATAGCGCTTTTCACAACAGACATTGTCTCAAAGCAGCTTTACACAAATCAACAGTTAAGGTGAATGGTGTGAATTTGTCCCTGATGAGCAAGCCGTGGCGACTGTGGCAAGGAAAAACTCCCTTAGATGTTATGAGGAAGAAACCTTGAGAGGAACCAGACTCAAAAGGGGAACCCATTCTTATTTGGGTGACATCAAGAGTTTGATCATAAATCTTTCAACAATACAGAACACTGGAGAGTGAGAACTAACATGATTACTGGAGTATAAGATTATAAGTGATGTTCTTTCTGCAGTCTTATACAGTCTATATGGTTAGTAGCTCCGAGTTTTATAAGCTCAGCATTTGTGATCATCACAGCTCCACCATCAGCTTCTCCATGCCAGAGCCTTAAAACACTCCAGGAGGTCCAATGTCAGTGTTAACTGTGGGACCTTCTATAGACAGGTGTGTGTGTTTCCAAATCATGTCCAATCAATTGAATTTACAACAGGTGGACTCCAATCAAGATGTAGAAACATCTCAAGGATGATCAGTGGAAACAGGATGCACCTGAGCCAAATTTTGAGTGTCATGGCAAAGTCTGTGAATATTTATGTTCATTTCAATTTTTTAGTTTTTTAGTTTTAAGAAATTTGCTAACATTTCAAACAAAACTCATGATTTTAATTCATTTTGGCATAAGGCTGTAACGTAACAAAAAGTGCTGTATTGTTCTACTATAGAGGTCATACACAAATGTGTTGCTGTAATTGAGTAGTTTTTTGTATACTTCTACTTTTTAAAGTAGTTTTTTTTACTTGAGTATGTTTTGTTTGAAGTATTGTACTTAACTACATTAAGTACAACGTAATCCTTTTTGTTACTCAGTAAAGAAAAATAAATAAATGAAAATAAATGCAAGAGGCAAAACCCAGAAACTACTGTACTGATTGATTGATGTGCAGAGAAGAAACGCACTAAACTCACAAGAAAGGAAGATAGAGATGGACAAGACAGATGCCAGTGATGAAGACCCAGCTGAAAGCTGAAAGTTGTTCAATGCGTGTGCTCATTGTCAAAATTCTGTATCTGCATTTCTTATTTCTCTTATTATTATAAATGACATAACCAATTTTTAGACTCAAGTCATGGATTTTTTCTTTTTTTATTAAATTATTGTTTTTTGTTCTTGCACTTAAAACTGTAAAGGTGTTCCTTTAAATAAAACCAACTAATTTGAGATTTAAACCCCTTTGTTCCTTTTGTACTACACTAGAATACCCCATCCCACCCCCCACTGTAAAAAAGTAAGTAAAAGTAAATGTTCATTTGACTCTGAGTAACTTTTAAATGAGTTACTTTTTACTTTTACTTGAGTCGATTTTGAAGACAGTAACTTTATTCGTACTTTTAATTTAATTGAATTAATTGAAAATTGAATTAATTGAAAATTCAATTGAATTAACAGTATTTTACTTAAGTAAAATAGTTTATTACTCTTTATGCCTCTGTTCATGTATTATGCTTGTGCATGTGCATTTAATTGGCATTAAAACCACATATTTTTTGTAAATTCAGAGACTGAGATGGTACTTGCAAATTGGTTGTTTTATTTGGTGGATCCTTTGCTCATTATCTCATTTAAATCTATGCAATTGGGCAAGCTTAAAACTCCTAGCAGAAGCAACCAAGTTGAATGATTCAGATTTTACAAGTACTTTTCCTTCAGTTAAGTCCCCTTTTGATATTGGGCTGATCTGGCCACAACAGCAAGGTCTCCTTCCTTCCAACATTTGTAAACAACTTGTTTATGACAGCACTTGATTACTAAACATCACACCCACAACACATGATTCTCGCTCTCTTCACAGTCTTTATATGTTTATGTATATTTAAAATGTTTTTTCTCATGATTGCAAATGAAATTGGGATTTACATAGACACAACCACATATTGTAAAATTGTAATTTTTACAGTTATAATGAGAATAAAAGAAATAATTATTATGTGATTTTCTTTTAACAATATAAAAAAAAAATCATAATTTTATAACTATGAAAATGTTTCAAATAAACTTTACACATAATAATTACAAATTATCACCCAAACAATAATTATACATCATTTTTGTTAACTTAATGATGAGAGAGTGCTGTACCAAAACACCAGTGTACGTGATAAGTAAAATAAAATAAAAAAACACGAAATGATCAGTTTACTAGCTACACATTGAACCATTGCCAATTCTATTTTATTGGTATTGGACTCTTCTCAGCACATTTTGCAAAACAGCTAGCTAGATTTAAGATAGTTTAAACAGTTTCAAAAGAACTGTAAGATAGCAACAAGCATGATAAACATTTAATTCCCACCCACACTCAATTATTATATACAGCTGCACAGCAAAGGAGATTGTCCTCAGTTTGCCTTTCCTGCCTAAATAAAAAAGTTAATAAAATACAATAAATTTAAATGCCCAATTAGGATTTGCTGCAATTGGCAGGAAGATTTGAGTACAGCAAAAACAGATGCTCTGTAATAACTGTGCATCCAGTAAAACATGCAATGAGTACATTTACGATGTTAGTAAAACTCAGAGGTCTTCATGGGCTTCAGACTTTTAGCAGCGGTACAACATTAGAACAATCATCTGGCGCAGTATTACAATAGAATCTGTTTATTGAGCAAATGTGTTTATTCTTTCGTTGAAAGAGCTGAGAAGTTATGGGTTAAAGATCTTGCTTTTGGCCACTTTCTGTACCACAAACCACTGAGTTACAAATTCACTTTCTGTAAGGTCCAGCATGTATGTCGAATACTGTATTTAATTTTAATTCCCTGTATGCTCGTGCTAAACATTATTTTAACACATTTACCACTGTATAAATCTACAGCATACCATAAATGGAGTGTAATGATTTATAATTTCTCTTTGAGTTGATTCCTAGCAAAGTTTCACGAAAGAGTCACCAAATGTGGGACAAGTAGTAATTTTGTGTGGGACAGTGTGGGACATATTAAGGAGAGACCTACTGTACTGGTTTGAACTATAGACCATCTATCTAAATGAAAATAGAAACCAGTATACTCTGTCCAAGTTTATTTATATTTGTCAAAAAGTGCATTTAAATTAAAACTTTTTAAATAAAACATTATGTAAATCAACCCCCCCCCCCCCACACACACACACACACACACACACACACACACAGACACACACATTTTCTTTTCTTCATGTTTTCTTATATGCCAAATGAAATATAGTATAGATTAGAATAGTATAGATTACAATATTAGAATAGAGACACAAGAAAGAAAGAAAACTTTGTTCAAACTGTTTATATGTAATAAAGATGAGGGACATCATCTCAAGTTGCAGGATACAAGACAAAGAACTAAAATGCTGTGCAATACAATGCAAAACATCTGGTATCTTATCTTGTCCTGTCCATATCTTATTTACATCTGTCACCTCTGGCTTGTTCATCAGGGATCTGAAAGTACATCTGGATTTCTGGACTGATTATGCTGAAAACGCAGGAAAGATATCGGATATGAATGGAATTGAAAGTGCTGCGACAAAGCAGACATGATTAGTATAAATAAGGGTCACTACATCGGAGTAATCAGAATAAAAAGGCATCACTACCTGCCAGTCAATCATTTTCAGTTTTCTTACAATTTAGAAAGCTCTGCCTATTTATATTATTTTATATTATTGTTCATAGTACATATATATCATCTGTATATTTTATTCATAGTACATACATATCCATCTGTATATTTTATTCATAGTACATATATATCCATCTTAGTACATATAGTCCTATAATACCATTCTATTTTAACTTATGGAAATCATGTAACACTGTATATCCTGCACTTGCTGTTATTGCACTCTGGTTAGACCCAAACTGCATTTCGTTGCCTTGTACTTGTACATGTGTAATGACAATAAAGTTGAATCTAATCTAATCTAATCTATTTGCACTATAACTTTTTTTTATTATATCCAGTTATTTTCACAGAATCACTGCACCTAATATTACCGTCTGAACACCCAAATGAATAATGAATAAATCTTAATCAGAATTGCCTTAGCAAGGCTTCTTCTATTCAGGTTATATGGGGAAAAAACAGGTATTTTGAAACTGATGTTAATAGTGAAATCCACATGCTTTAATACTGCCTGGATGCTAAAAATCTCCAGGGCCTGTATAATTTCAGACATGCTTCTGTAGAAGAAAACAAAGCTGTTTTTGCTCAAAGGCCAAAAAAAAAAAAAAAAAAGAAAAAGAAACAGCAGCCAGTTCATTAAGTTCAGCATCATTCATATAAAACTCAGCTCTTTAATACAGAAACTGCTTATTAAATTAGTTTGTTCGGTATGCTGAGGCAAACCACGGTGTGCTCAAACTGATTGCACTTTGCCCGTTTTACATAACAGATTATATTAAATGGGATAACACGATGTGACATAAATAAGAGACTTATCCAAAACCTCAGCATATCAACCCAAATGGGATCTTGGGACGTTTGTTCATTATGTGGAGCCTGAAGAGGATAAACCACAAGCCATAGTAATTTTTGGATATCGTGGCTAGAAACATGAGAACAACAAAACAGTAAATCTGCAAACCTGACCTACGAGATCTTGGAAGAGTAAAAATATCAAGATAACAGCAACTGGGTATATAATTAGCACGTATGTATTTAAAGCATAATGTGTAGCCAGAATATATATATTTTTTATTTTTATTTTTTATTCGGATGGCAAATGGATGCAATTACAGCACATTATTGCCGTGATTAATATTTTACAGGAACAGTAAAGGACTGCTGGCGCGTGTGCCTTAACATTTCAACAAACCTCTCCTTCAGAAGCTCAACTCTCGGCTCCTTGCTTCCTGTGTAGTTTAATAATAAGTGATGCTCAAAAGCAGAAGTGATGAAACCCGGCACCAATGCAGAAGCCTGGTTATCTGGGCTCATTGTTTTTGCATCTGTTTAAGCTCTTCAGCATTAATAAATCATTTTACCTCAGTTACATACATCTACCTGTTTGGCAAACCGTGGGTTTTCAGATGATTACAGAACATGGAAGGTGCCTTTTATAAATATTTACCCCCTTTAAGATGTCCTCCAGGGTTACAACCTAAATTGTAATGGATATATTTGAATTATACATCATGAATGAACGCAACCCCTTTTTTTTTTTTTAAATAAGGAACATAATGTTCAACGTTTGAGATACTTATGTATAACCAAACCCTGATTCACACTATTCTAGAACATCTAGTCCCGGACGTGTTTTGACAGGTCCTAATATTGTTCATGATGTTGTTGCCTAATTAAATATGTTACAGCAATCCGAATAACAGGTTCTTAAAATCGTGTGACAATGCATGCAGATCACTCCGTTACTGATGGGAACAGGTTGCACAGAATTTATTTTGTGCTTCCCAGCAACAAAGGCAAATACCAGTGCAAAAACAATTTTCATTTTATGTTTGTAAATTATAAATAATTCGGAGAGTATTCACAGCACTTCACTTTTGCCACATTTTGTTATGTTACAGCCGTGGACCAAAATGGATTCAATTAATTCTTTTCCTAAAAATTCTACAAACAATACCCCATAATAAACATGTAAAAGAAGGGAGTGTAAAAGAAGTGTAAAAGAAGTGAGTATAAAATCTTTAAAAATTTATAAAAAAAAAAAAAAAAAAAAACTAAACAAATCACAGCCTTTGGTCAATACTTTGTGGAAGCACCTTTGGCACCAATTTTATATATATTTATAATATATATATATAGTTTTCATGGCTAGCAAGTTTCCAGCCGAGGTCATGGATCATGTTTACATTAAGGTTGTACAAAATTCCATGTTGTAAAATTCCTAATTGTTTAAGTTCATAAATAAAAAAAAACTCACAGCTTGTCATGTCTAATTCTTAATACTGAAGATATTTTCCTTGTAAGAAAACACTTGTTCATATTGGAATGCAATCACGAGAAGCACCGCCATTAAAAACCCCTTTGTATTATCATTGTACTGCCTGCCCAGTCATGTTTTATACCTTTTATATTATCTTGTACAATGGACTACAACAATTAATCTTTTAGGAAAGTGTACAGCATTAACGCAATATGAATCTTATATTGTAAATATTTAACTATATCAATATATGGTAAGTACTTTAATCAGGATAAACTGCAAACCAGGATAAAGTGGTGAAAATATTGTGTATGTATGTCACCCAAAATGAGGATGGGTTTCCCTTTTGAGTCTGGTTCCTCTCAAGGTTTCTTCCTCATAACATCTAAGGGAGTTTTTCCTTGCCAGTCTTGCTCATCAGGGACAAATTCACACCATTCACCTTAACTGTTGATTTGTGTAAAGCTGCTTTGAGACAATGTCTGTTGTGAAAAGCGCTATACAAATAAACCTGACTTGACTTGACTTGACATGTAATAAACATGTCTGTTGTGGAACCTCTTGATGCATATATTGTAAAAAACACTGCACTTGATGCATTTATTGATAGATGCAACTTTAATGCATATATATATATATACAGTGCCCTCCACAATTATTGGCACCCCTGTTTAAGATGTGGTCGTGGACTTCAAAAAATTCTCCTTTTTTTTTTAAACAAGATGCAAAAAAAAAAACCCAAATGCAAAAAAAGAGAAAAATCCAACCTTTCATTTAAGTACATTACTTTGGTGGTAAAAAAAATCACACATTTAGAAAAAAAAAAAAACTTGAAATCATGTGTGCCACAATTATTGGCACCCCTGATGTTAATACTTTGTACAACCTCCTTTTGCCAACAAGACAGCACTTAATCTCCTCCTATAACATTTCACAAGATTGGAGAACACAGAGAGAGGGATTTTTGACCATTCTTCTTTGCACAATCTTTCTAGATTATCCAGTGTCCTGGGTCCTCTCTTATGCACTCTTCTCTTTAGCTCGCCCCACAGGTTTTCGATTGGGTTGAGGTCTGGGGACTGAGATGGCCATGGGAGGACCTTGAGTTTGTGACTGCTGAACCACTTTTGTGTAGATTTTGCCACATGTTTTGGATCATTATCCTGCTGAAAGACCCAATGACGACCCATCTTCAGCTTTCTGGCAGAGGCCATCAGGTTTTTATTTAAAATATCCTGGTACTTCAAAGCGTTCATAATGCCATGCACCCTAACAAGGTTCCCAGGGCCTTTGGAAGAGAAACAGGCCCACAGCATCACAGATCCTCCACCATACTTCACGGTGGGCATGAGGTGCTTTTCGGCATACTCATCTTTTGTTTTACGCCAGACCCACTTAGAGTGTTTGTTGCCAAAAAGCTCAATCTTAGTCTCATCTGACCAAAGCACACGATCCCAGTTGAACTCCCAGTACCGCTTAGCAAACTCCAGACGTTTACGTTTGTGAGTGTTAGTGAGAAAAGGCTTTTTCCTTGCATGCCTCCCAAACAGCTTGTTGGCATGTAGAGAGCGTCTGATGGTTGTTTTGGAGACTCTGTGACCCCAAGATGCCACTCTTTGATGCAATTCTGTGACGGTGAGCTTGGGAAATTTTTTTAATTCTCTTACCATCCTCCTCACTGTGCGTTGTGGCAAGATAAACTTGGGACCTCTTCCAGCCTTGTTTGTCACTGTTCCAGTTGTTTTAATCTTCTTAATGATTCCTCTGACTGTAGATACCGGCAAGTTAAGGCGAGTGGCTATTTTCTTGTAGCCATTGCCTGACTTATGAAGGTCGACACACATCTGCCTTACTTGAATGGTGTGTTCTCTTGTCTTTGCCATGTTGACAAATGGGTAAGAGAATTAGGCCTCTGTGTCACGTCATATTTATACCCCAGGGAAACAGGAAATCATGAATTACTGATTAAAAGTCCCTAGATACCCTGACCAACCTTAGCAACTACAGAAAAATATAAAAAAAAAAAAAAAAAAATTACATTTTTCAGAGGAATTGTTAGGGGTGCCAATAATTGTGGGACACATGATTTCAAGTTTTTTTTTTTTTCTAAATGTATGATTTTTTTTACCACCAAAGTAATGTACTTAAATGAAAGGTTGGATTTTTCTCTTTTTTTGCATTTGGGTTCTATGTTGTTTTAAAAAAAGGAGAATTTTTAGAAGTCCACGACCACATCTTAAACAGGGGTGCCAATAATTGTGGAGGGCACTGTATATATAGTGAGTAAACCCCTCACATTTCAGCAACAATTTTATTATATGTTCTCAAGGGACAATACTTTACAAATGAAAATGGGAACTACCTTAAAGTAGTCAATGTGCAATGTACAGTCTTTTTAGAATAACTCAACATACAGCCATGATTGTTTACATAACTGGCAACAAAAGTGAGTAAACCCTAAGTGAACATGTCAAAACTGTGTGCAAAGTGTGATTTTTTTTGTCTGAGCACCATTGTTATATACCACTGCCTTTATCCTCTGCAGCATGGAATTCACCAGAGCTGCACAGGTTGTTGCTGGGACCCTCTTCTACTTCTCCATAATCACATCACGAAGCTGCTGGCTGTTAGACATATGGCGCTTCTCCACCTTCCGTTTGCAGGTGCTCCACAGTTGCTCAATAGGGTCCAGGTCTGGAGACATACTTGGCCACCTCATTACCTTCAGCTTACTCAGCAAGGCAGTTGTAATTAATAATGGCAGTGTGTTTGGGGTCATTATTATTTTGGAAAACTGCTGTTCGTTACAGTTTCTAAAGGGAGGGCATCATGTTCTGCTTTAGAATGTCACGGTACATGTTGGAATCCATGTTTTCCTCAATGAACCACAGCTCCTCAGTACCTGCAGAAGTCATGCAGCCACAGACAATAATGCACAAATATATTCATTTCTATAGTATTGTCCCTTGAGAGGATATACTAATGCATTTTTTTTTTGTATGCAACAAACTAGGTAGTTTAACTCTATGAACATGTATTTGGCTAAATAAATATATAAATGTAAAGATCTTAAACTTCATTTCCAATGAAAAATCCACCATTCGCATAAATAACACCTTCACACACTCTTGGCATATCAACAGTTAGTTTCTCCAAACCTTTCAAAGAAATAGTCATGTACCCATATAAAAAAATGCTGAAAGTGTTCTTTGTTATTTGGATAATTCTTTCTGACTGTGATTCAATACATCCCGGAGCAGATCAATAAGCTTTGGGTGTGGTGACTGGGCAGACCATTCCATGATAGATAACATTACCGCCAATTGTTTGCTGTCTAAATAAAGCTTACCGAGCTCGGATGTATGCTTGGGTCATTGTCTAGTAGGATGAATTTGGTTTCAATGAGCTGCAGTGAAATCAGAATCGCAAGGCACTGAAGTATAAAAAAGTAGACTTTTTGGTACGGTATTCCTTTTACCAAGAATAAGTGTCTAAACTTCCCTGCTCCAAAACAACCCCAAACAATTAAGTTTCCACCTCTGTGTTTGACTGTGGATGTGAGGCAGTCAGCTAACATCTTCTCTCCTGTTTTCTGTCTTCTATAAGTTCTTACATAATGTAAAATTTGGACTCGTGTCCACATAACATTCTTCCAGTCATTCTGTCCAATTCTTGTTTTTTTTTTTGGGTGTTTCCCAAACTCTGGCAAGCATTGTATTATCTTCTGTCATTACTGTCACTTGTTATGTGTGCGGTTTGTTTGGATGTTTACCTGAAAACTGATAACTGACATTACTGCATTTTTGTTTGCGATGGAATCAGTCTGCCTTGTGCAAATAAAATATGACAAATGGGAGCGTTCCTGGCTTGTGCAGGTCTACAATCTTGTCCCTGGTGTCCTTTGACACCTTGTTGGTCTTTCTCATAGTGGTGAATGGTTTGAATGGAAGAGGTTGATCCTAAAAAAAGACAGGAATAATTTGGGTCTGTGGGAGTCAGAATTGTTGCTGGTTGGTACGATTAAATACTTATTTATAACCTTTCTTAATGTTTTTTTCTGCATAATTTTTTTTTTATATTCAGTCTCTGTTCATATAAACCTACCACAAAATTCTGGACTATTAATTTCTTTGTAAGGGGGTAAACTCACAAAATCAGCAGGGGATCAAATAATTATTACCCCTAATGTACTAGTTTGAACTTTGCATGAATCATTTGAATTGTTATGATGTATGTGCTATTTAGAGAGTTTTAGAAAAGATTTTTCTTTTAATAAACACATCTGCACTAAGCATGAAGCACTTTTTAGTGATATTTTCCACATATATGATGAACAATTATGCAAAATATGATGTACATTACATGGCAAAATTTGATGTGTATGTTTGTGTGTCATTTTCCCTGAAATTCAATGCAGTTGTTTCATTGCCATTTCTGACCACTGATTTGTGGTTAAGGGCTTGATATTTTGGCTAATTTTTGTCTACCCAGGTGTGTACAGTTGTCCCCCGGAACTCACGGGGGTTCGTTCTAAGACTCCCTGCGAGTTCCGAAAATCCATGAAAATCCACCCGCAGCCCTCTTGGTACCTTCATGAATTCATCTAGACATTATGTCACTTTAATACAATAGTGTTTTTAAAATTGTATATTGTTTATCCGCAACTGGCTGTTAGGTTCCAAATGAGAACCCGCAAATTTTCTGAGCCGCGAGTTCCTAACATATATTGCACTTTGTTGATATCCATATACTGAACGCAGCCACGACCTCAGGACCACCTCGGACCGGATTTTATTTGCATAGTGTGCTATTTTTAGCACAACAGTGACACTGACATAGTAGGTTTGTGTTGTACTGGTGCAAGCTTGGCACCATTAATGGGTTTTGTAAACACATTAATGGCAACACTGTGCTGGGAGTAGTCCAGTACTAAGGGAAGCTATTAGATTGTTGCCAATTGAAAGTCCCAAAAGGAGCATTAAGCACGGTTTCACGCTATTGAAAACAAAACAAAAAACAGAAAGAACTGTAAAAAAGTGGGTTAAGGACTGTGGTGTTCACCTGAACATTTAAAATGATTGTTTTACATTCATACATACATACATACGTGTGTGTGTGTAAGTAATTCCTTTTTAAAGAGGTCTGGATAAGCAGCGAATATGACTGAAGGCTGACAAATGTTTGCTTGCAACTATTTATTTTTAGTTTCCATTTTTTAAGAGACAGTTTGGTTCTGTATTGTGTTTTTGGCACGTCATGTTACCACTCTGGAGTTCTGCCATGGATGCATCTGGTTGAATTTGATTCGTGAAGAATAAACTCATACTTCTCTGTCTATTTGTTTTTTTAAAACCACTGTTAATTTTTTAATTGTTTGAAAGGAAATGTTTAACTTTTTTTGGTCTGTTCAATCGTTGGAGAAGAGAGGGCAAATAAAATGAAAGATCAATTAAGATATCAAAGCTAAAGTCTCTGAGCTGACTCCAGGCCTGTAAAAGCATGTAATTAGATAAATTCATTCCGGTCTAGAAATACTTTTTGGGTCCACATCTGGCATACCAACTGCCTTTCGAAATTACTACCTGAATTCCGGAAACGTTGGGACATTTTTTAAATTTGAATCAAATGAAACCTAAAAGACTTTCAAATCACTTCAGCCAAAATTGTATTTACAGTAGAACATTCAGAACATAACAAATGTTTAAACTTAGAAATTTCACACTTTTATGCACAAAATGAGCTCATTTTAAATTTGATGCCTGCTACAGGTCTTAAATAATGTTAGCACGGGGGCATGTAGTAGCATCTCCTCTTCTTTTCAAAACAGTTTGAAGACATCTGGGAATTGAGGTTGAGAGTTTCTGGAGTTTTGCTTGTTAGAATTTGGTCCAATTTTTGCCTGATACAGGTTTCCAGATGCTGAAGAGATCGTGGTCATCTTTGCCGTATTTTTTCATTTAATGATGTAGGTATTCCACAATCTTTTCATGTACTCGTTCACAGATTGAAGAGCCTCTGCCTATCTTTACTTCTGAGAGACATCCTATTTATAGCTAATCATGTTACAGACATGAGGTCAATTCACTTGATCAGCTGAATATTTTCATAATTTCGGGCTTCTTTTGCTTCCGTGCCAATTTTTTTGAGACCTGTCGCAGGCACCGATTTTAAAATGAGCTCATTTTGTGCATAAAAGTGTACAATTTCTCAAATTAAACAAACGATGTTCTCCATGTTCTATTGTGAATAAAATATTGACTCAAATTTTAAAAAGTCCCAACATTTCCGAAACGCAGGTTGTATACTCGGATATAAAACTAAACTAGTAATAAAACTGGCAGACAAACAGACTATCCACTTTATTTTTACATTATTCACCTAGTTACATATGAATCTAAATGAATGAACCTTTTACTTATTGCTTTCTCTTCAGGGATTTCTTTTGTTTTTTTTTTTATACTAAAGAATGCTAATTATAGATTTTGTAGCTGCCAAAAAAGGTCCTCTCAGAGGACAAACTCGCACTCATCTTCCCCGAATCCCATCTATATCTGGTTAAAAGCAAAATCTAGCCAGATGTATATATAGGCTGTGGGAAAACCAAAAAGGACACTCGACTAAACTATGCCATCACTCTCACAAAAGGCTTTGTGATGGGAAACAAGCTTGAGTTTCTTTCTTAAAGGAATATACAAACATTTTTCCAGAGCATTTGTGCGATTACAATAGGCAATAATTTCAAGATGGTTTTTTTTTCTGGCACAGGATAAAAGGAGCGGCAAAAGGTTTAGTCGAAACTCTAACAAATGCCTTTAGGCTTGCAGTTTGAAGTCAGTTGAACGCCTTTATTTAGCAGATACAGTGTGATGAAATAAATGAATCTGGTCGGAACACAGTTTTCCAAGAACACGGCTGGTGAGTTCTCAGTACGTGAACACGGTGTTATTGCTTTCCAATGAGCCACAGTAAAGTTTAACCCTTTAAAGTAAAGGGTTAAAAAATAAATAAATAAATAAAAAATAGGGGGGGGTGGACACAAACTCAAAATTAAGGAAAACAAATAAGTACTTAGATGAGAGGAACAGCAAAGATCCTTGATGATTAAGGAAACAGAAGAACGTGGAAGTGGCGCCACCTTCTGACCAACTACTGAAATATGAAGCTAAAATAAGCTTTTATACTCAGTAAATGAGAAGTGGTGGTGAAGGAGTTCAGGTACCTGGGGTCAACAGTGCAAAGTAATGAGTGTGTTAGAGAGAAAAATAAAAATAAAAGTGAGTGCAGGCAGGGTGAAGGCGAGTGATAGCCGGAGTGATTTGTGATAGAAGGGTATATGTAAAAGTGAAAGGGAAAGTTTATAGGACTGTGGTGAGACCTGTGATGTTGTATGGTTTAGAGACAGTGGCATGGAGTAAAAGACAGGAGGTGGAGCTGGAGGTAGCAGAGCTGAAGATGTTGAGAATTTCATTGGGAGTGACGACGATGGACAGGATTAGAAACGGAGTTTATTAAAGGGGATGCACATATAGCAAAAAGTGAGAGAGGCCTGATTAAGATAGTTTGAACGTGAAGAGGAGGGACATGGGGTATATAGGTAGAAGGATGCTGAGGATGGAGCCACCAGGAAGGAGGAAGGCCACGGAGAAGTTTTATGAATGTGATGAAGGGGGACATGCAGGTAGTTGGTTTGAAAGAGGCAGATGTAGAGGACACGGGTGTATGGAGACGGATGATCCGCTGTGGCGACCCCTAATGGGAGAAGCTGAAAGAAGACTAAGAACTGCATGACGCACCATCACCAGCCTAATTACAACTGTACATCCCATAAATGAAAAAATTGCTGCACATCAGAAGTTATTACTGAAAGAAGTCAATGGTTTATTGTGAATATAAAGCATGTATGCAGGAAGATCCATAATCGCTTCAAGTGGCCAACTGAAAGAGACAATCTAACAACCATGAAACACATTACCTTCTGTGACTTTTTTCAACAAAAAAAATATCAAAAACTTTACAAATCTGTGGTTAAACGAACAAAAAACAGCCAATGTTTATAATCATATTACAGTCCAACGCGTCTTTTATTTGGAGCTTAGCCGACTCTCAGCGGCGGAGCCACTAGCACCACTCCATCTCCACGGACGAACAGCATGGGAATGTTCCTCTTCGTCGACTGCAGGAACATTAAGGCTGAAATTAAACATGTGCACTTGCCTGACAAGAGGATGTGCATGTATAAAACAGTAATCAACCGTATCACACTGGATTTGTTCATGACGAATGATTTCTGAACATGTGGTCAATAACTGTAGTTTAAAAAAGGTCTATAGATATGCAATGTGGATAATAAAGAGTTACTGTTCGTGGTGGGTTTTATTTTGTTCGAGACACAGTATGCGCTTATTTGTCAGGAGTCTCACAGCACACAAATGCCTGACTAAAAGCATAAACTGATTATTAAGTATTCAGTACAACAGAATGACTGCAATTCTGCTTTTATACAACAGTTTGAACAAAAAGTAATTAAAATAGGGCACATTTTTTATTATCACTCCATCCCCACTCCATCCCCACAGTTCCCACTGCTGGATAGAATGCTGTACCACACACACAAAATAAAAATGTCTAACAGCTTTTCGGAAGTATAGTGATGACGTCAGTGTATTAAACTTCTGCAAGTATTGGAATTTCACATTGTGAATACAGACGTGTGGCGTGATGAGCAGTAAAATGTGCATACGTCGTTCCATTTAAATTGGTGGAGCAGAATTGATTTATTACACAATAATAGCGACAGCATATCTGATGTGCAGGGGCTCTGCAGCTTGCCACACAGGAATGATTGCCAAAAAGTGGCACAACACTTCTAGATGCAATTCTTTTTTTAGATTCTTCTACTTATTTTGCGAATACAAAACTAGAGGTGGACTAACAGTGGATTTCACCAATAACTTGATTGCTGGAACTATTTGCCATCGGCAATCCATACCGAGAGTTTTTCAGCTTCCGGTCCACTGTCATTATGAGAGCGGCCTCCAGAGGTGAAACACTGACACTGATACTGACATGTAGAATCGGGAAGTTGAGGTAAAAGACACTAATAATTGGGTAATCCGAGTCTGCACCGTGACCCTGTAAAAAAGCCTGGCTGTCAAATGATTTGCTTGTAGAATATCTTCTTTCAGCTGCTCCCATTAGGGGTCGCAACAGCGGATCATCCGTCTCCATATCCCCCTGTCCTCTACATCTGCATCTTTCAACCCCACTACCTGCATGTCTTCCCTCACCACATGCATAAACCTCCTCCTTGGGCTTCCTCTTTTCCTCCTTCCTGGTGGCTCCATCCTCAGCATTCTCCTACTGATATACCTCATGTCCCTCCTCTGCACATGTCCAAACCATCTCAATCTCACCTCCCTCGCCCTGTTTTCAAAACGTCCTACATGCGCCATCCCTCTAAAACTAATTTCTAATCCTGTCCATCCTCATCACTCCAATGAAAATCTCAACATCTTTAGCTCTGCTACCTCCAGCTCCACCTCCTGTCTTTTACTCAATGCCACTGTCTCTAATCCATACAACATCTCAGGTCTCACCACAGTCCTATAAACGTTCCCTTTCACTCCTTCAGATACTCTTCTATCACAAGTCACTCCTGCTATCACTCTTCTCCACCCACTCCACCCTGCCTGCACTCTTTTCTTCACTTCTCTAACACACTCTCCATTACTTTGCACTGTTGACCCCAGGTACCTGAACTCCTCCACCTTCTCCACCTCTTCTCCCTGCAACCACACCACTCCAATGCCCTACCTCTCATTCACACACATGCTAGTAGGATATGTCTAAAAATCACTCCCAAACATCTTACAAGGTCAACACTGTTTATTTAAGCATACTGGGGGAAAATTTGGATGTTCCTCACTTTGAATATGACTAAAGAGTTCATTTTGATAAAATGCTGTACAGAGGAACAGAATACACATCCAAAAAGTGGTGTGGACATCCCGACGCATAAATCGCATACCCAGTGGCAGGAACTGCATTGGTGATCCAGGCAGAACTGTTGTTTAATTACCAGCATTTTAAAAGCCTGCAGGGTTTCTAAAATGCTGAGTGTTACACCGATGACACAATTCCAAGAAATGACCAGTGAAGCGCTGTTTAACTAAACCTACTGGAATCTTAATAACTTCATTGTAAAAGTTGCTTGTGTACAGGAACTTAGACTCCCTGAATTCTTATTACAAGCGAACTCGACATAAAGTGCTCACCTTGTAAATTTCTTCATACGTCTCCTCATCAATCTCCACCGTCGTCACCGTCTCTTCCACATCGCCAAGGATCATGTTCAGATGTTGGTCGTAAGCCTAAAGCAGATTTCCAAAAGTGTGAGCTAAAACTTAGTAACACTTCAAATCGAACAATCAGTACACAGATTGTAAAAAAAAAAAATGTTGCTGAGGCAAAAAAAAATGTGTTTGTTTCGATTAAAACTTTCCGAATAATTATTTTTCTTGACTTCCTTTTTCATTCAGGTTCTGGCTGGAAATGGTTCCATTTGGTGCAATGTTTTTAGATAGGTGTCAGTTAATCACAGTTTACAACAGTACTGCAATCTTCTGTGGTAAAAACTACACAAAAACATCTCAATGTGACAATCTTGTCCACAGCGATACTCTTGTCCACAGAACACAATGATGGATTTGTTTCTACAGTGATTTATTTATTTTATTTTTTTAAAAGATGACGTATTTCCCGATGATGAGTCTTTACAATGCTGTTGTGGACAAACCCCCTAAGACAGGCTGAACATAATCTTTTTTTTATATTTTTATAAACACCATTTTTCAGTAACGCAGTACCACAATGCGCTACGGTAATATGGCCATAGAAAGCCAATTTTTTTCAACTTACATGTAGCCTTCCACGAAGCTCCCTGTCGTTCCGCATCTTCACATAGATTCGCTCGTCCAGACTCAACCGAATGAGATCTAGGGGTTCCTCGACCGTGTTTGTGGTCTGTTGCTGAATAAGAAATTGAGACAAAAACCAGTAAATATTACAATAACACACAGTGAAGAAAATGGAGTCTGGTTGTAGTTGTAATTCCTTATTGGACAGACAGATCCCTAAACAACAGTCTAATTTAAAGGCAAAAGATTCGGTTTTAACACTGATTTTATACAGTTAAACATTCCTTTGTTTACCACAGTCTCCATGCACAGGTGATTTTTTTGTGATTTCTGTTTACAGTCACTAAAACAGTTCAGCTCCACATGTTCCTCAGCGGTTTCCTTTTTGGCTTTTCGTGTGTCATATGTGCATTACGTGTCGTTTGAAATAAAACAAATAAAACTGAAAGCTAACCAGAATCAGATCAATTTTGCTCTGATTCTCACCCAGTAAACTCAGAGGTGACTCAAGTTCAGGTGGCTCAGTGTCAGGTAGTGTTGGTCGTTCATTAGAAGTAACTTAGAAGATGAGTAGCCTCAAAAAGTGTAAAGTTCATTTTCTACAGGAAGCGCATGAGCAAAGCATCGCAAAATCTTCATTTACCGTTTACCTCTCGACTCTTCTAGTCCGAGGCGTTCGTTCTTTTGTCACGTGAATCCCATAGACGCTATGCAGTAATATATACACAAATTATTGGAGCTATAGTCAAACTTTGTGCATGTAGATGTGTTGGGGGATCTGTTTATTGAAAATATAAACATTATTTTTTCCTGATTAAAGGAAAAATATCAACTAAATGATTGGATAAAAAAAAAATTAAAAATTCAAATCATTTGCATGAAAGAGAAAGAACCAAGTCAGTAAAATGATCCGACTTTCCTACCACTGGTCTCTAAATAGGAACTGGATATATACAGAACAGACAAAAAAAATAAAAATTAAAGTGGCCAAGCAAAGATTAAACAGTCTGGTTTTTTTTGAAGATTTTGCAGGGATTTGTACAGAGAAAGATGGATGTAAAAGTGAATAGGGTTCACCATTAGATCAAAATAAAATAGATTATTAATGGGGGGGGGGGCATAAGGACAGTGGGGACAGTTATAAACACAGACAAGTAGACATACACGTCAGGCTCTTTTCGGCTCATTTTAATTATTAATGCTAGATCAGGTGTTTCTGAAACAAATAGGTCCTAAGGGTGCGCAAACTTGTGCACTCTACTACAATCCTGTACCCACTACTTCATTCCCTATGCAGCGTAGAGTTGATTTAGCAGTCGACATTTATCTTGTTAACTAGAATTTTAAATGAACTCCAATTGTATTTGCACTTCACGATTTAACCAGACTTTGCTCATATTTACAACTTGAATGAAGCCCAGGTCTAACAACCTAGCTAAAAAAAATCCTTTCACACCTGTATTCCGCTAAACCCAGCCTCATTCACTATGATCGGCTAATAAACCTGTCAATTATAAGACTGACTCGGGCATGTGACTTTTCAACCAATCGAAACTCTGCCTTAATAAAACACCAGCCAATCCAAAACAAGTAGGCGGGACTTTCAGGAATACAGGTGGGAAGAGCACAACGCGGGTTCTACAACTTAATTCATCCTGCTAACACTGAACCTTTCTACGTAATCAATTCGCTGTTTTCTGAAGCTTATAGATCGCAAAGAAAATAAAGATTAATAGATTAACGCTGGATAACGTATGCTTTATTTTTAAACCGATGCAGAAATGACACAAAAATATCAAAAATACAAACCTGCTCCACCTCGTCCGCCATTTGTTTAAGCCACAGTACCCAGAATGCAACGCGAACTATTTGGGCGCATTCAAAATCTCGCGAGATGTCCGCGTGATCATGGAAATCTAGTTTAAATTGATCATAATTATTCAAAAATATGTATTCATATTGAAACAATATAAATACATGTGTTTTAGCTACATGTATTTAATTTAAGCATATATTCAATTGAATGTTGTTTTGGGGAAAGAAATGTAATCAAACATGCTAATGAAATATAAATAAATATTTAAACTAATATACTGCATATAAAGACAAACCTGTGCGTATACAACAGATGTCATAAACACTTCCGGGTTTATATTCAGTCTTCATTATTTTCTTGTTTTTTTCTAACTTGATCACGTGAGATGTAGGATTGAATGCACCTGCACGTAATTAACACTTATTATTAGACTAATTAGAGTTGAAATGTTCACCAAATAAAAAAGGAAATGTGATTACTGCTTGTCTTTTCTGCAGCCTGTTCATTCCCCTGAAAACACATCAATACACAAGCATCTTTACTGTGTGTTTACTTTTTGTGTGTTACACACAAAACGATCTGTTAGGTTGTGAAAGTCCCAAACCACAAACATTGGCTTAATGTAAATGACATGAATTGCCAAAACTCAGTTTTAATTGTTTACATTTATTCATTTAGCTGATGCTTTTATCTAAAACAACCCACAGTTGAGAAATACAAAAAGCGATTTGCCGTAAAACGACAAACACAAGAAGTGCCTGTTATACGAGGTTTCAGTCGATATTCCGAAAGAAAAAGCTAGCACAAGAAACGATGAAGGATAATAGGAAGTGGTAAGATTCTCGTGAAATTAATGTTTTTAATTGTTTCTTTAATATTGGGAGGATTCGGTTGTCTGGATAAAGTTGAATAGGTCATTTAACCAACAAGGTACAGTGATGGAAAACATCCTTAAGAGTGATTTTGTGCCTCTCTGCGATAGAACCATGTGCCGCTGCTCATTTACCAACCAATCTGTAGGGGATGCATCTCAATAAATTAGAATAAATAAAAAGTTGATTTATTTTAGTAATTCAAAATAAAAAGTGAAACTCATTATATAGATTCATCACACACTGACTGATATATTATGATCTGATACAATTAACCAAAACCCACCATCTCAAAAAATGTAAATACTTCATAAGACCAATCAAAAAAAATTTTTTTAGTGAATTGTTGGTCTTCTGGAAAGTATGTTCATTTACTGTATATGTACTCAATACTTGGCAGAGGCTTCTTTTGCTTTAATTACTGCCTCAATTCGGCGTGGCATGGAGGTGATCAGTCTGTGGCACTGCTGAGGTGGTGTGGAAGCCCAGGTTTCTTTGACAGTGACCTTTAGCTTATTTGCATCTTTTGGTCACTTGTTTCTCATTTTCCTCTTGACAATACCTCATAGATTCTCTATGGGGTTTAGGTCTGGTGAGTTTGCTGGTCAAGCACACCAACACCATGCTCATTTAACCATCTTTTGGTGCTTTTAGCAGTGTGGCCAAGTGCCAAATCCTGCTGGAAAATGAAATCAGCATCTCCATAAAGCTGGTCAGCAGAGGGCAGCATAAAGTTCTCTAAAACTTCCTGGTAGACGGATGTGCTGACCTTGGACTTGATAAAACAAAGTGGACCAACACCAGCAGATGACATGACTCCCCAAACCACCACTGACTGTGCAAACTTTACACTGGACCTCAAGCACCTTGGATTCTGTGCCTCTCCAGTCTTCTTCCAGACTCTGGGACCTTGATTTCCAAATGAAATGCAACATTTTCTTTCCTTTCATCTGAAAAGGATGGCCTACTAAGCAACAGTACAGTACACCTCTGACATTTTCACAATTTTCAATTTTTTTTGAGATACTGAAAATTAGCTTTTCATTAGCTGTAAGCCATAATCAAACTTAAAAGAAATAAACACTTAAATTATATCAGTCTGTGTGTGATGAATCTATATAATATACAAGTTTCACTTTTTGTATTGAATTACTAAAATAAATCAACTTTTTAATGATATTCTAATTTATTGAGATGCACCTGTAGGTGCGTAGGAGAGCAGAGGTACACAGATATGGAGCCTGTGGATGTTCTGTAAGCAAGCACCAATGTTTAAAACGTAATGCGCAGCACCAGGGGAAGCCAGTGCAGAGAAATGAGAAGTGGTGTGAAATAGGCTCTTGTGGATGGATCCCACTACATTTCTGGAGACATTGGACCTCCTGGAGTGTTAAAGGCTATGGCATGGATCTGTGATGATCACAAATGTTGAGCTATTTTATGAGTTGCTCAGTAGCTCCTAGTTTTATAACCATAAAGACTGTATAAGACTGTAGAAACAACATTAATTATAATCTTATACTCCAGTGCTCATGTTAGTTCTCACTCTCCAGTGTTCTGTATTGTTGAAAGATTTATAATCACACTCTTGATGTCACCCAAATGAGGATGGGTTTCCCTTTTGAGTCTGGTTCCTCTCAAGGTTTCTTCCTCATAACATCTAAGGGAGTTTTTCATTGCCACAGTCGCCATGGCTGCTCATCAGGGATAAATACACACCATTCACCTTGACTGTTGATTTCTGTAAAGCTGCTTTGAGACAATGTCTATTGTGAAAAGCGCTATAGAAATAAACTTGACTTGACTTGACTTGTGGGCACATTAAGAAAAAGACGTGTGGCTGTATTCTGAATCATTTGAAAAGCATCAACTACAAATGACGAGGGAGGAGAAGCTGTGTAAGCAGGCTCTGTTAGGAAGGTTGTTACCTTCCTGATTTGGTGCAGTCTGAGCCTGCACGATCGTGCTGAGAGAGGAGGAGTGGTATTGCATGAGGAAGTCAGGTGTGTCAGAGAAGTATGTGAGGGTGGTGCACAACATGTATGAGAACGGTGTGACTGCAGTGAAGAGTGCAGTAGGAACAACAGACTGGTTCAAGGTGAAGGTGGGATTGCATTAAGGATCGGCTTTGAGCCCTTTCCTGTTTTCAGTGGTGATTGACAGGTTGACAGACGAGGTCAGACAGGAGTCTCTGTGGACTATGATGTTTGAAGGGAATAAACTGTTGGGAATAAATTAATACAATATCATTGAACAAATATTAGAATTTAGGTTGTAAATGAGGGTCAGTGCTTCTGATAGTGTTTAGGCCAGCAGAGAAGTCTTTGCTTGCCCTGACCGCCCGCCACTGGTGATCCCTAATGGAAGAAGCCGAAAGAGGAAGGAGAAGAAGAAGAATGGTTAAAAATGGTTTAAAAAAATGGTTTGAGCACCTCTGATCTAGAGGATATGACACGGATTATCCGATCTGTCCAATCAGATGTGTGACTCTGCTTTATGTTCCCAATCCATGGACACACCTACAGTCTATGACGCTTTATGAAGGTGTGAGTTGTTTGTGCTTCCTGAGAACACAGCAAAGCAGGATCCAATCCGGGATCCTGCAGCGCTGTCCTAGTAGATTTTGTACAACGCCACTGGGAATAGATCCCTCGGGTTATTCTTTATTTCGTTCTCCTCCATCTGTATTATTTTTGTTCGAGTTATTCTGCTGGATCCTTCCTTCTGGGGTGAATGTGTCGTCTGGTCTTGGCGTGTGCGGTGTTCACCGCTTGGGTGTGCGGCTTCCTGGGACCTGCATCATGCGGTGTTTATTACAATGACCGACCTGTGATCGGTAAGGCGCAGCTGTTCCCTGCTCGTGTTTGTCATTGATGCTATTTGAGATCCTTCACCCTTCTGCTGATCTCTGCTTTATAATAATAACTATGCATAGTGCAGCTTCAGCCATTACAGTGGAAATGTACTCAACGGCTTAGAAAATAAACAGTCCCAATAATATTCTGATATATATAAATATATATTTCCATCATTCTTTTCATTTGATAAAAGAATAATAATGTCCACATTTCCTCACTTGGTGTCGATTTAAAGACTTACAGCTCTCTTCAATCGGTTCTGATAGATTTGTTTGAAAGAGCCGATTCGGTATCATCAGTAAAATCGATATATCGAATTTTCGGGAATCGTGGGAGTCGATATATCGCGGATAACGATTTTTGGTGTTTGGTGGGAAGGATGTTCTAAAGCATCTTTTGGATGATTTTTTTTTGGAGCTGATTATGTGGTTACATATTGTCAGGTGTGTGTGTGTGTGTGTGTGTGTGTGTGTGTGTGTTTATAATGTTATAGTATTAGTATTGTTTTTGGAATTGTGGTGCTCTGGGCGATGACGTGCTGGAAAATCGTTCGTCTTGTCAATGTTGTTGATGTTACTTTGGCATATGTCTTCTACATAAATGTCGTTGAAACCAAGTACATCTCTTCATGGCAGTGATATTCCTTAATTGTGTTTTGGACACCCTTTTAGCGTACATGATGGTTTTAATGTTGGGTCTGATTGGTGTATATATAATTCTACAGGACGCTCTAGGAAAGTATTAATCTGATACTGAATATAAGCACTGAGGCTTTAATTCTGGTCTGAATCCGAAAATAATTTAGAAAATGCAAAACCAAAACCATGACCATCCAATCAAATTGAAGGAACATCATCACACAGCAAGACAATGGCCAAAAAACACGTTAAAAACTGAACAAAGCACTATTAGTTTGCGTTACTTTTGCTCATCGAAAAATTGTGTGGTCGTCCAACAAATAGGGTTATGTTTTAAGTGGTTGAACACCTCTAAATAGTTGGAATATATAACTTTAGTGCCTATAAGTTTGTTCCTTAAAAGTTGATCCCTAATAACCGAGCCAGTGGTGAGAACTCCCTGAGTTGGAATAAGGAAAAAACCTTGAGAGGAACCAAGGACTCAAAAACCCATCCTCATCTGTGTGTCACAAAATGTCCATTCATTATCAATGTTCCATCATTGTTGAGGTCTACTGTTCAGTGTTGGGTGCTTAAATGCATAACATGTTCCTGCAAACTGCGTTCCTAATCCATTGTAGCAGACTGTTTTTATTCATTACAGTCTAAATCCGTCCTTAAATGTCTCTGGTGTAAAAAAACAAGAAGAGCACCTGATATTTATATTTTACTATTCATTTGATTATTTTATAGGTGTTTTAGCCCAGGAGAACTTGGAAAGTGATCATGATGCTAAAGGGTCCTCCTATATAGCTGCCTCTTATGTGAAGTTTTTGGAGTCGGCTGGTGCCAGGGTTGTGCCCATAAGGTAGGCTGAATATAAGTGACTGTGACTGAATGTTTTATTATATATGTTTTTCATCTTGTTACCTTTTTCACCCTTGTTCTCTCTCATGTTCCTTCCTCAGGATAAATGAGACCGAAGAGGAATATCGCAAACTTTTCTACTCGATAAATGGGTTAGGGTTTACTAAATATAGATATACATATGGCTCACTGGCATTATTTTGCCTCCATTAATAAAAGTGTTCTAATCGGAAGTATTGTGTTCTTCATAACAGATTGTTGCTGCCAGGTGGTGATGTGGATATTGAGGCATCCCAGTTCACTAGAGTGGCCAAGATCTTCTATGAACTAGCACTCAAGGTTTGATACATTGTCAGAATGGAACATCAAGGATGGAGCTGAAGTCAAATTTGATCAACCTAGTTGCAATACCTATTATGTGACCATCATTAAGTATCTTGCTGATTATAATTCAACAGTTTAGTAACAATATCTAAAATTCCAACTAACTATAGACTGAGTAATTCGGGTGAATTGTTTCATTAGAATCAGACTTTACTGGTTTACTAGCCAGGTGGGTAAACTTGTACTGAACATTTCAAACTGGAGGCTAAGTATGCTAGCATGGCAACTTTTTTACTATGTTGCAGACTACTGAGGTAAATTGTTCTCACTGGTAACACCCAACCAATAATGGTCAAGCTGTAAAACTAGGAGCCAATTCTAAACCAAGCAGGCATGCTAGGTAAACTGCTGTGGTGTGGCGAATCGTTGATCAACTATAACTTAAGCTCTTTTCTTGATTAACCAGAAATATTGTCAATTGTCTTAAGATTTTCACATTTTGTGCTGATAAACTTGCTGTTTCATTGTAAAAAAAAAAAAAAATAACCCCATTTCCTTTTATTTGTGTTCTCCTTAGGCCAATGATGCTGCTGATTATTTTCCAATATGGGGAACTTGTCAAGGCTTCCAACAGCTGACCGTTCTGACCAGCAACAAGAATCTGCTGACATTAACAGACACTAAATCCGTGGCCCTGCCGCTCATTTTTGGTCCAGGTTAAAGATTTAATTCAATAAATTTGTATAGCACTTTTAACAATGAACATTCTCTCAAAGCTGGGGTCCCTGGTGGTCTAGTGGTTAGGATGCGGCGCTCTCACCGCTGCGGCCCGGGTTCGATCCCCGGTCAGGAAACCAACCCCAGACACTCTTAGTGCCGGTCCCAAGCCCAGATAAATGGGGAGGGTTGCGTTAGGAAATCAAACATGTGGATGATCCGCTGTGGCGCCCCCTAATGGGAGAAGCCGAAAAACAGTTTTATTGTCTCAAAGCAGCTTTACACAGATAATGATCGTATTAGTACCGAAGTTCACTCAGAGACTGCAGCACGAGACCGTTAAGTGCTTTATGCGTCAGTAGTTGTATTTTATAATCAATGCGAGATTTAACTGAGAGCCAGTGTAGACTGATTAAAACAGGGGTGATGTGGTCATATTTTCTAGATCTAGTAAGGACCCTTGCCACTGCATTCGGAACTAAGTGAAGCTTATTTATGCATTTACTCCAACACCCAGACAGTAAAGTGTTACAGTAGTCTAATCTCGATATAACTATGCTTTTTATATCTCAAGTCTTTCTACTAAATTTGAACGTCACCTATGTATAATTTACATGTTTTCTTGTTTTTATTTACTTTTATTTTTGTATGATTCTGATCCACCTTGTTTCAGTGGATAGAAATGGAAATCTTTAAGTTTATTCATTCTTTAGAATTTTAATGCTTGGTTTATTAACAGGACATGAGGCAGACTGTAACTGTAGCTATATCTCTTTACTTCTTATCGAACAGGTGCACAGAACAGCAGGATGTTCAAAAACTTCCCAAAGGACCTCTTTCACTCCCTTTCGTCTGAGAACATCACATCCAACTTCCACAGCTGGAGCTTGTCTATACAGGTAGCATTGAGATTGTATTTCGATACAAGCACAGTCAAGTTTATAGAGAGAACAGATCATCAATATCTCTTGAAATGTGCTTCCTGCCAACAGAATTTCACCCGCAATGCCAAAATCAAGCGATTCTACAAAATCCTAACCACAAATACAGACGGGAAGAAGGAATTCGTTTCCACCATGGAAGGTGAGAACGCCGGATGAAACCAGGGAACAGGACAGTTGTCGATGTTTGTTTAAAATCTATTTGATCGATCAGAAATTGTGTAAAGATTAATCAGTTTGAATGGGCAGAGCATTTTGTATATTTACAACATTACTGGGCCATATTCATTTCCCGTGTACAATTATATTGGCCTTTTTTGGCCCCCACCAGCTACTATGGATGGAATTACACTGTAACAATTTGAAGGATTTTGCTGTCAAAGCAAAAACTATACATTTGAGATTGAGTTTGATGGTCAAACGCAGCTGGCAAAGATCTTTTGCCACTACCCATAATTCTTGATTAAAATCTGACTGCTGTGACGTTCTAAAAGCCAATAATGTGACTGCATAGGATAAGAAAATGAAAAATTATCAGCTCCATATATAATGACTTCCATCACTTTACGTGACCCCTTTTTCTGCACAAGCTCTCTAATATATCACACTTATTGTTAATGAAAAAAAAAAAAAAATTATTTTAATGGCAGGTCTATTAACAAAGCCTGAAACATTAGAAACCCAAATCGATTGGATTAAGTAAATGATATAAATAAATAATTTATTCCAATTTGTCCCACCTAAGCAATGTTAAAAGTAATCCATACTTATTTATGCAAATGTAGCTCATTTGTTACTCTAATTCTTTTTTTATTATTAAAAAAAAAAAACCCTATCATCCGCACATCATGAGAAACTGCAAGAATTTTTCTGTTTCAGTGGAGGTAAAAATGTATAATCCAGTAGCTACCTTTAGTTTAGTGTGCAATAAATTGTGCAGAACAATAAATATAATAAATATTAGTTATATATTTTTAGCTTTTCCACATGATTTGGATTTGTTGGATGTTGCCAATTGTATGGGGGGGAAAAATTCACTGTTTCACTGCTACTATTTAGGGCAGGACTTGGAAACACAATTTTTAAAAAAACAATACAAATTGAGACAAAATAGTAGAGATTATTCTTGAGAAAAGATTTTCACAAATGTATGCTAAATACTGAAGCAGTGGACACACAACTGTCTGCTTGCATCATTCACATGTTTCCGCAGCCTACCGATACCCGTTCTATGCTGTCCAGTGGCACCCTGAGAAAAGCCCATTCGAGTGGATAGACAAGCCAGGCATGGTTCACGCCATCTCCGCCATTAGAGCCTCCTTCTACACCGCAAGCTTCTTTGTCTCTGAAGGTTTGTTGCATTTGGTTTTATTTGCTGTTTTTTTTTTGTTTTTTTTATCAATTTCATGCTTTTATCCATTAGCACTTGTCCTCTTAGAAAAATTGAATAAATTGCTAGGAATCAGTTTCTATTCAATAATTTTCAACAACTTTTTTATTATTATTTGACTAACCCTGGCCACTCCTGGATTTAGGTTTTTATTGTATTATACACAATTATAAAAACCTCCAAAATTCTGTCCACAGTCAGTTTTTACTTAAGATTGATTGATTGATTGATTATTGAATGAATAAAATTATAGATGGAATAATTAACAGATGAATGAATGAATGAACGACTCACAAGTATGTCATATAGTTTCATGCAAGAACCCAGTACACTCCTTCATGTTCATGAAGAAATGTTTCGCTTTCTAATTTCTCTTACCATATAATAAACTCTTACCATACACACAGTCCTCTAGGGTTATCTGTGTGGGGCGGCAATAGTTTCACAAGTGCTTTCACCATCTTTACTGCATTGTGATTTGATCGTAAAATCTTATTTAAAAACAAAACCAAAGATCTGCTGTTTGACCAAGTTTTTTTCTCCTCTAATTGCAGCTATGAAAAGCCAGCACCGGTTTCCTACACAGGCCGACGAGGAGAAGGCGCTTATTTACAACTACATTCCTGTTTTTAAAGGCGTGAACAGCATCTTCATTCAGAACTTCTATTTTGATTAGACCCGAGTTGATATTTACTACGGAAGTCGTAAGAGGCCATGCGTTATACTTTTTTTTTTTTTTTTTCTTTTCTAGTGATCACGACTAAATTTGTTGTGATCTTGACATAAACATTGTTTCCTGAATCTTTCGCAGCCTTTAGAACAAGCTCTAATGCGGAATACACAGAAAAGTACTGATCACGAGGAAACAATGTTTATGCCGATCATGAGACGTTTAAGTAGTGATCGCAAGAAGAATAAATTATAACGCAAGACCTCTTAGAACTTGCGTAATTTCCTTTCTTTTCTGTCTGTGTTTTATTGTCGGACCAGCAGCATGTTTACTGTAGTCAGTTGCAAAGAAGCGAGATTTTTTTTTTTAAACAGAATCTCACAATCTACCATGCCTGAATGTTTTTAGGGATTTCTCGTGCACATTTTTTGCTTCTTGCTCGTTTTAACGAATTTGAGCAGGTAATTGTTGCATGCTTTAAGACGCTCTTTGTATGTACTGCAGCAGTCCGATGTGAGTAGTTTAGCGACACTGTATTAGATCTGAGGTTGTTCAGCCTGTAGGTTCCTCTGATGAAGACAATCTTATAAGAAATCTTGCTCGTATTCTTGGCTCTACTTATTTAATTAGCAGGTTACATTGTTACACCACAATGCAGAATAAACAAGCAGGAAAACTTTTAAAAGCATGTCCTGTGTCATTTGATTTTTTTAAGTATTATAGACTGATTAATGCAAAACTCTTATTAGTAGCAACATATGACAATTGATATAATCCAATGATTACAGTAGTGCAGTCTGTTTCATTATTTGTGCACACACTTTTTGTTTGAACATACAAGGTGGTATCAAAATTTCGAGACTAGCACACCACAGATCCAGTCGCTTTCTCCGTATGTCCTTCCTCAGATGCCTTAAAACCTAGCGGTAGAATTCGTTATTGGTGGTCCGGCCCTAGGGGATGCATTCTCAACGCACAATGCCACGAATGTCCAAAAAGACGATTAACGTGCACTCGGTCAAGATGCTGACCTGCCTTGCCTTTTTGGGTTGTGAAGATGAGGATTGTTTCTTCATCTCAGAGTCGTACCCTTACACCCTAATTTCGTCACTATTAACGATCCTCAACATGAAGGACGGGTCATCCACAACACGCTGACGAAGTTTTTAGCAGACTTTGACGTGTTGTTCCATCTGCTCCTGGGTCAGCAGCCTGGGGACAGACTTGGCAGCAACATGGCGCATGTTCAAATCACACGTGAAGATTTCCTGGACTGTTGTGTAGGACATTCCGAAAATAGCAGCAATTTTGTGGATTGATCTTCGACAGTCATCCTTCATTTTCCTAGGTTCAGCGTCTTGAAGGTCTTCCTGATCACTTGTCCTCATACAGTGATGTTGTTCTGCTCTGGAAGCGCATGTGCCACTCAAAACACCTCAAACAACTAATTGCAACATCGCCATAAACTTGCCGATTCATGTCAGACGTCTCTGTGGCAGACTTGCCCGATTACACCCAGGATTTCACATTGTACATGATGAAATCATAGACGTGGTAAAGCACGTGGTCAGAATAGAAGCGGTCGCAAAGCTCCAGATGTGCACAGGATGATGTCTGTTGGCACACTGACTTGGTTGGTGCTCCCTGTGACTGTGCATGCAGCCTTGTGCTGCCATCTGTTGGTATGTTACAAAACTAGTCTCGAAACTATATGATACCACACGATACCATCGTTTTCAATACGAAGTGTTTTTCTTCTGCCTGTGAAAAAAACAAATGGCCACTGTATGTTGAATATGTTAAGTCCATATAATGCTCATTTTTCTCATATATATATATATATATATATATATATATATATAAGCTTTTTTACAGTGTCAATCCTGCAGTTGAGTGCAACCTACTTTACACACTGCCATGCACAAAACATTGCACCAGAATAGTAGGTGTATTTAATTATTTGTCCACAGGGTGGCGGTGTTGTATACAAAATTGAAAACATGTCTGACAAACTATTATCCCCAACTAACCCCTTCCTCCAACAAATCACCATTCTTGGGTTAGTTGCATGCTTTAAGACGCTCTTTGTATGTACTGCAGCAGTCCGATGTGAGTAGTTTAGCCACACTGTATTAGATCTGAGGTTGTTCAGCCTGTAGGTTCCTCTGATGAAGACAATCTTATAAGAAATCTTGCTCGTATTCTTGGCTCTACTTATTTAATCAGCAGGTTACATTGTTACACCACAATGCAGAATAAACAAGCAGGAAAACTTTTAAAAGCATGTCCTGTGTCATTTGATTTTTTTAAGTATTATAGACTGATTAATGCAAAACTCTTATTAGTAGCAACATATGACAATTGATATAATCCAATGATTACAGTAGTGCAGTCTGTTTCATTATTTGTGCACACACTTTTTGTGAAAACATGTCTGACAAACTATTATCCCCAACTAACCCCTTCCTCCAACAAATCACCATTCTTAAACACAAGATTGGTTTCTGTGAACATTTATTGTCTTGCATTTCAAAAACGGTCAAACCTAAACTTACAATAAATAACAATGAGTTCGGAGTTTGTCTGTACAAACGGTCCATACAAAGCGGTTAAGAGGATCTCCATACAAAGCATTCAAGATAAACATCAAAATGAAAAAAAAAACCAAAGTGCACTTGCAAACAAAGCTGTACGGTTACAGTAGTAGAGTACCAAAAAAACCCTATGCTTACTCTATGATTATCAAGATCAAGCCTGTTCTAGATCTCTGATGTGATCAGTCAGCTTTTTTTATTATTATTATTACAATACAGGTAATAGCGTACAGAATATGGATATAATGAACTATCCAAGACATCTAGCTTTGCAATAACCACGGTTTGGATCGTTTTAATACTGCCAACGTCTGATATGTGCTTCGGATATATTACTATAACGGCATAATATCATGCACATTAAATCAGTACATTACATACAAACTGTCAACTGTCATATAGGTAAAGCAGGTGGTTTAGTAAAACAGGAACAATCAATATAGTGTAACATCACAACTGTAGTAACTAGTAAATAAAGATCAGTTACAGATAGCTTAACACGGAAATATTGATTACCATGTGACGTTTAACGTGTGGAGCCGTATGTACAAACGAAATGATTTCACCAAAAATATACTTTCTCTATTAGGCAGAATTTGTACAGCTCTACGTTAATGAAGCTTTTGTATTCATTTCTCATGTAGCCGAATAGGACTTGCACCCCAAATCTTGCTGGAATCTATTCAATGATGTGGTTTTAGAAGATAGTATGACTTACTGTCAGGTGCGTCTGTCAGACATATGCTATCAGAGCTAAGCATTTTTACTCTTGTTCAAGGATTTCATGTTTAGTTCACAATTCATAGAATTAACATCTGATTATTTGTACACAAAAAAACCTCAAGGCAGCTGATTTTGGACTCTGTGACAGAATGGAGCTGATTACCGTCCAGCCAAGACTTCATGAAACCAGCAACAGTCAAAGGATTACAAGGAGCAAAACACTGACTGGATCTGAGCTCCAATTGCTACTTGATAAAAAATTTTTTAGCCATAATATCAGAGATTTCCATGACGTGTAATCATCCGTCACTGAGATGATCTCGTCACGACTGTAGTACGCATGAACGAGGTGGATAATCGATTTATCATCTCCCCCAAAAAACATACACGGTTTAGAACAGTTGACAGAACTACAAGTTTTTGGGTTCAAATGAGTGATTCTTTAACAACATTGTGTAAACACAGTCGGTCTTTACAGATCAAAAACACTTAAAACATTTAAAGAAATAATGAATACACTGGAGTATCTGTCTTAAAGCATATATGTGGAATAGCTGCCCCACTTCATTCTTCATTATGCCAACAATAAAACGTTAGAGAACACTGCATTCCTCAACAGCTTCATCGTTTTATTAGATTTTCGGTTGCCATCTAATATTATGACATCAAGTCATCACTTGTTTCTCTAATCTACTAGACAAATATCACCATGTGGCTAAACAGTTGTACAGGCGACCATTTTGGACAAATAGAGCCTGTTAGCTGTGTGTGTTATCAATCCTTATCCTTGAACCTGCTAACAAACATCTGAAGGCCAAATTGTTACACAAGTTTGCTTTTCACACAATATTAAGTTTGATTTGAAATGTCATTTTTCTATGTACGTTTTATGGAAATAAAGTTTTGGGTGAAAAGATTTCTGTCCATCCAAATTAAAGCTACTTCCAACACTGAGACAAGCCTTTGTTAATCATCAATTTTATTTGAATGTATCCATGTCTTGAAAACACACTGTGGTAAAAAAATAACTACATGCTGTAATGAATATTTCCATAATCAGGACATCGTAACCGATCTTTATTGTGCCCTGATTCTTATGCTGTAATTTGAGCTATGTGTAAGAAAGTGTGAGAAATAATACCAGTATGATATGTTATGCTGAAGTGACTGCACTGTAATCCACAGGGAACGGTTTTCACTTTATATAGACCAGCAGTCATTAAAGTTCAACTCAGATTTTCTTCAACGTAATTCCTGCCCACTGGATTTGTACCTGCATTAAATACCACAGAAAATACATTTCTTTTGTACAGTAATCACGAGCAGTCGCTGAATCCCATTTTAGAACCATTGATACAATGTTCTCCCTGTGTACTGGTGGATTTCCTAAATGTATTCCAGTTTCCTCCCACCTAAAGGCATGTCTGTAGGTGGATCGGCTACCCTGAATCACACGGGTTTCTAGTAAACAGTTTTTTCTTTCTTTTCGTTCTTTCATAATGCAAAACGTGGTAATTAGATACACACAGATGTATTAGACATTATGTCAAAAATGACTGGGGTATTCATTTAAAGGTTGCAAAAATGCACCAAATGCCGGCATCCACTCCTTATTCTTAAATATTTGCTCTACCTCCATTTTGCCATTAAGATGAAAAAAACACTCAAACAAAAAAAAAGAAATGTTTAAGTGCGTGTTTCAAATGTAAGCCCTGTGCAGTACATCTTTTTACAGTAAATATGAGTGAGACCACTCTGTAAATGAGTGGCAACTACGAGAACCTTAACTATAACACTGAAAACAAAGAACACTGAAAAACATCTCGTTTGTAGAGAGGCCATTCCAACAAGCGATTAAAGAGCCAGGTTCAAGGCCAGCTGGCTGCAACTTTACCATGTTAAAACACACTGCGCTAACGTACTGCTCGGAAAAAATTGCACTAGATGCATTCATACGAAAAGAAAACGGGATATGCGTGTACTGTGAAGCAAGTTCAGATACATTATTATGCATTAAAGATCCTACAGAATACTGCTATCCTGTGGAGTTCTGACAGTGCAAGACTTACTGAATCTGGCAGGTTTTTCCATACATGTTTTTAGAAGCTTTGCTCCCTGGAACGAAACTGTCCTCTATTAGTACGGCTAACTTTTATCTAACGAGGCCTCTTTGCGCTTGCACTGTTAATCAACCCACAGCACTCTGATTGAACATGAACGTGCTTTCGCTGGTGCAGATAAATAAAAGACCGTACAAGCCAAAGACAATTACTTTAAATATTCAGCAGGTAGTTGGAAAAAAAAAAGCTGTGGTATTCTGTGCCCTGATGGAATACCTTACTTTTCTAACAATTTTTCCGCTTGCACTTTGATCCGCTCCTTATTAGAGGTGAGTATCCTCCTCCTGATTGTCTTCCTCGTCCTTGCCTGACTTGTTCGGCATGCCCTGCCAAGCTCCAGTGCCTGCTGGCACGCCATTGGTGCTGTGCTTTTTCTCCTGTGGCTCCGGTTGGCCGTCACTCGTCACGTCCAGCGTGGGGTTGTCATGGCAGCCGTTCTCCACAAAATGCAGCTCCTCGCCACGTGACTTGTGACAACACAAAAAATAAACATGCAGCCTGTTACATAAATAAGATATTATGTGAAAAGCTTGTACACTGAAGATGTGGCCTCTGTGCCTATTAAGTCTCAGTAAATAGGGCACAACATTTGTTAGCACCAGTAATGGAGGTGTGTAATCTATGTCTATATTTGTCTTAGTGAAAGGGGCATAGCATTTGTGCCTTGCAGTACCACCAACTGTGATTATTATTGGCTGTAAAAAAAGCTTTAACCTCTGAGATTGTAAGTGGCTGTAGGGAGGCACAGACTCTTTCTCCCGGTCAGTACCGTTGAATTAAAGAATGTGTGGCCTCTGTGACTCGGTTTTAGTAAAGTAGGTACGGCCTATGTACATATCTGTCCTAGTGAAAGGGACATGGTCTCTGTGTCTGTTTATCCCTGTGAAGGAGGTTTAAACTCTGTGCATGTCAGTTTCATTAAAGTGGGTGTGGCCTATGTCCTAATCTGTCAAAGTGAAATTGTCATGGTCTATCTATCTATCTATCTATCTATCTATCTATCTATCTATCTATCTATCTATCTATCTATCTATCACGCTGAAGAAGATTGGCCTCTGCGTCTGTCAGTACTAATGGAGGAGGCATAGACTATGAGGCATTGTACAGTTAGTATATATATTTGTTTTAATATTTTCCATAATATCGTGCAGTTCATACATTCACCATTTATTGTTTGAATCATATGAATCTTGAAATAAAATAAAAAAAAATAAAAAACTTGGTTGTATATTATTGTGGACAACATTACAGCTGTAGGTTAGCTAGAAGATTCCAGAACGTCTGATTAGGACGGTTAAGAGCAACCACTTACCATGCTCTTCATTTTAGGAAGGCGGCGCTGCCAGCAGATGTAGATGAGCCCAGATGCAATGATGATAACACACACCGAGCCAATGATCACTAGCACGATAAACAGTTTGCCGTAATCGCTGCGTGTCTGGCTGGGCCTGGAGTGACATGTGCTCACGCTGGAGAAGTTCTGAATGCCAATCTGAAATGCAAATTCGATTAATTGCCAGGATGTAATCACAGAAAGCCATTATGTAAGAGAGCAATCAGCAGATACAGGGTGGATGCTTATACCTCGTTTAATCCTCTCCTTACTTCTCCCAGCATTGACAGCACCTCTTTAGTAACAATGACACCTAATGGGAGGAAATGAAGAATTTGATATTATAGTGTTACTGATATAAGTAATCATTTTGTATTCAAATTATTTTAATTTGCACTCCATTTTATATAAATATATTATATGCTATAGAGACAAAGGCAAATGGACATACATTACATATATTATAAATGTATTTATTTATTTATTTTTTAAACCATCCATTCTCAAGGGACAATAATATAGAAATAGAATTTGGTAGGTGTATACAAGCTACACATTGTCTACTCTAAAGTATTTCCAATTTTTATTTCTATTGAATTGTCCCTTTAGAAGAAATAATATAATGGTTACTTACATTTTAGGGGTGTACTAACTTTTGTGAGATACTGTGTATATATCTATATAAATATTTCTTAGTTTTTAATTTCTTATAAATGTTTCTTAGTCTGACATTTATGTTGTTATATATATATATATATATATATATAAAGACAGAAATAACAACATAAATGTCAGACTAAGGAACATTTTTAAGAAATAAACTAAAAAAAAAAGCTAAGTAATATTTATATAGATATATACACAGTATCTCACAAAAGTGAGTACACCCCTAAAATGTAAGTGTTATGTATGGTATATTCTTGGGTCATTTCATAGGTTTTTGATGGGCTTTAGGTCTGGGCTCTGGCTGGGCCATTTCAGGACTTTGATTATCCTAAAGCCATGTCTTTGTTGATTTTGATGTGTGCTTTGGTTCATTGTCATGCTGAAATGTAAAATTCCTCTTTACTTTCAGCTTTTTAAACAGAGGCCAAAGGGTTTCGTGTCAAAATGTATTGTCATTTGAGCTATTCATTTTCGCATCTATTTTGACAAGTGCACTTGGCCCAGCTGAAGAGAAGCAGCCCCAAAGCATTGTTAACACCATCATGCTTCACTTTTGGTATAGTGCTCCTTGGATGATGCTCTGTAATAGCTTTGCACAAACATACCTTTTAGAATCATGGCCAAAAAGTTCAATCTTTGTCTCGTCAGACCATAAAATATTTTCCCAAATGAATCTTTTGGCTTAATTCCTAATTAATTCCTAATTTTTGAGCCACATTCAAAAATTTTGTAAAACCCTTGATATGAAGTTGATGCCCAAAACAGCTTTATATGCATCTTGCAGAATTTGCAAAATGTTAATAAAAAAGGAACTCATAAAAATTGCATTTTGGTCTTTTGTTGTGGTGCCCTAGATTAGCTATTTTACATCTTTATGAGTCCATGAGACACAATAATATAGTGCATCTGGAAATTATTCACAGTGCTTCACTTTTTCCACATTTTATGTTCCAAAATTTATCAAATTCCTTATTTTCCTTAAAATTCTACAAACAATACCCTCTAATGACAATGTGAAAGAAGTTTGTTTGAAATCTAAAAAAACAAAAAAAAACAATCACAGGAACAATCACATTGTACGTATGTATTCATAGCCTTTGCCATGACACTCAAAATTGAGCTCAGATGCATCCCATTTCCACTGATCATCCTTGAGATGTTTCTACAACTCTATTTTAGTCCACCTGTGGTAGATTCAGTTGATTGGAAATAATTTGGAAAGGCACACACCTGTCTATAGAAGGTCCCGCAGTTAACAGTGCATGTCAGAGCACAAACCAACCCATAAAGTTCAAGGAATTGCCTGTAGACCTCCGAGACAGTATTGTATCGAGGCACAGATCTATGGAAGGGTACAGAAAAATGTCTGTAGCATTAGCCTTAATCACAGTGGCCTCCATTATCCCTTAATGGAGGAATTTGGGAACCACTATGACTCTTCCTAGAGCAGGTCGCCTGGCCAAACTGAGTGATCGGGGAGAAGAGTCTTAGTCAGGGAGGTGACCAAGATCCCAGATATGTTTTTTAGTGACAAGAACTGGGAGATTAGTCAGGATCGAGGGAAAGATGAATGCAGCAATGTACAGTAACATCCTTGATGAAAACCTTTGGAGGAGGTATTGCTCAGTACTGAGCAATCAAAGGCTGTGAATACTTGTGAACATGTGATTTTTGTTCACTTTTTTTTAAATACATTTGCAAAGATTTTAAACTCACTTCTTTCACGTTGTCATTATGGGGTATTGTTTGTGAATTTTGACTAAAATAATGAATTTAATCCATTTTGGAATAAATAATCAATTGCAAAATAATCCACTTTTGCACTGTAAGCGATTTTACACAAATTAACCAGTTCAGATGTTTACATATGCTTGGCTCTATGTTTGAGTGACAGCTGTTGTCATGCTTTGTGATATATATGTTTATTAAGCCCTTATTTGTCCTGAGCAGTTAAACTGCCTGTTTTTTTTTAGGAAAAATCTCCAGGAACTGCAGAATATTTGTTTTTCCAGCATCTTTGGCACGTGACCCCTTTCCAGTTAGGGCCATGTGATTTTGAGATCCATCCTTTTATACTGAGGACAACCGAGGGACTCGTACACTATTACAAACTCAGTGATTTTTAAGAAGGCAACATGATGCATTAATAGTCAGGGGATGTAAACTTTTGAAATGGTTAGTTTTCATTGCCTTCCAGAAGCTAAATATTGGGCTGTTTTTACCAAAGAGCAAAATAATAATTTGCTAAATACATTTTTTTTTATTTAAGACAAATACACTCTCCATTTTTTTAAATATTTATTAACATTTTGCAGCTTATGCAAGGTGCACATGAACTTATGACCTCTACTGTAAGCCTGTGATGTGACCACACCACCATAATTACATTTTATATCAATGCACCAATCTTAATTAAATAGATCTGTTACACTCCACCCACTGCTCTACATTAACACCATAATCTATGCCTGTTATGCTGCTGAGCAACCAAAAGTTACTGGTAAACACATCTTACAGCATTGAGGGAAGAATTGTTTATTGGGAATGTTATTAATAATGAATTAAAGCATTTATTTAACCCGAAAGCAACATGCTAACTTGAAGGTGTGCGATACAGTGATTATATCAGGGCTAAGCGGGTTTTATGCCTAAGGACCCAATTGCCTGTTATAAAATCACTGTCATGCTTGCCCTCGAGTGGCTTATTGTGTTAAATCCTGCGTAATTGCATTCCTGGATTTGTTAAAGGAACTGTGCTTTAGTAAAGAAAGCAGAAAAAGAACGCAGGCATTCGTGATTGAATAGGACACGGCAGGTCAATTTATCAGCCCCAAGCTCTTTTTCCACATGGAGATAAAATGTCTACGATCATCTTCCACACAATCAGATTAGCATGATTAAAGATGCATTAGGAAAGATCGAATATTGTTTTCCTGGTGCATAAAAATAGAGCATGATGTGCAATGACGGAGTGCAGAGATTGAATTGTAATGATTACACTGTACTGTAAGTAACTAATAATGATCACGATTATTAAAAAAACATTTCCACATTAGTACTGCACAAAGAAATGTCACTGCTTCAAATGTTCGAGTATTGCATCTACTACTATAATGTGTTAAAGTATTCTTGTTCAAAAAACACTGTAAGGTAAAGGAAATGTCCACTCTGAAAGATTTGCATGTGTTTGTATTGAAATATTTGTGAATTGCTTTAGAGATTTTTTTAATGCTGTATGGTCATTATCCTATTTTTAGCCATGACAACTATCGAAGTGAAGTTAGCAAGCATTTATTGATAAGTGTAGGTGGGTTTGTTATTGTGTGGTAAAAGATTGCAGTAGTATAAAGAGAATAAATGGTATTGATTCATAGCTGTCTTGATATATTTTAAGTATGCATAATACTGCATATACAAGCACGGGTTGTGCTTAGACAAGATAATAAACAGTAGGTATGGAATACATATAATGTGGATTGATGATTCTTTAGCATCTGTGCTGATCCAATGAATAGATGTGTTACCCTGTTCATTGGCAATTGTCATGAGAAGCTGGTGTTCCTGTTTGGTGGGTTTGCTGAGTGAGATGAGCCACGAGCCCTGGGGAGTGTTCATCTTCCTGGAGAATGTGCTCTCCAGCATCTCCAGCAGCCTGTCACCACTCTCCTCACGAAACTTTTCCTGTTACGTGCACATGGACACACACACAAACACACGTACACTGTACATTAAACCAGCTATCAAACTGACAAAGAGTTTGTTCCTGTGTTTTTCAACAGAACCCCATGAAAAAGACGTTTGCGTTTACATTTACGGCATTCAGCAGACGTCCTTGTCCAGAGCGACGTATAAAAGTGCTTGGAGTTTCTGGCAATGAATAAATCTCCACTGGTACGCAAGATTACAAACTTAATATAAATATAACTCTTGAATTCTATGAAGCAAACTTGGAAAGTGCTAATTTAAGTGTTTCAGGAAGAGGTAGGTCTTCAACCGTCGCTTGAAGATATTCAGGGACTCCGCTGCATGGAGAAGTTCATTCCACCTCGGTGCCAGAACAGAGAAGAGCTTTAAGGTATCCTTACCTCTCATTCATTTACACTGATAATTGTTCCTAGCCTTTTTAATTATTCAATTTATCCAAACATTTTATATATAATATTATACATGGACCAAATTATTAAATTTTTTATTTGAATTATTTAAATTAATAATTTTTCATCTAAAATAAAAATGGAAGAAAAGAGTAGAAAGGCAGCATGTCTGCTTTTTTTTAGTAATATTATTTGAGCACTTGAAAATCAGAGGAATGTCAGAACATGAATATAAACACAATATATGAATGAACGTTTGTGGACACCTGAGCACAAGATTGTATGTGTGTTTTTGAACGCCCCATTCCACTATTAGTCCCCATTTGCTGTTGCGAGATGCTTCACTAGTTTTAAGTGTGTGTTTGTGGAGATTTGTGGTGCCACAAACACACTCTTCAGCCACAAGGTTGTAAAGTCAGGTACTTATGTAGGGTGAGAAGGCCAATGTTTCAATTCATCCCAAAGGTGTACAATAGGCTTGAGGTCAGAGCTCTACAGCAGGCCACTCAAGATCTTCCACTACAACTCATGTAACCCTTGAAACTTGCTTTGTACACAAGGTCACTGTAATGTCTAATTTGAGAAACCTGCAGCTAGATCAGAGATTCTTCTGTGCAGTTGCTTGATTTACAAATAGGTATGTGAGAGAAACCTTAATTTTAGTACATAATCTCCTTTATTTTATTATCATTTATTTTGCAAAGTAATATTAATTTTCCTCTAATCATTTTTCTTCCTCTAAACTAATCGATTTTTTTTCACCTTTTTAGATGTGAAAAGTTACTGATGGTTATGTTTAATCATATTTAACGTAACAGTGTACATCCTATTTTAGTCTTTTTCATTATCCTGAAATACTGCACTAGTGTAGGAGTTGAATAAAAAAATGGACAAAGTTCTCTGTCCATCTACCCCCGCCAGTTACTCAACAACACTGAGTGACTCAGATTCGGTGAAACAACAGAAAGAAACAAACAATGTGCTTATAAATAGGCTACATTTAAATGCATATTACTTTAAAAGCTTCAGGGTAAATAATAAGTGGAAAAAAAAAACATTCTTACGTTTGAGATCAGAGAAAACCTATAGTCATGTTTATTTGTCAATAGTGGGTGGTAGCAAAGTATTTTTACATTGTTACTGTAGTTAAGAAAATTTTTCAAGTAACTTCTACTCCATTACATTTTAGTTCTGAATAGCTTACCGTATTTTCCAGACTATAAGCCGCTACTTTTTCCCCATGCTTTGAACCCTGTGGCTTAAACAACGAAGCGGCTAATTTATGGATTTTTCCTGGGTTTTTCCCGGTTTCACAAACTTCAAGCCAAAAAACTGAACCCCATAACATTAGACCAATGAAATTGCCAAATGGGTTCAGGTGAACCAATGAAACTCTTTATATTAAATCAGATGGGCTCCCACTGAATCGGGCCGCACCACATCATAAATATGGATGAGGTTCCTCTGACGTTTGACCTGCTGCTCACTCGGACTGTCTACAGGAAATGTGAATCATTCGTCACGCTGAAAACAACCGAGCATGAAAACACACGTCACCTGTGTTCTGAGCTGCACGGCATCGGGAGAAAAACTTCACCGATGGTGATTTTTAAACGCACGACGATCCCAAAAGAAAAACTCTCGACAGAAATAGTTGTGAAAGGAAGGAGGAAGACAGTGAACAATGACTCTCTTGGGAGGCTACTGTTTAGATACAAGCCGTGTAACAGACACTGTCTTTCATTAAAGCCTGTGTAAAGTTCATTAGTTTCAGTGTAGACACCTGCAGCTTATAGACAGGTGTGGCTTATTTATCTTCAAAATAAAAATCTTTGTAAAATTCAGTGGGTGTGGCTTATATTTGGGTGCGCTTAATAGTCCGGAAATTACGGTACATTTAATTATACTGAATTTCAGAAAAACATGCCGTTTCTCAAAAGCTTACAAGTTGTGTTAAATGAGATCCTGTTGCGCGACCAAAACGGTGTACATGAGAGCAAGATATTCTCACTGTATGCCTGGAATAACCGAAAACTCTCTCTTTAGAAAGTATGATGCACAGAAAAATGAAACATTGAAGAACACATTTTTTAAATGTAGCTCAGTAGATCAGTACTTTCCCTTTTGATACTTTAATCCTAAAAAGACAAAGTCCTTTGATACTTGTTCTCAAGTTGATGATTGGTGTACTTTGTCCAGGGTTCTATTCAAGCTTGCTTTCCCCAAAAAACCTGAATAAAGCCCAGACTGCTATGTTGGTTTTTTTTGTCTAGTGAGATTTACTCATTACAAACGCAATTTTATTGTCAAGATTTCAGAGTGCACCGAAACTTGCATTGTATTGGACAAACAAAACCAGCTCTAAATCCATTACCGATGCAATTGTGATATGATCACCAACCTGAAGGTGATTATGCTCCAATAGCAATGTACCAAAATGATTTGTTTTCCTCTGGAAACCACAGTAATTGATCAGTTATTAAATTATTTTGTTTATTAATAAAACAATGAACAATAGAATATTTTTAATGGTAGTTCCAGTTAATGTTTTGGTTTGTCTGAGAAGTTCAACAGATACACTTACATTATAAAAGCTATAAACACTTGTGGCATTTTAGGTCCAGAATCCAATGTATACACTAAATGAAATCTGTAACAATACAGTGTGCGACCGTGCTGAAGTATTGTGCAAACTGTGTTGTTTATTTATTTATTTGTATTTCTTTAAAGGTGCCTTACTAGCAAAAAAACATTGTGTGCACTGAATTTGTCAAAATGAATCAAAAAGAAATAAGTCTGAGTTTTCTAAGCCATTTTTTCAGTCATGACCACATATGCTGGTTATCCTTGTGCAAAAGCAGACTTCTAATTTGCAGTCTAATTGCCTCAAATCCTGCTGTGTCAAGTGATGATTCATTTGGCTAAACAGGATCTGGATGGGACACGTCTAAGAGAGAAAGATTGGCCTTTATTCTGGATTAAACTCAATCTTTTCCACTTCTGTGAAATCATTCTTTTTTTAAATAATTATAGCCCATACTTCTGTATCCCACAATCAGTTGATAGGCCTTTAACAGTCCTCAGAGTTGAAAGTCAAGAGGGAGAGATTTGCATTGCTTTATACAGCCTATTAAAAATTGTTTAAAGAATGTCACCCTGGTATTTCTTTTAGCTTTTACTAGGTGTTTTTTTTTTTTCTTTCCGGTTTCATTGTGCTCCAATTTAAAAACGAATACATAAATAAAGTTGATCATTATTTTCTCTGCAGCATTTGTTTGTTAATACTTCTTTATACCCGGTGGACCCTCCTCTAGTTGGCATGCCATCGATTGTGGCATGCAGATGTTCAATGCAAAATACCGAATGTCATGCTGATTGTAATTACATGCCTGGCAGTTGCCATGACGATGAACGAGCACCTCGAGTCTTGCTATTCTGGAGTGGGTGTGGACAGAGAGAGGTGTGTGTGTGTCAGTGTGTGTGTGTGTGTGTGTGTGTGTGTGTGTGTGTGTGTTTTGTAGCCAGCCTGCTGCAGTAGCATTGACAGAGAATGTGATTAAAGAAACTGTGTGCTACTGCTGGAACTGTGTGTTACTGCAGATAGAGAGAGCCAGAACATATAAATATCAGTGATGGGAAAATACTGAGGCATTAACAATGTGCTGGTACTTTTTCGGATCCAGCTGCATGCGGATGACCCACTTCTGTAAGGCACACAGTTCTGAGAAACCTACAGGGATCACTGACAATACTGCAGTCAGAGCATCCACAACCGATACTGATCTAGCCTAATGCCGATGGCCAGTGCAAACTGTTTTGATGTTACGTTCAAGTCAAACCGGGACTTTTTGTACAACAGGTACAAAAATAGATGCTCTGTACTACACTTAAGTAAGTGGCTAATGTGTCTGATTACTAATAGGAGGCGTACATGTTGCAGGCCAGTCCAGAGTCTGTTAATCAAGATGGCAGACAACAGTGATAGGGCGTGCATGGAAAAGCGTGTGGCGATTACATTTCTTATGAACAAATGCAAAAAACCCACAGACATCTACAGAAGAATTCCAGCACAGTACAGTGGTGAGAAGCGGAGCCAGATTAACACTTAGTTTAATATTTTCGAAGATGGCCATACGTCGGTCATTGACGATCCCGGTTGTGGTGGTTCCCTGATGACGAAGTGAAGCAGGCGTAGGATGACCTAGGGTGGTTCAAACCTAATGACAAATCTTTTCTATGACGAATCCGGGCAGTAGTTAAGCACTGGGATAAGTGTATAAATGTAGCAGGAGAGTATGTCGAAAAATAATTGCAGTTTTCACTCCTTAAAATTTGTTCTTTTATTTTAGAAACTCAAAAGTCCCCGTTTGACATGAACGTCACTCGTATCTTTTCTTGTCTTAGGTTTTTATAATCTCAAAAGCCACAGTGTATATGGGATACACTATAAATGATGGTGGGTGTGTTCTGGATGGCAGCCCCTTACTGGAAGCACACAGTATCCAGATATTCAAATATGTTATCATCCTGATGTCACCGACCATCAGAGGAGAAAACACCACCTTAATTCAAAGAGGCTGAACGACAAGTCCACAAACATATAAATAAATGAATACATAGAACATAAAAAAAAATTGTTTTATATCTATGACCGATGTCATATTCATCAAGACTCAGGGATCTGATGTGTAGGCTTTGTCCAGAGACTGATCCAAATCACAAGCCAATCAGGGCACATCAACATTGCCCTCGAGATTCAGTCTGGGATTGGAAAACCAGATAAACCTTGTAATGGTCTCTGTCAAAGCAGTAAATACATAAATGTAGCCCAGCCTGGTGTTCGAAGAGACTGAGACACATACTGCATAAGTCCTGTCACAGTAGCTATGAACTGTGGGGACAATCCAACCCAAATGTAGAAAAGCAGACAAAATGCTTCTGACTAGTGGGAACAACACTAAAAATAACTGCTGCTGCGATTAATAATGTTTGGTACGTCAGGGGAGTACGCATTCTATAATAACAACCATCATGTACACAGACGAATGCAAAAAGGAAAACGAGAATGCCACAGGATGAAGGGATTCATGCAAATAACTTATGCAGGTAGGTGTTTTACATCACTATGTGAGTTTGTTTATAAATCTCAGCATGGAGACGATTAGTAGCATGCATTCAGGTGTCATGTGGCAATCCTGGATGTAAAAGGCATTAATGTTTTGCTTTGTTTCTTTTGCTTTATTAGTTTTTTCTCATTTTTGCTCAGCTTGAACTCCAGAGGAACACAACCAAAAATTGGCAATTGGGAAATTCCTGAATGGCACAGTCACTCAGTTGGCCATGTTCTACTTGTGGGAAAGATGGCATTGTTCCAAAAGGGATTAAAGTTTAGTTCGTTTTACGTAGAATTTAAAAAAGGATCTTAAAAAGACGCAATGCCTGTTTTTATATGGCGCAACAGAAGCGTGTGCTAGTGTGATATTGGAGAGGTTGTTCCTTGGTAAAGATGGTACATTGGGAGAAAATGGGATAAATTCCTTTTTTATGTTTTTCTTATAATTAAAATACTGAAGTTTGACCTTTGAAAAGAGTTTTCCAGTCTTTGAAATCACTTTGATACACCGATACCAATGACAGCAGGTTATAAGGTTATTATAATGTTATAGATTATAATAGATCATTTAGCTCCATAGCTGAAACGCTGCATGTAGTTGTGCATTCTCTTATGTATTCTGTGCACAAATTCCATGTCTAACAGGAGGCAGTTTTTTGTTTGTTTTTTGCTGGAGAAACAGAGCTGTCAGCATGTTAGAGTGGGCATTGATATTCCCAGTAGTTCTACCCCCAAATACTGCAGGAAAATCTGCCCCTAAAATATCAACAATGCATAAAACCCTATTTCATATAAAAGTCAGATAAAAGTTGAATATAACTGCAAACATAATCTGTATGTAAATGTCCTAAGACCTTTAAATGCTTTCAAATGTCTTGGTACAGTGTTTGCCAATTTTTGGACAGTGGTGCAGATGCTGAATGAACATGGTACTTGAGAAAATACAGTAAACAGGATATAATACATTGTCTTGTTTTCTAAGTATGAATCACAGGAGCCCCTGTAGCGGAGCCTCTGTTGTAGCATATCTATCAAATTGTCTTATTTACGTTTATGCCATTTGGCAGACATCCTAATCCAGAGTGACTTACCGTATCTCTCTTTTGTATAAGTGTGCAATTGAGGTTTTTGGGCCTTGCTCAAAGGGGCCAGCCATGGCAGCTTGGTGGTGCTGGGATTTCACAATCTCAACGAACTGGGTTATGGTTTGGAATGTTCTGAGTACCACTATGCTGTCACTGCTGGGCCCTTGAGCAAGTCTCAGAAACCTCAATTGCACACTTATATAAAAGAGAGATAATTGTAAGTCACTCTGGATAAGGGTAAAGCCACCATAAAACTATTACAAACATTAAAAGGTAACTGTTGATGTAATGATTTTAGTCGAATACCAATGATCCAGCAGCAGTGAGACAAGATATATGGCTTAAAGGTGCCATTTATCATCACAGAACCAGCCGCACACAGAGTTAATCCTGTCAGTCAGAAGCCTCTCTCATTCACTGTCATAACATAAGCCTGTGGTTTTCACACTCCTCAATAAGACACACGGCAAAGCCTAAAGATTAACAAGGACAACAGATAAAAACTGTTCTATATGCAGCATTATGAAATATGCTATATATGGGAATAGCAAAATTTAGAAAAGACAGAAACTTACACAATCATAATCCTCTGACATGTTCAGGACGACATAGCCTTTTCCTGCCATGTCACTCCAGTCGACACAAATTACCTATAGAAAGAAAAAGACAGAATGGAATAAAAAGTGACAGATGGGAAATAGATGTGTCATTGAAAGTGATATTTCACAATTTCTATTAACATTAGTTATTTAAAGTAGTGAATAATTTAAAATCAGTAGCACCATTCATTACTGAAAGGCAGGATGTTCAAAAGATTAAAATGTCATGAAATATCAGGAGAAATTACACTAATGTACCTTGTTAAATCCATTCAGCCAAACATTAACACTCAAAAACTTCTCTCTTCTATTTTAACTTATTTAGTTTAGGTTTAAATAACTTATGATATACTGTAACTGTGAAAAGTTACACCTAATTTTATCTTTTAGCGCTTTCTATTATTATAAATACTAGGGATGCACCGAAATAAAAATTCTTGGCCGAAACCGAAAACCGAAAAAGGAGGAAAGCAAGGCCGAAAACCCGAAAAAACCGAAACACCGAAAGAAATTATGGCAATTAATTTTACCATTGCATTTATGTCTATGACTGTGTACTAACCTTACTAAAATCAAGGCATTTCAATTGCATAAATTAATATTAAAGTTTCAAAGAATTAATCAATTACAAATTATGAAAATATTTATTTATAGCACATTGCAACAATGCACAGGATAAAATAAATTAAAATTCAAACTTAAATGTTTAACTTAAATGCACTCATGTGTACATTAAATAATAATGTAAAGGCACTCTGGCCTGCTGAAAGGTCGTACAATTAAATATGTTCTTTCATAAAAACAAAGTGCATTTAGAACAAGTGCAACTGTTTAAAGATACAACAATACAACACTATCACTGGGAAACTTCCTGCCTTTTTAAAACCGTCCACCACAGACTTTCGGTGCCCGAATATTCGGTGCATCCCTAATAAATACCTTTGTTTATTTTTTTTTACTAAAATGGCCTAAATTATATACTGTTGGGAAAATGGTTGTGTATGATCTATTGTTACTTTTAGCAGAATTTGTTCTTTTGACCTTAAACAGGTCAGCTACTCATCCGAAAAATCGCTAGAACGCCAACATTGCGTGTTTTACTCCGCTACAAAAACAAGATCAGTCCATATGTTTATACATCCATGGAATTCATCTATTTATCCACCTTTATCCACCCAAGAACCCACCAATCCACCAATTCATTAATTATTATACACACCCACACTCCCATCACGCATCAATCCATTCATATATACATAAAACCAGTCCATTGCTCTTTCTGTCCATATAAGCATCCACCCACTCACTAATTCATCTTTGAAACCTCCTCATCCATCCAAACCAAATACCCTATTTCACCTATCTACCTACCCATATAACCACTTTTTGCTCCATCCATTTATCTATTTATCCATCCATTTATCTACCTGCATTGCTTCTTGGGAACCATGCAGGTCTGTCTCTGACAGATAATCAGTGCCTCCGTGACGAAGCTCCGACTCTTCTGACTCCTCATCCTCCTCCCCTGCTTCATGCCAGGCTGTTTCAGTGAAGGCCACAATAGGTGTGTCTGAATCTGCTGATGATGGTGGCTTCCAAACATCTACCTCCTGTCCATCTACCTCAGTTGGGAACACTACAACTTCCTCATTTTCCTCCTGTTCATCTGAATCATCCTGGTGGGAATCATCAGGCTGTAAGGGCACTTGACTAGGGAACACCCCTATTTCTGGAATGGTAGGTGCCTGGGTGAGAATGTTCTCTCTTACATCATCAAAGTCCTCCTCGGGACTGTCAGCACCAGCTGTGGCCTCAGGCAGGCGGCTGTTTGATCCAAAGAACCCAGCCATAGACTCAGTGATGGAGGAGTGTGTGTCAGTGACGGAGCGTATGAGTGGAGTGGTGGACGTAGTAGACAGTGGAGAGGAAGAATGTACTGGAAAACCGCTGGCCTCAAACTCCCTCTGCCACAGTTCGGTGTCTGGAGCTTTAACTGCTGGGAGGAAGAAGGATGAGGAGGCATTATGCTTCTTGGGAGCCTTGCGAAGGGTGAGAGAAGAAGGACGATTGGAGGATGGATTGTAACCTGAGAGAGGAAATTGGGAAAAGGAGTTGTGTGTACTGTGTTCATATACTTTTCAGGCAACTATCAGTTATGCTGTGCAATTAAATTCTTTTAAAAATAAGAGCAGAATTTAGATTGGAGTGACAAAGTAATGGATGGATAGAGAAAGAGAAAGAGAGAGAGAGAGAAAGAGAAAGAGAGAGAAACAGAGAGAGAGAGAGCGAAAGAGGTGAATGGATGGATGGATGGATGGATGGATGGATGGATGGATGAATGGAAAAAGACATACTGCAGACATACTGCATACATCTATAATACAATATAATATAATATAATAAAATATAATGTAATGTAATATAATATAATATAATATAATATAATATAATATAATATAATATAATATAATATAATATACTTTATTACCGCTCCACAATCCATTGCTATATTTCACAAACTTTTTTATAGACAAACCCTTTAAGCATAAAAAGTAAAATATGAAGGCAGTGTGAGGGAAGCTGTCAATGCAGTTGGCTCACGAAACCTTTCTCCTGTAACAACGTGAATTAAGACATCAGCTATAAAGTTTTATTCTTTATTTATTTTTTTTATAAAGTTTTATTCTTTATTTATTTTTTTATTCTCTCTTTTTCTGGGTTTCTTCTTTTCTCTTACTCTCCACAAGGTACAAGTTCTAGATGAGGGGAACAAACCTATTAGTGCACACACACACACACACACACACACACACACACACACACACACACACACACACATACACACACCTCAACAAAGCTGTACTCCAGCCTGCCTGAACCATGTCTACTAATTGCTTAGCAATTAACCAATTAAAGACTAATTGTTACATAAGGTGGCATGAATCACATAACCTCCAACCTCCAACCATATAATTTACCATTTACAGTCTGTACATAATGGTATCGTAGCAGCTTAGTTAATTGTGAATTGTCTGGAAGAGTGGTTTGATTCTTATTATAAAGCAGTTTTATATCTACATTAGTACTACTTTCTATCATGGACACAAATTTCAAAATAGGTGTGTGCAGCTAGCTTAGTCTACATATTCATCACAATACAAGCACTGACATATTGACTATCAGAAATAAACCCACCACCTCTTTCAAGTAAATAAAAAACAAACCTTTTAAAAAATCTTGGATTATGGATTTTTTGTTCCTTTTATTAAATCAAGAACTGCATCACCAACACAGTCAAAAGAATAAAAAAAATGTATGAAGTCAAGACTGAAAGTAATATTTTTTTCTATCCCAGAGATCCAAACAGCACATAGTGAAAAAAATAGAACCACAAAAAAAAAAATAGAACCGCCAGTTTTATGCCTATGATGGTTTGAATGATGATTTACTGATAAACAACTAGCTTGATAAGACAATTAACTAACACAACTAGTGCATGTGTCACAATATAATATTTTCTGCCTCACTGTAATGATGGTAATTATTGAATAAAGAGTATGCAATCAGAATGTAATTTAATACATTAACAACAGTGGCACGATTCAAACCGACTGCTAAAGATACAGGGGTTAAGTCATGAAAATAAGAAATGATTTTTCATGGTAGCACAGGATCTTGGACGGAACATTGCTTGTGTCAAGGGGAGGATCCAAAGAAGCAGGGTTGGTTGATGCAAATTGAATTACACTTTTGATAGGGAACAAGAAAAAAGGATTTTGGAAGGAACGAACAAAAGAACAATGGTAATGGTCAATGGTTAGAAAATGCTTCATGTATAAAGTGCAAATGTTTGAAAAACACGGTCAAACTTAGTAAAACTTTCTTTCGGCTTCTCCCATTAGGGGTCGCCACAGCGGACCATCCGCATGTTTGATTTGGCACATGTTTTTACGCTGGATGAACTTCCTAACGCAACCCTCCCCATTTATCCGGGCACTAAGGCTTGTGCAACCGTAATGGCTGGGTTTGGTTCCCTGACCGGGGATCGAACCCAGGCTGCAGCGGTGAGAGCGCCGCATCCTAACCACTAGACCACCAGGGAACTAAGGCAAAAACACGAAAATCGGATGGAATATGACAAATAATTATTTGTGTTCAGATGAGTTCAAATTCGACATTTTGACTCAGACAGAAGAACTGGTGTAAGACAGAGAACAGGAGAGAAGATTTCAGCAGACTGCCTCACGCCCACAGTCAAGCATCATGATAGAAGCTTAATGATTTAGGGTTGGTTTGGAGCAGGGAAGGTTGAAGACTTATTGTTTGGAGAAGGGAATACTAAACCAACACGTCTTACATTCCATACTTCAGCGCCATGCAATTCGGCCTGGACTGCGGCTAATTGGACAACATACAACAAGAAAATGAATTGAAGCATCCACTATCCCACTAGTGAAGAACACCTTTGGCAAGTTTTACAAGAGGCATGGCAAAGTATTTCAGCTGAATGTTTCGAGAAACAAACTGTTCCAGATATCATGTGTAAAGCTGTTATTCAATTCAGTTTCAATTCAAACTTTATTATATAGCACCTAACCACTACCAGGTGGAACCTACAGTACAGACCAAAAGTTTGGACACACCTTCTCATTCAAAGAGTTTTCTTTATGTTCATGACTATGAAAATTGTAGAGTCACACTGAAGGCATCAAGGGCTATTTGACCAAGAAGGAGAGTGATGGGGTGCTGCGCCAGATGACCTGGCCTCCACAGTCACCGGACCTGAACCCAATCGAAATGGTTTAGGGGTGAGCTGGACTGCAGAGTGAAGGCAAAAGGGCCAACAAGTGCCAAGCATCTCTCGGGAAACTCCTTCAAGACTGTTGGAAGACCATTTCAGGTGACTACCTCTTGAAGCTCATCAAGAGAATGCCAAGAGTGTGCAAAGCAGTAATCGAAGCAAAAGGTGGCTACTTTGAAGAACCTAGAATATGACATTTTTCAGTTGTTTCACACTTTTTTGTTATGTATATAATTCCATATATAATTCCACATGTGTTAGTTCATAGTTGTGATGCCTTCAGTGTGAATCTACAATTTTCATAGTCATGAAAATAAAGAAAACTCTTTGAATGAGAAGGTGTGTCCAAACTTTTGGTCTGTACTGTATGTGCTGAACAAAGTGCAAAAGGCAATTTGCAAAAGTAGTAATAAAGTTAGAGTTAACATAAAGCTAAAATATAGCACTATCATAAAATTAAAAAAAATGTAATAGTAAAAAGAAAAAAATGAGCATTAAAACACAATAAATAAAAATAAACGTTAAGAAGCAGAAGACTAAGCACACCCTCTACTACAAAACAAAGGCTTTGGTGAATAAGTAAGTCTTTAGTTTAGCTTTGAAAGGAGGGAATTCCAAAGCTGCCACTGAGAAAGCGTGATAACCCCAACGATTTATATCCGGTTCTAGTCACTTCGAGCAAGACATGATTAGAGGACCTCAGAGTTCGGCTATGGGTGCACAGAAGTTTATTTCAATAGTTTGGGGGATTCATGCTAATGGAGGATTTTTTTGATAAATATAAAGTTAAACATCTGTACATTTATATACAGATATTTAAAATAATATTCCTAAACTACCAAGTTCTTCTGTATCTAAAAAAAGAAACCAATCATCCAAACATTTCTCAGGTACTGTATAAATTCTAAAAAAGATGTATCTGCTAAATATGTAAACCTAGCAACATTTATTGCTAGTATATGTTTAGAGCTGCAATTAAGACATTTCGAACAAATCTAAACTAGATAATGAAACAAGGCGAAACCAATTAATGCAGGTGCTTCACCATAATTGGCATCATAACTGTTTTCATACAGCAATGCGACACGAATTGGTGTATGCACAGTTATCTGAGCACCTGTACTGTGGCTCAGGTTAATACACAAATTACAGTAAATACTGTAATGCAAAACTATAGCTGAAAAAAAAAAGTCATTGGTATCTTTCCAAGAAGATTTTATGTCTTGCCTAAATCTGCAAGCTGACTAGCACCAACAGTTTTCGGATAATCTCAACACCTATAACAGAAAATGGACATCAGTGTTCTATTTGCTGTCATTTTTACACACACACACACACACACACACACACACACACACACACACACACACACACACACACACACACTCTGTATCTCTCTCTCTCTCTCTCTCTTTCACAAACCTACACACCAAGTTTATACTGGAAAAGAATTTGACAGAATGTGAGTCTCTCTACCTGAGTCTCTCTACCTTCACAGGGCAAGCATGGCAGCTAAAAATATCTACTTTATTTATTTTTTCTTTGTGGGGGCATAAAATCCCAAAAGTCTTGGCAAGCCTTGATAGAGTAGAGGTATTCAATATTTTATCCTTATTTCCACACTGCAGAACTATTTGTGAAATATAAGACAAAATAGCAATACTGTTTAAATGGGAAAAAATCCTTCTCAGAAATGATTGAGAAAGGGTAAAGTTCTCATCACCCTTTAAAGGCTAGGAGAAGGTAGAACAATCGTAATTATAAAGTGCGAAAAGCATTTTAGCACGCATTATTCACTAGGCTAATTGCTGTTTTGACATTCAGGCGATATTCTAAGATGGGGACTGTCAGCTCAAGATGGTGCTTCGACAGATGAATGGCAGTTATGAGGCCACTTATGCTTATACTGATGAGTCATGCTACAAAATGACACACTTCACTTGCAGCATACAGAGATGGTATAGAAACGCTTTAAATGGTTTTCCTAAAAACTAACCCAAGATTAAGGAGGCTATATATTTTTTTAACACTCCAGAGGAAGAAAGTCCTATTATCTTACCTTCCTCTGGACTGCTCTGTTTTTATTCGAGGAAGCTAAATTATTAACTGTTGTTAATGTGCAAAAATATTTCTGTATGACGTCGTCACCGTCCTTCAAAGTATCCTGTTTAAAACACGTCACATCCACGCATATTTTGGAATTCTGAATGCATTTTAACATCAAATACTTGAAAAACAAAAAAAATACAGTACTTGAAACATCCTTCTCCATGAGTCATTAGAGGTAAATCTCTCACAAATGTCCCATGACATTCACTCAGCCCCTGAACTTGATTTTCACCAGTATAAAATATTTGGAATATTCCACAAGTTGCATGTCACACAGTAAGTTACCGTATTTTCCGGACTATAAGCTGCTACTTTTTCCCCATGCTTTAAACCCCGTGGCTTAAACAACGAAGCGGCTACTTTATGGATTTTTCCGGGGTTTTTCCCGGTTTCACAAGCTTCAAGATACAAAACTGAGCCCCATAATATTAGACCAATGAAATTGCCGAACGGGTTCAGGTGAACCAATAAAATTCTTTATATTAAATCAGGTGCTTTCCCACTGAATCAGCCCACACCACATTATAAATATCGGGAGAAAAGCTTCACCGATGGTGATTTTTAAACGCACGACGATGCCAAAAGAAAAACTCCCGAGAGAAATAGTTGTGAAAGGAAGGAGGAAGACAGTGAACAATGACTTTCTTGGTAGGCTACTGTTTAGATACAAGCCGTGTAACAGACACTGTCTTTCATTAAAGCCTGTGTAAAGTTCATTAGTTTCAGTGTAGACACCTGCAGCTTATAGACAGGTGCGGCTTATTTATGTTCAAAATAAAAACCTTTGTCAAATTCAGTGCATGCGGCTTATATTTGATTGCGCTTATTAGTCCGGAAAATACGGTACATCATTTGAATTTCCTCAAGGTCATAGAAAGACATGATAAATTCTATAAAATCATGGATGCTTTTCCCCCAGGTTTCAACTGTATTATGATAATGATCAGTGAGGCCTTTTAGTACAACCCTGAAGCCCACTTTAAACATTGATGAATTATGCAAATTATATGCATCATTTGCATTAATACCAGTGTGTATGTGCTAATTCTATGCTTGATAAGTCTATCCTGTAGCTTTCAACAATACTGAGTGAATTGCAGCCATTGTAAAAAAAACAAAAAACAAAAAAATGTTGTACAAATGAGATATTATTTCCAAAGTTGTGTTAACAATGTTGACACATTTAAGTCGTAACGAAAAGCACGGCATGTTAACACCTTACTCTTAATCATGAATCTCTCTCATTCATGTCTGAAATGATTGCTCTGATTGAAGCTTTACATACCGATCAAAGCATCTGCATCCAGACTGGAGTTGAGCTCTGCTTGAACATCCCATTTCCGCAATGTCAGGGAACCCTTGTTCTCCTCACTGTCCTCATTGAAGAACCCAGAGCTCTCCTGAGAACTTTCTACCAAACCGGGTATGGAGGGATTTTCCACATCACGAAGGACACCATTATGTTCCTCCAGACCAACAGAAACATCCAGAATGGGCTGAGATGATGCAGAAGAGCTGGACAGGGGTGTTGGGCTGCCATTAAGAACTTTTAAAAATGTGATGAGCACAAGAGAGGAGCCTAAAAAGGAAAAGAATTATAATTAATAATAGAAAAAAAAACATTTCTCAAAAACGCTTAACAAATTCTGAAGCATCCCCAGATCTATGCAACCAATAATAAGTCCTAAACAGTCCTACAAACATTGATGTGGTAATTGAAACCTAGATAAAATGTTATGCAACATTTATAAGCACCGTCATTACTTTTTTGTGGTAGCTATTTTCTGTGAAGTTATATTTGTGTAAGAATAGTTATAAGACCTAAAGAAAAGAATCTAACAGGCACTCAAATATTTTTATTACCAGTCAGCTGCTTGAATCAGAATTTGTATTTATAACTGCATTATAGCTGTGACAAATGAAATGATGGGCCCATCCATACCAGCAAATGTCTACAGCCTAACCTACCCAGCAATATATCTATCCCCAGATGGCCTTTAACCACAGATGGTTCTGGATAAGCTTAACTTGCCATTTGAGACAGATCGCTTCTCACTTATAATACAGGGTCACTGGGGATTAGAGTTAGCCTTAGCATTAGCAGCTGAAAGGTGTAATTTGGGGTACAGGCCACAGCTGTTCCTTTGCTTTGATCCACCAGAACCGAGATATAAGTTTCCTCTACTAAGAATGTCCAAATGTCCAGATGGTAGCTTTTATGACAAATAAAACAATAGAGAGCCTAATATTAGTATGAATGTTTTTCTAAGGAGGTCATTATTAAAAAATAAATAAATAAATAAATAAATAAAGAAGATGCTCATATACATAATATGAATAAAATAAAAGAATGTTATTTAAAGTTTTCTACAAAACTAATTTTACAATTTAACATTAAAATGAATACCTTATTATCATTATTATTATTATTATTATTATTATTATTATTATTATTATTATTATTCCAAATAAAAATAACTTCTTGGTGCAATTTATGAGTTCAGTTTCTTTTTTTAACTTTACATTTTTACAAATTATGCAACTGCAGGTATTTTTACTTTATACCTAACTTTATGCAAATGTGTTAAATAAATCACTGACTATTGGCTGATGGGTTATATATTAATATATTAATATTTATATATATTACAGGTTTAAATTAAAGCAATGCCACAAAGGTGGATTGGACAAATACAACAAGAATTGCCCCTTTCACCACTCAACTCCTTCTATCCTAGATCACCTGTTGTCATCTAAGGGGTTACCATGAAGGAGCATACGATGCAGTCAGTGTTAGAGTGGCCCAATCACTCGAGGATCTTTGACTCCATGCAATACTATTGTTGTAACTTCAAGTATTTCAGCACTGAGATTGTACTGTACCTCTCACTTGATTCCTCAAAAAAAGGTTTTAATTTGTAAGTTGGTTCTTCTTGGTATTTAGCTGGATCTCAAAGAGCATTTTCATTGGGTAGAGAAAAGCTTAATGTTTTTGTCATTCTCCCTGCCAAGTGTTTAGGGCACTGTTCTTTACCTGTTCCCCGTTTCCCTCTATGCTACATGCAATACAAGTAAATACAGATACTTATTTTCCAATCATTGGTCCCACCTACTTGGCTGCTTTCAATTGAGATTAACCAGGACTTCTGATTAATAACAGTTGATGGCCCCAGACAGAGGTAAACTGTATGCCCCAACAGCCAGTGTGCACACATTTCGAGCACAACTGGTTATCTTGGATAAGCCACAAGAGATGCACAAACATCTTTTTTTTTTTTTATAGTGAGGCAATGTGTTCAACAGACAAGGTGGAAAAACTGAACCAGGGGCTTGGGCATTATCTTGTATAGGATGATTTTTCATTGATTTAATTATTCAGATTCAATTTAATGTGATTTTTGTAAATATCCTTGTATCATAAATGCCTGTGTCACTTCTTGTTCTGTTCACTCATGATGTTCCAAGTGTGACAATGGTTTTGTCCTTGTTGTGTTTCTCTTTTCTCTCATTTTATCCTTGAACATTATGTAAATGTTTTCGAGTGGGTCCCTTGCACTTACACATTATTATACCACTGGTGGTATCTATCTCATGTTTAGACAATAAAACATACAGCTGACTTTGTGCATGCATGCATTAAATATTACCCTGGCTTTCTCGTTCTTCTATCATCTTATTGTTAATGAAACTGAAGCACTTTAATGGTCATCCGGAAAGACTACCACCACTGCAGTAGGGCTGGAACGATTCCTCGAGTAATTTGAATACAAAAAAGCCTTGAGGCAAATTATCTTCCTCCATGCGTGTTTTAGTTTAACTACACACAGAGCACTGTGTTTCCCCACAGACCATTATTAGTGATGCACCACCTGCTTAACTCTGGAGCGCTCTGGACGGGAAAAGACAAAAAATGCTGCAGAATATAAAAAAAAAAAAACAGCAGGGAGAAAACAGTAAGGGCCGAGTAGAAGATTCAGGACAAAGAAAACGACAGAAAGATTCCAAAGTTTGGGATAATTTCAAACTAAAACACTGTACTATGCAGTTACCATTTTTAAAGTAATTTGAAATAGATTTTTATATTTTTATTTATATATTTGTATTTGCATTTTGATTTAATATGGCAATTAAATGCACTAAAAGAGTTTCCTTTTTTTTTACAGATATATTTTTGTATGCAATTTCAGCAATAAAAATGTTAATTTTTTTTACAAAGGAAACAAATGACGGGTATTTTCAGAGAACTGTCATTTTCTCTTGTATATCTTGTGATGCTCTTTAAAAAAGGAAAAGTACTTCTTATCCAATTACTCGATTAATCAATGGAATAATCGGTAAAATACTAGATCACTAATATACTCGACAGCTGCAGCCGATATTAGAGAGACCACAATAGTGCCTGGTGGAGAGTTCTCCACTTGACCGAGTATACCAAAATTTCACCCATTCCCTCAATGTCTGGAAAAATTAAAAGATCTGAGACTCATCACACTTTCACTTTGGACGATACAAAGATCAATCACCACCACAGGGTACTGTCAGTAGACAATGTTATCCACCAACTATAACTTCTATGACTTTCATGCAAAAAAACAGTCTTCAAGCAACACTGAGATTCAGGATAAACCAACATGTACAAGTAAGGGAGACATAAACTCTTTAGCTTTCCATCTCACTCTCTCCCTAGGCCTGTGGTTCTAGGCCCAATGCAAGATTATGTTCCCTTGGAAATGCCATCATCCCCTCTCAGAATTTAAAAAAACTATACAATGTAAGACCCCTTGTACACTCACAGAAGAGAGGATCATCCCTGGTAATTATTGTAGTGAGAGGTAGACTTTTTATGAAGAGTGCTCTTGGGTTAACTCCATTTCATAAGTCAGTTTCACTGCAACTACCAAACAACCCCAAGAACCACCTACGTATGGTTCTATCACTATAGGACTGGCTTTAATTAGGGGGAATGTGGTAATCAAAACCTCAATTGACCTCATCCTTGGCATCTTGTGCTGGTTTTGATAAGCTTTGATAAGGACTCACACTTTCCACAGCATTGCACATCCAGAGAGTTCTCACTTCACTGTTTTCCTAGTGATCCATTCCAATCAATCCTTTTGTGAAGCATTCTCTGTTTAAGCCATTTCATTTCTAATCTTGTAATCAGATATATAATCCGATGTTATAGCCAATGCTTTTATATGTTTGTTTCAAAGTTAATGTATGTGTTTTGAGTCATTCCCATCCTATTTTACATGTGTACCTTCTAACGTGTGAGCTCTTGCACTAGCATTTATTTATGGCTTATTTTTTTAGGATTTAAGGATACCATTGGAAACTATTACTATGGTCCCCTGGTGGTTTAGTGGTTAGGATGCGGCGCTCTCACCGCTGCGGCCCAGGTTAGATCACCAGTCAGGGAACCAACCCCAGCCATTAGGGTTGCACAAGCCTTAGTGCCGGTCCCAAGCCCGGATAAAATGGGGAGGGTTGCGTTAGAAAGGGCATCCAGCGTAAAAACATGTGCCTAATCCAACATGCGGATGATCCGCTGTGGCGACCTCTAACGTGAGAAGCCGAAAGAAAGTTAATTGAAAACTATTACTATGTCTTTTCCTTTTTGAAATAATAGCTTTAAATTTATCTTATGTTATATTGGCATAAGCTATCTTCAATTATGATCAGATTGTTAAAGTGACAGCATTTACAACTATAACTTTTGGCTTGTAGTATAAAATTTCTTTCCAAATTTGCCTTTTTATATACAATTCACTTGTGCATACACGTTCTCTTTATCTTTTCCATTTTCAGCTGTTTTCATTATACATATGAGTATACTTAAAATTTGTTCTTATATGCCAGTATCCTGCCCCAGCTTACAAACCACCAAGATCTGGACTTTGACATGTTTGTGAACAAAGAAGGGCTTTGAAAGCTATAATTCTCATGCCAAATCCTTCTTTATTTCCTGCCATGTCTATGTTGTTTATCTTTACATAAAAGGAAAAAAATAAACGCTGATTCCTACTGATCTCAATAGGTTACATGTCTGCACCACGGTGTCTGCCTGACTTTGCAGCAGTGTGTAGGTGGCACTCTGGAGACTGAGTATAGAGGCTTGTACAGTATCCAGAGTTGCTGAGTAACCAGTAAGATGATACAACAGCGCTGCAGTAAAAAGATCTGAGACGTCTTATCAGATAATTACATTTTATTACAACAGAGATTGAGACCAATTTCAATTAGAAGTAAAATAAATTTAAAAAACCCCAAAACAAATCAATACAAAAATTAACTGCATTGTAGCTTAATTAGTGAAGTCCCAGTAATATATAGTGTTGCTTCTAAGGAGTTGAAAAATCTGGCGTATCAGCATTACCTTGCAATATTTTGCAATTTTTGTTTACCCCTGTGGTCCTTAAAATAAATTCCTTGGTTTATCTTGGTGCATGATTATTTGCCAACCTGAAGTAGGTTTTATCCCATGTACTATACAATGCGAAATGACTACACTAATATTTAATTGTAAAAGTAAAGAAAAACCACTCACCGTTTATTCTATTATCTATCTATTCAGCTTCACTAAACTTTACATTTATGTAAGACATGGTTTAATGCTGGCTTTTGGTTTACAAAAATAAAAAAAATAAAAAATTTGTATTCACTCCAATGCAAAATGTTAGCAATAGATGAATTTTAATAGTCAAGTGCAATAAATATTTAATTACATGTATTGTACTTAAAGAAAATAGCCCATATTACATGCATAGCAAAGGAAAGCGAAATAATTTTGAAAGGATATTATGTTAATGCAATGTTTTAAAAGGTTATTATGCTAATTCAAGGATTGAATTATAATGAAAAACTGACACCAAAATAAGTATATCTACTGTTTGCATTTGGTGATTGGTGAATCTGATTTGGTGTAACCCACCCCTAAACGATACGATGTTCAACAATATTGGCTGCTTATTATCTTTTACGTATGATTTGACACCAAATTTCTACACGGCCTCTGTCTTTCACTCTGAGCGAGGTTGAACTATAATTGTCCTTGAGCACAATCTTCCAGAGCTTACAGGGTTTCTGATATGGAAACACTGTGGTATGAACAATTCCAGCTCTTCTAAATTTCAAAGCTTTTCTGGTGGACCACCTGTACTAGGATTGCAATGTCTGGGGAATAGGAAGTGGCATGCATAATCAAGCTCTTTGCTATCAAATGTTTAGCATAGATTTGAGCTTATTCCTAGAGTCCAAGCTCTGGGAATCCTGGCTCTGGGGATTTTCTATAAAGAAGCTCGCACTTGCACACAGTCACCCTTTTCTTTTCATAATCCGTGACTATGTCTGCGTGAATGAAAGTGGCAAATGCAGTAAAGCCTTTAAGAAGTTGACTTCAGTTTCATGCCAGTCACATGTTTGCTCTCCACCTGTTTCTTCTAAAAGACAGCTGAGACAATTTCACATAGCACTCATCTATAAAGGGTGAATGTATGCTTTTGAATAGGGAAACATGCATTCTGCATTTGTGACATATATTTATACAATCTGCATAGTGTAGTGTGCAAAGTTGCTCTGAATCTATTGAGAATGTTGAATGTAGCATGCTATCATTTAGAACTTTTTTTTAACTGAGCTAAAGTCAAGAGATAAAGTTAAAAGTCTTAACCACTGAGCCACCACTTTAGACATGCCATCATCAGGTTTCAACTTATATTTTAAAGAAGAAGAACATGCATCACTTCGTCTTTCAATAGCTATAAGGCTAATGCAACAAATAAGCAATTACACACACACAATATTGAAATATCTACATCTATTTACTGATATCATTTAGATCACAGTTACTATTTTTGTAATATACAAAAATGTGGTTAAATGTGGTATCACATGAGGAATGTGTATGGTTTGGTTAGATAATGCTTGTGGGCTGCATATTATTTAAATTCTGGAAGCACTGAGATGTTACAACTCCAATGTTACTTTGGCCTTCTGCTTAGGTTAATTGTCTAACTGAAAAGTGAATTTCTTTCCAAGCATTAGAATTTTTCAGAGTATTTCCCTTTATTTTGCTCAATCGATCCTTCTTTCAATTGTAACAAGACTCCCTGATGATCAGAAGCATGCCCACAGCATGATGCTGCCACCACCATGCTTCACTGTAAGGATAGCGTGTCTTGAGTTATTGGAAGTTTTTATGTTTGTGATACACATAGAAAATTGAGTTTTGGCAAAAAAAAAAGCTTACTATTGGGTGCATTTGACCCTTTTCTGCATAAAAGCTTGTTCACTTTTATGTTTTCCCACATAATTTTTAAATAGCAGCTTCTTTCTTGCCATCCTTCTATACAAGCCAGTGTTAGGAGTTGCTCGTGATCGTGTTTATTATTCCACTCCCAGCCATTGAAATCCTTCAAAGGAATTGTTTGATTCTCTCTCAAGTCTTCTTGTTTGAGCAGTTGAGGTTTGAGGGGCAGCCTTTTCTTGGCAGTGTCTAGGTAGTGTGATGCAGCTTTCACTTCCTGATTATTGATCTAACTGTGCTGACAAACACTTGGATATTAATTTGTATCTCTCTGGGCCTAATTTTTCTTCAGATTTACAGCTAGGACATTGAGTTTTTATTAGTGGAGTTTTTATACAGAAAATATGACAAACTCTAATAATTCACGTGTATGCCAGTGGTGAGGGTACTTGCATACTTACATATATTTCCCTAAATAAATTCAGTGTTACCTAACAATAATTGATTCTCAGTGGTTTGAAATAAAATAGAAAACAAAATGAAATTTCAGTGTACCATTTGAAGTGTAGTAATACGTGAAAATTGGTCTGGCATCTAAATACTTTTAGCTAACCACTGTAAGTACGCCTTTAAAATTACCCTACAAATTAATTATGTTTCAAATATGTACATTAACACTATAATTTATGATATAATGTATAAAACTCAGGGTACAAGGAAAGGCAATGGTTAATACTCTTATTTCTGAGGGTGTGTCAAGTTAATAATAATTAAATCAATCATTTTAGAATCATTATCTTTGTACTAGAAAAATTCTAATGGCAATTTTATCTGTGGCAAATAAAGCAGACCAGTTAACAATCCATTAACAAACAAGAGTTCTCACTTCAATCTACGTTGTTGTATGTTCTCAACGATAAATCAATCCCCTCTTATTTACCACTTTATTTCTAAGTGTCTCCTGTTTTCTACCCAGATTACTCCACACAAAAATGCTGATTGCATCTGACCTGAATTAGTTGTCTGCCTGCACCACGATTTCAGACTGACTTTGCAGAATTGTGTAGGTGGAGGATGGAGATTTATAGTCTCTGGTCCTGGCTAGGAGCTTTCTGCAGTGGCTATAAACATTAATGAATGAACAAAGTAGTGAACAAGGCTGCAGGACGGCTTGCACTTCTCGATAAAGAGCAACAAAAACCTCCCTCGGGCTTATATCAGGTAATCCGAAGGTTTCCAGATTTCCAGTCATACTCCAATACATATACAAAAATTTAATAAATATTATATATATATATATATATATATATATATATATATATATATATATATATATATATATATATATAAACGTTGCTCTTGTTCCTCGCTGCTGTACAGCATAAAGATGACTCATCTGGTTAAAGGTAGGATATGCAGTAAAACATTGCACACAGACAGATGGACAGACATTTTAGATATTTCACTTTTGTGCTTGACCATCATCTCAATTGTTTGTGTTGGAGTGTTGGCCATAGCAGCCGAAACACAGTATGGCTTTTGACCAGTGCAGTTTGTGATTGTTTACAGGCAAGTGTTTGGACACAAAAGAAAAAAAAAGGTCCTTTTTTCATCCAAGAATAATCATCTCATCAACTTTTTGCAAAACAAAAAATCACATTAAGCTGTACCTCCTCACTGCACTCCAGTGTGGTGCCAGGAGGATAGAATTTACCTTAAAATAAACTACAACCTTTTTTTCCCCCCAGATAAAAAGCATACTCGTTTATACCCACCTGGATGGCAACCTCAAGATGGCATTTGTTCTACCTCTATAGGCCTATGTCTAGAATCTTTTACCTAGAAAGGTGCATGTCATGTTTTTTTTTTCACTCTGAAGCATGACACAGTCCATTTATTTGCCTTGAATGATCTTTGGTGTACACTATATCCACATTTTCCTTTGAAAGATACATCACAAAAGTTGAGGTAGATGTTCAATTGTATTGATACATCATTTAGTTCTGTGTAGTGTGTAAGATTTATTTATAAAATATCATCCATGTAAATAAATATATAAAAAAAAGAAAAATAGATAGCATGCAATTTCTTCCAATAAAAAAAAAAATACAGAATTAATAATACAGATTTGTATATTAAAAAAAACTAAGAAATGCACAGATCCATATCCCAAATTTAGAAGAACTTAAGCAATGCATAAGAGTAGTGGATAAAAATTGCGTGTACATTTGTAGATCTTACCTATGATGAGATGATGAGGAGAAGGATGATGAAGAAGAGGAGAACCAGGCATGGCTGCAGCACAATAAGAGAAAGATTTACAAAGAAATCCTTGGATACTAAGCTATCCTACTATCCTAATGCACTGAAAGCACAACAGAGAGAGACATGCTGTGCGTCTGAAGGAGCTGGATGAAGATTATCAGAGCATCTGCAGCATCACGGAGATGATCGCAGTCTCAGTGACCTCGGTGTGCGAAAGCATGACCACGCAAAGATTTCACACGCGGCACGCAAACACTCGCATTTTTAGATGGATGGAAAATCAGGAGTAGCTCCAAGCTGGCGGCTGGAACCCCCTGCCTGGCTTTAGAGTATATTCTGGATGCTTCGCCCCTCCTGCAGCGCTCTATTGCTGTGAGAAGGGAGCATGAGCAAGTGAGTCTTACTACTCGAGTTAAAAGAATCGACTCGTAAGATGAACCGACTCGTAAAATTAACCAGTTTTTCCCATTATTTACGGATGAAGATCCGTTTGCGCTTTTCAAACATCCAATTCCACGTCTAGTCTCCATTTGCTGTTTGAAGAACCTCCACTCTTCTGGGAAGGTTGTTGTTGTTGATTAGATTTTGTGGAGATTTGTGCTCAATTTATCCTCAAGGGCATTGGTAAAGTCAGGTACTGATAGGTTGAGGAGGCCTGAGGGTGCAGTCAGTGGTCCAGTTTATCTCAAAGATGTTCAAGATTCCACTTCAACCCATGTAAAAAGGAGCCCAGTCAAAAGTTTTCACACACGTTCTCCTTCATTGTACATTATGTTTATGTAGTAAACAAACAAGTGTTCAACAACCCAGAATATGTTTTGCATTGTATTTGTCCAAAGTAGCTACATTTAGCTTTGATGACAACTTGGCACACTCATGGCATTCTCTCATCAGATTCACGAGGTAGTCACCTGGTTGGCTCTATCTTGTGTCTTGTGTTGTCTGTCTGTCTGCAGTGTTTTTCGTCTGCACTGTTTTACGTTGTGTTGTAACTCTATGTTGTTTAGTGTAGCACCACTTTGTTCTGGAGGAACGTTGTCTCATTTTTACTGTGTACCACTGTGTAGCGTAGAAATGACAATAAAAGCCTCTTGACTTGACCTGGAATGTTTTTTAATTCACATGAGTGCTGTATCAAGAGTTCATCTGTGACATTTCTTGCTTTCTTAATGTGCTTTAGACCATCAGTAGTCTTGAGCAGAGGAAGGGCTGAGTGCAGAGTCAATACTTCGATTCAATTGTTATTTGTATAGCGGTTTTAACAATGAACATTGTCTCAAAGCAGCTTTACAAATAATGCGGTGATAAAGAATGAACAAGATGTTCTTTATAAGTGTAAGTTTGTCCCTGACGAGCGAGCCGGTGGCGACTGTGGCAAGAAGAAACCTTGAGAGGAACCCCACTCAAGAGGGAACCCCATCCTCATCTTGGTGGCACAGAAATTATGCAGTCATCAATACCATCACATGCTATGATGAAACAGAGTCCCAACATTACCAGTATTTCATCAGTATTAATGTACACAAAAAAAAAAAATTTAAATACTGAAGGAGAAGGTGTTTAAACATTTGACTGGTAGTGTGCACACACAGACACACACACACGGGCCATCTAGTCCTTTGATAGCAAACCACATCTGTTGCAAACTGCACAAGCTGCAATATATTCATGTGAATTTAATAGCTGTTAAGGGGGAAAAAAAGCTTTTTCATGAAGCATTCATACTTCTGCATTTACATTCCGTGAAGAATTTACAGAAAAAACCAACTTGCCTTAATTTCTAATCCACTGGAAAACATTATTTTATGAGGTTCATGTTTATGCTTTTAATAAAGATGATGAATGCATCAGTGCAGATGTGGCAGCAGTGAAAGAAGACTTGTTTAATTGATTTGGTTTTCTTGCCTTAGATTTGGCATTCATTTTCTCTGCATTAGATACTTGTCTGTGATGCAGCACTCTTTTATACTGTGATTCTGTATACTATTGATTGCTTCTGAAGCCATAGCATCATAATGATAGTATTAAGATTTGGATTGAGTACTGAAGGCCTAAGTGTGAAATGCATGGCTCAACACTGGTTGATTTGTGTGTGTGTGTGTATATATATATATATATATATATATATATATATATATATACACACACACATACATACACACACACACACACACACACACACACACACACACACACACACACACACACACACACAAAAAAAAAAAATATGGTTATATGGTATGCAATTCATGATTAAAACTGATTAACTTTTAGGTGCACATACACAGCAAAATGTACTGTACAGTGTAATGTTGGCAAAAAGATTTCTTCCAAGTCATTAATCGTGACGAATCAAAAGAGGAATTCAATTCACTCACTTTGTTCAAAAGAATTGACTCATTGAATCAAACATTATGTTCACTCTGCACTGCATGTAGTTACAGTAGATTTTATATTGTGTGTATAATATATATATAAAATATATATATTATTATTTTTTTATATTATATACATATATATATATATATATAAAAACACCATGGTTTTACTTTTTTTTTTTTTTTTTTACTTGTTTCCTTTATTACAATTTGCAAAATCCCCATTATTATTATTAATTCAGAATTTGGTTACTGGCAGACTACAGTGTTTGAGCAAATAAAAAATTAAGAAATTGGAAAATGGTGAAATATATTTCAGTGCCCCTAATTTTTAAATCATGACCCATCAGAACTTCTGTAGTAGAGCCTCGGTTAGGGCTTTCTGCAGCTAATAAAATGACCTTGGAATACTCCTGCATGCACAACATATTTTTAGATACAGGAATGTGCAATACCACCAGGTTTTCTGCAGTGTTGAAATTTAGAGCCAAAGCTAGAACACTAAATGTGATGATCCAACAATGTGTTGATGTGCATGCATACTTGAACAGCAGAAACCAGTACTGTGCTTTAAATTTCAATTCGGTGGTCGAGTAAATCTTGCTGTAGTCTGTAATTTAAGGGTAAGTAAACATTTTATTTAACAATTTCTTTTAGAACATGGTACACTTTTCTTTTTTTTTACAATATCCAATCCTACACATGCAAAACATTTCTGCATTTGACAGTAAAAAAAAAAAAAGAAATAAATTCATACCACCTGTCTTTCAAGCAAGAGCAAACATTACCACTACCAAAGTGTGGCGTTTCTTTGAATGATCAAATGACTCTGTCCATATCAGAACTTCTCCATGTCCACACAATGTGGCGAAATAGCAACATATTTACACGTCCACAAGATTCTTCAATACAAGCCATAAGCAGCAGATGGCTTAGAACTGTTGCATGATCAGCTTCTTCTTTGCATCATGGGAAAACTTGTTGGAAAGGAACAAATCGCTGTCATAAAACGCTGACAAGCTGTGGATGTTGATCTGTCGAGCCTGTAAAGGAGAGAGCTGGAATTATTCTAGAGTAGAGAAACTCAAATCTGTTTCCGACACATAAAAAATTCTAATTCAGACTTAATTTCTCGCAATTCTGCCATTTTTTTTCCCCAGCTAATCACGCAACATCACCCCCTTTGAAGTACAAAACACTAATACTCCCCTTCCCAAAAAAAAAAATAAAATAATAATAATTTCCAAAGCTATATCTAGCAAGCTTCTTTTAATGCATGACAAACAGCAGTAAAGTACATCATCCTATCAGTTACCTTGTCCACCAGATCTTTCTCAGGGATCTCAATGACATCCTGCTGTACTCCATAACGGTTGCGCTGGTAGGACACTTGCTCAGCCACCAGTTGCTTCAGGATAAACAGCAGTAGCTCATTGTTGTCTCGCCTGAAAGCCAGGTAGCGTGCAAATGTCTGGAAGAGAACAGACACCAATGAGTAAAATGTAAAACAAATGCAAAATAGACCGATTTGTTAAAAGAAAAAAAAAAAAAAAAAACTAATTTTAATTTGATTAAAAAAAAGGGCTAACGCATTCTGCTGCAGTACATAATATTTAGGTACTTAAAGAAATTTGAGCAAAATGTGCTTTAATTGTACACCCTCAAATGCCAAACTTCCTTTATCGATTGCACATTATTCCAGTACTGAACAGGTGAAAAGCCCACAGGCAATGTATTGGCATGCATTTAAAATCAAGAGTGCTGATTTAACAAACAGTAGAAATGCAAGTGCCCCTACCCAAACATGTTTGTTACCCAAAATTAAATCACAGCAGGAAAAGTCACTTCTCATTAAAATTTAACAGATTTTGTTCCCAGGCAACTAAAGGCAGATTTATTTTGTAGTAGATATAAGCAAGTTGTCTAACTAGCAAAGCAAAGCACATTAAATCTGATTCAAAGGGGTCATTTTGAAGCAAATTCAAATTTAGTTTGAGATCACATGGAAAAGACACTGAAAAGGGATTTCAGACATTACGACATTAGACATTCTGTAAAGTAAAAAATTTGACTACAGACGGATTAGAATTAGATAAAAAAAAAAAAAAAAAAAGTGTGTATCTATATCTATCTATATCTAGAGAGAGAGAGAGAGAGAGAGAGAGAGAGAGAGAGAGAATAGTATAGTACGGTGGTGTATAACAGATTGCAAAAGCAGCCCCCTGATGTACTTGGTCCTAAATTAGTTCCCTTTAACTGCAAGTCCTGGTACAAATGACTCTCTGTACCTTTCTCATGCTCCTCATCACACTGAACTTCTGTGTATCGATAAAACTCTCCAGCATGACACGTATGGCCATGTTGACATCCTCCTCTTGTACGTAGTCACGAAGGTGCATACGTGCGTGAGCCTCTGCCATCCGGATCATTGACTCAATGTGACGCACTGTAATGGGGATGCTGCCAGTAGCCTGTCAGAAAGGGAGATAAAACTACATTACCTAAAGCAGATCAAAGCTAATACTTGATGGTGAAAAATTCTCAATCTCAACCAACTCTTACTTCAAGGCAAAGCCAAGTCTAAACACTTGCCACTATTCAGCCAGTAAGACGTCACACAACCATTACATTATAATCCTTGTATTAAGCAAAAAGTTTTAAAAGTTGTCTACTACACTGTAAATGCCTGTTTTTTGTGTTTAAATTTAAATTATTGCTCCAACCATGGATTCCTTGCGGAGGTCGCTGTAGATGCGTGCCACCTTGTCCTGGTCCATCTGATTCAATTTGGGCCGCACACGCTCCTTGGCATAGATGATGTACTTCCTGAGTAGCTCCTGAGGAATGGGTGGCACATCTGATGAATTGGGCAGCACCATTTCCTCCAGGCTGGCGACACCTCCCTCCTTATTGCTGGGGTGATGCTTTATGTGGCTGCCCACCACGAAGCGGGCAAGCATCTCGTCCTGCACAGATAGACGAATGGGGAAAAGAAAATCAAATAATATTCCAAGGTTTGCAAGAAACTATGGATGGGGTATAACTATTGGGGGCAAAGCTGTGATCCTCACCTGCACAGGATCCACAGTGTCTCTTACGACACACAAGATGTCAAAACGAGACACGATAGGCTCAGTCAGGTCAACATTCTCAGAAAAGGTGAGGGATGGGTCATATCGGCCACCTTCAAAGGGAAAGATCGATCATCATTAGATAGATAACATACACACAGTATCGTGCAAAAGTGAGTACATTTTAGGAACCATTTTATTAAATCTTCTCAAGGGACAACACTATAAAAATTAAACTTGGAAATATTTTATAGTCGAAGTAAAGCTTGTATAGCAGTATAGATGTATAGATTTACCCTCCTTTGAAAAAAATCAAAATACAGCATTATTGTCATAATAGCTGGCAACAAAAATGTGAGTACACCCTATTCATCATGTTCCAGTTTTTGTCTGCTTGACAGGACCATACAAATTTGTGTATCTTAGAGTATTAGAGCAGTTAAAATTTTATACTGACCACTGGATGTTAAACATGCACCTCATGGTGCAGAACTCTTAGGATTTAAGAATTAGAATTGTTGCTGTTCCCAAAAGAAGGCCTCGGGCTATAAGATATGTAACACACTGAAAGAGAGTTACAGTACAGTGCCAGGGTCATACAGAGGTTTTCCAAGATGGGTTCCACTCGAGTCCTAGCACTTTGCATCAGGTGCAGAAGCTGGATTCAAAAAACAGGCGCATGAGTGCTGCCAGCATTGCTTTAGAAGTTGCAGAAGCGGAAGGTTTGCTCATCACTGCTCAGACCGGACGGCGCAAACTGTAAAAAGTTGGTTTACATGGCCATCCTCCCTGAAGGAAGCCTGCAGACAGTTTGCTGAAGACAACCTGTCTAAGAGCATGAATTATTAAAACCATGTCCTGTGGTCTAATGAGACTAAGATAAACTTGTTTGGCTCAGATGGTGTCCAGCATGTGTGGTGACACCCTGGTGAGGAGAACCAAGAAAATTGTGTCTGGCCTACAGTCAAGCATGGTGGCGGTAGCATCATGTTCTCTGGCTGCATGAGTGCTGCTGGTACTGGGGCACTGCAGGTCATTGAGAGAAACATGGATTCCAACATGTACTTTGACATTCTGAAGCAGAATATGATGCCCTCCCTCCATTTAGAAACTGGGTTGAACAACAAATTTCCAACATGACGACCCCAAACACACCACCAAGATGACAACTGCGTCTCCAGACCTGAACCCTATTGCGCACCTGTGGGGCATCCTGAAGCGAACGGTGGAGAAGCGTCATGTGTCTAACATCCAGCAGCTCCGCTTCACTATAGAGAAGTGGAAGAGGATCCCAGCAAGAACCTGTGCAGCTCTGGTGAATTACATGCCAAGGAGAATTAAGGCAGTCCTACATAATGGTGCTCACACAAAATAGTGACACTTTGTTTCCAGCTATTTTGACAATTATGGCTGTATTTTGAGTTATTTTTAGATTACAGTAAATCTGTACTGCTATACAAGCTGCACACTGACTACTATAGAAATGAGATTGGATATATTTTAGAGTATTGTCCCTTAAGAAGATATACTAAAATGGTTGCTGAAATGTGAGGGGTGTCCTCACATACACATACATAATAAATTAATTTGAAAACATTATTATGCAAATCCACAAACTGGCATGATCAGTGTAATCTTTGGTAAAGAAAATGTAGCATTTTAAAAAATAGCATTCTTTATTTCACACAAACTAAAGCAAATATCAGAAGTTTGATTCGCAACTTATGGCTCATAGCTAGATTGATAACTTCTCTGCTAATGGTAGTGGTGGTATTAAAAAAGTCAATAAATAAAACCATAAGCTTTTTTTCTTTTTACTTATCTGAAGAAAACTACCAGAAACTTTAATATTTTACAACTGACTATTGAACTGCTTTAAAATCCCAGAAATACAAATAATTTAAAAGAACTCTGAAAATGTGAAATTGTGATTTGTTACATATAAATAGTGTAGGGTACAGTTCTCTAAAGCACACAAACCAGTACATGTTAATCTTTTAAAAGCCTGAAAGAAGTCCTGAATGTAGAGACAAAGCTAAACTGGATTAGTGATATAACCAACACTACTTGCATAAAACTGTGGTACACACCAATTGGGTTTGCAGCAGCGATTACAGTGCATCGAGCCTGCAAAGAAGTGACAATGCCAGCTTTGGAGATGGAGATACTCTGCTGCTCCATTGCTTCATGGATACTGGTGCGGTCCTGATCGTTCATCTGGGTAACAAAAAGCACAGTGAGAAAATTAAGGATGAAAGACCATACCTAAAAGTATTTTAATTAAAAGTTTACTTTAGTATCTTTTTTTTCCCCATATGGGTTTAAAAAGTACTGAAAAGAGCTATTCCTAGGAGTAAATGACAGATGGGAGATGGGATTTATTTACAGTGATAGAACCAAGTCTGTATTATTATATTATTGTAATTTATACACTTAAAATGTACTAATCATGGGTGCATTTTATCCCCCTCAGTGCTACTTTCATAAATCTATATAAATTCTGATACCTCAGAAGCACTGATTAACGTTTTATCAACAGTACTAAAAATATTTAGGAAAAAAAAGATAATACAATACAATAATTATGACTTAAGGGTCTCACCTTATCAAACTCATCAATAAGACAGACTCCACGGTCTGCCAGGACCAGAGCCCCGGCTTCCAACGTCCACTCACGAGTGACTGGATGTCTCTGGACGTAGGCTGTGAGACCGACGGCTGAGGCACCCTGCCCCGTTGTGAACACTGCCCGGCTCGCAACCTTCTCCACATACTTCAGGAATTGAGACTTGGCTGTGCCTGGATCTCCACACATCAGTACGTTGAGGTCACCACGTACTTTATGCTTCCCTCCTATAGACAAAGCATTTTTTTTAAACCGGATAAACACTGAAAACGCTCCACTAGATACAAAGTTAGATGGTATGAACACATATACATATGTTTAAAAAAAGATTAATACAGACATGATTAATCCCATACTAGCTTTAAAAAAATATATATACTTAATATAAGACCTGAATAAAACCAGAACAATGCATGCAGGCCTGTTTAAAAAAAAAAATTCCACACCACAAATATCACAGGAGATACACAATTTTGAGTAACACAAAAGCCTTTATTTTGAACACCCTTACTGCCTTATAAAAGGTTACCACAAATATTATTATTATTATTAATAATTTAGTGACAGCACCTCTGAATAATGTAATTAGGTCTGGTATCCAAAATCCAGGTTTACAGGTTAAACCTGGATGCAGAATGCTATAAATAACTCACCTGGATTCTTAGACTCGCCACCAAACAGTGCAAGAGCCAGACCTCTCTTGATATCTTCATGGCCGTAGATAGAGGGCCCAATGCTGGCAAATATCTGCAAAAATAAAAATAACCCAGTTAAGATTAGGACTGAAGAACCTGATTTATCTGCTATAATGTTATAGTGCAGAAACCAAAGCAGTGCTGTCGTACTCACCCGTTCTCCGATGCGCTCATCCTTGGACAAAGCCACAATGGCTTTTACATCTTCATCAGTGAGCTCTGCTACAGCCACTCGCTGATCTTTCCGCACAATGTGATTGGCCAGGATTACAGTTGCGAAAACAGGAAAGCCATTGGCCATGTTTAGTGAGCCGTCATAGTTGTTGTGATAGATGCCAGTCAGCTCCTAATAATACACACAAATTCAAGCAAGTTAACATTAAATTCAGCACCATGTAATTTTCAAAATATTATTTTAAATATTATAAACGATGTTCCGAACACATTTAAACATGCATTGACTACCACACAATAACTTACTCTAACTGGATGCTTCTTGTACCATTTTCACATCTTAATGTAATTCTAGTAATTTCAAACAAAAGTGTAAAAAAAAAAAATTAACAAAATCACTCACAATTTCATCTCCAGGTTTACAACTATCTACCAGATCAGCCAGAAGAATGGCATCCTTAGACCGGGGCAGACGACCAGCCGCCACTTTGCCAGGACTCTCCTGGATGGTGATGCGCTGGTAGTTCTGATACACGGTCTGTAGAAAGTATGCATATGGCGATTTAATCTTATGTGCAAAAGATTAACTCAGAGATGCCACACAAACAGTTTATAGCAGGAACACCACATTGTTCAAAGCCTGCGCATACCTGCTCCATATTGATATCAAAAGGTCCAAGAGACTGACATTCTGGACAGGAGCCTGGTTTCACTTCCTGGTTTTGTGATTGGAAAAAGGGGCCAAGGATGAAGTTACACTTGTTACAGTTGTATTTGACCATGCCGAGTTGGGGCAGCACTCCCGTACAGCTGGTTACTACACCACTGGTGCGGATAAGCTGGTTTAGATGCAGCTGCCTACAAATACAAAAAATTAAAATTAATCATTCTATATATTGTTTTAGGGGATAAAGCCTCTAATTTTTGTCTATTCTTTTTTGATAAAATGTCTGAACAGATCTCATACACAAATCACAATCTCATACACTGTTTCAACCATTAAGAAAGTCTGGCTTTGTGAATATTCAATTGCGTAACACTAAGATTTTCTGCTAAGATTCTTATGTGGACACAAAAACAGTTTGTCCAATCGGGAAACTCAAATACCTCCAAAAAGACTAATATTTAGGATGACAGTAAAGTGACAAGCAGCAGCAGCCATGTACTTGTATGAATGTGTACCTGAGTGAACGTAGCTCCTCCACTAGAGGCAGGTTGCCAATACGCACATGGATCTCGTGGGCTATGCGATCATATTTGGGGTACATGGCCAGCACCACCTCTTTTGCTGCTTCATCAAAGATCTTCAGCATCTCAGCAGGTGCCTCAGGAAGAAAGTAGGCTAGTACATGCTCTCTGGAGGCCAACTCCTCATAGTTCACCAACAAGCTCTCCTTGTTTTCTAGAAGTGAAGAAAACTAAGTAAGTGGCAAATAAAGTACTGCGGAAAAAAACTTTACAATTTACATTGGAGAAAATACTAACATTTAAGATTTAAACCAAAGACTTCATTATTAAACTACACTACTCATCCCTAAAAACTGTTCTGGACTTGTTATTTGGTTTGAATTTTCCTAACACTAACATACCAGGGGGAGTAATAATTTTCTGGAAGTTATTTTGTTATGAACAAAACTTGAAACACCTAATAATGTTAAAAACCTTTGCACATGTCGCTGATCCTCTCTTTAAAAACATTGTGGCCGTGCTCATCCACGTGGGTGCGAAGAAAATTCTTGAAACGGTGGTAGATCTCCAGGCGTGGGGCAGCCATAGAAACCCACTCCCGCACTGAGTGACCCTTCATATCCTCCAGGTTCTCAATGCTCTCAATCATCTCCTCATCCTCGCCTTCAGCACCAGCTCCTTCTGCGGCACGTTCTGCCAGACGCCGTCGCCTCTTTGATGGTCGCTCGTCATCCTCATCTTCACTGTCTGGATAAAAAAAAATATTAAACGTGTTTGGAATAAAAGTTAAGGGAATCTGTATGTACATCGAGTCCAAAATATCAACAGAGCAAACAGCACTCATGTGGTTAATTAGGGAAACATTTATATACAAGGTGGTAGAGCAGAAAAGATTGGTAGATTGTAGCAGAAGAAGCTTCGCTGCATTTTGTTACATTTTTAACATCACTGTATGGTTCAATGCTACAGCAAAAATAGTGATCCTGTCTCTGATAATGTATTGATCATTTGTACATTCGATTGACAATCATGTTCCAGAATGTGGTAAATATTTCTAATAGTTAGATACCTGTTGTAAAGAAAATGTTTTTTGTCCGATATTAAAAAAAATCTCACCATAAAGCAGCCCCCTGGCCATGCGGCCAATGCCTATTCTTTTGTCTCGGTCATTCATAGCTGCCTCAGCACGAGCACGAGCTCCAGGAGACAGTTCACTCAAGTCCTCATCATCCAGACCTTCTGCCTCATAGCGATCCAATTCAGGAATAGGACGGTAGTCCCTGCAGGTGACAAGTTAAAAAAAATAGATAAATGTCCATTTACAAATTTAAGCTGTTAACAAACATTAATATCTAAGAAATGGCTAAAAACTATTCTCTGTAATGCATGTCATTATATGTGCCACTGACCCATCTAACATGGAAAAGTATAACATTGTGGGGAAAAAAAAATTTTTACCCTTCCAACTGGTTCCCAAACAGCTCCTCTCCATCTTCTTCCTCCTCTTCAGGCTCATGGTCCCCTAGCAGTCCCTCAGACTCATCTTCAAACGGAGGAAGGTCTCTGCCTGGGCTGGATGTCAGATCGCCTCGCCGTGAGCCGCGACTTGGGCTCGTGGCAATGTTGAAAGACTCTGAGGAATCCTGGGAAAAGGAAATAGAAAACTGCGTCATTTAAAGGCACTCAGGTTGATGATGAACATGTTTATATTTAACTACATTATCGATTCTCAAACTTTTTGTGGTCAGAAAAATTACACAGCAGGATACATTAGATTAGATAGACTTTATGCCTGTACTTGTTTTTTAAGTGACTAAGGCATTTTCTTTTTTATTTTAGCATGGGATTTTTGTGTGCGTGTTTAAACTCCAATGTTCCTACACGCATGTCTATGTGACAGCTTGTAATTTAGCACCATGCTTTCAACAAAGGATTTACAGAACCGATTCCTTAAAGCAAATCCCGTTCAAAGGAACCGAGCACTGCCATTTATGACTCAGTAATAAAGCGTGGCGTACAGAAAATGTGGGTAATGTTAAGCAGTTTATTTAAATTACAAATACAGTAATCCACAATGTACCTGAATAAGCATGTCTATGTTAAAGCTGGTTCAATCAAACACTCACTGTAGTGAATCGATTCCTTAAAACAATTCCGGTTCAAAGGAACCGAACACTGACATTCATGAATCAGTAATGAAGCGTGGTATACAAAATATTGAACACGTTTTAGACCCTATTTTGACTCCAATACAATAAACACAAAATGTATGAATTTTATAAATATTACAGAAATTGCATTACAATAAAAAATTAAAAAAAACTCATTCTGAACTCAATTTTATTACTGCCAACTACTTATTTTCTACACGGACGTGCAAATATAACTTCTTAAAAAAAACCCATTTTAGCTTAAAAGTTTAGCTTGTTCATGTGAAATGTATTAATATCTCCCATAATTCGTAAAAATAGAGTTCCCTGCTTCTCAAACACCAACCATATATACCCGCATAGTGTACTAAGAAAAAATAAAGATATACGATTTACACTGCAAATAATAGCTTTTATTTGTGAAACGATTTAATGGTTGATCTTTCTCACTTTTTCTTAAATCTAACACAAAGCATCTCCCTCACAGCGAGATGAAACCAGGCCACACACACACACACCACTCAGCTAAAATATCTCTAAAATATCTTTAAAATAACATCTCCACTATAACACTTCAATTCTGCTAACTTTTATACTATGTAGTCGACTTACTCGGCTTTATGAATATACATATAAATATATATATTTTACTCACGGCCATTGTACTGCGTGTTGTCCGGGTCCCTTCAGTTTAGACTGTTGTTTTTTTGTTTTTTTTCCTACCGGCGAGGCAAAGTTTTCGCGCGAAATATGACACGTGACCACAAAGCCCGCGAAATATCATGAATATTGAATAAGCGCGTGGCTGCTGATTGGTGCGCGAGCTCTCTACGTCACGAGCTCGGATTCATAGCTCACGTGGTCATGGCGCTGGGTCTGAACGAGGGAGAAAAGTGAAAGCAGAAATTCACATTGCAGCTTTCATATATATATATGCAAACATGCTTTATATATATATATATATATATAGAGAGAGAGGAGAGAGAGAGAGGAGAGAGAGAGAGAGAGAGAGAGAGAGAGATGTGTATTTCTGGTTGGGTATCCTTATTTTAACATAGAAGTTTAAACAAGACTCCAGCAAGACTAGATATGGCAAAACAATTTTAAGGTTATATCCCACGGATATTTACACATTTACAGATATGAGCATAAACAGAGATTTTGAGCACATGTAAAGTGTCTGACATTAAACTATTTGCATGTTTCATTAAAAATCTACATCACTTAAAAAATGTACCCTTGCACATCATGTCATGGTACCATTACATTGTACCATAACATCTACCAAAAAATATATTTTCAATAATTTCTAGCATTACTGCGTGAATCCATTTAATAACTCATGCTTGAAACATCCTTTTCCAACCACCACCCATTAAAGAGTATGAACATTTCTAATTGTTTTCCATCATATTCACCTAAAAAAATATACATTGGAAAATTTACCGTCATGTGTCCAACAGGAAGTTACATCATAAAAAGAGTATGTTCTCTCTCTGGTTTGTATGAGTTATTTTAGAATGGACAGCCATAGAACAGAAATTATAGAAATAAAAAATAATTCAACACTTAAATTTAATTTCCCAGAATTTTCATTTACAACACCTGTGAAAGTCTAATAATAGCATAACGACTAATCCTGTGGTTTTGTTTTTCTTATTTATAAAGTTGCCTAGTTTTATATATATATATTTTTTAGAACCAGACATTAATGGCACCTCAAATGAGGAATCACCCAAATAACAAACCATCAAATATATGTATAGTGCTCTATGCATAGGTATTAGAATATAATGTAAAAAAATCTTAAAACAAAATTAATTAAAAACAGAAATGTTATACCACAGTTATAATGATACTAAAAAAGAAAATGTTTGTCATCTTCATGATTACAATATTGTTACCCTACTGCCAAGCCAAGGAAATTCTGTAAATGACAAGAAATGCAACAAGGCATCTTTCGGGTTAAACTTTTTAATTCTATACATATCAGTGCATGGTTCTATGATTTTACACGGTTCTCTTTTAATACAGTACTCGGCAAAATCGGAAATCATTTTCAAACGATGGTCCCTCAAGTACATGCTACAGGCTTGATGATTTCATGTGGTACCTTTGAAAATAATATACAGCACTGGCATAGTTAAAGCAAACGCTGTGTAAGTCAAAATAGTGCTGTACAGGGTTGACTTGTTAATCTGAGATTCTAATCTTTTCTCGGTCTGATCCAGGCCTTGGATGACGCTCTCTGTTTCGCACACTAAAATTGGCTTATCTTTTGTCTGAATTAACGGCTTTTCTGCAGCTCGCGTTGAGATAGATTTCTTCACAACCTGAAGCTCGCTCGCCATCTTCCCTAAATTCTGTCTGATTTGCTCAAACTGTGGTTTAAGGTCTTCGACGAGTGAATGAGCTCCCTGACTGTGCAGAAGTATCTCATTAATGACTTCTTCTGACACGCTGGGTTTCGATGGCGGTGTTGCAGATCGGGCTGCTATGGGAACAGATATAGGTTTTTCATCTGTTCTATTAGTAATTGTTAACTTGAGTGTGTCTATGAGGCCTCGGAGTTCCTCTTGCTGGCTCTTGTGAGAAACGGCTTGAACTTTAATAGCTTCCTGTAAGCTTGCTGGTCCTTTCTGAGCCTCCAGGAGCAAGCTTTTCAACTCCTGTAGACGTACCCTGTTGATGTAAGTGGAACCCATAACACCAATAATGGCGCCTAGTACAGAGCCAATGATGGACCAGTTCTTGGTGCGTTCGGCACGTGCCCGCTCCTTCTCATGACTCTCGCGCACACCAGCAGAGAAAAGGGCAAATTTTTCCCGCTCTCCTTCCTCTGCATGTTCATAAGTTGTTTTGAGGCGACGTTCTTCCTATTAGTATGAAAAAACAATCAATGCACAAATATACTAAACTTTTATCATAAAGCATCCACACCTAGATATCAAGTCTAAGCCCACCTGAAGCAATTTGTGTTCCAGTGTTGCTAATTCAAGATAATGTGCTTCCTCTCGTGACACTCGGTCCAGGCGATCTCTAACCTCCTTAAGTCTGATCTGGAGGGCCTCCAAACCCACATGAGCCTCACGAACCATTCCCCTGGCCACCATGAAAGCCTTCTCAGCCTGAGCATGAAACATCAAGACATCTGCTGTCAGTATTGATAACTCAAACGACATAATAGGGATATCAAGGGATGTAAAAAAAGATACGCCTACCTCTGTAACCTTGGACTGAGCGTATCGAACCTCATTAAGACCCACAAACTCTTCATATTTTCCCCACCAGTGAGTGACAGTAGCCATCACAGTTTTCACAGCATCCTGTCCCCACTGTTTCCCCAGCTCAGTCATGTCATTGTAGGCAGCCGATGTTTTTTTTTGAGCAGCTCCAGGTTTATCTGGTGGGCTTTTCTGAGAGCACAAGGCTCTGTTGATGGAGAAGGCATTGCGTTGGATTCTGCCAGAGAACTGGAGGAGGTGGAAGAAAGTGCCATTTCTCCTTTGCAGTGCACAAGTTCCCCTGTAGCTCATTGAACTTCACACATCAAACCTTCAACCTGGAGTTAGAAGGAACACTCTTAGGTAGATCTAACATTAATTGTTATCATTATATATTAATAAATTGTATTTTCTATATACACATTTCAAAACCAGGCTAACCAGTTACAAAAAGAAATAACAAACATTAAAATAACACAGTTTCCAATGTCCAATGTTAGCTACTACAATAAGAAGCCTGAAAAAAATTTATATAATTATCCTGTACACCAATATAACATACCAGATATTGGCTTTGGTCGTGGCTGTCGCCGTCTTTTGCGTAAAGCTATCCAAGACGCAATTAGAAAAAATAAACTAGGGCGCTATGTAAAAAGTCATGCTATCGTTATATGATTCAAAACTTTTAGCTCAGGCGCATGATAAGACTACCACATCCGGGTTCAACAGCATCACATGGCGGGGTCCTAATGCACTACATCGCATCACACCCGTATTCCGTGCACTATATGGCGAATTGGAGGAGGCGGGATTTGTTCCGTAATACGGGTGGAGGGAGAGACATTCTAAGCGGAGCCTCGCTGCTTTTCAGACTCGCACGCGCCAGTTTCTAAACCAACCTCTTCAAAATGTCTGGAAGAGAAGGTAATTTTTTTAAATATATAATTACATACTAAAAACATTATATTGATGTATATTATTATAAAATGAGTTAGGTGAAATGAAACTGCGCCAGTTTATAGAATTAGTAATGCGCGAATTCGGCGTTTTGTTCAAAATATTCTGCTCATGTTAACCGTCATGTAGCCTCACTATAGCTCAGTTCATAAAAATAATTAAATGATTATTGTGTTAAATTGAGTCGAAATAACATTTTTAGACCTTATAGTGTGCACGCATTGCCTCAATAGCACTTAATTTAATGTAAATGTAAATTAGATGTTATACGGTTTTACATGACGATTGGTGTCGGTCGTTAGGTCTCGTCAGTGTCGTAAAATGTCGTGATGCATTCTGCTATATTGTGGCGAGTATGCATTTGTTGATCAGAGACGCTCGATGATTTCTCATGTAAAAAAAAAAAAGCAGATCATTTGTACTGAAAAAATTAGTGCTCAAGACAAGGAATGGGCGTCTCACATTTGTCTAAGAGCTTGGATCAGAGGCACTAGAAAGACAATGCTGTCCTGATGGACAGAAAGACCATGTGACTGAATGTTACTTCTGTTTAGACAAATGTGTCTGGTTTCTATCCCCCAAAAAACCCCCAAGTCAATTAAATACCCTGATCTGACAGTCTTCCAATTTCTAAACCACCAGAGAAACGGACCATATGAAGAAACTGCAATGCAGGGAACTGGCACTGACATTGACCCAGATTTTGAACTGTGCTTCTTGAGCGATCCACTTCTCATAACACAGTCCGAATTAAACGATCTGGTCAGAGATTTGGGTCTGTCAAAAGCCGAATTGCTGGGTTCGAGACTGGTGTATTCTGGCACCAAGTACAAAAATTAGTTTTCCAAGCTGCCAAGATGATCTAACCAAATTCTTTGCCCAAGTTGACAGTCTCTGCTTTGGGTCGTGAACATGATTTGCAAGAGTGGCATCTCTTTATTGATTCATCAGTATTAACCCTCAAAACTGTTCTGTCAACCCTTTAATACCTGTTGCCTATGCAGCTGTGAGGAAAAGTTCATTTCTGGTAAACAAGTAACTTATTTTTTTTCCTTTGGCACTTACATTCAGTTGGTAGACAAACGTTTCAAAGCATACAAAACAATGAAGATTCATGTCCTCCACTCACACTTGGACTTCTTCCCTGCAAATCTCTGTGCTGTCAATGACGAACAAAGTAAAAGGTTTCACCAGGACATTGCTACAATGGAAAAACGATGTCATGGCAACTGGAATCCATCAAGGCTTGGAAAATCAGGAGCAAAACACTTTTAATTATGTTGAACTTAATAGTGTATTAGAAACGTAAACACGATTAAATCCGTATCGCCGGTAAGCAGTTAACTGTCTGCTTCTCAGAGTTCCTACGTGATGCAGTAAAACTAAAGCTATATTTGTGCATATCCACCAGGTACCTGTCACAATCAGCAAAAAGGTTTCAGAAAGAAAAACGTTTTAAAAAATTGTTGTGTGGTGAAATGTATTTCAAATCCTGTATCGAAAAAACAATCCTAATGTAAACTTTTTCTTCTTTCTTTCTGGAAGAGCAGCCTGTGCTTAATTCCCAGACATTATCCAGTGATTCATGGCTTTCATTAGATTAACCTACAGCACCTGGTTTAATCCTCTTGTGTCCTTCCAGATTATAATCATATAATCTGCCTTTACTCAGTGAAACACTGCCAACACAGTTTGCCGATGTGCAATTTTGCAAAGATTACAGTTGTGACTGATGTTATTTTATTTATTCACACACGCAGGAGGTAAAAAGAAACCCCTGAAGGCTCCTAAGAAGCAATCCAAGGAGGTAGACGAGGTGAGTTTACCTGAGCACTAGCAGAACTGATAGGAAAAATTTAGTGTGGCGAGGCTGATGTTTTGTAAACCAACTCGCTCACCCCAGGGGGTAAAACAGATCCGGTCTGACGTCTTGCTGTGTTTGTGTTCCTCCTTCTCTCTCTCTCTCTCTCTCTCTCTCTCTCTCTCTCTCTCTCTCTCTCTCTCTCTCACACACACATATATACAGGATGAGGCTGCCTTCAAGCAGAAGCAGAAGGAGGACCAGAAAGCTTTGGAGGCGTTGAAAGCCAAAGCAGCAGGCAAAGGACCCTTAAGTAGGAGAATATTTGATTTGTAACCCAATGTTACCACTAGTAAGCGAGAAAAGCAGCAGACAGCTTAAAGAGACAGTTTCAGAAAAACTAAATGATTTCTGAGATCAGAAGTTTCTTCGTTCCCAGCTCACATTCATGTTTTGTGGACATGAATGTAATTATAAATGGGTTAAAGTAGGTTGTGGTGTTTATTACTGAATTAGAAATGGCAGATTGAGTTCTTTTAGTTCTTCTCTTCTAACAGCATGTCCTGTCTTAATGTTTAATTCTTACCTGTCCTAAGCTTTAGTTAATCAGGTTTCAGGGCAACCAAAGAATGAGGTCAGATAAGCATATTCGCCAGGACAATATGACATTGCACAGGCCCTCTGCCAAATTGGATAATGGCTAGACGAATGAAATCATATTTATTGGTGTATATTCCATCGTTATGGGTTATACACCGACCTACCAGGCATAACATTATGAGCAGCGATGTGAATAACACTGATTATCACTTCATTACGGCACCTGTTAGTGGGTGTGATTTATACGGCAGCAAGAGAACATTTTGTCCTCAAAGTTGAGTGGATGTGTTACAAGCAGGGAAAATGGGCACGACAGATTGTGATGGCTAGATGACTTGGGTCAGAGCATCTCCAAAACTGCAGCTCTTCTGGGTCTGTAGTGGCCAGTATCTATCAAAAGTGGTCCAAGGAAGGTGGTGGCAGGGTCATGGGCAGCAAAAGCTGATCGATTCACATGGGGAGAGCGAAGGCTGGCGAATGTGGTCTGATCCAACAGACTTCAGTAGCTCATTTTGCTGAAGAAGTTACTGCTGTAATGCTCGACAGGACTGTTTTGGCAGCAAATGTGGGACCAACAACACTATTAAGCAGTTATGCCTGATTGGTGGCCATGCCTCGAAGAAAGTTCTGTGGGCAGAAGAGTCGAATTTCTTTTTATCTAACAGAAGAACTTGTGTAAGATGAAGAACAGGAGATGTTAGCAGACTGCCTCACACCTACAGTCAAAAATGGGGGTGGAAGCTTAATGGTTTGGGGTTGTTCCGGAGCAGGGAGGGTTAGAGACTTATTCTGAGTGAAAGGAAAACTAAACCAATATGGCCACCATTCTATATTTAAACACCCTGTAATTCCGTCTAATTGGAACCAACTTCACCATACAAGACAATGAACTGAAGTTTACGTCTAAGCTCTGTAATGGTTATTCAGAATACAACACAGTTGTCTGGAGTGTTATCCGTTATCCCACTCACTGCGCCTTAAATCCTATTGAACTGGTCTGGGATGAACCTTTTGGCAAGTTTTTACAAGAGACTGAATGCTGAATGTTCCTGCGTGTGTCTTTTAAAAAAACATAAAGGACTAGGAGTTTCCAAACATTTAATAGGCTCTGTATAAGAAAATTATGTGATAGGAGTAGAATGATATTGCTCTAGGACTCATTTGGTTTATTGTTTGTTGTTTTTTTTGCAAGGAAAAATAGAACATCCATTACACAAGGATATCTCTGAATCTACTAATCCAATGGTGATATCTGGAAAGAATCTTGTGCAATGTTTTTTATATATACATACATAAATAATATATGTATGTATGCATGTGAGAGAGAGAGAGAGAGAGAGAGAGAGAGAGAGAGAGAGAGAGAGAGAGATTGACTTGGACATGTGGCTTACTGAAGATGAATGAATGAAGTGGTTCTGGAGCTGTTTGTCACCATACAGTATTACAATTAGTAATTTGCTTAGTGAAAAAACTGAAGTTGACCTCTAGATGGCGTTACTAAACAGTATGTTAACTCTAGTGAATTTCAGGTACACACACTGATCCGTGACAATGAATGAGTCACATTGTTTAGCAAACAGTTAATGGTATTTTATCTGGTCTCTGCTTTGCCCTTCACAGCTGGTGGTGGAATCAAGAAGTCTGGGAAGAAGTGACTGGAAACTGTTGGTTGCCTGCATTAGGGAGCTGTTATGTGAGCACGCTATTCGATTCTGCTTCGGGGCCACACAATTACACAAACTAGCATTTTAACACTCTCCTGTGACGAGGACAGGAAAACACACAAGTTTTGTATGTATTTTGTGTGAAATCAAAAGTGTTTATTACATTATTAAAAAAAAAAATAGACGAAACAAACACATTAGAGCTCAGATTTTAATATGTACATCTTCATTTCAGGCATTTCAACCTATTTTCTAAAAAACTGGTTCCTTTCTCCAAGTCTTGTCAATGTTTTCTTTCTCCTGCTGTCATCTATTTCTTGCATGTGGCAGATTCTAAAGCAAGAGGGTTATTATTATTATTATTATTTTTTTTAGTTTGTAACGACTCATGTATTGTGTATTAGATCACTGTTTGTAATGGGGATGTACATAATAAAGAATTATGCTGCTTACTTTGACTGCTGGCCTTGTTTTCTTTCAGTTCCACCTCCACTGGGTAGTGATCACTTATTTTAAGTGCCTGTAAAAGTGTTTATTAAAGTCCAAGGGGAAATTATATCTACAGCATTATCATATTAGTGCAGCTAGAGACAAGTGGCTTTGCTTAAGACCCCAAGAAGGCCGAATATGAACGGCTGTGTCATTATTCCTCCAGGAAACTGAAACACATTTTATATTAATACAAGCTGGGAATTAAATCGACAAATAGGATTTATTTTTTACATTTTTGATCGACACACGTCTAAAATTGAAATGTAAATCTTTGGCTATTTTGAGAAATCAAAAAAGGAAAAATCTTTTGGCCTATTGTGTAGAAACACCTTCACTTACAGCTGCAGTCTCTAGAGGAAAAATATGCTCAAGCAAGGTCATGTTGGATGGAGCATTAGTAAACAGAAATGTTTCAAGTAAACCTTTCCTGCTTTTGTAATCTCTGTATTGTATGTAGTTTAATGATAATCCCTGTGCAAGGCACTGTACATTGATTTACACATTCTTTTTGTGTGTAAACAAAAACATAATTTTAGTATTGCTTTACCAGTACCCTTTGGCGCTCTCATATAAAGTCACTTTGTATGTATACAATTAATAACTGCAACCCATCTTCTGCACAGTTTGTCTGCCACCACCATATCAAGAAAAAAGATTTATCAATGACCTGATATTATATAATCAATGCCTCTTCAATCCTATAATAACCTGGAGATTTGATGTTCTAGTCCCTTACTACTAATGAATTGTCTGGAAGCATGGCTGACAAAGCATGAGGTTTGAGTTGCAATCCATGATTTTATACCTGCCAAGTACAACTTATTTATTAAATGGAAACTCGAATACCAAATAACTTTAAAAGCCATAGAATAAAAGTAAGTATGCTTACATCAGCTTCACTCAGTCCATATTCCAGCTGGACTTTAAATGGTTTGGCAGAGTTTGGCACCACGGCATCAAGCATTTCCTGTCCATACAGCACTATCCTAATGGAAACAGAGATGCGTTAATGTCTGTCTGATTATAAGATGCTGCATTTAAGTGCAAATTGAATTACACATGAGTAGATCAACGCCCATTATGCGACTCATGTAATTTGTTTTGCCACTATACAAAGTATTTCTGTTGAAGTAAATTAGCAATTACATTACTGAATAATACATTTAGATTTATTTAAATCAGGAATAAACCAAGGTTAATGATTACCTTACCATCTAACCGAATATTACTTTACATAATAATATACATAAATGCTTATAGATCTCAGCGTCAACCGTAAATAGCAAAGTTAGAAATCTAATTTTGGGTTAGGGATAGGAGAATTTTCACAATAGTTTGAGCTAAATTTAATTCAGTTTGATTTGTATAACACTTTTAATAATGAGTATTGTTCCAAATCAGCTTTACAGAGATAACTGGGTTATAAAATATGCATTAATATGTAAAAAGAAATGTTCATAAGTTTATCCCTAATGATCCTGTGGTGACAATGTTAAGGAAAAACTCCTTGAGATGGTACGAGGAAGAAACCCTGAAAGAAACCAGACTCAAATGAGAACCCGTCCTCATCATTTTTCACGTTAATCCAAACACATGCATACAAGAGGAAATGGAAGGGTATATATATCACAAATCTATTCAACCACAGCATATTAAATCCTCAGGTGGATGAGCTACAAGAGCACACTAAGGTCCATTGGTGTCAAATAAATTCAGGAATCTGAATATATATAAAACAGAGCTCATAACTTGATAATAGAACATAGTCAAATTCATTTATCATCTATTATCTTGTTGTATATGTTTATATTACAAGGACAAACCTGTCATATGTGTGGTCATTCTTTGTGCTTGTGGTGGTGTCCACATTATCTGTAATCAGCCAGTGGAAGTTTTTATCTGTGAAGATACGGATTGCCTTCATCTCTTTCTTAGACACGTAACTGCCATCCGCATTGAAGTCACCCAAAATCATGATATTCTGTGAAATACAACAAAATTAACAAATCTTACGATGGTTTAGTTGATCCGAGATGTTCCATGCAAGGCTTGTTATGTAAGTTAGTTAAATCCTATGATGTGGCATTTATTTTTATATAGTTATACTTTTATAATTTTAGTTAGATGTTCAAATAAGAGTAAAACCAAGTATAATTTATATTCATTAAACAGTTATTGAATTTGACTTACATTAGTTTTCCATTTGTCTTTCACAACCATGACTACATCATACAGTTCATCCACCTCTTTCTCAGAATCTTCAGGCTTTGTATGGACTGGTACCATGACCAGGTCCTTCACCACTTAAACACACACACACACCACACACACACAAAGTGTATATACTGAGTATATTTTTTATAAGGTGTCCAAATCACATCACAGATTCAAACTGCGATCTTTAACATGTTTAAACACCAAGAAATCAGACACTGGGGAACGATAAAAAATGTCAAGAAATATTCTAAGTTAAAGCCTAGTGCTTACTAACTGGAATCAGCGAACCGACTAAAAATTATTTGTATCCTATTAAAGGGACAGAGTTCATAACAGCACATTGTGTTCTATTCCTTGCTTTGTTATTAATAATGGAGAAGGACCAAAGTTGCTGGAGGTGTCTGCTCTTTCGATAAATAATTATATGGCTCATTTTGGCAGCCTTATAGATAGATAGATAGATAGATAGATAGATAGATAGATAGATAGATAGATAGATAGATAGATAGATAGATAGATAGATAGATAGAGGGATGGATGGAGGGATAGAGGGATGGATGGATGGAGGGATAGATAGATAGATAGATAGATAGATAGATAGATAGATAGATAGATAGATAGATAGATAGATAGATAGAGGGATGGATGGAGGGATAGAGGGATGGAGGGATAGATAGATAGATAGATAGATAGATAGATAGATAGATAGATAGATAGATAGATAGATAGAGGGATAGAGGGATGGATGGATGGAGGGATAGATAGATAGATAGATAGATAGATAGATAGATAGATAGATAGATAGATAGATAGATAGATAGATGGATGGATGGATGGATAGGGATGGATGGATAGATAGATAGATAGATAGATAGATAGATAGATAGATAGATAGATAGATAGATAGATAGATAGATAGAGGGAGGGATGGATGGAAGGATAGATAGATAGATAGATAGATAGATAGATAGATAGATAGATAGATAGATAGATAGATAGAGGATGGATGGATAGATAGATAGATAGATAGATAGATAGATAGATAGATAGATAGATAGAGGGATAGAGGGATAGATAGATAGATAGATAGATAGATAGATAGATAGATAGATAGATAGATAGATAGATAGATAGATAGATAGATAGATAGATGGATGGATGGAACTATAAATATTTAATTGCAAGTACATTTCTAACTAGAAAGTTTTATTCAGTTAATTGCATATACAGAATTTCTGATCATATGTTGTTTATAATGCTGTATATCTAGCTGTAATGTCCTTCCTCTGCTTTTTGGGACAAAAAGGCACTTTGATGCTCAAACTTATGAACAGGGGGCCAGGGAGCAAAATAGGTCTGTTTTGGTAGTGTTTGACCGCTGATGGGAGAAGCAGAATGAAAGAATGAATGAATGAATGAAAGAAAGAAAGAAAGAAAGGAAGGAAGGAAGAAAGGAAGGAAGGAAGGAAGGAAGGAAGGAAGGAAGGATTATTAGCCTTAGATTCCATTTTCAATTCAATAAGTCATCTGGTGATATGGAATGAAAGTATTGACATAAACCTAGCATACATGCTATATATGTAACATGCACACAAATCCACACTTACAAGATGGAGCCCTTTAACACACCCTTTGATGAATCCCTACCTGTTTTAGGAGAAGAGAAACGCAGGATGTAAGGTTCTCAGTCAAAGGCGTCCTCATCTCCAAGTTGATTATCCTCATACTGATACGTGTCAATCACTTTCACCACAGCATCTCTGTTAGCAAAAACAGAACTTGAATTTACAGAGTTTGGCAATTGCTAAAAGGTTTTAGTCACCCTAATATCATTACAAGGTTATGTGCAGTACTGATTAACATTTACAACAAACACTTAGCTGCAGAACAAACATTCTTTAGGCACTCACAGATTTGATCATGTATAATATTATGGTCTATTATTTTTTTTGTGTTATTTGTCTACTTTTAAAATACTTCTTGCGATATTGTGTCTTTAGTTTATGCCAAATTATTACAAAAATATGTATTATGTATATATATGTTCCATTTAAATCACAAGTTTACCTGTAAACAAACAGAAACTGCTCTTTGTATGAGGTCCTCCCCAAACGTACACTGAGCTTAATGCTGTAATGGTGCTGTGGGTTTTCCCTGGAAAAAGAAGGTTCTTTAACTCTCAGTTAAAACACAACGTTAGCTATTGAAATTAAATATTAACATTTAAATAAAGCTAGCTTACTTATTCAGTTCTTTCAGAAAGCTGTCGACTGCTTTCCCACTGGCATCCACCACCTCCAGGATCACAACTATGTCATAGCGTGACACGATCTAAAACACAAAAGCTCATGCTTAGAGAGTATCTTACAAAAGTAAGTACACCCCTCACATTTCAGCAACCATTTTAGTAGATCTTCCCAAGGGACGATACTATAGAAATGAAACTTGGATATATTTAGAGTCGTCAGTGTGCAGCTTGTACAGCAGTATAATTTGCTGTCATGTGAGTACACCCTATATATGTGCCAGCACCACTGTTATCGAGCACTGCCTTAATCCACTTGGGCCTGAAGTTACCAGAGCTGCACAGATTGTTGCTGGGAACCTCTTCTACTCCTCCATAATAACATCACGAAGCTTCTGGATTTTAGACACGTGCTGTACTGTACTGCTGTACAAGCCGCACACTGACTACTCTAAAATATCTCCAAGTTTCATTTCTATAGTATTTTTTCTTTAGAAGATCTACTAAAATGGTTGCTGAAATGTGAGGGGTGTACTCACTTTTGTGAGATACTGTATAGGCTGTGTGATGCTGATGTCATCTTCTTAGTTGTTCTTTTTAATATAGAAATATAGGCAACATATAATACTTAGACCAGATGGACCTTTCTTTACCTTAGTAAGTGTTTTCAAGACAACAGGATCTGATAATTTTTTCTTTCCAAATTTCTGAATGTTGAAGGAGGCAATCTTCATGGTTCCTGCTTGACAAAAAGAAGTGTATTGTTTGTGCAAAGTTAGCACGATTTCAGATGATGTCCCGAAGGCACTTAATTGTTTGTACATTTATACATCAGTATCATTTTACTGCATGATATGGCAACATTATAACAGTATTTTCTTCTGACAATAAACTGAATATTCACTGACACCAAACCAAACAATTATTATTCTAAACATAAATTTAATATAAATTTAATTACCTGATTTTTCTGTAGAATGTTTAGAAACCCAAAATGAAGGACAGTATTTCTTAAGTTCAATGTATTAATGTTTATCTTTTATCTTTTGATGAATTAAATTTATTATTAGAATACAGAAATAAAGCTTTAAACATGTTAGGGCCAAGCATATATAATCAATTATTAGCATTAGAACAATAAAGAAATACAGAAATACAAGAATAATAATAAAAAAAGGAATAAAATATATATATATATATATATATATATATATATAAAAAAAAGCAAATACAATTTAGAAATGGGTAATACATATATTATATATGATGACAGGGTATATATATATATATATATAAAATGTAGCAATTTATTTTTTTATATTTCTTCTAATGCTAATTATTGATTATATATGCAATAAATATTATATTTTATATTACATAGGTTTCTAAACATCCTACAGAAAAATCAAGTAATTAAATTTATATTGAATTTATGTTTAGAATAATATTTATGTTTGGTAGTGAATATTCAGTTTATTTTTCTGTGTCAGCAAACAGAAAAACAGGCTGTGACTCCTGCTGCTTGTGGTTTTAGGGAACACAGTGGAGAGGGTGGGGGGTCATATCTTTCTTATCTTTTTTAGTGGAACATTAGCGGCTGTACACAGGCGATGCCATTATAATCTAAGGGATCTAGAAAGTTTGTTCAAGAGAGCGTGAAAATATTGTCACGTCAAGCTGTGTCACACTGATAGACCCTTACCCATAGTGGTGCAATTAAACCAAAAGGCGTTTTAAACAATGTATTTCTTTAGGGGATTGCATACTTATAAATCAAATTATATATTTAATTAAATCAAATTAATTATATTTCTACCTAATCTTTTTTTCTAAAAAGTTTGTTTTTTAACCTAATCTTTAAACATTGTCATTTTACATTAACGGTGGAAAATATACTTTTTATATAAAGAACATTGTATCATATTTTACATCATCATGGTTATTATTTTTTTTTTACACATTGGGAGTAATATTTAATACATGTTAAAATGTATCATGTAAAAAAAAATCTAATAAATGAATTCATAAAATGTTTTATTTAAATACAAAATACATTTAAATAAAAAAATAATAATACACAAATCATAAATTATTTGTAAATTAATATTAAGGTTATTGGTTTGGGTTAAACAGTGAAAATAAACAGTTTAAGCCAATGTATAAACAATGTCATATATAGTCATGTGAAAATAATGAAATTTTGTTTTTATAATTTTTTCAATATTATGAGGGGAAAATGAATGAATCATATGTAAATAAACAAATTATGTGGAAAAATCTAAAGTAAAAAAAAAAAAAAAAGATTGTGTAAAAAATTGTGAAAATAAATGAATTAATAAATACTGTAAATAAATTTTAAATCAAAATATACATTTTTGCATAGTTTGTATATTTTCATTTAAAATGTATTTGTTTAACAATTGAAAAGTAATTCACATTAGAAATACAAATCATGTGTAAATACAAAATGTGCAAATAAAGAAAAAGAAATCCAGGGTAAATAAATTATATGTAAAATTCTGATACAAAATCAGAAGAAAAAAAGAAATCAAGTGTCAATTAATGATGAAAATAAACAAATGACGTCTAAACATTGTGTAAATAAATGAAACACCAAAGAATCATGTGTAATCAAATGAATCCTGTGTAAATCATACTACATGTGAAAACGTGTAATTTAGTAGCAATTATTTCCAGACCAATTTTGGTACAACTTTTATAAGTTGAAATTTCGTAACTCATGCTGTTAGGGTGCTTTTAGCTCAGTGCAAAAAAAAAAAAAATTGAATCTTTTGACTAAATAAACAGAGACAAAGGAAAGAAAGCAGGAGCCAAAAAGAATGCAATCGGTGTGTATCAGGTTGATGCTGTGGCAAGCTAATACACGTATCTGCTTTTCTGAACGGCACTGTGGTCTTAGGGGGGTTTGAGGAAGAAAAAAAAAAAAGAACACACCTGGCTGTGGGTGGAAAAAACAGGTTCAGTGAATAATCCTCACTACCACTATATATATATATATATATATATACAGTACTGACCAAAAGTTTGGACACACCTTCTCATTCAAAGAGTTTTCTTTATTTTCATGACTATGAAAATTGTAGATTCACACTGAAGGCATCAAAACTATGAATTAACACCTGTGGAATTATATATGGAATTATATACATAACAAAAAAGTGAACTGAAAATATGTCATATTGTAGGTTCTTCAAAGTAGCATCAAGAGAATGCCAAGAGTGTGCAAAGCAGTAATCTAAGCAAAAGGTGGCTACTTTGAAGAACCTAGAATATGACATATTTTCAGTTGTTTCACACTTTTTTGTTATGTATATAATTCCATATATAATTCCACATGTGTTAATTCATAGTTTTGATGCCTTCAGTGTGAATCTACAATTTTCATAGTCATGAAAATAAAGAAAACTCTTTGAATGAGAAGGTGTGTCCAAACTTTTGGTCTGTACTGTATATATAATATAATTTTAAACAAGAAAGCATCATCATACAAATTCCAGGTAAAACAATAACGTGTAGCACAAAAACTAATTTATTGTTAAAAGGACTGCTCTTTCACACTCAGGCTTCAGTACATCAGAAATAACTGTTAAGCATTGATTAATGGCCCATAATGAATACATAATTACAATCGTTACACACCAAACTGTTATATATATTTAAAATCAAGATATGAATATATATGTTCACCTATTAATCTATACAGTGCTTTGCATTGGTTTTCACCCCCAAATGTGATTTCTGATGCAAGCTAGCAAGAGAACAACAAAAACAAATGAATAAACAAATAGAAAAATAAATGTAGAAATATAGAAATCAGTGGAGAGATAAGCAAACGAATAAATACATACCGTATATTAAAAATAAAGCCTTGGTAAAGGTAATGGCTCACAATAAATAATTGATTACTCACAATAGTTACACACAATGTTATATATATTTTTTTAAATCTAAGGATTTGCATACATTCACATTATACGCGGGTTCACGTGTAAGCTGTAACAAGCATGAAATAACTTAAGAGTCTTAAATATGCCAGATGTTTGTCATTAAAGCCTCACAAAAATGCTTTGTGCTTCAGCAAAATGGTGAAGTTAGAAACCTAAAAGCAGAAACAATACACAGAAAAGAACATGATTGCGGCCACCAGTAAACTGAAGACTTACTTCTTATGATCAAAGGAAAAATCCACAGGAAACCGTCTGTCCTCAAAGGCACAACTGAGACACAACTTATAGCAGTATCCTGACATCTGATTGGCCAATGGTGTGTTGTTTAACATGTGCTTGGCCCGGCCCCAAACATCAGTCTGGGCACCCAATAAACATTGCTTTTCCCTCCCACACATCCTCCATAGCAGGCAAGAGGAAACAGCCACACTGAGATAACAAAAAGCATGGGAATCAAGTGGCAAGAGGCATCAGGTGGCACAGTCCAAATCCAGATGAAAGATTTCAGGTTTCACCACGTCTGGCTTTTGGGGAATTAACAGACACGCAGCAAACAAAAAAAAAAATCGAACAAATAGACAATTTATTTTAAATAATTACTCTATATAAATTAAATCAACACGTAGTTTTGTGTACCTGAACAACACTACAGCTACAAAAGTAAAAAAAAAGTAAAAATCTGCTTATACCTGCTTATAACCTTCAGTTTACCGTGTCAGAATTTACACACAAGGTTTGCATTAGTATTTATAATATATTGTTTAAATAGAATTTGGACTTCTGCAGAAGAGGGACATGGGGTATATCGGTAGGAGAATGCTGAGGATGGAGGCGCCAGGAAGGAGGAAAAGAGGAAGACCAAGGAGGAGGTTCATGGATGTGGTGAAGGAAGACATGCAGGTAGTTGGGTTAAAAGAGGCAGATGTAGAGGACAGAGGGTATGGAGACAGATGATTCTAATGGGAGAAGCCGGAAGAAGAAAAAAAAGAAGTTTCAATAGAATTTTAACATATTATACACTACTGTAAGTCTTTATTGTCTGCAACAAATCCAAAAAATTGTAAAGAAAAAACTGTTTCTATTCCAACTAAATTTTATGTAAGTTGAATACAATTGAAATAAATAAACAAATTTAGCTTTGTATCATTTTTCCTGAAAGAATTCACTCATTTTGGAAACTGTAAAGCAGTTCATTCTTTAAAAATCTATACATATTTACCTTGCAAAAGTTTTCACCCTCAGAGAACAGCCACTGCAGTCAAAAGGCTGTAGAAGAGCCGAATCAATACCCATAACTATGCAAGCAATCCTGTACTGAGTGAGGTTAGGAGAACATTTACCCTATTAACATACAGACACAAAAATTTCAGAAATAAATAAATTAAGAAATCTAAAAATACAAAAATAAATATAGAAACAAACAAACGAACAAATGTTAAATGTGCAAAAATGCAGACAAAAGCCCAAATAGGCAATGCATAATACTAAAAAATAAATAAATGTATTAATTTATGCATTAATTTAATTATGCCAGAATGCATGTATGATATATGTAGATATTAATTTATTGATTTATCTCTGCATTTATTTATTTATTTATATATTGTAAATACAAAATTTGTGTTTTTATTTAAGTATTTATTTTAGCATTTATTAAATAATTTATCATTTATGATACAATTTGTTATAACATAATGTGGAAAAGTTCAGGGGTAAATACTTCATGCAAGACACTGTATTTTATGCCCCTTTTCTTATATTATAAATATGAGAGGAAAAGACAGTGCATATGTAGTTTAATTTACATTAATTTCTTAATTTACATGAGTTTTTGGTAGATGCTTTTATTTGAAGTTAATAAGTGAGATAATCCACCTGATGCAACAACATGATCATTCGAGTGCATTCCTTGCGAACTGAAGTTTTCTGTGAACTCTGTGAACATTTTCACTACAATAACTCCTGTTCCATGAATGGCAATATGCCCTGCCATTTTTCTGCTCATAAAACATTTAATTAAGCCAATCATCAACAGTATAATGATACATACCTATCATGTAAAGCTCCAGGCTAATCTTTTTTCACAAACCTGAACACAAAGAGGTGTGTGATATTGCCTTTTGTCTATAACTTCGTATCTGTGATGTAATGCTGCTTCTACTAAATCAATAGAAATAATAACAAATTGAATGACATCACAAAGATTTTTACTACATTTGTCTTTGTAATAATTACACATGTTTACACCGAAATAAGGCTTGCCAAAAAATCTGGGCAAGAGAGGACATGTGGAACACAGAGGGGAAAAATGTCATTGTTTCTAAATGTCTGAGGTAAAAAACAAACACACACACACACACACACACACACACACACACACACACACACACACACACACACACATATATATATATATATACATTTGTTATTTGTAACAGACACAAAGTGATTTAACAAATAATAGGCCATTGTGTAGTTAAAAAAATATAATAAATAAGTACACAAAAAAACAATTAAGCAACACAAATTTGGTATAGTTCACAATCAATGTTGAAAAACAGGCGGGAGCTGAAAAACAAGACTCACAGAAACAGAAAAACAGGTCTTTAAGCTTCACAACCGAATACAAAAAAAAAAGGTTTCACATTGCGACAAAGAAACACCAAAGTGTGAATAAAAAAGAAAACAAATTAGTAACTAAACATGGAACAGGTGCATAGCGAAGAAATTATAGTTACTTGGAAAACAAACAAAAGCACAAGGATGACAAAGAACATGTACAAACAACATGTCGATCCATGCAACACGCGCAGAGCGTGAATCTGTATCTGTATAAGTAAACCAGATGACACAAATCCTCCCAATAAAATACAGGCAATATGAATTGTTCATATCTATTACTGTCTTTTTAATTGGTAATGTGTTTAAATAGTTTATTGACTTTTGTCGGTTCATGTCTCATAATTTCACATACGATCTATAACCATAAACCTGCAATCATATTAATACAATCTGCAAGGATCTGAAGAACAATTCTCTCTGTTATACCATAAAATGATTCATCATTACTACAGTACCAGCATTTTTACTCAAATCTATGTATATCACTGAATATGTACAGTACAGACCAAAAGTTTGGACACACCTGCTCATTCAAAGAGTTTTCTTTATTTTCATGACTATGAAAATTGTAGATTCACACTGAAGGCATCAAAACTATGAATTAACACATGTGGAATTATATATGGAATTATATACATAACAAAAAAGTGAACTGAAAATATGTCATATTGTAGGTTCTTCAAAGTAGCATCAAGAGAATGCCAAGAGTGTGCAAAGCAGTAATCTAAACAAAAGGTGGCTACTTTGAAGAACCTAGAATATGACATATTTTCAGTTGTTTCACACTTTTTTGTTATGTATATAATTCCATATATAATTCCACATGTGTTAATTCATAGTTTTGATGCCTTCAGTGTGACTCTACAATTTTCATAGTCATGAAAATAAAGAAAACTCTTTGAATGAGAAGGTGTGTCCAAACTTTTGGTCTGTACTGTATGTAATCTATGTAAATCACTTAGTTCTGTGTTTTTCTGTTTCTGTGAATGTAGCTTTATGCTGTTTTATGTAGCACCTGGGTCCTGAAAGAACGTTGTTTCATTTCACTGTGTACTGCATCAGCTATACATGGTTGAAATGACAATAAAAGCTTCTTGACTTGAATTGAATAGTAGTATTATTCATGACAGTAAGATATTTAACTTGTGGATTTTATTGTTGTTCTGTACATTAAGTTATTTCCATATAATGTAATTTTTTTGTATTTTAATAGTTCATCATAATAATGCTGTAGGCTTTAAGTGTTAAGAGAATGCAGTAATGACCATAAATGGCTTCTTTTAAGTGTTAAACACAAGACATACATTAGTTCCCTCAACAGTCCACACCCACTGAGATCCACTGTAAGCAACAGTATGCAAAGTGCAGCAAAAGCATACTGGCTGTGGTTCAAATTCAGGAAGTAAACATTCTGCTCTACTCCGTCTGTTTCACTACTCACAAAAGAGAGACCCGGCATACCGAGCGCACAAAACACAGCAGTAATAATGGTAAGTGAGATTTCAATGACACTGTAATGGATCATGTATTACAGCACCAGTTTACAGTTTAACCCTCAGGGTTTTCTTAAACCAGATAATTTACAGTAGGACTTGTTCAGGAACTATAGTTAGCTTGAAGCTAGGAGAGATAAAGATTTTCTTTGAAAAGGGCTGTTTTGAAATGACTTTTTTGAATGAATTGTTAATGATCGTTTACAACTTTGTACATTAATATATATATTTTTTATACAAATTTTATTTTTTTATTCTAGTAAATTTTACAAGATTTATTCTCTGGTTTTGTTAATGATTTGCTGAAGTTGATGACAGTCTGGTTAATAATTACACTATAAACCAGTGTAATTGAAGGAATGTTAATGTTGCTCAGTTGAACTAAATTATTATGTATCACTGCTTTTAATTTGCTAAGATGTGAAACTCTAGGGTTTCCTCTTGGACTAAGATGCGACGCTGCGGTTACAATTGCTAAAGTCAATGGCATGAAAGGCTGTTTCCTCAGAACACGCTTTTGGTCTCGTAAAACAAATCTCTTGAAATGTGTGTTATGAAGGATAATACAATGGAAATTATGTCAGTGAGACTTTGCATGACAGTCATTGTATTCTACATTTATGTAACTCAACTATGCAACTAATACATTCCTATTATTAGTGTTACTTCAAATGAAAACTAGTAAAGCTTTGATCTTTTTTATAGGCAAACCTGAAGATTGCATCCTTTAACATCAGGCGTCTTGGCCCAAGCAAGCTGTCAGATGAGAATGTCGTAAATTACCTTATAAAGGTAAATTACAGTCATTTCACTGCTATGAGGGTTGTGTTTCCCCTGATGGAGGTGTAACGATTTTCTAGACATTATTGCTTGTTAACAATATAATAGCATATCTGGACAAAATTTGTTTTAAACTGTAAGACCATGAAATTCAATATACAATTAAAATGCATTGTAAATTATATATAAAAGATATAACTTTGTATACATTTGATGTGGCTTGGTTTAGATTTTTTACACTAACTATTTCCATTACAACTCTAACAATGAGTTTACTGCAAACATTATAGCATACACTATCTCACAAAAGTGAGTACACCCCTCAAATTTCAGAAACCATTTTGTTATATGTTCTCAAGGGAAAAAAATTAAACTTGGAAATACTTTAGTCAATGTGCAGCTTGTATAGCGGTATAGATTTACTCTCCTTTACAGCCATTATTGTCTAAATAACTAGCAACAAATGTGAGAACATTCTAAGTGACCATGAACTGTGTCCAAAGTATGAATATTTCCTGTTATGTAGCACTGCTTTAATCCTCATGGGCATGGGATTCACCAGAGCTGCACAGGTTGTTGCTGGGATCCTCTTCTACTCCTCCATAATGACATCACAAAACTGCTGAATATTAGACACATGACCGCTTGAGGATGCCTCAATAATGGCTGTATGTTGGGTTACGTTTAGAGGACAGTAAATCTATACTGCACCATTGACTACTCTAAAACATATCCAAGTTTCATTTCTATATTATTGTCCCTTGAGAAGATTTACTAAAATGGTTGTGAGGGGTGTACTCACTTTTGTGAGATACTGTCTAACTGATGAAGTAGCATTGCTTTTTCCCTTATGGTCAGGTGTCCACATACTTTTGACTATATCATGTATGAAAAATGTATCCTGTCAACAAGGGTTCATGTATTTCCTTTACCTAATAAAACATACTAAGTGTGAATGTAATTGGCTAATTGTAAGTCGTCATTCCTAAATGTGAAGCTAAGATGCTTTTTTTTGTATAATGTCCATGTAGATTGTGTCTCGCTATAGCATAATTGTGATCCTTGAAGTAGTGGACAAGACAGGAAAGGCCATGGCGAAATTCCTGAAAAAGCTGAACAGCACTGGGTGTGTAAAATTGATCAGCAATGTCCATATAAACTACATATACAGTATCCTGCATTAAAGACTGTCTAACTTTTAATACACTGTGTTTTTTGACAGTGCTAACAAGAGGCATCCTTACCGTATGGAAATGAGTTCCAGTCTGGGTCGTTCGCTTTACAAGGAGCAGTTCGCGTGCCTCTATAGGTGAATTTATAGAAGTAGTAAATAGGATTATTTGAAATAATTGTTCAACCAAAAACCACATTTACACAATCTTCCACCTCGCAATCAATAATGCCAGATATGTTTGCGACAATATCAGCATAAGATCTGTAGACGATTGTTTAGTATAGCAAAAATAATTGCAAAAGGATGGCTTTAAAAAGCTAAACCATAGCAGACTTGAATACATCTTTAAGCTAGAACTTTTTTTTTTTCCTATAATGAACATTATGATCTGGATATGGAATTGAAAAAAATGTCAAAACATGATATATTTTAGCTTCTGTAATGTCAATTGACAGGAATTCATAGACCTGTATAATTCTATGCCTCTTATCATCATCATACCTGAAACTACAGATAAGATTTAAAGTACTTTCACACAGTCATTAGAGAAGCCTTTTCTTGAAAAGGGCCTTGTGTTTGTTCAGTAGTGAGTATTAGTGTGCTAGCTGGATCTGCACTGTGATTTTGCTAAAGAAACTAGCTCTGGCTTTGACCAGATGGCTTTGGCTTTGAAGCAGATTTACAGAAAATAATAGTCTAAATTTGATATATTTATCCCTAATGAGCAAACCAGAGACAACAAATTCAAAGTCAGATTAATTGAATGTAAATAAAACTCAACACAACACAACCCCAAATAAATACAATTATTTTTTTTAATAAAATATAATACTACCAGTATGTTAACACTATGATAAAAATACCAGTTAGAATGTACACACTTTGTTCTTGTAGGACTGTATATCTGTGTATATCTTTGTAAAGATATATGATGTATTGTAAATAAGTGATATACTGGGTTTCCTGTATTAGACCAGACAAAGTCAAGCTGACTGACACCTACCAGTATGAGGACAACCAGGAAGGAGATGAGGACGCCTTCTCACGAGAGCCCTTCATTATGCGTTTCAGCTTACCTGACAGAAGTAATAATATGCATTTACACATATGTATTTATATTGTATACTGACTGCAATTAGTGCAGCTCTGTGCTCTGGTATTAGTGACTGAATGGCTGTGTCTTGAAATTCCAGGACTGCCAAATAAATCCTTAAAAAGAGAATATTTTAAAATGGTAATTTTAGTTCATTAAAGTGAAAAGAAAAATAAAAGAACAGATTATAGCAAAAGACGAAACCTGAAATTGCAATGCAACTGATAGATAAATGGAAAATTAACTCAATCATTCAGCCAAAAACTGCTCTAATTCAGTTTAGTTCATTTTTAGTTGTATAGTGATTTTTTACATTTTTTTTCCTTGGAGTCGGAATTTTGCATCATTAGTTTAGCATAGGAGGTATGAGGACTTACGTAAATAATAAATGTTTGACTCAGATACCAGATTAACATTTTACATACTGACTGTAATCTGCATACAATCACGGTAGTCTTAAGAAAATGCTTTTAAAAAAGCTAATCAGGAGCTAAACTAATCAGATGCAGATGAATGGAAAAAATAATCATCCTTATCTGTACAAAAAGTGTTCGAGTGATAAACATGATATCGTTTGTGAACGAGCACAAAAGAGAAACCTTTCATGCATTCATTACATTTTTTAATGACATCAAGGATGGAAACATCTACACGAAACATGTCTCAACTTATTTGTTGTGGTGATTTTTTTCTAGTGATAAACGACTTGGTTTTGATCCCGGTCCATACAAAGCCCACAGATTCAGAGAAAGAAATAGATGAGCTGTATGATGTGTCCATGGCTGTTATCAAGAAATGGAACACCGAGGTGAGTAAAATGCATGTGGTCACTGAATTAGTTAAAAGCCGGGCTAAATTTAAAATCAGAACACAAAATGGAAGTGCTATAATTTAATATTAATAGAATACTCAGGTCCATAAAATACAACAAAAAGCAGAACAAAAATCAGACCACAACTCAAAAAGGAAAGCAAAATCTTCTCAGGAGCTTAGGAAAACTTTACAGACAGTAAAGTTACCAGAGTCTTTCTTAGGTAATGATACACAAAAATACACAAACTAAGAAACAATGACCTATAAAGGCGAACTCAAGATTGGGTAGGAGATCCAGGAAAACCAAACGCAAGGAACGGCCAACACAACTTTAACAAACAAGCAACAGGGGGGACTTAAATAGGTACACACAACAATGGGCGCTGATTAGGGACACAGGAACAAAATGGCGACATCTGGTGTGGAAAGAAAAGAAAAACAAGGCTAGAGCCCTATCAGGACCCCTCAGATCCTGACAGAAAGAGCAAAATACCAAAATGTTTCTTTTTAGTGATTCATTTTAAACAAAAACAATACAAACGGTAAGCAGCTTTAGGAACCCAAGCAGTAATACTCAAGTATTGTGAAGAAAAACACCAATGATATACCCTGAAATATCAATTACTGAATATGTCCATGTGCCCTACAGAATATAATGATCCTGGGTGACTTTAATGCTGATGGTGCATACGTCTCCAAGAAGAAGATGAAGAAAATCAGGCTCCGCACTGACACAGACTTCCACTGGCTTATAGGGGATGATGTTGACACCACAGCCAGCCTGGCCAACGACTATACATACGACAGGTGCCCTACAATTCCATCCCAACCTGTCATTAATCAGCTTATCATGCTATATTAAAGTTAATAGCTGCTATTTGGAGGATAGGATTTGGACGACAAACAGCAGCTGATTTCTTTTGTGCTTTCTGTGTAATCCATTATTAACTGAATTTTTTAGGATTGTGGTGTACAAGAACATGATGTTGAATGCGATAGTGGAGAATTCAGCGAAACCCTTCAACTTTCATGCGTCTTATAAGCTGTCAGAGGAAATGGTAAGAGCACATCATGAGATTAGAAAGCTACTTTAGAAACTTCTCTTTAAAAGGAATTAGTGTTTCCTTGGGTTTTGCTTCGGAATTAATAAAAACTACTGTTCGAACACTTTTTGCACATTTCTAAAAGATTTGAAGAAATCTGTAAACAAATACACCAAATAATTTAATCATTTACTTTATTTCATTCAAAAGTTTAGTTGTTGCTAACTAGTGGTCTTAAGATATCACTGTGGCTGCTATAATTCTGGAGAATCGTTTCATACTTGACATTTATTATTTAAACAACAAACATATTTCACTCAAACTTTATGGGATACATTTTTGTATTATTACTTACACTACCTCTTAACTCTTTTGACCTTCTTTCTGGAAAGATCATGGATAGTTTCTCATTGCATAAGAAACCAGTTCATGAAAATATGTAGTAAATTCAGTCTGCCTTAAAACGTGTAAACGATATTCTCTTTAACCCTAACCCTGTTCTCACACATTTACTAATATACAGTACAGACCAAAAGTTTGGACACACCTTCTCATTCTAAGAGTTTTCTTTATTTTCATGACTATGAAAATTGTAGATTCACACTGAAGGCATCAAAACTATGAATTAACACATGTGGAATTATATATGGAATTATATACATAACAAAAAAGTGTGAAACAACTGAAAATATGTCATATTCTATGTCAAATGTCATATTCTAGCCACCTTTTGCTTTGATTACTGCTTTGCACACTCTTGGCATTCTCTTGATGAGCTTCAAGAGGTAGTCACCTGAAATGGTCTTCCAACAGTCTTGAAGGAGTTTCCCGAGAGATGCTTGGCACTTGTTGGCCCTTTTGCCTTCACTCTGCGGTCCAGCTCACCCCTAAACCATCTCGATTGGGTTCAGGTCCAGTGACTGTGGAGGCCAGGTCATCTGGCGCAGCACCCCATCACTCTCCTTCTTGGTCAAATAACCCCTTCAGTGTGACTACAATTTTCATAGTCATGAAAATAAAGAAAACTCTTTGAATGAGAAGGTGTGTCCAAACTTTTGGTCTGTACTGTATGTTGGATAGTTACTGTACATGTTCCGGTTAAATTGACAATGTTAATGAGGTTATGCGGTTATGTAATCAGCCAATTCGTGTGGCAGCAGCACAATGCTCAGATTCATGCGGATACAAAGTACAAAGCTTCAGTAAATTTCACATCAAGCATAAGAATGTGGGAAATTTATGAGGACTTCAACCATGGTTCTTGGTGCCAGATGGGCTGGCTGAGTATTTATTTAGAACCTGCTGATCTCTTGGAAGACACACAGACACTGTTGCAAGTGTTTACAGAGAATGGAGTAAAAATCAAACAAAATTCTGTGTGCCGAGGGTGTGCAGGTTAAAACATCTTGCTTATGGGGAAGTTCAGAGTAGAATGACTGGACTAATTTGAGAGAAAGTCTTAAATACGTCAAATGAGCCCTCGAAAAAAAGAAAAAGGCGAAAAAGCATTTCACAGGTGGACACCAATAAAGCTGTAGAAACATCTTAGGGATGATCAGCGGAAACAGGATGCACCTGAGCTAAATTTTGGGTGTCATGGCAAAGGCTGTGAATATTTATGTGATTATGTGATTTATTTATTTATTTTAATTAATTTTATAAATTTGCAAAGATTTCAACTTCTTTCACATTGTCATTATGGGGTATTGTTTGTAGAATTTAGAGGAAAATAATGAATTTAATACATTTTGGAATAAGGCTGTAACAACAAAATGTGGAAAAAGTGAAGCCCTGTGAATAATTTCCGGATGCACTGTATTTATCTTTATAATATAGTTAATATTTCTCACTGTTTTTATTTTCTATAACACATGGAAAAACCAATACTTGTGTCTTCATTAGGCTCTGAAGATCAGTGATCATTATCCAGTGGAGGTGAGCCTAAAGAAGAAACCTGTAACAAAACCCAAAAGCCGGTCAAAGGCAGTGAAACGCAAAGCAAGCTAATATGAAGAAGTGTGGTTTATTCAAGTGCACACACATACACACACACACACACACACACACACACACACACACACACACACACACACACACACACACACACACACACACACACACACTGACTGAGGAAACCATTTAAAGGGAATCAAATGTGAAGAATGAAATGTTCTGAATAATGTGACGTTTGAAGTAACACATTTAACATATGAGACAGAATACAGTACAAACAAACGAGTTTCAGATGCAGCTTATTTTGCACAACAATCTAACCCAAAATGTAAATTTCTATCAGTGATAAACTCTCAGGAAATGTCTGTGTACTGCATATGTTTTCATTGCTGTGTTTTAAAATGATGTATTTTCTTTTCTTTTTTGCTTGTGCTAAGGAAGAATGATAATGTGCTTCAGATTTTTTGTGATTTCAAACAATGCCTCAGTCTAAGAGACGTGACGAATAAAACTTGAAATTGAAATGTATCGTTATTATACCACCTAACGTGATTTGGTGTTTGAGTAGATTAGAAACTGCTGATCTCCTGGGATTTATACACATAGTCTCTACAGTTTACACAGAATGGTGCTAAAAGCCAAAAAGACTTTCACTGAATGTTAGTCCTGCAGACTGAAAAGCCTTGTTGATGAGAGGTCAGAGCGAATGGCCATATTGGTTGAAGCTGACAGGAAGTCTACAGTAACTCAAATCCAGCGAAACCCCTGTAGAAGTCCACATCGGGTTTCAATTATTTCAGCCAAGAACAGGAATCTGAGGCTACATTGGGCACAGGCTCACCGGTACTAGACTGTTAAAGAAAAAAAATAGCCACCTGGTTTATTGGTGTGTTTACAGACTGTTTTAACTCACATCAACTGAACACAGATAATTATTGTTCTTTACCAGACATGTAATATTTTGGGTCTTTGAGCTATACCCCAAATGCAAAAGAATACATTTACCATCGTCACAAGATCATTTACAGTGGGGGTGGGGGGGTGGGGGCTTGGTACAGGCAAGTGCTAAGTAGGCGTTACACACTACTGCATGTACACTGTGTAATCCACATTGTCTGTAAAGTGGATTTATTCATTTATTTTGGTCAGGATTACTCTAGAGCCAATTCTTGGAACATTTAGTGTTTGGATGGAATACACCCCGAAAAACATGCCAATTCATTGTAAGATACCACACACACTTACATACTCATTCACATCTAGGGGCATTTTTGCACAGCTTGTTTATCTATTTTGAAGGACACTGGAGAACTCAGTAAGAGCCCACATAGACACAAAAAAGACATGTGAAACTCCACGGCAACAATATCCAGAGCTCAGGTTCAAACCAGGTAAACACTGGAGAATCCCCTTCCCCAATAAATACCTAAATAATTAACTAAAGTCTGCAGACAGATGTCCTGTAACAAAATTACTGTCCCCTTACTGTCAAAAATTTTGTTTGCAATTACTTGAGATTATGGGCCACATAATGAAAAGAATAACAGATGCAGATCCAACAACAAAAAACAACAAAAAAACCCACAGTCATCAAATTTTAATTTGAGTCAGGTGACAAACTATAGGATGCCAGAATCAGAAACGTATAGAGCAAAACATTATGGCAAAGACTAATAAAAAGACAACTGGGTGTGTATGCTTAGTGACTGTGTGAATGAACCAGAGACCTTTTGTTGTATGTGTGTAACTGTAAACAGTAAAAGGGTGAATGAGAGCAATGTGGAGTGTGAAACCTGCATCAGACAAACTATCGGACTGCGATTCTGGTCACTCTCCTATTTTAAATTTGCAACAAAGATTCCTTGATTTTCTTTTTCAAAATAAAGCTATTAAAAAAAATGAAAATGTCTTTTTGTACATCATTCTGAGATTTGAGATGTACGTTCTTCTGCATTCCTTTCAAATTATGTTATATAGTACAGTATGAAAATGTTCTATAGTATTACTTGCGAGAGGGGGTTGGTGAGAGTGATTGAACTGGAGAAAGAATGTGTGTGTGTGTAAAGTATATGGGTGGATGTGGAGCGGAACGGGTCGAGTGTGCACACTACCTGGACCAGGGACAGAAGACCCATAGAGAGCCGACTGTCCCAGCGCATTCATGTGCGCATGCGTGTCCACTGAAACAGGTTTCACAACATACCTATCACTCCACCCAAATCCTGGTATTTAAAAGGCCCACTCAGATCCTGCTTGCTGCACTTCTAAAAGATCTCCCAGAGCATCCTCGACTTGGTTTCATTCGTCCACATTACTTCAAGATGAGTATGAGAAGCAAGAGGATCAGTTCAAGCTGTTCTGTGCGCAGCAGCGGGAAGCTTGGCGGCTTTGGTGGCTACAGCACTGGGTTTAGCACAATGTCTCTTGGAGCTTTGTCACCCAGCTTCAGCACCAGCAGCTCTTACTTTGGTGCTCCCATAGCCAGCATCTCGGTCAACAAAAGCCTGCTGGCCCCCCTCAACCTGGAGATCGACCCTAACATCCAGATGGTGCGCACTCAGGAAAAAGAGCAGATGAAATCTCTTAACAACCGCTTTGCCTCCTTCATTGACAAGGTAAGATATGGGCTGCTGATTCAAGAGACATTGTGTGATCTAGTAAGTGTCATGTGTTTTCAGGAATTTATGCAAAAAAATCGCAAGCTGGTGCCCTAACACAATTTGATAAAGTCTATATAATGTACAATAGCATTCATTGCTTTATATCACCTGCTTTTCCACACACGCTTTAAAGGGCTGCTTCACAAAGGTGCTATTGTACTTAAGGATGGTGACACCAAAGTTGGAGTGAAATTCTTGACCCCATTCCTTTTTAAAAGGATACTTAATTCTGGACATCTAAGAAGCTCAAGTGTTCTCAGGCAAGAGTAATTTGCTTAACATTGCAGGAAAGCACATGAAAATGATAGTTGAGCTTTAGCACCATAGCCCTTTTCTCTAAAGCCGGACTGTAACCTGATAAAAACAGGTCAGGCTTGGCCAAGTCACCAAAGACACCACTGTCCCTGAGAGTATAAAAGGAACCTTTGTGCTTGGGGACAATGGCAACCCAATCCTAGGGGGGCCCTGGACTGAAACAGAGACTTTTACTGATACTAGTTAGGGCCAAAAGGGGGTCTTTAAGTACTGGCCTCAGATCAGTGTTCAAAAAGAATGAGATTAGGTTTGAAGAGAGGTGGCTGATCCATGTCAATGCCTTGTCCATCCAGCACTGCCATACAAGTAACTGAGGGATAATGTTGCTCCATTAGTGTCACTAGCCTGGCACAACAGCCATAATTTAAATCAGCCTAGGCTTTTAATAATAGCCAATGCACCAAATGACTTTCAAGAACCAAGCATCATTTGCAACAGCAGACAAACCACAATAACAGAAAATGTATATGAAGATGAGTCTCAACCACCTACAACTAATGACCTATTCAAATTGTAACCAGAATCTGGAATCCATGCATCTTTAATCTGTTTGGCACCTCACCAGACTTTATCTTTCAGTATGGCTATAAGATACTACTGATAATAACAGGGACCAGCGGAAACAATGAGCCTTCTTGTTTCAGATGCATGAAGTAACACAAAAAGAAGAACTGTTTTTTTTTTCTTCTTTTTTCTTTTGCATCACTTCCTAATTCTAGTACACATTTCATACAAAAATGAAATAAGCCTTCACCATATTTTATTTGGTATTTCATTTCCATCCAAAGGTGAGGTTCCTGGAGCAGCAGAACAAGATGCTGGAAACCAAGTTGGAAGTGCTGCAGTGTCAGACCCCAGGCAGGTCCAACATTGAGCCCATGTTTGAGGCCTATATGGCCAATCTGCGCAGACAACTTGACGTGGTCAACAATGACAAAATCAAGCTGGACGGAGAGCTGAGGAACATGCAGGGGCTGGTGGAAGACTTCAAGCACAAGTATGTCTCTTCAACAAAACTCTAAAGTTTCTATAGGATCTATAAATGTTGGATTATTATTTTTGACGTAGAGTTAATAAAAGACTATCTTTAAAAAATATATTGAATAAAATACTGTTCCTTGTATTAAATTGGAACCTACAGTAATCCATCCACAGATATAATATTCTTTAAAACACAAGAAACATATGTATATATGTTTCTTTTGTGTCTGACATCATAAACTAGTTCTGCATTTACAGTAATCCCCTCCATATCTGTTGCCTTTGACTCAGGTACGAGGACGAGATCAACAAGCGAAACAACCTGGAGAATGACTTTGTGATTCTGAAAAAGGTTTGATTTCACTAGTATCTTCTTGGGGAACACATTAGGACAATAGATGCTTTTGTACACTTTACGTCTGATTCCACTATAATGGGCCACTGAATAAATCAGGCATCAAGGGACAAGAGTAAACTCTGCAGCCTGATCCAGCCTACTTTTCCTCAAAGGACACCATAAAAGAGACTCAGTAAAAGTGTCCCATGGATGAATTTCTATAAAAGCTGAACAGCATTAATACTTTCTCTAACAAAACCCCAGATAGGGTTAGAATGATATTTACAATGGATGCCAAAAGAACACATACTGCCTCTGGTAATGTGAGAAATCCAATCCATAATGTAATTCATTACTGCATGGAAAGGATACAGCAACAGTTCTAGGATTACATATGAACTAATATTTCCATTTTTGTAATGGCTCAGGCAAAACATCTAGGCAAAGTCAAAACACACAGAAACATTCAAATATTTTTAGTCTCCAAAAGCAATCGATTTATACGGTATTTTGAATGAAAAATGCATTTAAATAATTCTGTCTCAGTTAAAAAACAAGCACAAGTGGTTGCATTATATCATTAGAGATAGATGTGGCTGTAATGGAGAGTAGCTTTGGGGAGAGCTTGCTGAACTAGGTCACTTGTCTCTCAAACGCTGTAACACAAGTACCTGAGGGATAATGTTGCTTCATCGGATTCACTGGCCTCATACAACTTGCTTCTAAAGTGTATGATGTGTACATGAACCAATAAATGCCTTTAGATATTCCCTTAAACCCAACAATTATAGAGAATTAAGTTTAGTATCGAGGTAATAAGTGAATTTCACGAGCGACAACAACCAGAGCTCATATGGATAAATGTGCAGGTTTATTCGCAAAAAAAAGAAAAATTATGATTTTAAAGCCCTAGGAACTACTTACAAACTATAGACATAGGAATGCATGCAGGGTTGGACATCCAGGCACCACACCCAAAATTTTAATGTATGGGATTCAATGTTTCTAATGTCAAACTGAAATGGATGTTATTGTTATTACATTGGTCTTACTGATTAAATTACTACATCAGTTCTTAAATCATTGGATTCCATATATATATATATATATATATATATATTTTTTTTTTTTTTAGCTCCAAACACTCTAAAGATGTACTCACTGACTCACTGACTCACACTCTCACTCACTCTCTCTCTTTCTCTCTCTCTCTCTATGGCTTATCAAATGAACAAGCTGTTTTCTTCATTGCTATGAAAACCTGTTGGGTAAAGATTGATAGAATGATAATATAGGTGTGCTGCGAGAGCCAAAGACCCTAAAAATCGAATACTACTTACTGTAATTATCAAATGACCAAGTAATTGACTTGACTCTTGACTCGAATATTAAAGCAGTATTGGTCTACAGAAATATATTCTGCCTTTAACCTCAAGACAATAATATGTAATAATCAATTGTTTTTAGGATGTGGACTCTGCATACCTGGTGAAAGCTGATCTGGAAGATAAAGTGGGTGCTCTGACTGATGAGATCAACTTCCTCAAGGCTATTTATGATGAGGTATTTACATCTCATGCCTCACAATTATACTGTACATCTACATCCAGAAGCCGGTGCAGATGCTTTGTAACAATGACTAATATAAAAAGAACGTTTTAATAAAAAGAACGAGTTTAATGGATCGTTCTTTGGGTTATTTAAAATGTCTAGAATAAATGTGCAATGATGTAGAAGTGGTAGAACAGTGTTGGCATTTCTATTATGTTAATGCAGGAGTTGCATGAGATGCAGGCCAGCATCAAGGACACCTGTGTCATAGTGCAGATGGACAACTCCCGCAACCTCAACATGGACCAGATCGTGGCTGAGGTCAAGGTCCAATATGAGGAGATCGCAGCCAAGAGCCGTGAGGAAGCTGAGGCCTGGTACAAGTCTAAGGTATGAAGATCTCCAAGTAACAGACTCTGCAATAGCTTGGAATTGTGAATTTTGCTTGAAATGTATGCTATATGAAAAATGCCTTCTTATTGCTATACCACCACCAGTTGATGGGGATGAAACCGTATGAAACTGTACATTCATTAATATGACTATAGGCAGCCATAGAGCTTTATGAGTACTATTATAATTGTACAGAATCATTACACCGCTTAATGTGCCGTAATCACGTAGACCAATTTGTATGTCATTACGCCATTTAATGTACAGTTATTTGTAAAAAAAATAAAAAATTAAAATAAGGACATCTCAAGCATGAGTTTGTGTTCACGTTACAGTATGACCAGATGGCCAGCCAGGCCACACAGTATGCTAACGAGCTGAGAAACACCAAGGCTGAGATCGCTGAGCTCAACCGCATGATCAGCCGCCTGCAAAGCGAAATTGAGTCCATCAAGGCCCAGGTAAATAACACGACATGACACAGAGCCACTTTCCCAGAGCAGAACATCTTGGTCCTGCCACTGAATTACAAAATACTTTTTGTTCACTACGAAATATTTTACAAACAGTCACTAAAATTCAGATTAATCCTAGTAATTAAATCCACTTTAATAGTTCCACCTCACTTAATTTCTTAAAAAAAAAAATCTAAAAACCGTTTTAGGGGAATTCATCATTAGTTAGTAGTCTGGCTTACATTCTTTAGAAAATGCAATGAATTATTTAGAATATGCAAATATCTCTTTTTCTTTAGCTATTTTCTTTATTCTAAGTATTCAAGGAATTAAAATGTCACAATTGAACAATGGCAGCAGTTAAATGACCATTTTTTTTCCACCCTCCCCAAAATTTGTAGAGCTTCAGAATAGTGGAAAAAATAAATACATTTACATAATGACCTCATTCATTTGCCTAGGAACCAAAAACAATCCTGGGAGCACTGGGTGTTTTTGGTCATGCAACACAACTGTAAATGAGTATGTGAACATGTGTGTTCATCAGGCATCCCATGTCTGGAGTAAAACTGGAGAATATGGTGAAAAGTAAAAAATGTACAGAAACCTAAGACCAAGATCAAACCAAGGGCCTGGGTGCTGTTATTTGCCAATGCTATACACTGTGTCAATGTGCTATCCCATTAGAAGTTAGAGATTTTTAAAAAGAGCAACTATTGTAAGATCTGTTCCAAAAATAGGTTTAGGTTTGGTCTCTATGATTGCGATAAAAAAATTTTTTTAACTGGATAACACCCTCGTTGCAGCGCACCAACATGGAGAACCAGGTTGCCGAGGCAGAGGAGCGTGGTGAGCTGACTGTGAAGGAAGCCAAAGCTCGTATCAGAGACCTGGAGGAGGCGCTGCAGAGAGCCAAGCAGGACATGGCACGCCAGCTGAGGGAGTACCAGGAGCTCATGAATGTCAAGCTGGCACTGGACATCGAGATTGCTACTTACAGGAAGCTGCTGGAAGGCGAGGAGGACAGGTGAGGAACATGGAGGTCTTTCTAGCATAAGATAGCATGTTTGAGCTTAGGATATGAAAATATAATTCTGTTTTATTTTTTTTTAGGATTGTACAGCAGGCTGTTGTCAATGTTCAATCCATGTCCAATTACAGTGAGTATCGAGCTTTATGAGCATGCACAGACGTGACCATTAACCCCTTCATAGTCCACATTCTTAAAGAGTTCATTTTGTTTTGTTTTTCTTTTTCATGTAAATCACCTCCAAATTGTATGCCTAAACTTTAGACACAAAAAGGTTCTATGAAGTACAAAATAAATGTATTATTTTTTAATTTTTTTTGTTTGTTTTTGTTTAAAGAAGTACCTTCAACTCTAACCTATGCATGCTGTGTGCATTATAAAAGTATATTTAATCATTCCAGGCAGCACCATTTTAAAAAAATGCAATATTCTAGACCTACATTGTTTTTAGCAGGTATGTACTTTCCTTCCTGTTGAATGGGAATTGGAAAAAAAAAAAAAGGCTTTGGAGAAAGTTTGCTGAAGTGAACTAGGTCACTTGTCTCTCAAAAGCTGTAACACAAGTACCTGAGGGATAATGTTGCTTCATCTGGTTTAATAGCCTCATACAACAGTTAGAGATCTTGCAGTTAGACATCTTAACGTGTACAACGTGTCCATGAGTAAATAAATACCTAATCAGATTCATTAAAGCAGTGGTCCCCAACCCCCTGGGTCAATTGGTCCCAGGTCGCACAGAAAGAATACATAACTTACATTATTTCTGTTTTATTTATTATCTGATTCTGAACGATGTTTTATTTTGGAAAATTACCTAATTCTTTCCTCCACATCTGTCTATGACTCACTCTTGATGCATGTGAAGATGCCTCGATCACATACCTCCATCCACTACCTTCTTAAAGGGGCTGCTCCGGCCGCTAACACATAATACATTACCGCTAAACTCAAACCCCCAAGCGAGCAAAATAAACAAAAAACAACACCGTGGATTCATTTATTATATTTAGAAAATACCAGTTTTTATGCCGGTCATATCATTTTATTTTGTTGTATTTTTCCACCATACCCTAAAGGTCGGTCCGTGAAAATATTGTCCGACATTAAACCGGTCCGTGGCGCAAAAAAAGTTTGGGGATCGCTGAATTAAAACCAATAATTACAGAGGTCTAAGTTTAGTATTGAGGTAATAAGTGAATGTTTTTCATGATGTACAACAAGCAAAATCGCATTTGGATCAATGTGCAGGTTTATTAGAATAAAAAAACAACATGAGTTTTTGGTTTTATAGCCCCAGGAACTGCTTACACACTCATTTCAAATGTAAGAAACTGGAATAACAATGGTTTTCATAAAAACAGCCCTCATGGGAAACGTAAAGTACCAATGCACAATGTTTTGAGCATTTATGTTTTTTTATTCCCTTTCAACAGGAACCAAAGAAGGTTTAAATGTGTTTGAATTTACAGGACATATTGAGGTATTAGAATATATGCACAAAAAAAAGAATACAAAAGAATGGAGATAGAATATGCTAACAAATGTATAGCTTTAGACACACTCACCTCAAACGACAGTTTGGCTCAGTAATACGATTTCTACTCAAACAGTAACATACGGTATCTCATGAAAGCGTGTACACCCCTCACATATATATTTAAGTCAGTGTGCATGCTTGTATAGCAGTACAGATTTACTGTCCTCTAAAAATAACTCAAAATAAGCCATTAATGTCAGAATAACAACAAAAGTGAGTACACCCTAAGTGATAATAGCTGTATGTCGTGTACCCATGCAAAGCCACACGTCCAATTCATCATGTTTATGTTTTCATTTGCTTAACAGGACCATACAAATTTGTGTATCTCGTATTAGAGCAGTTAAAATTAGGTGATTTGAGTACAGTCGGCTCATACTGATCACTGGATGTTCAACATGGCATCTCATGGTAAAGAACTCAATTTAAGAAGAAACAGTTTGGAAGAAACCATGTTCTGTGGTCTGATGAGACTAAGATAAACTTGTTTGATGCAGATGGTGTCCAGCATGTGTGGCACCAAAAAAATGTGTCTTGTCTACAGTCATGCATGGTGGTGGTAGCATCATGGTCTGGGGCTATAAAGAATAAAAAAAAAAAAAAAAGAATAATTTGGAGGACATAACTATAACGATGTCTTTTTTTTTTCCAGGCTCCAAGGGAATGAACGGCTACCAGCAGTTCAGCTCTCCATCCCCTAAAGTACTGATCAAAACCACCGAGTTTAGAGACAACACCAGATACAGTACACACTGAAATGTCAGAAAAAAATACCGCATGATCGCAATTAGCTTAAAGTAAAGTTTGTAAAACTAACTGTAGTGTCATTTTATGTTAAACTTGTTACAAGAAACTATATATATGCATTTATCATTAAAGGTGTAAACCTTATATAATATTGTAGCGATTAAAGAGTTATAAAAAAAAAAGAAAAAAAAAAAAGAGAGGAGTGAACCGGAGTCTTCCCCTTATTCAGACCTTCAAATCACAACACCATGAAGGGTTTATTCACATTGCTATTAAAAAGGTACAGTTTTAAACAAACTTTTCTCTCATCTGGGTCGACAATCAGAATCAGATTTTTTAAACAAGTCTAATGTAACCAAGTCACATCCTGGGAACACTGGCTGTGAGGTGGGAATTCACCCTGACTGGTTCACACACACATCAACTACACACAGCCACACCTAAGGATAATTTGGAGTCACCAAAACATGTACCACCATGTTTCTGGTTAGTTGAAGGACACTGGAGAACTTAGAAAAAATTTATATTGTAGAAAGGTATCTGCAAGAGCGAAAGGGAAAGTTTTGGAGACGAGGTGAGGGAGGCGAGATTGAGATGGTTTGGACATGTGCAGAGGAGGGACATGGGGTATATCGGTAGGAGAATGCTGAGGATGGTGACACCAGGAAGGAGGAAAAGAGGACAGACAGTCGGAAGTGTATTTTAGGTGATGTTAAATGTGAACAGATTGTAAATAAGAGTCATGGGATGTGTACAGAACTGTATTTTTGATTAGAGGATGTACATGTATAGCAACAGAGTGAGATTGTCTAATAAAACAAAAGCAAAACTCAGGTATAAATAGGTTTTGGGATGTTTTTATGTGAGACAATTGACAAGAGTGAGGGCAAATCCTTTATTTCTTTAAAAATAACTTTTCATTCAAAATGATTCTAATGACTCTTTAAAGAAGTCTTAATTCATGACACAATAGGAGGTTACAATAGGACCTAAATGTTTTTTTAGGCGAATTAGGGTCTCTCTTGGTGGCTGCATCATCGCCTCTTAAACAACAAAAGGCTCCGGTCCCACAATGTACTCCCGAAACTCTGAACCAGCTCCATTCTACACTGTTTTTCTAAATGCTCTTTGGCATGAGCTGCCATATCACCACGGATCTCCAGAGTCTTAAAATGGTCGAAGTCACTGCGTCCGAGTTTCCGTAAGCGCCGGGCAGCCGAGCGGTAACATTTCCATGGCTGTGCCTCCAATAACAAGCATTCGCAGATTGAGGCGAGTCGTGTGAGGAAAGCTAACAAGGCAGCATCCCCGTGGTTCAGGTGAACCCACATGGTCACAGCAAAACAGGAACACAGGTCAAAGCGACTGCGTCCAAACGTCTTCAGGTAGGACGCAAGTTCAGTGTGGCTCTCTGCACTGGTGATATCAAGGGGAATGAATTGAATGTTTTCAGGGAATGGGTTTGAGTTTTGAGCTCGGAGGATTAAGTCCTGGTCCAAATCAAATCCAAGAAGGTGAATCCGTTTGGAGGAATAATTTCCGGGTGGCTGATCTTGCAGAACATGCTTATATAGTGCAATAGATAAGTCCTGGCAAAAAGCAGCGATAGAGCAGAGTGAAAAAGATCATCATGGCAGGTTGTAGGTTATTTAACTATTTATACAAGCAGCCTTATATATATATATATATATATATATATATAATATTTATTAATATAAAAGAGGCTGCTTGTACATATACATACATACATATTTATTTATTTATTTATTAGGGGTGTAGCGGTACACATATTCATACCGAACCATTTCACTACAAGGCTTTCGGTTGTGTACAAATGTGCAAATGTGTATTGAATGCAATCCTTTGTACGTGCAGTTAAAGTTAAAGTCTTCCCTCACGAACCAGGTTTATTTATTCTTCGCCTCGACCGTCATGTCCCTTCGTATCTTAATTACTATTAAACTTGAAAACATACACAACAATGCCAGGGGTATAAAAAAGAATCTAGATTTAGTGTAGCCTCACTGTGGCCACTCAGTCCGTACCGTAAATACGATCGGTTGTGAGCCAAAATCTGATTTGAAATGCGCTGTAAAACTCAGATTTTGTTTTGCTCATGTGCAAAACAAATGTGTGTTTTATGTACAGATTTAAGATGTTCTCTTAAAAGGAGAAAATCCTGACAATTTCGCATATCAAAGGAGTGAACCAGTGAAGGATGGAAGGAATGAAGACATTTGTTAAAACACACACACACACACACACACACACACACACACACTTACATACACATCTGTATTACCCAAATGGGGCCTAACAAATGTAAACTATTTAATGATTTTTTTTATCATTTTTTTAATCAATCAAATCGATTACTCAATCAATATAATAAAAAAAGTGTATTGCATTTATTATATTTATTTCATTTTATTTTTTTAATATAAATGTATATATTATTTAATTACACAGGCATTTTATCTAAAATTGTTTTTTTTAAAATAAAAATTGTTGATGTTCATAAATGTTTTAAATAATAAACTACGTTAATAAAAAAAGAGCAGTAACGTTTTGCAAAGTCAAGACATATCCCTGTTAAAAAATACAAAATAAGCTTATACAGAATTTGTAATGGCTTCAATATTTATAACAGTGGTTCTTAACCTTGTTGGAGGTACTGACCCCCACCAGTTTCATATGCGCATCCACCGAGCCCTTCTTAAGCGGGGCGTGTCATCATGAATCATATGAGTCGGGTGTGTGTCTTGACCTCCGCCGAACCCCTGAGACTGACTCACCGAACCCCTGGGGTTCGATCGAACCCAGGTTAAGAACCACTGATTTATAATAACAGGTTTTATGTTGGTTTTTAATGGAAACTGTGGGTCTTTGATAATTTGTTGCTTTCTATTGGTGGTATGTGTAGTAGAACCTAGTAGAAACCATTAAGGACCTCTGGCATTTTGTAGATCACATGTTGGGATCTAGAAGAAGGGACTATAAGGACATTAAGCTTTCAGATTCCAGGAAAGTTCCATATATATATATATATATTGGTAATGGTTTATAATGATATTCATGGTGGAAAACAAAACACTCAAAAGCTTGCCTAATTATTGCCTTAAGTTTATAGGTTACTATTGCTCAAATAAAAGCAAACTTTACTGTATTATTATATTGACTGGCTGTTCAGGTTCACTTCCTCACCCCGGAGTTGCAGCCCACATCCAGCATCAGCACCTCCTCCGTGTCCGGCTGAAATCCCACATCCTCCAGCAGTGTGCTAGGGATCAAACTCAGGCGATTCTCTGGTGGATTAAACGTGTAATAATGAATAAAATTCCCATATGGAGCTGCACCAGGATCCTCAACAGTTTCTAAACATGTGTCTTTCCCACTGGGCGACTCCATTTTATTGTCCGTCCTCAAAATAATTCCCTCTGTGTTGCCTGCCTATGACGTGGAAAATATGTTTTTGTTCCTGCATTTGGAATGTATGTACATACATAAAATGACAATGAATAGACATAAAATTAAACGGTTTAATGTAATTACGGTTTTAACAAAATAAAATGTACGAATATATAAAACGCGCTGGTCGACGTTTGTTCCTTCCGCTTACCCGTAGAGTAAACCGGAAGTGGTGCAAGCGTTAGAGGCTGACATTGAGCTGTTGTAAAGGTGGTGTTTGGACCACGATATAGCGTTAAATCGGAGACACAAACAGGTGAGTGATTATTAAGAAGAATAATTACACGTTTACAACAAATTATTTCGGGTTGTAGGAAAGAAAAAGAAGCAGTCTAACATGTGTAAAATGAGTTTATTTAAAGCGGTTTTATGGCTGATTAAACTCGTGCTCGTGCTTCAATTTCACACGTTTACTCAATAAATACAAATATAAATGTCTCTAATTTTATATAGGTAATATTTGGAAGGAGCTCAATACGAGATTATATTTAGGACAATAGAAATCAGATATACACAGTACCAGTCAAAAGTTTGAACACCTTCTCCTTCAGTTGTTATTCTTTATATTATTTTCAACTTTGTACATTTTATACTGAAGACATCCAAACTATGAAAGAGCACGAAATTATGTAGCAAACAAAAAAATCTTTTAACAACCTGGAATATTTGATTAGCAATCTTTCAGCTTTGATGACAGCTGTTTGCATTCTCTCAGATGAGGGTCCAGTTCATCTCAAACCATCTCAGCTGGATTTAGATCAGGTGATGGTGAAGCCCAGATGATCTGATGTATAACTCCATTACTCGCCTTCTTAAACAAATAGCTGTTACAGAACCTACAGGTGTGTTCGGGGAACAAATGATGTGCTAAGTGCAAAGCAGATGCGATGGACCAGCAGGCTCTTGCTACTGTAGATGTGAAAGTGCATGCCTCTACAATGAAATCCAGACTGACGTTTGCCAGAGAGAACGTAGACCAAGTCTAGGACTTCTGTCTAAAATGTAAACATTTGGACACCGAACAAAGGACATGTTTGGCGTAACCCGAATTTCATTCCAGGAAAAGAACTTCATACCAACTGTGCCGCATGGCGGTAAAAGCGTCCTAGTTTGAGGATGCTTTGCTGCAGCAGAAGCTGGTCAGCTCACCATCATAGAACCCACCATGAATTCTACTGTGTATCAGACGGTGCTTGAGGAAAAATTAAAGCTGAAGCGGAACCGAACTCTCCCAAAACATCTCACTAAATCCACCAAGGACTGGCTGAAACCTAATAAATGGAGAGTCCTGGAGTAGCCGAGATCTTAATCCCATTGAGATGCTGTGGGGTGACTTGAAACAGGCTGTACATACAGGAATCCCCTCAAACATCTCACAGCTGAAAGAGTTCTGCGTTCAGGAGGGGGGCAAACTTTTCTCAGACTGATGTCAGAGACTGGTAGATGGCTACAAGAAGCGTCTCACTGAAGTTATTTCAGCAAAAGGGGGTCACACTAGCTATTAGGGGGTGGGGTGTCCTGACTTTTACCGCTGTTAGAATAGACATTTTTGTTTAATGAGTAAAACATGGGATTACTTTTTGTAGTTTACCTGCGGTTTCACTTTTATGTCCATCTCTGCAGTTTACTTCTTTAACAAGGGTGAATTCTGAGCAAGTTGGTGGTTACATAGTGTTTAAAACAAACACGCACCAAAACATGGTGCTCTTCCACTTCAGAATGTCTGAGACAGACAGAGCTTTTTACACCGTCTGAGATAAAGGTAGCAACTCCAAAAAGTGCTAGGTCATTGCCGACTTGCATAAACCTGAACTCTGTTAGCAAGAGTAAGATGTTCTCTACAAATCCCACATCTCAGATGCTTCTCTTAATCATCCTGAAGCCGGTTTCATCTTCAGTGCTGCTGATGGCCAGCCTTGTCTCAAAACATTGACAACTGCAAAAACAGATCCCAGATCATTTATTTAAAGTGGTGTTTAAATGTTTTTTTTTTTTTTTTTTTTTCCAGGACATCAGTAGGGACCTTTAGGACCATATTAAGCATCCAGATACGGTTTTACCAAACAATTTTTTTTTTTGTGTGTGTGTGTGTAATGGTTTATACTGGTGTTTATAGTGGAAACCATTAGGATTTTTGTGTTGGTTGCTATATATTTATTACCAGCAGGGATTATAATGTTTGTCAGTAAACTACCATCTGCATCCAAACATTCTCTTGGAAAGCAGATCTCTAGCCATATTTGAAACTCCAACTGTAGCCATAACAGAATGTCTTTTTTTTTCTTCATTTTAGCAGGTTCCTCATGCTGAGCACTAAGCGTCTAGCCGATGTGGGCTACCGCGTCTTCTCCGGCTCCATGATGCTGTTGACCCTGTACGGAGGCTACCTGTGCGCCATGCGCGGCTACCGCTACATGCAGAGACAGAAACAGCTCCAGCTGGTTGCACAGAATCAGAACATCGACCCTGAAATAGTCAAAGATTGATCAACTGTTCGTACAGAGGCTGTGTCTCATTTCTTTTTTAAATGGGACACGGTGGAGATGAGAGCTTCCGTTCCGGATGGCGAATGTACATTAGAATTTATTTTTTTTGTAACTTTGATGTATCTGTTGTAATATATTATTAAATGGAGTGCAAATGAAACCTCTCGTTCTTACAGAAAAGTGAAAGTCAACTAGACAATTGTGTGGTTTTGCTGCCATTCATTTATAAACGGGGTCAAAAATAAAGTACGACCGTCACATCCGAGCGTCAAGAACGAATTGATTACATACAACGTACGAGTTTCAACTAATCTGTTTTAATCCTTGTATAGTTGTGCAAGTTCAAGGTGCATCACAGACACAGCTTGAATATCGAATTGTTGGTTAAATGACATCTTTCATACAAAATCACACACAAGGGCAAATACACATCTATCATCCAATCTATCGACATGCAACATCAAGTGCATTTTATTATTAAGTGTTTGCCTGAAACCTGCAGCACTCTGAATTTATTTATGGATTTTACACTGAAACAATTAACTTAAATTGTAAAATACAAAAATATGAAGCATGTATTTAGCTTTAAAATCTTTGCATAAATTAATGTCATATTCTCAGCCATTGGGAAATTTGATCGTTGATCAACTGAGACATGTTTGGAGTTCGAACGTCTGCTTCATTACATTTGTACTGGAGTAAAAGAGGACTGCAAGGATTTCATTCAAATTAGCTTTTATAAAAAATACGCCGTATAATACAGTCAAGTTTAGGGGCTATGGAGTGCAGTGATACCAGATACCTGCCTATGTACCAAGTACTGGTTTATACAGTAGTTAACCAAAGCAAACTGGGGTGACATTACTGATCTCTACTATATGCATAAAAGTATTGGGACACCTGACTTTTCCAGTCATATGAGGCTCTTCCTCAAACTGTTGTGTTGGAAGCACACAATCTGAATGCAGTACCATTACATTTTCCCTTCATTCGAACTAGGAGACCCAAACCTGATTCACAATGCGAGTTACATTGAAGATATAGGTTGGATTGCAAGATCTGGAGTGGCCCTCCAAAATTCTCCACAGCATACACCTTCAGAAAAGTGGAGGTTATTAAAAAAGCAAAAAGGAACCAATTGTGAAATGGGATGTACAAAATGCACATACGAATCCAGGTGTCCTGGCTGCAGAACCAAACGAGGATGGGGGCAGTGATGTACGGCTTCTCATAAGGGATTAACGTTTAGGAGGCGTCGGATCTGGTTAAGCTCCGCCCCCTGGACTTTTGGTTCTGCAGTGAGGAGTCGCTCGAACAATCCAAGCGTCAGTCCTGATGAAAATAGAACCAAACATGATAAAGCTGATCGACTCCTGCTTTTGTTGTTTCTCGCACTGAGAGGACGATTTATTAGGCACACCTAGCTAGCATTTATTACACTGGTAACTGTAAACTTTATTATTTTTTTGTGACATCACGGAGTACCAAATCAGCTCTCAATGTGAAGCGATCAGGTCATATTTTAATAAACTTATTTGCTCTCTAGATAAAAAAAAAAAAAATCAAGTGTCATGAAAAACAGGACAGGCGGCATCACAACACACAAGTAAAAAAAAAAAAACCCAGAAAAAACAAAACAAAAAGGGAAACAAATGAAATTAAGAATGTCAGACATGGAGAAAGAATAAAAGTCAACAGGCTTCCTCCCTGACTTCAGTAAAACATGAAGATTTCAAGAAGAATGTGAAAAAAACAAAACATCCACTTCTGAAACAAGATGATGCAAACGAAGAAATGAAACCTTAAATCTCACTGCTGTCTTGTCTCTGTTTTTTTGTTGTTTTTTTCTTTCACAACCTGAAGCATCAATGTCCATACAGCAAACATGATTCAGCACTTCATCATCATGGTCAACATTTAACACAAATGTCACCTTAGTGTAAAAAAACAAAACAAACAAAAACAAACCAGGGAATGTGTAATATAATAAGTGCTTCATTCTATTTTTCCTGACCAAACTCTATCTGATGGAGGAGTGGAATTAAGATGCTACAGTAATAACAGTTCGTTGTTAATGGCTTGTGAATTGCGCTGTGTCACCAGCTCTCGTCTTTCCGGGTCCGGGGCTGCGAGCCGAAATGGCCGTTGATGCCGTTTTCCCGTTTGGCTGAAGCTGTGCGGGTGGGAGTCTTTTCAGTCTCTTCCTCCGAGCTGCTTTCGATATCACTACGTACGTCTTTGGATACCTGGTGCAAAGAGAACATTCGTAGTGGATGAGAGTCGTGTGTGGATAAGAGCCGCTTCATTAGGTATTCAATAAAATGTTATTGATCAGTGTGTAATCGGTTTATTAGGTTCACATAAGCAGATGCATTATATGGCCAAACGTGGATATTTGCTCTAATAAAAAACCTCCACTATTAAAGAAGGTGGACAGTAAGGAAGTCAATGTAATTCGTTACTGTACTTGAGTAGCTTTTTCACGTATCTGTACTTGACTGAAGTCTTTCCATTAAGGAAGACTTTTAATTCACTACATTTCAGACTTTTTACTCAACTACATTTTGTTTTAGCAATTGTTCCCTTTTATTCATGAGCAGATAAAAACACAACTTGTCAATTACGTGGCAAGCAACCAATCAGGGAAGAGCGTGCGCCGTTTTGAACTTGTTTTAATTGCCATTCGGTATTTTCAGGAATAAATTGCAATGCATATAATAATTAAAAAAAATTATAAAGCTTACACATACACTATATGGACAAATGTTTATAGACACCTGACCATCCCATTCCACATTTATTGAGGAGGCCTGGTGTGCAGTATTGGTTCAATGGGGTTGAGGTCAGAGCTCTATAGCAGGCCACTCAAGATCTTCCACTCCAACCCATGTCTTCATGGAGCAGGCTTTGTGCACAGGGGCATCGCCTTGCTGGAACAGGTTTGGGTCTCCAAGTTCAAGGGAAAATTTCATGTTACCGCATCCAACAACGCCCTATTCAATTGTGTGCCTCCAACATTGTAGTAACAATTTGGTAAGAAACCAAATACATGTTGGTGGAAAATTTAGGTGTCGCAATACTTTTGTCCATATCGCGTACAGTGCATCCGGAACTTATTTCACAGCGCTTCTCTTTTCCACAATTTATGTTACAGCCTTATTCCAAAATGGAAGAAATTCATTATTTTCCTCAAAATTCCACACATACCCCATAATCATAAAGTGAAAGAAGTGTGTTTGAAATCTTTGCAAATTTCAGAATCTCTCAAGCTCCATCAGGTTGGATGGGGAACGTCAGTACACAGCCATTTTCAGATGCCTCCAGAGATGTTCATTCAGGTTCAAGTCTGGGCTCTGGGCCACTAAAGGACATTTACAGAGTTGTCCCATAGCCACTTCTTTGTTATCTTGGCTGTGTGCTTAGGGTTGATGTCCTGTTGGAAGATGAACTGTCGCCCAGTCTGAGGTCCAGAGTGCCCTGGAGCAGGTTTTAATCAAGGATGTCTTTGTACATTGCTGATTTCATCTTTCTCTCGATCCTGATTAGTCTCCCAGTTCCTGCTGCTGAAAAACATCCCCACAGCATGATGCTCCCACCACCATGCTTCACTGTAGGGATGGTATTGGACAGGTGATGAGCGGTGCCTGGTTTCCGTCAGACATGATGTTTGGCATTCAGGACAAAGAGTCAATCTTTGTTTCTAATAGTGTGAAAGTCCTTCCTATTCCCTTTTGCAAACATTAGGTGGGCCCTCATGTGCCTTTTACTGAGGAGTGGCTTCTGTCTGGCCACTCTACCATACAGGCCTGATAGTGGAGTCCAGCCCGCTCTAGAAAGAGTCCTGGTGGTTCCTCATTAGTGGAGGCCACTGCGCTCACTGGGACCTTCAATATTACAGAAATATTTCTGTACCCTTCCACAGATCAATCATGACTCTTGGAGGTCTACAGACAATTCCTTGGACTTCATGGCTTGGTTTGTGCTCTGATATGCTCTGCTAAATGCGGGATCTCATATTGACAGGCGTGTGCCTTTCCAAACCATGTCCAATCAACTGAATTTACCACAGGTGGACTCCAATCAAGTTGTAGAAACATCGCAAGGATGATCAGTGGAAAAAGGTTGCACCTGGGCTCAATTTCATGTCATGGAAAAAAAAAAGCTGTGAATACTTACGTATGTGATTTTTTTTCCCATTTTTTTCTTTTTTATATACATTTTTTTAATTGGCAAAGATTTCAAACAAACAACTTCTTTACTTTCTGGATGCGCTGTACCTGTGTATAATACACCTGCCACCTAAAAGTACCTGAGTTTCTAAAAACCAGTTCATTAAAAAAACCTTAATAAAAAAAAAAGTTTCTTTTAGATTTTTTAGAAATTCACGCATGATTCCTACAGGTTGTGAAAACATTCACCTTTAAAAATATATTAAGAATGAGAATTGGCATCCTTACAAACTTCGGGCTTAAATATCACAGAACAGAACATCACAAAAGGAGGAAAAGTGGAAGAGGAGGCGAACTTACTGCTGAGGAACGAGAGAACGGGATCTACTAGGCAAGAACAGTTTGCGAGGTTAAAGCAGACAGAAAAGTCAGAGATTCTCAATCAGGAAAGAGCGATAGAAAGACAGCAGCTGCCTTCCGCCTGAGAGGAGAGGGTGAGAGAGAGAAGCCAGCTCTGCAGTGGAGAAACAGGGAGAAGCAATAGGTGAAGGATAAGAGAGTGAAGGAGGGAACACAGCACGGAAAAAAGATAATGGAAACACCAGGTTGTGGAAAAGCTGGACTGCGAGGCAAAAGTGAGATACGCCATTTTTATGAACCAGTATTGTAAATTAAACCTTACATTTTAAGCCCAAGATAATGTCACATCACTATTCTCAATTAAGTCAAGTTTATTTGTATAGCGCTTTTCACAACAGACATTGTCTCAAAGCAGCTTTACAGAATTTAACAGTTAAGGTGAATGGTGTGTATTTATCCCTGATGAGCAGTCGTGGCGACTGTGGCAAGGAAAATCTCCCTTAGATGTTATGAGGAAGAAACCTTGAGAGGAACCAGACTTAAAAGAGGAACCCATCCTCATCTGGGTGACATCAAGAGTGTGATTATAATCTTTCAACAATACAGAACACTGGAGAGTGAGAACTAACATGAGCACTGGAGTGTAAGATTATGAGTAACGTCCTTTCTACAGTCTTATACAGTCATTTATGGTTTTAAAACTAGAAGCTACTGAGCAACTCATAAAATAGCTCAACACTTGCAATCATCACAGATCCAACACCAGCTTCTCCATTCCAGAGCCTTTAAACACTCCAGGAGGTCCAGTGTCCAAACCCCCCATGAAGTAGGATCCAGTTAGTCCAATTAGTATTTAAAGAACTGCTACAGTCATCATAAAGACTGTCTTGTGCTCATCATCCCAGGACTCCTTCAGCACACTGTATTGTTCTGTGGTGCTGTTTAAACTTTATCCATTAATACCTGTATACTGTAACATTTTATAAGTCCACTATCTGGTGTCACTCAGAGAATGTATAAAGGTGAAGAATCTGTACATCTGGATTGCTATAAACCTGATTTGGGACCATGTCTATTGCTAAAAGTCATACAAATAAATCTGAATTCAATTGAGTTCAGGTCTAAACCTTTTAATGATTACATGGGAAATAAAAAACCCAAACAAAAACGACCCGTTGGATGACGTTTCGATTCTGGTTTGTACAGGGTTTATACATTTACAGCCACACTGTAAAAATGTATATGATTATTGTTACATCAGCTATTTCTCACAAAATAATAATAAGGCACTTTGTCCATAACTCTTTAACTGTACACTGAACTATATAGGTTTTTTTTGATGAATCACACCCTTAACATGATCTAAAATCAATTTTATATAACAAACTTACATTTAAACTCGAAATAGTATTATTTAAAAATCTACATTTCACACACTTATTTCAAGAAAGAAACACAATGAATGAGCAATAAAACTATTTTATATAAAATGAATAAAAGGATCTGAAGAGATGAATAATTAATATTTGAGGGTTTTTTTTGCTGATTTTGTAATGAGAAATATTATATTAAATACATTATTTATACACAACTTTATTTTTTACCCTACAGGCTTGTAGATGACATTTTTATTTTATATAAGAAAAATACCACCACTACTACTGCTAATAATAATAAATGCAGCTGCAAGCAGTGATTATTGGGGTTCAAACAACTAAGGCATTAAAGCTCATAAGGAAAAGGCCATGTTTATGTAAATGTCCTCATAGACTCCCATTGGACAGAGACACTGCATGCTAATTTTCAGGTCGATTTTCAGGAAGGGCACACACTTGTCTATATAAGGTCCCCCAGTTAACAGCGCATGTCAGAGACATTACCAACGGTTGTATAGTTATAGCCATTTTATTAAGTTTTTTCCTCTTATGGCGCCACCAATAGGTCAAGCTCCACATTTTTCTTATTCGACAAAAGATTTAACACATACGCTCGTTTACCAAGTTTGGTGAAGATCTCATTCCGTTCATGAGTTATAGCCATTTAAGGAAAATTGGCCCTGCCTTTTATATTCACTGTCCAGCGAAAATATCTGCACTGGTTTGGTTTACAATCGGGCAAAAAAGGAACTAGTTAAAAAAAAAAAAAAAAAACAACGACTCAATTTTGCAGGAAAAAACTGACTTTGTAGACAAATATGTCAACGGGTATTTTCTTTGTTTTGACCCGAGGATTGCAAGACAAACGTTGTAGGAGCTAGGGTTAGGGTTGTATTTTTGGACTGTAGCACCTCCCTTTGTCCAATTTGTCCAACTCCCCAAATTGAGCTCTACCATCTCGCCAAGTTTCAAGTGTCTAGGCCTTACGCTTTGGTTTGCACAATCAGTTTTAGAGTGGAATAATACTACTAATAATAATAACTAAAAAATCCCAACCAAAACAGCCCAATGGACTTTAAACTCTAATAACACTATTCTAAAGATATATGGGATATTAATATGCTATGTTTAAATCTCAGGTTTAGAGTCACTATTGTGTTCTTGGTTCAAGAGTATTAACTCTAAGCTGCTTTGACACAAGGAAGCATACTGCAAATTCCAACAATGCAATGCCTAATCTATTTAAATAATGAAACAGTTCCTGTATGTATTTATGTAAACGCACTACGAGCGCCCTCTAGAGGCCCATGACAATGACTCACCTTTCCTCTCATGAGGGCTTTGAAGGCGATGCGTAATATGAGGTAGGACCAGATGATGTGCAGCACCTGCAGCACCAGCAGCAAACTGTTGAAGACCCACCACGAGGGGTATGGCCCGATGATCTCCCAGCTCTCAAACATTGTACTGTTTAGGATCCTGAATCACACACACACACACACACACACACACACACACACACACACACACACACACACACAGGCGACAATAGATTAAAAGTAGCTTCTATCATAACAGTTTTTCAGATTTTCGCTTTTATTTTTAATTCATGTTGACGCATGTCCTGTCCAGGAGACGAGGCGTAAAATATTAACAGTGCTTGTGTGTTACTGATACCAAACTGACAAACATACGGCTCACAGGACATACAGGATAAGACTGGCCTGATACAGGTTCTCATCTGACCCACTGAATACATGACTGCAATTCAAGAATTAAAAATAAAACCAAAGCTAATCTGCCCCCTAGTTTTATTCCACTAGGGGGCACATTAGGGCAATAAACACCATAATACACCATATGGAAACGTTTGTAGACACCCAACCTGTGCTTTTTTAATGTCCACATTTAGTCCCTATTTGCTGTTATAATCACCTCCAAATAGTAAGGCTTCCTAATGTGTGGCAACATTTTGAGCAAGAACCATATAGAGAGAAATATCAGATGTCCGTATACTTTTTGTGCATATACTGTAATGCATTTTACTACTGGGTAATTAATTGCAAAAATAGTAACGCATATTGTACAGAACCAGTGTAAAGTCAGGTACTGATGTAGGATGAAGAGACCTGGTGTCCGCATTCCGATTAATCCCAAAGGTGTTCAGTAGGATTTAGCTTAGAGCTCCACAGCACAACACTCAAGATCTTCTACTCCACCCCATGTAAACCTTCATGAAGCTGGCTTTGTGAACAGGGGCACTGTCATGCTAGAACAGGTTTCGGTCTCTTAGCTCAAGTGAAAGGAAAATGTAATTCTACCAACCTCCTATACAATTGTTTGCCTACAAATGTGTGGTAAAACAAATGGCTGGGGATCAGGTGTCCAAATACTTTTGTCCATATAGAAGAGTATTTTACCTCTAGGTAATTTACAGCCAATTTATTTATGTACAAGACCAGCTCATACAATGGACAGCGAAGTGTGTTAATGACCAGCAAGTTTACAAATTAAATTTTTCAGCAGTATCATATTGCTTTAGATAAAAGCAATAAAACATTACATTCATTTAAATTCAATCAGTTAAAAAAAATTTCTTTGAAAATGTCAAAAGCACATTATTTTTCCTTTCATTTGAGTACATCTTTGACACACCCACCTACAACAGAGATTTTTTGAACATGATTAATACCTTCATACTTTATAGGTTTATTGATCAGCACTGCTGCTCTTATTCAGACCACACGGGGCAACGTAACCCATTTTAGCAAAATGTCTTTCAAAATATTCTTTTCAGATACGCTTTAAAAAATGCCTGACAAAAGAAGGAATTATAGAAACAATTCCCATGGCTGGATCTGGAAGATGCCACAAGGTTGCAATCAGTTTGAAACATGGTGAGCACATCACATAATAGTGCACAAAGACTGGAAGGGTTGGAGACTGACTGAACCAACATGGTGTTGGCAAACACAGTCCTACGTTTGTATGTAGACTTTTGGTGAGGTATATTTGATATTTATGCAAGATTCTACTTAAATATGCTGAAACCTAAATAAAAACATTTTGAATGGAAGATGTTTAATTTGAAGATGCCTCCCACCCCCTACTTCCACCCCCCAATGAATGAAGGACCATTCATCTGTTTGAAGGTAATAAAATGTGACTAGGAGAGAAAATTGTTCAAACAATAATTTATGTTTTAACAGGGGTTTAAATAGAAAGTAAACAAACCACATGACCTTATTCATGATCCAATGGCCACAAAATTAGAGTCCTGCCATAGCCATCCCAGTGCCTGTTTGAGTCTCATTTCAAACCTGTTAGGTGAACTGAATAGGAGCGTTCACCTGAATGGACCCTGAAATTTTAAGGATCTGGAGAGATTCTGTATCGAGGAATGATCTCGGATCCCTTGCCACGTATTCCCCAAACTCATCCGGCATTATAGGAGAAGAACAGAACTCGGGAGGAGGCAGAAGGTATTCGATAGAAGGGGGCCAAAAATTGTGCCACTGAGTTTTTTCGGCAAATTTAAGCACCATTAAGACCATTTTTCTCACAGCCTCCTTTGCTCCTACTTACTAAGGGTTCCATTCTTAGAAGTCACTGTAAAATGAGTTCTTGCACTATTGCTTATTAAAAACTATGTAGGGCCATACATTTTGGGATTGCGGTTAAATACAGCTTAGCAAGATATGCTCCACCCACATCCCATTAAAACAGTAAAAATATCCAAAGAAGTAGATAGGTATCAGATTTTCAAATACAAATACAAGTTCCAAACTTTAAAAGAAAGGTTCTCACTAGTACTGTGCACCACAGCAGTGCCACTGAGCCTCTGCAGGGCCCTTAACGCTCAATCGGTTGGATTTGTGCCTCACTGCTAAGTCACTCTGAATAAAGCGTCTGCTAAATGAGTAAGTGTAATGTAAACCTAACGAACGGCTAAAGTGATGAATGAGCGTTAGGTCAGGTTTATTCTAGCATTGTGACAAGCACACGTGTTGTCAGCGCTCGCCTTCTTCTCTGCTGCTCCGCGTGGTTCGGTAATGACACCGGCACTCGACCCCTAAACCCCAGACACTGAATCCGCCCGCTCACGTTACTCTCCCCAGACGAAGGCAATCTAAAGCGACCCTAATCAGAAACGGCTTTAAGATCGCTTAACTGGGCTTTTACACACAATAGGACTGACAAATTTCATTCCCAGTTTCATTCCCAGAGAGAGCAGAACAGACACTCACACGGACACTTGATTTCTTGAATGGAAGGTCATGAGTTTAAATTGCAGCTCCACCAAATTTCCACTTCTGAGCCCCTGAGCAGGGCCCTTCAACTGCTCAGTTATATAAACAATCATAAACCATTCTGGATAAAGGTGTCGGCCTAATGCTATATTACAACTGGTGAACCTCTTCTAAATATTATTAACTCCTCACTATCTTTAGGTCACATCCCTAAATCCCTCAAGTTAGCAGTTATTAAGCCCCTCATTAAAAAACCTAATCTGGATCCAAACACGTTATCAAATTACAGACCAATTTCAAATCTCCCATTTATGTCTAAGATTTTAGAAAAGATTGTCGCTGCCCAGTTATGTTCCTACCTGCAAGAGAACAATATCTTTGAAGAATTTCAGTCAGGTTTTAGGCCCCATCATAGCACAGAAACTGCTCTAGTTAAAATAACTAATGACCTGTTTTTAGCTTCAGACCAAGGCTTCATTTCGCTGTTGGTTTTACTAGATCTTAGTGCTGCATTCGACACTATAGACCATGATCTCCTCCTAGATCGATTACAAAATTACATCGGCATTCAGGGACAGGCATTAAGCTGGTTTAAATCCTACCTGTCCGATCGTTACCATTTCGTAGATTTAAATGGAGAGCTATCCAGGCTAATGCAAGTAAATTATGGCGTGCCGCAAGGTTCAGTTCTAGGACCCCTGCTGTTCACAATATACATGCTTCCGTTAGGAAATATTATTAGAAGGCATGGAATTAGCTTCCATTGTTATGCTGATGATACTCAGCTATATATTTCATCTAAACAAGGCGATACAGCTCAATTAACCCGGATAACTGAGTGTGTTAAGGAAATAAGAGATTGGATGACCCATAACTTTCTACTTTTAAATTCCGATAAGACTGAGATTTTGCTCATCGGACCAAAAACTAGTATACAGAAGCTCCAGCATCTCAACCTGCATTTAGACGGATGCTCTGTAACCACTAGTTCAACGGTAAAAGACCTGGGTGTTATTTTAGACAGCGACTTGTCTTTCAAAAATCATATCAATCAAGTTACTAAAACAGCCTTCTTTCACCTTAGAAATATTTCTAAGCTAAGAAATATGTTGTCCATATCCGATGCAGAGAAGCTCGTCCATGCGTTCATGACCTCCAGAATAGACTACTGTAATGCGTTACTAGGTGGATGTCCTGCATCATTAATAAACAAGCTTCAGTTAGTCCAGAATGCAGCAGCCAGAGTTCTTACAAGGTCAAGAAAATATGATCACATAACCCCGATCTTATCGTCCCTACATTGGCTTCCTGTTAAGTTTCGAATAGACTACAAACTATTACTTCTCACTTATAAAGCACTAAATGGTTTGGCTCCCATGTATCTATCCAGTCTTTTAACTCGCTACAATCCGCCACGCTCCCTAAGATCTCAAAACTCTGGGCTTCTAGTAGTTCCTAGAATAGCAAAGTCCACTAAAGGTGGTAGAGCTTTTTCACATTTAGCTCCTAAACTCTGGAATAGTCTTCCTGACGGTGTTCGGGGCTCAGACACACTCCCCCAGTTTAAGTGTAGATTAAAAACATATATTTTTAGCAAAGCCTACACATAACACACATCACATCATAACCTTGTGCTCCAGAACATCTGATCACATGCACATTATCAACTTGTGCTGTTAATATCATGAACAGCAGCTACACTAATTCCTCTCCACTGCTTCTCTTTCTCTCCCCATCCCGAGACACCCTGAGGTTTGGCCAGCTCCAGTCACCTCCCACCTCGTGATGATTACGGACCTTTGAAGAAGTAGATGCCGAACTCACAAACATCCCGAACCATCTAGAGACGTACCAGTGCCATTTGGATCCCGCTACATGTGTGGAGTTTGACATTGGACCTCCTGGAGTGTTTAAAGGCTCTGGCATGGAGAAGCTGATGCTGGATCTGTGGTGATCACAAATGCTGAGCTCATAAAACTCGGAGCTACTAACCATATAGACTGTATAAGACTGCAGAAAGAACATCACTTATAAACTTATACTCCAGTAATCATGTTAGTTCTCACTCACCAGTGTTCTGTACTGTTGAAAGATTTATGATCAAACTCTTGATGTCACCCAAAATGAGGATGGGTTCCCCTTTTGAGTCTGGTTCCTCTCAAGGTTTCTTCCTCATAACATCTAAGGGAGTTTTTCCTTGCCACAGTCTTGCTCATCAGGGACAAATTCACACCATTCACCATCACTGTTGATTTGTGTAAAGCTGCTTTGAGACAATGTCTGTTGTGAAAAGCGCTATACAAATAAACTTGACTTGACTTGACTTAATGCCTTAAAATTAGGGTTAGCTTTATAGTTGCTATAGTGTAAGTGATAATAGAAACTACACTTTAAGGACAAAAGTATTGGGAAACATGAACTTTCCTGCTATATGTGGTTCTTCTCCAAACTGTTACCACAAAGCAGGAGGCACACAATTATAAAGGGTGTTTTTGGATGCGTATAATGAAATTTAGCTTGGACTTAAACCTGTTTCAGCATGGCGATGCCCCTGTGCCTAAATTGAGCTCCATGAACATATGGTTTACATGGTTTGAAGAGGAAGATCTTAAGTGGCCTGCTATAGAGCTCTGATCTCAACCCCGCTGAACTCTACTGAACACCGATGAACAAAAAATGTCCACTAGCACACATCTAGTGGAACATCTTCCCAGAAAACTGGAGGGAATCACATGAGCAAACTGAGACTAAAGGTGGAACGCGATGCTCAAAAAGCACATACCATACTTATCACCAGGTGTCTGCAAACTTCTGGCAATATAGTGTAGCTTGCTTTGTAAAAGTTCCACAGCAGAGAAAGAAAAATGAACCAATAAAAGATAAATAAATAAACGACTCCATTAACAACAACAACAACAAAAATTTTTTTGGGTAAACTGCTGCGTTATAAGAGAAATAAGACTTCACGACAGGCTGTTAATTTAAAAAATGTACATCTTCATAGTTATAGTTTGCTCAGCTTCAGCAGGTTATAACACACCGCCCTAATAAATGTAAAAAAAAATTCCCTGTGTCAGCACACCCTCTCTTTTCCTATAGCACATGACACAGAAAGTCATTTTACAACAGTTACATTAAATAAATGACTAAACTAGAAATTCATTCAATATTTTTTCACACACACACACACACACACACGCACACACCCTCAGAGTGAGTTACTTACCAGAAAGGGTAAATGATGAGCCTTGTCCCAATAAATGCTGCACCAAAAACCACAAACAGGAAGTCGCACAGGCGCTGGTATTTGGCATAATTGGCTAACTTGGCAGCCTTGAAAAAGAAAAATTCAACGTTTTATATATAAAACACTGAATGCTGACCAAGATTTCAAAAGAATGGAGTATTTACAGTTTGTTAGTTACAGTCTCTTTCGATTTGTACCTCCAAGAGGAAGTCGGAGGTGTCGTGCACGCACATGACCAGGCTGCCCACGCGTGCCATGTTGTTCACATATGAGAAGCTGATCAGGCTCACGGTGGCCAGGTGATGCACAAACATGATGAGGAAGTCCTGAAGACATGGCCGTTGAAATGAAAACACACAGAATATTATGCTTCAGATTATAAAGGCGAATGTAGAACATCTGTAGCACAATCGTGTCAAGGTAACACAAGCGGGTAAAAGTGTGCGTGAGCTCGCGTTATGTGGGCTGAAATCCAAAGTCGATAAAAAGCCTTCATTCAATTAGTCTGTCCACGAAACCCATAACATCAATTTTGTGACATGGAGGCTACAAAATGATACAATTATAAATAATAATAATCGGGTTTTTTTTTTATTAAGATTCACCCACATATACATCAAGACCAAGATTAAACAGACCATATATATATATATATATAGGTGGGAATTTTTTGGCAACCATGTCTGCCTGTTTATTACTGAAGAGGTCACTATGCCTGCGAAAATGGAAAAAAAATTGTAGTTGCGTTTTCATGAATGGCTTGCTTCAGCAATAGCTTGTAGACAGGATTGGAACTACGCAGTTCTGTTTTTTTTGCATTTTCTATATGTACCATAGACATAACTCTCATAAATCTGCTGGGGATTGGTGATCGTGATAGTGAACTACACAAGCATTAGTTAGATCAGGCACTGATGCAGCGTGACGATGACTGAGGTAGATTTTCTGTTCCGTTTCATCCCAAAGTTGTTCGGTAGGGTTGAGTTTAGAGCTCTGTGCAGGCTCGTTTTGTGCACAGGCACACTGTTAAACTGAAAAAGGTTTTAGCCTCCCAGTTCCTAGTAAGAAAATCATAATGCTACAGCATGAAAAGGAATTCTTGAAAACTGTGAGCATCCAAGTTCCTGCCAAGAGTTTAAGGATTGTGATGGTCAATATGGTGTCCACAAACTTTTAGATATATTTTGAATTTACAACAAAGAAATAAGTTGCTTTATGTCTTGTACAAATGAAGTAGGCTATAAAACACTAACCTACACACTACATTTTTATTTGATAGCTGGCTAGTATGCAAAATACACAGCTAGTAGATTCATATACATATAACTGATAAGATCTAACCAATTTGGAAAGCAGAGCTTTATATGGTACATTGGAAATAAATTAAAAAAAAATTATGAAATAACACAATGTGATGGAAAATCCCCTAAGGGGAAATTGTGAGAGGAAGTGGAGTAAAAGTGAGTCAAAAGCTGTACTGAAAGAAAGGAAGACCCAGTGCAAGGTGTGTTTCATAGCTAAATAAGTCGAGTGTTAACAGAAATACAAAATACAACTGCCTTTTGTTATGCTGAACTGTTCTAGATGGACTTAGCATTGGTTGAAGAAGTCTCTAGTAGTAGAGGTTTGTAAAAAACACCATAAAGATGTAATGCATTTGGTTTGTGTTTTATTTTTATTATTATTATTACTAATCTTACACAAGAAAATGTAACTGTTTGTATCTGCTACAACAGGCAATGATGAATTTTGAATTCCTGCAAAACATATGCAAAATTCTAGGGCCAACATCTTCATCAAGTACGCAGATGACACCACCGTGGTCAGCCAGAGCAGCAACAACGACGAATTGGTCTACAGGGAAGAGATCCGAAGCCTGATAGCGTGGTGTGCCACAAACAACCTGACCCTTAACGTCAGAAGACTAGAGCTTATTGCTCTGAGGATCTGTCGTGGCACCAGAACACTTCAGCTGTATGGTACAGAGGCTTCACTGTGTGTGAACGCAAAGCCCTGCGAAAGGTGGTCAAAATCACCCAATGCATCACTGGCACCTACTGAACTCAACACTACACCGTTAGATCACTGTATAAACACTGTGTATAACTTCTGTACAATTATACCTACAATGTACATATTATAGTTTTTATACCCCTCATTCTCTAAACATATTGTGCCTTACATACATCTGCACTACTATTTTATTTATATGTATCTATATACTGTATACCTTACTGTACATCTCGCCTAATATTTCACATATACATATATTTAGTGGACTTGCTTGTTCAGCTTTTGCACATTTTCTTACAATTTCATAGCCTTATATCCTTTAACTTCTTGTACCTTTACAACAGTATCTGCACATTTTTTCACTGCAATGGCTTTTTAACTATTTACTTGTACTTTACTTTTCAAGTATCCACACATCGCTTTCACATTTATATTTATTCACTGTACATATACTTACTTTTTATGTGCACTTTTTAATTTGCACAATTACTACTTTTTGCACTTCTGATTGACACGAAATGGCAAACTAAACAACCTAAATAACCAACCAACCAACCTAAATAACCAACCAACCTAAATAACCAACCAACCAACCTAAATAACCAACCAACCAACCTAAATAACCAACCAAAATAACCAACCAACCAACCTAAATAACCAACCAACCAACCAACCTAAATAACCAACCAACCAACCAACCTAAATAACCAACCAACCAAAATAACCAACCAACCAACCAAAATAACCAACCAACCAACCTAAATAACCAACCAACCAACCAACCTAAATAACCAACCAAAATAACCAACCAACCAACCAACCAACCAACCAAAATAACCAAACAACCAACCAACCTAAATAAATAAATAACCAACCAAAATAACCAACCAACCAACCAACCTAAATAACCAACCAACCAACCAACCTAAATAAATAAATAACCAACCAAAATAACCAACCAACCAACCTAAATAACCAACCAACCAACCAACCAACCAAAATAACCAACCAAACTAAATAAATAAATAACCAACCAAAATAACCAACCAACCAACCAACCTAAATAACCAACCAACCTAAATAACCAACCAAAATAACCAATCAACCAACCAAAATAACCAACCAACCAACCAACCTAAATAACCAACCAACCTAAATAACCAACCAACCAACCAAAATAACCAACCAACCAACCAACCAACCAATATAACCAACCAACCTAAATAACCATCCATCCATCCATCCATCCATCCATCCATCCATCCATCCATCCATTTTAAATTCTTCCAAATATGCTGTTATGGGAAAATAACCAGCTTCAGGATATTAACAGTAACTTCGACTCAAAACGGGCTGCAACGCACCCCCTCATTGTTGAGTTCCTAGAACAAGTCGAATCTTAGTGCAAGTTGAATTATATTTCCATGTTAAGCCAGGTGCACACTTTGCAAGTTTGTCTATGCTTTTTGATAAAAAAAAAAAAAAAAAAAAGACATTCCAGCAGTGTCTGAAGATTTCAGAATTTTCCTGCAGAGTGACTTCTCTTACGACAACCATCAAACCGAGAACCGATAGGAGCGCCGAACCTGATCAGGCAATTAGCGCAACTTTAAAACAACCGCATGTAACCAAATACAGATAACGTGTATGAAAATGGAGTTGTAAATTAATGCACCAGAGGCAATATTACCACCTTCTTCAAAAGTTGGTGAGATTTAGATCCCTGATAAAGCCACAACGTGTACTCTATAATTAGTATTTATTGTGCAGCTCTACTGGCACAAGTACATGTTGATTATAGTGCCAGCAGTGTATTCGAGATGCTGATGTAAATGTCGCTCCAAGTCTCTGCATGTTGGAAATATTTGTATGTGGGCGTGTGCCCGTGAGTTTGAACAAAAGCAGAGCAGGTGTGCAAAGTAGGTCACTGTACCAAGCCGACAAAACTCAGGGCAGATTAGAGACCCACAATGCACTGTGGTGTGCACCAACTCACACACACACACACACACACACACACACACACACACACACACACACACACACACACACACACACACACACACACACACACACACACACACAGAGACATGCCTACATAACAATATATTTAAATTTCTTTAAGCGAAATAAATACTAGACTAAAGTTCATTGTGTGCATGTGCAAGAGTTTGTAGACAGTCTTAATAAAGAGTCCGATGAATAACACATGTAAGGATGGTTTTATGCTGCAAATACTGACTCACCTTTCTTTTAATGTCTGTAAACTGGGAGAACATGAGAGACCAGTAGAAGGCCAGCTCCGTCACATAGTAGTGATACAAGCCTGTACTGAGGGCCTTGAAAAAGAAAAGATGCACGCAACATACTAAATGAAACTTTAATAGGACACCAACATTAACAAAAACTGGCCATGTGATGACATTCTGCAGAATTTTAAATAAATGTATTTTATTCAAACAGATTTTCACAGTGTTAAATACAGGGGTGACCCCCCCCCCCTATAGATTCAGTGTTTTGAAAGAAGGAGCCTGATTCTACTACAAATCAGTTGAATCTTCAGAGATGCGTTGAAACGAGGATCATGTCATTTTGGTTATATGGGGGTGCTCAATGATTTCACAGAGAATCTACCGGCTTTCTCTCAATAATACACAGCATATTACAGCCCTTAAATTTTTTGGGGGAATAAACCCAACCACCGCTGAGACAGATTTAAGTTTCACTTTCCATGATGCGTGAAGTATCTTGACAGCAGGGATTTAATTATTCAACAACGTCTGGGAGATTCTGTAAAGGTTTAAATGTCTAAATTAATTCTGTAAACTGATTATTGATGGTTTTTCCGGGTGTATCGATGTCGCGCTGTACTTACAGCATGCTCGCACAAGCAATTTATCCGATTTTACCTTTTTTTCCGGATTATATTGTATACAATTCAACCCGCCAACTACATATTTATGATACAAAAAAATGTTTTTTAGATTTTCATTGCCTATTGATAATAAATATGAAATTTTTCAGCTGCACAATGAGGATGATTATATCTCACCTGATAGGGGTAGTTGTACCAGCACTGTCGTGTGTCCCACATCCAGGATGACTAAAACCATGTGCGCACACACACACACACACACACACACACACACACACACACACACACAGAAATGTATTCATACTGACAGATTAAAAGCTAATGATTATGATTCTGCTCCACTGAATTAAACTTTGCTGTAAATGCTGTTTAGGTTAGAACATACCAATGTCTATATTAAACATAAATGAAATGAATTTTCATTCAGAATTAAATACAAATATGAACAGAATTTCAGATGCCTGCAACGTTCGTGTCAAATTGCATGGTCTTTCGCAAACATTATAAAATCTGTTTACAAATAGTGCACTAGAATCGGGCTTGAATGTCCCTATTGCTTTTCAGATATGTATGCCAAATCATCTTTCAACCTTTCCTGCTGTAAATGTTTTGTTTTTTGCTTACCTGCCACAGAAAGCAGAACCCATAGGTAAATATACCCAGATAAAATGTAAACCTCCACCTGAAAAGAAATGAGAGTCAAACAAAATGTTTGTGTTCATAGTGACAAAGGCTGAGACAGAAAGACACACATAAACACAAACACACACACACACACACACACACACACACACACACACACACACGCACACGCACAGCCCTGAATGAACCCTGAACAAGCACAGAAATTCACTAAACACTTGAACATGAACCAATATGCCCACAATGCTATCTCTCTAATCTACTTAGTCTGTAATAAAAAGGTCCAAGGTCAAATGCATGCAGAGGAAGCACGAAGGCACAAATAGGGACCTACATGCTCTCACAGAACTTGGTCCTTGTGCTTGGTTTGTCTTGATTCCTCCGAAGACGAAACCATCGCTGGATTTTCCTCACCTCCCAGTCCAACTGCTTAGACAAACCGTCTATCTGACGTGCATCTGGACTCTGAAATGTAAAAAAAATTATGATTTTGAATAAGGACACGCCCAGAGGAACAAGTTAAACAAAATTTTAAAAAATCGGAAAGCTACAGTATCTCACAAAAGTGAGTACACCCTAAATGAACATGTCAAAACATGCCAAAGTATCAATATTTTCTGTGAGCACAATTGTTATGTAGCACTGCCTTAGCTGCACAGGTTGTTGCTAGGATCCTCTTCCACTGCTCTATAATGCTGGATGTTAGACACATGATTCTTCTCCACCTTCTGCTTGGGGATGCCCCACAGATGCTCAATAGGGTTCAGGTCTGAAAACATACTTGCCCACTCAATCACCTTCACCTTCCTCAGCAAGGCTGTTGTAATTTTGGCGGTGTGTTTGGGGTCATTATTAAGTTGGAAAACTGAGGTTCGACCCAGTTTCTGAAGGGAGGGCATCATGTTCTGCTTCAGATTTTAACATGTTGGAATCGAGGTTTCCTTCAATAAACCGCAGCTTCCCAGTACCAGCAGCCAGAGAACATGATGCTACCACCACCATGCTTGACTGTAGGCCAGACAAAACTTTCTTGGTTCTGCTTACAGGACGTCGCCACACATGCTGGACACCATCTGAGCCAAACAAGTTTATCTTAGTCTCATCAGACCACAGGACATGGCTCAAATAATTCATGCTGTTGGACAGGTTGTCTTCAGCAAACTGTTTTTGGGCTTTCTTCTGGGATGATGGCCATGAAAACCGACTTGTTGCAATGTGCGGCGTATGGTCTGATCACTGACAAGCGGACCTTCTGCGACCTCTAAAGCAATGCTGGCAGCTCTCATTTGTCAGTTTCTTGAAGCCAGCTCTTTTGAAAGACTCAACTTCTTTGATCGACCCATACTGATGTATGACCCTGGCGCTATGCTGTATCTCAGTTTCAGGGTGTTACCGATCTTCTTATAGCCTGGGCATCTTTGTAGAATGCAACAATTCTAATTCATAATTCCTCAGCGTTCTTTACCATGAGATGCCATGTTGAACATCCAGTGGTCAGTATAAGAGAATTGTACTCAAATCACCAAAATGTAACTGCTCTAATACAAGATACACAAATTTATATGATCCTGTCAAACAGACAAAACCACGAACATGATGAAGAGGACATGTGGCTTTGCATGGGTACATGATGTACAGCTGTTATCACTTAGGGTGTACTCAAATTAGTTGCCAGTTATTTTGACAGTAAATCTGTAATGCTATAGAAGCTACACAATGATTACTCTAATATATATATATATAATAAGTTTTATTTCTATAGAATTATCTCTTGAGAAGATCTACTTAAATTAATGCTTACTTATTTATATATTCCCACAATAATCTTTAATAGTAACACTATATGGACAAAAATTTGTGGGCACCTGATAATAATTTTATCTGTGCTTTTTGAACATCACATTAAACATCTAGTTCTTATTTGCTTTTATAATATCCTCCACTCATTCTTCTGGGCAGATGTTCCACTCGTTTTTGTAGTGTGGTCATGAGGATTTGTGCTCATTTAACCACAAGGACGTTATTAAAGTCAAGTACTGATGTAGGGTGAGGAGGCCTGGGGTGCAGTCAGTGTTCCAATTAATCACAAAGGAGTTAAGGTCAGATCTCTTAGCAGGCTACTCAAGATCTTCCACTCCAAACCATCTAAACCCCATCTACATGGACTTGGCTTTGTGCACAGGGGCAATGTCATGCTGTAACAGGTTTGGGTCTCCAAGTTCAACTGAAGGAAAATGTAATGCTTCCGCATTCAAATACGTCATTTATAATTGTGTCTCTCCAAGTCTGTGGTAACAGTTTGGAAAAGAACCACATATGCCTGGAAAAGTCAGGTGTCCCAATACTTTTGCCTATATAGTTTATATAGATCTAGAAAAATAACACAATCATCCAATCAGGCAATTAGGTAGCAGCAGTTGAATGTGTAAAAATTTCAAGAATATTGACGGTACACATTACATGCAAACTGGGAAAATAAATAAATAAATAAATTATATATATATATGGCGTAACTCAACAATAATAACTAAATTTTTGGAGTCCGTTATGAATTAATAACAGCTTTTTGCCTAAATAAATTTGTATTCAAAGAGATCAGTGAATCTTTGATCCCAGTTGAAGTGAAGCTGTGCAGTAGCATTATGACACCACCACCATGCTTCGCCAATGGGTATGCAGTTCTATGGGCTTGATCGTGACAAGCATTTTTCGTCGCATTTCCAAAAGGTTCTACTCTGGTCTCATTTGTAATAAAATGACACAAAGTTTGAGGTAATTTAGGTAGGGCTTGGAATGTTTTTCCCCCGAAAGGGAATCCTTCTAGCCACCCTACCCCATAGCACAGACGTGAAGAATACAAGTCACATGCAGGGAGTGGCTGGTACTCAGCAGATATCCCTGCAGATCCTTCAGTGTTGCTAAAGGTCTTATGGCAGCCTCCCTGATGAGTGTTCTTCTTGTCTTTTTGGCAATTTTGAAGGGACTTCTTTGTTAAGGCGGTTTTCATGGTTCATCTAATGATCTAAAAATGTCTTTATACCCCTCTCCTATTTAACATATTTCAACAGCGACATACTGTTCGTGCTTTAGAAAGTCATGTCACCCGTTATAATAGGGTGTGCACACTTAAATAGGTCATTGTACTTTTTTCTTTCTTTTTTGCTTGATTTTTGTTGCCATTGGATCACATTATGGGTGAAAAAAAAAGATCTGACATCATTTATCTTACCTACATTGTTCACATTTTAACAGGGGTGTGTAAACTTTGTGTATCCACTGCAGATAATAGCAAGGTGCTGCCAAAAGCTGTTAATCTGTGTGCTTAATATGAGTCCCAGGCAGTGGGAGGTTATTGAAAAAGGAAACTACTGCATTTTGCAAAGTGCTTTGATACTGACAAGCTGTTGCCACAGAAACGATAGAGGTTTAGCCGTTTGTGGAACAAGGCGCAGTAAAACCACGCAATACATGTAATGGCTCTAAACACAGGCAAAGAAATGGATGTCTGCGATATATAAAACAAGACTAATTGGGAAGTCGTGAGAATTCTTTGAAGGAGAAGAAAAAAAAAAAGACATGGAATTGGATTCCAGTCTAAAGAGTCCAGGAAAGTTTAAACAGATGAAGGGGAGAAAAAGGAAGGTAGATTAGACATACCTTTGTGATAGATGTAAACACTTTCTCCAGGACTGCATTTGGCTGGGCTCGCCGGCTCCCCTCGGCCTGGATGTGGAGGATGTGCGCACAAGGACCTGCGATGAACCTGAGGAAACAGAAACCTTTCGTTTACATAGGAAGAGCTGCTATCGATCAAATGGTAGGTTCATTCGAGTGAGGGGCTGCATAAATGAAACCATGAGGGGAAACTTTGAACAACACTTGCAACACTTTTAAATACATGGAATTTCCATGATTGGTTTTCTCCATTATTTATATATGATGATATGCCAATTTCATATGAGAATCTGTCCACCTGCCCATGATAATGTAATTATAATAGTATAAGAAGAAAACAGTGTCAGATTGGATGATTTGAGTATTTTAATAACTGGGAACATGTTGGAGATTTCTTTTACCCACAGCAGCCTGTAGAGTTTGAACAGAATGGTGCAGCAAACAAAAAACATCAGAATGAATCCCCAGACTGGTTCGAGTTGGGCTGCTGGTCAGTTGTCATTTGAGTTACCATATGACAACTAGTTTACAATGGTGTCTAGAAGAAATGCATCTTAACGCACACAATATTTTTAACCCATGAGGTGGATGGAATACATTAGAAGGAGACCGCAGTGGGTTCCACTCCTGTCAGCGAAAAAAAGGAATCTAAAGCTACATGCTCAAATGAACTTTGAATAAACATGGCCTGGTTTTCCGATCTTCACCACAGCATATGCGTATATTTACACGTGAATACAAGTTCAAATGTCACATCTGTTAAGCCTGGAAAATTGTAGCAATGCGCATTTGTATAATATTGAAACAAGTGACCTTGGTGAGTTGTATAATCATAATATAATTTTTTTTTAAACTGACAGTCACAGAGGAACAAACCTTATATGAAATGTATTTCACAGGATATTTATATTGTGTTTGTTTCAAGTAGTAAACAGCAAAGATATACTCAAAGTATAAAACTTAATAATTTACAACACAATACAATAACATACAGCACTGCAGTCTCAACCTCCCACATGCTCATCATTAAAAAGTGTGACCTTGGGCCTCATTAATGAAATGTGCAGCCACTTGTACACCTTAGACATTTCTGTGAACGCATTTTCCTTCCATACAGACACTTAATTGGATGCTGCGTTATATTAGAGAATGTATAGAGAATACCACTAAGTTTCAATAAAACACGCATTACAAATATAACGACACACGTTATGGACAAAAGTATAGAGAACACCATCCACCCAGATGTGGTTCTTCCGCAAACTGTGGTACCACAAACTGGGAAGCACGTAATTGTACAGGATGTTCTTTGGACGCTGTAGCATAACATTTCCACTTCACATGAACTAGAAGACCCCAAACCAAAACCAAAACCGCAAACCACGACAATGCCTTGTGGCACAAAGCCAGCTCCATGGAAATATGATTTCTGTGGGTTTGAGAGCTCCGCACTGCAAACCCATGGAACTGCAAACCCTGTGGAAACTCTACAAACCCATGGAACTACAAGAGCTCTGCTAAAGAGCTCTGGCCTGCTTAAGAGCTCTGACAGTGGTGGACGAAGTACACAAACCATATACTTCAGTTAAAGTAGAGATACGTTAGGTCAAATATTACTCAGTTAAAAGTCCATCGAAACTTTCCCTTGAGTTAATTGTACTTAAGTATCCAAATGTACTATGATTTATTATGGTTATAATGTTCCTATTATTACTTCGGTCACAAGACTCTCTGCTTAATCAACTCCGTTTACGTGAAAAGACTTTATTAACTTTCTTTCGGCTTCTCCCGTTAGGGGTCGCCACAGCGGATCCTCCGCATGTTTGATTTGGCAAGTGTTTTACGCTGGATGCCCTTCCTAACGCAACCCTCCCCAATTTATCCGGGCTTGGGACCGGCACTGAGAGTGGCTGGGGATGGTTCCCTGACCGGGAATCGAACCCGGGTCGCAGCGGTGAGAGCGCTGCATCTTAACCACTAGACCACCAGGGGACCCACGTGAAAAGACTTTATTATTCCTCTCTAAATGCTCTGCTTGCTGTTGAACTGATGCTGAACTGTATGTTGGTGATAAGTAGAAACCACCAAGCGGCAATCAAAACAAGTTTAAACCCAGATTGGTGGCGTGCTGCGAGTTTGACCAGTCAAGTTTTTATCCACTCATATAAATAAAAAAGGAAAAAAAAAACAGGAACGACTGATTTTGCAAAAGTTAAAGTAAAAAAATGACAAGTAGCTTTTTGTGTCTCTGCATTACTGAAGTACTGTAACAAATTACATTTCCTTTGGTACTGACCACCACTGAGCTCTGACCTCAACCCTACTGAACAGCTTTGAGATGATTATAAACACTGACTGCACCCCAGGTCTCCTCACCCTACATCAGTATCTGACTTTACGAACACTCTTTTTGCTGAATGAGCCCAAATCTTCACAAGCACACTCCAAAATCTAGTGGAACATCTTCCCAGTGGAGTGGAGATTATTATAAAAGTAAATCGGGGACTAAATGTGGAATTGGATGTACAGAAAGCAAACAAATCTTATAGTCAGGTGCCCTTTTTTGTTAACATACTTTATATGTGAATACGTTTCCCTTCCATTCAAATGCCTTATACATTTACATAAATATATCTATAATTAGGGATCAGTGAACATCTATGTATTAAGTTACCGAAAGCCCAAGCGGTGTAGCTTAGTAGCTCCAGCTATAACACGGACAACAGGTTTATATTAATGCGTTTGTTCTAATACTTTTTGTGTAATTATAGAAACAGATCATTCACACAGACTTGGATGGATGAAGTCCCGTGTAATCCATGGCTAATTATCGCTGTGCGAAAAATGCGTTATGTAACGAAGAAACACGTGTAGTTATGACATGGTGCAGTTTCAGGGAAGGAAATGTTTAATTAATAAGAATGCAAGAAGGATCCATTGTCGGTGCTTTGCAACAGATTTTGAACAAACATCGAGACAAAATATACACATTAAAAAACAAAAAACAGCTGCGGTAATGCAAATGTGTTATGCAGTTATTTAAAATGAACTTTTCTCAACACCTCATCACTGATTATTCTCAATTATTTCTTACCTCATAAACACTCACAAGAAGGTGTTTTAGGTTAAACATATTTCACCTATTGCCACGAGTAAGCAGGTTCAAACAGTTTAAATAAGGCTTTAGCAAGAACAGGAGAAAATCCCCCATGATTTCCTGAACGATTCGTAATCAAAAAACATTTCCATCTCCTACCAACAGCATATACGCTTTCAAACTGAGGTAAAGTCCTCAAAAAGACTGACGACTCGAGCCTGCCTGGTTAATGAATACAATTTGATTCCCTGTCAAGTGCCCTAACATTCATTCATCTCAATAGTTGACAAAAGGTCAGAAATAAACGCAGGCTTCTTACTCACTCTTCTAACTCGATCTGCCACATTTCTTGCATTTTCAGCATTTCTGATTGCGTATTGGCCCATTGTGAACAGAGGCCCCGCCTCTCTCGGCTGACACGCGCGAAGACAGAACGTGAGCTGCGGAGATTATATCCAACGAATGGTTGCGTTCGCACGTAAACAAAAATACGGAGGGGAATGTCATGACTGGCCTTTAGCTAGACTCACAATTAAATAAATTACACACTTCCATACCACAGAGACTGAAGGATGTCGATTTCTTGGCCAGAGGCTGTTTATATTGGCACTAGCTGAAAAGATATCATGCTTGAAAACCTCATTGTTATTTTAACCTGGAAATGTTGGTAAGATATTAATAATACATCAACGGGTTAAGGCAGATCACAAAAACGAATCCTCTTAGACCATCATAGATGCGTCACCTCTCAGGTTTAAACAGTCAGTACTGTGAGTTTTGGTTTTCACTTTATAAACATGAATGATTCTTAATGAAATTTCTTTTAATAGAAAATCCTTCACTGGTAAATGTGCAGGAAAAGTCGCTAGGCCAACATGCTCGGCGTCCACTTTATTAGGAACACCTGCGTAATTATCCAACCAGCCATTATGTTAAATCATGTGGAAACAAGATCAAGAATTTCGGTAAATTGGTATGATATGGTTCTTGGTTCAAGGTTAAAAATCGAAGTGGCCTCTAGAGTTCATACAAAATGGTACGGAAAACATCCAGTGAGCAGCCCTGTGGCAAATTTGTTCATCTGAGGGATCTGATTAGAACTATTTGAAGTACTCTGTACCATTATGGTGAGCAGAAAAGCACCTCAGACTTTATTATTGAACCTCGAGAAATTGGGTATACAACAGCAGAAGACCACACCAGGCCCCTTTTCATTTCTGCCTTTGTTCTAGCCCCTATGTGGCAACGTGACCACTCTACTGAAACGTCGAATGCAGCGTTTGACCTGAAATTCGACACATGAACTTATGAACAGCTTTACATTATGGTGTATAAGACAGCAAACTGGCCGAGGTGCTTCCCTCGTGTGCTACTTCTCAAACACGCATGCACATGAAAACGTGCATCATTACTGTATATTTGCACAGCTCGCAGGTCGTCGCCTCGCGTGCATGTGCAGCTGTGAAATCTAGCGTCAAGGATACATATCATTTTGTCGACCGGGTGAAAAGAATCAGAGGCTAAATATAGCAGGTGGAGGTCGTGCAATTCAGCCTTTGATCCCTGAGGTCATGGTAACTGTCCACTGCTCAAGGCTGTTCTAGTGAGAAATACGTTTTCCTCACTAAATACAAGAGGAGCTTGAGGGAACATTATATCCCTCGCTTGTGTGTGTGTGTGTGTGTGTGTGTGTGTGTGTGTGTATAGATCAAATGAATCTAAATACTGATAAGATAGCAGAGTAACTACAGAAAATTTGAGGTAATCGGAAAACATAGGGACACGTTTGTAACGTGATAGTTGCGTAAAACCCTACCCTCGATATTAGAGGTCAACCGATAGCGATAGCTAGGTTGTATCGTACTTGCCAATACCCGATCATTCAACTGATAGTTTTTAAAATGAATACTGGATAAAAAAAAAAAAACCCATACAAAACAGGCCATGTAAAAAAGGAATATTAATGCTAAAAAAAGAAAGAAAAAATAACTACTAAATCATAAAAATGTGCTAGGAAATAAATATGGACATAAATTAGTAAATATAATGAAAAAAATTATCAATAATAAATATAATATAGTGCTCTCCATGCAGTGAGTAGTCTTACAAGCAAAAATCAAACGGCAGTCTAGAGGCCTCTAGAGGCCACTCTTGTAATGACATCGGCCCGGAAGCCGGAAAAACTATCTGGATGGTGCTGATTAATTGGTTGGCCTCTAGTAGATAATATTTGACTGATCATCCATTTTGTGAATGGAAACCTATTTATTATAGCCAACCTCTTGCTGCTGCTGTCTTTCCATCCAAGATAGGGCACAAAAAGAATGTGTGCGCGCTTCAGGTTATTATTCTTATTAGTTTTTTTTTTTTACAAACTTTTTCACTACTGACCTTCACAAAACAAAAGTCTTTATTCAGTTTGTATATTTATACAAAAACGCACTTCACTGTAATGCAACTAGAGTTGCAAAGAGGCAAAAGATTTCCAGAAAATTTCTGGAAACTTTCAAGGGGAACTGCCTCTGGGGAATTTGGGAAATATTCCAAGTTAGAAACTGACTAGGAATTAACCGGAATAAAATTTAAAATTTGCGGAAATGTACATAAACTGTATTACATACAAACAAATATAAACATTTTGTTTGGTCACAAGCTGACAGGCATGCAAACTAATACAGATTCATTTTTTTTATTAAATTTTTTGCTTTGATTTAATTAGTAATTTAATTTGGCACATCATTTAGTACATAGATGTATTTAGATTTATGTAATATTTATGTAATTTACGTGAATACTCACAAAGATGGTAATTTTTTGACATTTGGTTTGCAAGATTCAAGAAATGATCTGTTGTTATGGAGGAATGCAGAGTGTATGCAGGGGGTTTCACCCCAATGGCCCGGCTGTAAGTGTGCTGTGAGCATGTGATTGATAAATGTGCAGAATAAAAATTAATCACATTGAAATTTCATATTATTGGCGAAGCTGCAATTTTGTAAATTCCCAGTTTATTCCCATTTAATTCCAATATAATTCCTGTTAATTCCCTATTAAAGTTTCCAGTCTTGAAAATTCTTGGAATTTTTGCAACCCAAGAAGCACACAGGAATGTTGCAAGAAAACTAGAAAACTAGTTAAGTGAAGCGCAGGTAAAAAAAAAACAGCACGTTGTCATAGGTTAAATCGAGGTTAAACATCTCAATTCACTTCACCATGGATGGCCAGAGGGATTCTGAGCCGCTCCTCAAGCAGAACAGTGAGAACCATTTTCAGACTGTTGAGTTTTGTTCAAATTCATGTTCATCATACCACTTTGTAATCTGTCTTAGTAGGTATATTGGTGCATTGAACCACCGTGTGCACATGGTCCTACGGAATAGTTCGGCAGTCCTTGGTAGTGATGCGCCCATCTAGCACGAGTAGTGAGCCTAGGCAATGCCATGATATTGTAGCCCAAACCATCAATTCAATTCATTTCATTGTTATTTGTATAGCGCTTTTAACAATGAGGTGCAGTGATGGTGATCAGAAGCAAACTGTAGTCCTGAGTCAATGTAGCAGACTGTTGACATTACCTACAGTCCAAATCCATACTCAAAGCACCCGTTCTTACTCTGGAATTTCATGGAACCACCCAAGGCGTTGATGAGAAACAGTCCCCAGCTGCACAGAGTGGCCTCCATCACTGATCTTTTCAGATTCTTTTGGTTTCTCCACACCATAAAGGTCCCTTATATGGTAAAAACACTGAAGGTAGACTTATCAGAGAACACTTGGAAGAGTCTAAGAGTGCATTCTGATTAACAATTAACAGCCTCTGCACGCACACACACAAAAAAAAAAAAAGACGACAACTCTAGTCTTTAAATGTAATAAGGGAGGCGTGTATGTGATAACGTGAGCAGTAAAAAAAAAAAAAAAAGGGTATGATAATCGAAGAGAAGTAAGGTAAATGTCCAAAGACAGAGATAAAGTTCAGATGTGCTTTAATGTGTATCTACATGCACACTGAAGCCTAATACAGAAATAATATAACTCGCTGTACACTGCATCGTTCTTTTGTTTTTTTGTTTTTTTTTAATATCTTATCTAAAAATGCACCAGATGCCGGTCATACAGGTTCGGACTCGACTGCTCAGCTTCCTGCATTGCTAATCCGTACAATTAAAGACTTCCAACTAGCGGATGCAGCTCGTGCTAACAGGTTGCGATTTCTTTTTCAGACTGCGTTTACAGTGAATGTCAGACTGAAGCTACTTCACCAATCAGCTGTTAAATAAAAAAAAGGAGAGACCTGTATGTAAATTTGACGCTGTCTGCGATGTCAATGTTAATGCACTAATAGGACGTCTGGGACGTGACGTCTTTAGACACACGTGAAGGTCTGATAGAGGTGAATTCTTTGATGCAAAACTTCTGGTCGATGGTACAAGCAAAGATTTGCACAACCCCAACGACCATAAAATTCCAAGCTTCACATTAAAAAAAATAAATAAAAAAATTTGCCTCCGGTGAGACACCTTCAGTTTCCAGACGTGATTTGAAAACGGAGGAGCGATGAGGTGGGAGATGATCTGATGCTCAGTCAATATGATGTTCTGCAAGATTTTAAAACGTGGATATGGAGATTTGTGTTCACTCAGCTACAAGACTGTTAGTAAAGTCAGGTCATGATGTAGGGTGAGGTGAGAAGGCCTGGGGTGCAGTCAGCATTCCAATTTATCTCAAAGATGTTCAATAGAGTTGAGTTCAGTTCTCTATCGCAGGCCACTCAAAGCTCTCCTAGTTCAAGTGAAGGGAAAAAAAATCTACCGCATCGAGAGATGTCCAGTACAATTGTGTTTCTCCAACTTTGTGGTAACAGAACCACATACTGCAGGAAAAGTCCGGTGTCCCAACACTTTTGCCCAAAGCGTGTATATAGTTGCATCTCTAGTAAATAATACCTCGATAATAAGCCATTATTGTCTTGCCAAGCATGAGTACACTTTCCACCACGCTCATAGCTCATCACATGATCCCATCACCCGATCCCAGCGATTTGTCACACATTAGGGTTACAAAATCTCTTCCATAATGCAATCTGACGAGAGAAAAAGCATCGAGAGACACACAGGAAAAGACTGATCACCCAGCATGATGTCAGTGTCCTGTATTTGCACAGGAAATGTGCAATGAATGAAACTAAACCCTTAAGACACAGGAAATTTCAGCTTCATGTCCTGGTTTCCTCATTTTCTCTCTGCTCGGAGATAGCTGAACAATTTTCACTTTGGCGAGTTGGAGCCTGATGCTTACACAAGCCTGAATGAGCATTCGAACAAACTCTGACGCAAGAGCTTCAGCACATTGCTGGAGTTTTAGGTTGAAACCATCTTAGCCTGAAAATGCCGGAATTCCACATTCCCGATACACACAATGGTCATCATTCCTATAACCAGATCTATCTATTACACTGAAGAATCTTCTGCAGCTCAGCTTCTTTCTGGGTTGCTTAACGCATTCCTTACGGCAAATTGAGGCAAACAGAGTCTGAACCGAGGCGTGTATGAATCGCTGCAAGTGTATGAGAGATAAATGCCTGCAACTATGCCTGCGACTAGCACAAATATGGTCATGTGAAAGGTGTGTGTGTGTGTGTGTGTGTGTGTGTGGGTGTGTATGTGTGTCTCTCTCTCTCTCTCTCTCTCTCTCACACAGGAATTTATCTTTCCCAAACCTCGATCTCAGACTAATAAATAATCATAATAATGAGTGTAAAAAGATCAAACAAATCATTAAAGGACAGCAATTGTTGCTAAGTGCTTTCATTTTTACAGGAAATGCGTCCATCATACAAACATTTAACCATTAACCCAAACCCGAGTTCGGTAAAGAGGCGTGTAATGTGACCGCCGTGACAAAAGGCTTGTGCTGTTTACTTTTCTTTGAATCAACGTATACGAACGAACGTAAAGTATACGAACTATATGGACAAAAGTATTGGGACACCTGACTTTTCCAGCCATATGTGGTTCTTTCACAATTTTTGAAGGCACACAATTGAATAGGATGTCTTTGGGTGAAGTAGCATTGGATTTTCCCTTCATTTGAAGATCTTGAGTGGCCTGCTACAGAGCTCTGACCTCAACCCAATTCAACACCTTTGGGATAATTTGCAGCTCTGACTGCAACTCAGGCCTCCTCACCCTACATCAGTACATGACTTTACTAACACCCCTGCTCTTGAATCTCCACAACCACACACCAAAATCTAGTGAAACATCTTTCCAGAAGAGTGGAGATTATAACAGCAAATGGGGACCAAATGTGGAATGGGACGTATAATGGAATGGTACAATAACCATTAATAATATAATAATAATAATAATAATAATAATAATGTGCCAAATTGAAAATCGCGATGGGTGGGATAAATCGAGGGATGACTAAAATGTATTTTATTAGGAGACTACCGTGATTTTCCGGACTATTAAGCGCACCCACTGAATTTGATAAAGATTTGTATTTTGAACTTAAATAAGCCACACCTGTCTATAAGCTGCAGGTGTCTACACTGAAACTAATGAACTTTACACAGGCTTTAATGAAAGACAGTGTCTGTTACATGGCTTGTATCTAAACAGTAGCCTACCAAGAAAGTCATTGTTCACTGTCTTCCTCCTTCCCTTCACAACTATTTCTCTCGAGAGTTTTTCTTTTGGCATCGTCGTGTGTTTAAAAATCACCACCGGTGAATCTTTTCTCCCGATGCCGTGCAGCTCAGAACACAGGTGACGTGTGTTTTCATGCCCGGTTGTTTTCAGCGTGACGAATGATTCACATTTCCTGTAGACAGTCCGAGTGAGCAGCAGGTCAAACGTCAGAAGAACATCATCCATATTTATGATGTGGTGCGGCCCTGATTTAATATAAAGAGTTTCATAGGTTCACCCGAACCTGTTCCGCAATTTAATTGGTCTAATGTTATGGTGCTCAGTTTTTTTTGGCTTGAAGTTTGTGAAACCAGGAAAAATCCATAAATCAGCCGCTTCATTGTTTAAGCCGCGGGATTCAAAGAGTGGGGAAAAAAGTAGCAGCTTATAGTCCGGAAAATACGGTAATTAATTGATGCTTCATAACATAAAACAACTAATTATAATTATATAAAAAGTAATAATTTTAAATGTGTTACTAGTTCATTTAGAATTGCACCAAAAATTTACAATTGAAAAAATTCTACAAAAAAATTGAGACCCTATTGACTCACATAAGTGTGTATAAATAAATACTGAAGAATTAAATGAGGAACAAAACAGTTACTGCCCTATTACATAGAACTAATAAACAATGCAGGTCAATGCACCGATAACATGAGCTAACCGGGTCTGTTCTTGCAACAAACAGCTTTAGGATAACAGTAAAGCAAAACGTCTGCTGCAATTTTTTGTATTCTGAAATGTTCCCAACTTTCCGTATCGCGACTCAGGGAAAAATGCGTGGCGAGACGTCACATTTGTATGGCTAGTTTTTGGATTTGATAAACATTAAAAAGAAAATTCACACAGTTGTTTCGGTAGGATTTACAATGAGAAATGACACACGCAACTGTTTTGTTCATCTTTGCTCCAAAAAATCTCACGAATGATCTTCATGTGGTTAAAAAAAAAAAGATGGAGCTGAAATCAACCAAATTATGATAAAAAGAAAAAAAAAAGAAAAAATCATATCGGAAAAACAAGAGTTACAATCGAGTTTTATTAATTTTTTTAACGAAATATATTGACTGTGCACTTTCCCGACATCAGATATATATCTGCGAATACATCCATGGATGCTGCCAAATTTCCCGATTTGGAATTCTGACTTGAACAACCATTTCGTTGCGCTTTCCCAGTACAATAAACTGTAGGATTAGAAACAACATTCCAGGCCTAACCCACCTTCTTTCCTATTGGCTCATGCTTCAAAGCTTCTGAATTCTGCAGAACTACAGTTCACCTAGTAGAAAGTTTTCAAAGAATATTCATGTTCAGGCTGGAGATCATCTGCTTCTGAAAGCAGACAACAAGCAGAAAGTCGTGTTCCGGGGCCTATTCTAATGAACGGCTCATTTACATATCATCAAAATGCATGCAAATGCAATATGTTTCTAATCAAACAGATTCACACTATGCATTGCGATTGTGTACTGTGTTGCGGCGTCCGAAAAGATTTGGTTCGAAACATCTTGCGAGTGTGTAGACCTCGCTCTTGGGAAATGAGGATGAGCAGAGCATGGGTGTGGGCATCTCCAGGGGAAAAAAAAAAGAAAGAAAATTAACCGCAATGTAAATGTCCCAATGTGAGGTCATCATGTGTGCATGAGTCAGCCAATAAAAACTCGCCGGGTTTATGAAATGCATTATACGGTTAAATCGCTAAATTTTTTTCTCTAGAATGGTCCTATCCTCATACTGAACATCCTCTCAACACACTGAGTATTGTTTGTACACTATCCGGTGTCTCCCAGAAAAAGATGGGGGTTCCCATCTTTGACACCATTTTTGACTTTATAACGCTGCAATCTATTACATTGTTATTTTGACTTGTTGCTTCATGTTGCTACACCCAACACTGTAACTGCTGGAATTTCAGAACAGTAATGATTGACATACCATACCTAAACCAACAAATTATCAAATCATATCTATGTACACCATATAGACAAAAGTATTGGGACATTTCCAGCCATATGTGGTTCTTCCCCAGACTGGAATGTACAGAAAACACATCCGAATCTTATGATCAGCTAGCAAACGTTTCTCAACACAGTGAATGTCAAGCTGAATTCCACTAAAGCAACATCTGGGAAACGACATAACGAGGAGCAATTATACTTCTGTCTTAATTATGGATGGGTACAAATTAAACCGGAACTATTATATAAAATACTGAACGATGCTGGAAAAAAAAAATTGGTTTGATAAATAAATATATATAGAGTTACCTACGCTCACCAGTCGCTTTAGTTAACCTTCTAATTTCCGCTCCTGTTAGCAAGGCAAGAGGAACCCGAGGCTCCCATGAGCAGAATCTCACTGAAAAAGACCAGGTGGCATTTTCCAATTTACCAAACCATCCAGTTTTGTGAGCTTGTGCTTGGTGTCCGCTCAGATTCCTTAGCTGATATGATTCAAACCCGATGCAGTCTTCTTCTGTAGTAGTCTATTGTTCGTCGTGTTGTGCGTTCCGAGATCGACTCACCATGGGCGTACGGAATTATGAGTGATTTGAGTGAATGCAGCTTTCTGGCCCTTAACTTGAACTAGTTTGAACGTTCTTCTCTGACTTCTCTGATCTCATTTGTCTGTAGAACGAGGTGCACTATTCTAAATGAATTCCAAGAATGATTTACAATTCCAAAAAAATTATAATAATGAATCCGTCACCAATAGCCATAGCATGATCGATGTCACCAGGATCATAAGCTCTTGCCATATATCTCAACATGCTCCTGATTGGCTGGTTTCAGGTGTAAACAATTGCTCTTAATAAAGTAAACAGGCATTTAGTCAAAAAGTGATTGAATTGGGTTTGTTTTTTTTCCAGATTTCTTTTCTTTTCCAGTTAAGGCACGGTCATGGCCACAGACCAAATGTGTTGTTCGTCAGGGATTAGTGTGCATGTGAAGAAGTTACCACTGATAAATAAATAAATGATGGAGCGAGAACAGACTGGCTGAATGCCAGGGCCTGCGGGGAAATGCAGCTCCCCAGCTGGGTATTAGAGCTTCCACTGTCGTTCCTCATCACTCGGTCCCCAGTCACCCAGGTAAAACCACATCAATCCTCTTTAGACCAACTAAGCTAATTGGACCGCCAAATAAGCTGGACTAGCCTGAAACATCCGGAGCGGAGTCATGGCAAGGGGAGCAACGTGAACTTCACAATGGTGACAGTAAAGACAACAAACTCCTAGAAGGACCCGCTGTCCTCAAAGGTAAACATCAGGTGACAAGGAGCCCAGGGGAGGAGGGAGGGGGGTGGTAACAGGAACACCATTCTGGAGTTACCTGTTGGGGTTAAGTGGCTGGTTGTGAGGTTTAATCATGAGGGGGGGGGGGGGGGATTGGGGATTTGGGCAGAGACCTGATTAAGGTTCAAACAAGTCCAAGATCTCAAGATTTATTTCTGTGTCCTGATAATATCCAAGGAAAAGTTCCCATCTTGCACAAAAAGCAGTTTATTTGGGTCTGTCTGGATTTGGAGTGAGGGTGTGATTATTTCAAGGGTGAGTCATGTGATTAAGAGTGTTAAGTTACTAGTGTGGGTGTGGGCGATTAGTAGTGTGTGTACAATTGTTGAGCTAAGTGTGTAAACAGTAGTGTGATTATTGGGATGAGTGTGTGATCATTGTTCTGAGATTGTTATGATTAAACTTTGTGGTTATGATGTGATTATTGGAGCAGGTTTGAAACGATTTTTGGACCGAGTCGGTTGAGTGAATGAAGATTATTAAGATTGCAGTGGGCACGTGATGGACGTGTGTGTGTGTGTGTGTGTGTGTGTGTGTGTGTGTGTGTGTGTGTGTGTGTGTGAGACTCTTATTGGCATGAGTGTGTGGGAATCGTTCACAGGAGTAAAAGAGTTCAAATTCAGCACTTAGAATGAAAGTAACTTTAGTTTACACAGAGATCCTTAAATGTCTCGTGTGGGACCGGTTCCCCCGGCCAGGCTGAAGAAAGCTCGTACTACGCATGCTTCAAGAGCACACCGAGATACTGCACATACTCTGCTGCCACAGAGAGACTTTTATAGAACCAGTGGGACCGGACTCGAAACCATTAAAAGACTCCACCGTAACAGGAAGAGCAAGATAGCATCAGCATCACTGACTGGTTCCTTGAGGAAGCATTTTTTTCACGTTACGCAAGCATGTCGACTGCAGCAGCGCCGTTCAGTACACCAAACCTATTCTTTTAAAATGTCAACATTGGCTTTAATACGAGAAAAGTCAACGTTTAACGAGTGTTGATGATAAGAAATCGGGTTATTTTCACAGGGACATCCACAGATTTGTGCGACACTTTGTACCCAAATTTAAAAAAATACATTCGAATGACTATTCATTTTTCAGGTGTGAACAAAGAATCCAGATTTTTTTTAATTTGAATTTTGTCTAAGGAGTCTAAAATCTGGGGTGGACGCACACGATGGTAAAAAAAAAAAAATTGTAAACGCACATTCAAAACATTTATGCAAAATGAAACCGCCGAGTAAAATCCACATTTCGGAAGCACAAAGAACAAAGTGGGATCTTTTTAACCAACTTGCATTTCGTGTCCAGTCGCTCCAGTCCACACCATTTCCTCACATCCACTTGGGGCCTCATTGTCCGAAAACAGCAAACTATAGTCCTCCTGTGTGTTTCATACACATCACAAGACCGGCAACCCAATACCTTCATCCTGCTTTCAATTATGATCCATCTCTCTCCAGAGCACTCAAAGTGAACAGAGTATAGGAAGAAACATAAACACACACAACGTGACCTCAATATCCTAATCCTAATCCCGTTCCTCATGCTTTAGGCAGACTGGCATGCAAATGCTGCTCTTGGGAATTCATTTGGCATTTGGGAAGTGGATCTAACAGGTAATGGAAACTCGTGGCCACCAATAAGCATCATGCAAACTACCTGATGATACACAGGCCTGAGAGCATCCTCCTTATTATTTTATTTTTAAAAAGATCTTTATTATAAACATTTATTTATGAATCCCAGGAAAATAATTCAACAAAAGATCCATTCATCATTTGAGCAGCAACAGCAGCAAATCCTGAAGTTTTGCTGTGCATACTAGCGTACTAGATAGTGTACTCAGTAGTATCAGTCCATCCTATTGTACTGTACATACTATTTAGTACGCACTATTCCCACTATTACAGTACTTGCCAAAGGATTTTCGCACATTTACATTTATGGCATTTGGCGGCTGATAAATGCTATAAATGTAAATGTGCGAAAATCCCATCCCATGTACTGTACTAGAAGAATTCCGTACTAGCGTACTAAATAGTATGTACAGTACAATGGGATGGACTGATACTAATGAGTACTCTAGTACAAGAAAATGGACCTGGTCACTACTTCTTCCCTCTTTGTTTGGCAGAGTTTTGAAAGCCAAATCGTAAGATTTTTAATGTTTAACAAGGTTACATACCTTTCAAAAAATATCCTAACTGCGAATATGCCCAGGGCCAGCGGGAAAGCATTGAATAAGTGTCCGGCTTTTGGGTACTCTACCCCAGGCGCGGGATTCGCCAGATCCGCCCAGCTCACGTTGTGAGGAAGCCAGAAATCCTCACTCCAAAACCAGGCTGAGACACCAGCCATGATTAGAAGAAAAAAAAAAGAAAAGAAAAAGCCGGTCCTTGAAGAAGGATGTGTAAAAAAATAGAGAGAGAAAAAAAAGAAAAAAACAACAACAGTACGGGGGTTCAGTCGGCCTCTTCACCGCCCCCTTTTACCGCGAACAACAGCAAACGTGTACCGTGAAAAGTGAGGCTCCATCGACAGCTGCTTTCCACACCCTCACCGGGTTGCCAGATTAGAACGAGGATTTGGTTGACAGATTGGACGTTTTTCAACGATTCCGTATTGCCAGTTTGGATACAGAATTATGTAACAGACAGACAAATAACAACAGAAATTCGATCCAAATAAAAATAAAAACAAACAAACAAAATAAAATAAATACAATATAGAGTAAAAAAAAAAGAAACATGTAATAACATCTATACATATAAGTACATATAAGTATTTAGTTGTAAATGCTTTGTGTATTGTTTGTGTGTGTGTGTGTGTGTGTGTGTGTGTGTGTGTGTGTGTGTGTGTGTTGCATATACCAAATCACATGGTTACACACTGCCTCACACCTGGTGCCAGGTGTGTGTAGTGCAGGAGTCACCAACGTGGTGCCCGTGGGCACAGGTAGCCTGCAAGGACCACATGAGTAGCCCGCGGGCCTTTTCTAAAAATAGCTGTTTCCTACTTTGTTAAATCTTTGTTGATAATTATTATGAGAAATCATTAACATGATCAGTGTCTTCACATAGATGAATATCATAAATTATTAATACTAACATATAATAAAAGGTAAATTGAGCAAATTTGTTATTTCAGATCAAACTGAAAACTGTGTGTATCAAACTGGTAGCCCTTCACATTAATTGGTACCCAAGAAGTACCTCTCAGTTTCAAAAAGGTTGGTGACCCCTGGTCTAGTGTATCAAGAGTGTGACTCATTCTGTACCCCCCCAGTAGGTGGCGCAGTTTGTATTATTTAGTGTGTTGCCTTATTAGGTGGGGCAGTTTGTCAGGGGGCTTAAAGGGAGTTAAAGTTAGGGATGATTTGTTTCAACTTACTAACTAACATCATGACAATCACACTTGACATCTTTGTGGATCCCTGCTGAGAAAATAACATCTAACAATGTCAATATAAAATCTGTGTATGCAGCAAAATTATTAAGCTGTGTCATATAAAACCGGACGCCGTGACGCCAGGCAACTTGGATGTATTTGAATTTGAATAAAAAAATAATATAATGATTTGACATTATTTTAAAGCTGTGTTGTATAAAACATGTTTGCCGCAACACCACTATAAGCAGTGCTTCTTCACCGTGTGTTTTCTGAAGAGGTCACACCTTGACGTACTGATCCCTTGTCGTTTGTCTTCACAAGATCCAAACTCGAAGGTCAGAGTTCACCTTATTTGAATGTTGGGGCACAGAGACTTCGTTGCACTGAGCTTGTGTTTCTGGTGTCCACTGTACACGTGAAAGATGTGGTGTGAATGTGTTCTTTTATACTATTATCATATATAAATGTTATCATCCTATAACAGACTGCGTGACAATGTGTCCCATCCGTGCCAGAATATATAATGAAAATATTCAAAGTAAATTAAAGAAAATAAAGATTATTTTTGTCCATTAGCATGTGTCATTTACACTTAGTCATAGTCACTACTAAATTTGTACTTTTGGTTTTTATGTATTTCTGTGCTGGAGTCTTTTAGACCTTTTGGTCGCAGTGGTACTAAACAGGTGAATTAGTCAAGTCAAGTCAAGAAGCTTTTATTGTCATTTTAACCATATATGGCTGATAAAGCTACATAACAGAAAACACAGGGCTGAGGACTAGTAAGTGTCCTCGCCACATGTTTACATGTTTTGGTTAAGAAAAAAATTATTTTAATCTGTGAACTGAAAAATGTAAAGCATGTGTTAAGATGCTTCACAGCTGGGGGAGTTTCATATATTTTAACAGTAAATGAAGTAAATTGAAGGAAATATTTCACCATCTGGCTCCTGATATCTTTTTATACTTTCCCTTCACTGAAATTAAGAGGCCCAAACCTGCTCCAGTGCACTACAGTGAGCTTCATAAAAAAAATGGTGTGGAAGACCTCAACCCTGTGTGGAAGCACAGAACCCTGACCTCAACCCTGAACTGTTTTTTCACTGGTCCAGTGACCTAGAGTAGAACATAGAGTAGAAATCCTTTCTAAAAGAATGGAGAAAAGTTACTAAAGTTGTAATAGTCAGGTGTGCATAAAGATTTGGATATATAGTGTAACTCCAGGGTTTTTTTCTGCATGGTGTTTCTGTGCATGCTCTTCCCATACCCATGTCAGTTTCCTCTGAATTTTCTTGATTTCTATTTTTCCTTCCAAAAGCATGTTTCCATTACAAATAATCAAGACCTTAAATGGGATATAACTCCATTTGGCAACCCTTATACACGTGATAAGGATGAGGAAGTGTTCTGCTCCCTCTGTTCTGGTAGTTTTGAGAGTCATCCTCCAGGGGGAGACAGAGTACACTGAGAAAGACCACACCGTTTCTACCAGTGGAAGTTTATAGAGTCGTATGTGAAAGTATAAACTGCTTAGTGGATCATAATTGTCTTAATTTGGGATAAATATTTTTATTAACAGTAAAGGGTTCCAATATTTAGGGTCCAAATGGCAGGAGCTTTAGTTACAAGCCCTGATCAAGTGGCTAATTTTTCAATAGAAACAGAAACTAAACTGATTTCTGCGTTTAGATATATGGGAAAGACCTTGAAAAGGGTTTGGAAAATCATGTTTAAAGCATTCATTTGTTGATTTTCATGTCCAAGGATTTTGAATGTTATTCAAACCAGCAAAAAACAAAAAAAAGTCATTGAAAGTCAAAATCTAGCCGTCTTACAGGGCATACACTTATCACTAACATTGAAACCACCTGGCTAATATTGCGTAGGTCCCCCATGTACTGTCAATACAGCTCTGATCCATCAAGACCCGGATTCTCTAAATCTCTGGCACTGAAGAGCAGTCTTTTGGACTCAATTGGACTTGTTTGTCTGGCATGTCCCACTCATCCAGATCTGGAAAATCTGAAGACTGGAACTCTTTGTCATGTTCCTCTTGCCACTTCAGAACTTCTTCCCCTTGTTCCCAATTCCAGCTCATTAACTTCAAGAACTGATTGTTCACTTTCTTTCTAGTATGTCCCACCCCTGGATAGGTTCCACTGTACCGAGACAATCAGCGTTATTCATGTAACCAATCAGTGGTTGTGGCTCATTGGTGTAAATCATTTTGAGTTCCAACATACTACTGTTTTTATAACAACTCATACACATAGACTTATTAGTCCTAAAAACAAACAAGAATGTGCTGTTATTTAACAGAAATTTAGGACTCATTCAAATAGCAAAGATCTTTAAAAAGATTTAACATTTATATAAATTCAGTCCTGTGTAGGTCAGTAAGTTTTCCCCCACAGGAAAGTCTTCATTTTCTTAAATAACATGCTAATGTGTATTTTTGTTTTGTTTTTGTTAGCTTGTTTTATCAAGATAATAAAGAGATAGATAGATAGATAGATAGATAGATAGATAGATAGATAGATAGATAGATAGATAGATAGATAGATAGATAGATAGATAGATAGATAGATAGATAGATAGATGGATGGATGAATTATTAAATAAACAAAGTTGGCCAAGTATTCACCTAGCTTTAGGACAGGTACTGTATGTTTCTACCTTGTGATAGTAAAGTATCTGCAAGTGTGAAAGGGAAAGTTTATAGGACATGATTAGAAACAAGATTTTTAGAGTGACCGCTTATGTAGGACATTTTGGGGACAAGGTGAGGGAGACGCGATTGAGATGGTATGGGCATATGCAAAGGAGGGACATGGGGAAGGAGGAAAAGGTGGAGGTTCACCAAGGTGGAGGTTTATGGATGTGGTGAAGGAGGACATGCAGGTAGTTGTTTTGAAAGAGGCAGATGTAGAGGACAGGGGGGGTATGGAGACGGATGATTCGCTGTGGCGCCCCCTAAGAAGAAGAAGAAGAAGACTATGTTTCTACCTCTGTTTCGTAGAGCAACTTAAAGTTACATTACTGATTATATTCAGTGGGGAAAAAAACCCTTCATGACTCAAGATCTTGGGAAATTTTTGCAGATCGATTAGAAGACAGCAGCATAGGGCACTACAATTTATCTGCTTGTTGGTACTGCCATCATGTGGAGATTTGAAAAACAGCAGATGAGTAATGTAGCAACAGATCTCTTATGTTTGATTATCCATAAACCCCCTCTTTCTATCTAGTATGAACTAGAGATAGAGACGTTTACAGATTCAATTCCTTCTGAATCACTCAGATCCGAGTGGCACGAGTCAATTTAGTCAGTAGGGATTCTGCATTCTTTGCCATGGATTTCTACTAAAGGGGACTTACCCAATCCTTAGAATTCACAGAATCCTTGAACTCGTGGTGTCACACTCTAATCAGCTCATTAAATCCAACAGTATTAACTTCTTCAGCAATTTGATCTACTGGAGCTCGTCTGTTGGATGTGCATCAATGTGCCTTGGCCGCTCATGACCCTGTCGCCGCTTCACCACCGTGTCTCCCAACCACTTTTGATAGATACTGACCACTGCAAACCAGGAACAGGCCACAAGAGCTGCAGTTTTGGAGATGCTCAGACCCTGTAGTCTAGCCACAACAATTTGGCCCTTATCAAACTTGCTCAAATCCTTATGCTTGCCCATTTCTCCTGTTTCTAACACATCAACTTTAAGGACAAAATGTTCACTTGCTGCCTAATATATATTTACCCACTAACAGGTGCCATGATGAAGGGATAATCAGTGTTATTCACTTCCCCGGTCATAATGTTATAATGTCATAATGTTATGCCTGGTTGGTGAATAACTGATGCCATATTAAACTGATATTGGAGATAAAGGCAGAATTAGAGTCTCATAGGTCATTCTCACTGTTCACTGCTCTGTCCACACTCCTCTAATTATAGCTAATAGAAAGCAATATTAATAGCAGTGTCAATGGAAAAGCAGCCCTTGAACTATTTACAGGATTACAGTCAGATGGCTTTGATACACATTGTCGAGATCCATAAGGCTGAGGATTGTCTATGATCACTGAAATATTGAAAACCAGTCCATACACGAGACCTCTGTTGCTCTAGCTAGGCCAAAATATTAATCTGAAATAAAGAATAAAGTAGAATATACATTTTAGATCAATAAATTAATTGTATTTCTATTCAAAACTTTTTACAGGTATAATACCAGGTACAAATAACAGGCATCTTATTCAAAATGCTTAAGGACAAATTAGCTCAGAGTCAAATGTTCAAACTGAGACATTTAGCGGATAAAATTAATTTTTTTTAAAACATCTAACGCGCAAAATGTCTGTTAGTAAAGGGTCATTAATGCTTAGGCCCCAGTCACCCACAATTCTCATCTTGTAATGTGGAAGTGACAGTGATATGGTTTGCATGAGAGTGGATTTTCACACTTTCAGTCTGAAAACTGAACATCCACTTTTATGCTACATTATCATTTACATAGGTCTATTTGCATGACCTTCTGACATTGTATAATGAAATACTGATTACTATTAGTAAGTAATGTACATTGACTTGCATAAGAATCATATACTATTATTGTAGTTCAGTCATATTCTTTTTTCTTTTTTTTTTTTAATACAGCACTTTGTGGAATATTTTCCCAAAATACTTTTCCAAGAATTTTGTGCAGGACTTGTTTTGATAGCTCCTTGGCCCTCGTGAACGTCTCTGGGGTGTAATAAGATTGAGATCATGTGACACTTTTTTTGTACACAGTTTGAATCCACTAACTTTGTGACTGATGGCAACTAGAAGTATAGCTGCCAATACAGTAAATTTTATATCTAGATTCTAATGTTACAGGCAAATAAAAAAATGATATATAATAATAATTAATAATAATAATATAAATAATAAAATATAATATAATAATGAATACAATACAAAAATTATGTAATATTTTAGAAGAAATGTATAAAAAAATACAATAATAATCACATTAATTATTATTTTATTCATAAATAATAATAATATAATTATTTAAAAATAAAATAAGGATGTATAAGAAAAAGGATGTATATTATACCAGCACAACATCTATATGTACAGTTCTTCAGTGCTTTTCTAAACCTAATAAAGGTCAAAGGCTGAATCTCGGAGCTGCTAAAGGTGAAGAGTTTAGTATGACACCCGAGGGCATGTGGAGCAAGAATCATATGTCATGCTTGGAGTGTATGTGTGTCTGAAAAAAGCTGCATGAAGCTGAAGAGCTACAGATTCATATAGAAGTAAACACTGTTCAATTGTTAGCCATCAACCCGCATGCATCCTACTATAAAGCCTAAATAAATACGGCATACATTATTCAGTTTCAATTATTTATTTCAAATTTCATGTTTGGAGTCACACAGATTGTCAGTGTGTACAATTATTTGGGAGTTTTCTATTGAAAAGAAAACAGAACGTCTGGACAGGGTGATTATTCAGAGAAAAAACAGTTAAGGCACTTTTAATCTGCATTTTTTTGGATTTTCCTAGCACACAGACCAGTGCTACAAGTCAGCCTATTCACTCAAGCAGCAACATGGACACATTTACAAAAAAAAACATTCTTAAAATATGGCGTCTTTACCAACAGGGATAACGTTATCACAGACGTGGTAGAATGTTGATGTAAGGCTTTTTAAAGGTGTGGCTTTTTGAAATGAAGCATGGCAAGAACATCCCAGCCCTAGTTCAGATTCTTCTTCCCTTAATAAGAAATATAGGCACAGTGAAATAAGCCCCATTTTCTTGACTGGATTAGTTGTAGCTTTTTTAGCCAGAATAACCCTATTGTGCTACAGATTGGTCAATAAGTTACATATGTTCTGGGTGATTCTGCAAACAGTTGATGAACTCCTTTACTGGATGCCCCTGAAAGCAGATCTGATACACTGCGTTGAACAGAGGAAATCTGGAAGAAAAATAAATACACAGTTAACGTTAGACACCAGGATAAATAAATAATCACAAAAATATAGTAACTATATAAAGACAAAAAGAGATACACAGTGATTTATGTCATATGCATAACTGAAAACAACAGTTATTACCATATTGCACGCTGCGGATATTTGATATAAATCTTTAAATCCAGTTTTTCCTTCTTCCAGACATTTTTCCCTAACTCAACTTCATTTACCTGAACCAAACACTGGTCGTCTATTAAAGACTGTATTTTTTTTTTTTTTTTTTTTTTTATGTAGTCCAATTTTTGAGTCAGAATTTCCTCTCATTTTATATTTGCCTTGATGTGGTTTTGGTCTCACATTGAATTACTTACAGGTGCATCTCATATTTATCATATTTATTTTAGTAATTCAATACAAAACGTGAAACTCGTACATTATATAGATTCATATATATTATATAGATTCATTTAACAAAAACCCACCAATTAAAAAAAATTTAATACTTTATAAGACCAATAAAAATAGATTTTTTTGTGAATTGTTGGTCTTCTCTATATGTACTCAATACTTGGTAGAGGCTTCTTTTGCTTTAATTACTGCCTCAATTCAGCGTGGCATGGAGGTGATCAGTCTGTGGCACTGCTGAGGTGGAAGCCCAGGTTTCTTTGACAGTAGCCTTGGCTTTTGGCAGTGTGGGCAGGTGCCAAATCCTGCTAAAAAAAAGAAATCAGCATCTCCATAAAGCTGGTCAGCAGAGGAAAGCATGACGTTCTCTAAAACTTCCTGGTAGACGACTGTGCTGACCTTGGACATGATAAAACACAGTGGAGCAACACCAGCAGATGACATGACTCCCCAAACCACCACTGACTGTGCAAACATTACACTGGACCTCAAGCAACTTGGATTCTGTGCCTCTCCAGTCTTCTTCCAGACTCTGAGACCTTGATTTCCAAATGCTAAATTTTCCTTCCTTTCATCTGAAAAGACAACTTTGGACTAGTGAGCAACAGTCATTTTGTCCTTTGCTGAGGTAAGACACCTCTGACGTTGTCTCTGGTTCAGGAGTGGCTTGACAAAAGGCAAAATATTCTAATTTTGTAAGATACTGAATTGTGGGTTTTCATATATATATATATATATATGGGATATATATAGCCATGTTCAGGTCAAGATCTTATCATTAAGGGGGGCAAGGCCAAGTCAAGATCACAGATAAATTGATGGGTTCATTGCAAAGCTCTATGCAGGTATTTACTTACTCATTCACAACTAGGAGTAATTAAGGAATGAATTAATTATTCCGGATTCACATCTCTAAAATAAATGCTGCAGTGTAAGAGCACTATTAGCCATGGTTTTTTAATTGTGTATCATTTTTAGAACATAGTCTGACACTGGTTGCGCTATAAATGTCACTGCCTATGGACCAGTTACACGAGCACTTACTTGTCCACCATGTTTTTGAGCTGGAGAATGTGGTTCACTTCAGCTGCAGTGGCTGGACCCTGAAGCTTCTGCCCATTTAGCATCTCCTTCTCCAGCTCTTCAATCGACTAAACATGGCAGGAACGCATAATTTCTCATCAGACAATACCTGACTATGGTAACTAATAATCAGAAGTTACGTTCTAAACGATGAGAAGACTGACCTTGCCGGTTTTGGCAAAAGCCTCACCAATTTTACGGTTGCGTCCTCCATAGCAGGTGGTGATGAGGTCAGCGACACCGCAACTCTCCAGGAAGGTGGCAGGGGAGACAGTACTGGCTGTGCAGAAGATCCGGGCGAATGCAATCATCTCCATCAGACCCAACCGGATTACTGCCGCCTTGGTGTTATCGCCGAAACCAAGGCCGTCGCAGAAACCTGCACCAACGGCCACAATATTCTGGATGGAAATTACATATCCATCACTTGCTTTTTCTTTTGCCTCATGGCTGCGTCACATCTGACTAGATAGTTTTGCTAACTGCCCCGTTTAAATAAATCAATAAAATGTACCTTTAATGCGCCACAAATCTCAACAACGTCCGCCTCTTCCACAACAGTAACGCGGAAGTTCGTTGTCTGCATGAGTTCTTTCAGCAATGACCCGTGTTCTTTGCTTTTGCAGCCTGAATAGTTTGACACCAGATAATGAGAAATACACTTTATTGCAATAGCTAGATTTTATGTCACATTTCTATTAAGAACACTTTAGGATGTGCTGTGATAGGAAAATAATCTATTATGGGGTGGTCTGAAAATAGCTGTTACAACTATTAAGTGTAGTTTTCCATACCAGCACATTTCTTGTTTTGTTACACATCATACCGCTGTGATTTTGTCAATAATTCAAGCATTTATTGATGTTTCTATTTCTCGCTTACCGATTGTAGTCTCGCAGAATTTGCCCTCAGCCACCTCATTGGCCAGATTGGCTCCCATTAACACAGACATAGTGATACCCAGCTTCTCGCTGATTACGTCAGAAATTAGCTTCAGCCCATCAGGACCCTCATCAACACCCTGGGACATGTAACAGAATCGACATAAAAAAAACCAAACTTGCCCACTTTCAAAATTTTTCAGAACTCGTGGCAGTTATCTGAAAGTGTACAAATGTTCATCCTTGGTTAAGAAAAAGCCACCATTTTCAATAAACTCAAAACATGAGCATCAGCACATCTCTCAAGCACATGACAGAAACATAACTGGTGTCAAATAAAGGAAAGAGGGTGAAGCTTCCACAGAGTGTTCGTTAATATGGAGGGATGTCGTGCAAATGTCGAGGGTCTCATCTGCCATTTGATAATTATACTATAGAAAAACAAGCACAGCTCATTTGGTGTATTATGGAGTATATTCCACTGTACTCTGATGATAAAAGGCGGAGCTTCAACACAATATGCTCATTCCTCACCTACATCCTGTCCTGGGACATGAGCCCCACAGTTTGAACACCTAGTTTTGAGAAAGTAGGCCACGCCTTCTTTAATCTAATTATATTACGTATTTGGTTCCTCTTTGAACTTGAATATATTCAAAAACTTCATTTGAACTATAGAACTGTGAAGTAAGAACACTTTTAAAAAAATAGTGTTAAAAACGTGTTAATTCCTTTTTTTTTTTTTTTTATCAATTAAAAAAATGAAAAGTAAATGAACAGAGGAGAAATCCAAATCGAATTAATATTTGGTGTGACCATCCTTTTCATGCAAACCAGTGTCAATTCTACTAGGTACACCTGCACACAGTTTTTAAAGAAACCCAGCAGGTAGGTTGCTCCAAACAATCAAACAAAAATCTAGAACATCTAGTAAAGAACAATCTACAGATCTTCTGTGGATGTAGGCTTCCTCAAATATTTGTATGTAATCCCAGGCTCAAAGATGTTGAGATCAGGACTCTGTGGAAGCCAAAACCATCAGTTCCAGGACTCCTTGTTCTCTGTGCTGAAGATTGTTCTTAATAGCATTGGCTGTAAGTTTGAGATCGTTGTCCTGCTGCAGAATATATTTATGGCTAATGAGATCCTCCCTGATGGTATTGCATGATGAATGTATTTTTTAGCATTGAGAACAGCATTAATTCTTGACCAAATCTCCATCTCCAAAACTTGCAAGGAACCATGCTTCACTGTTGCCTACAGACACTCATTATTGTACCTCCTGCTACAGCCAAACATTTTACATTTTGACATCAGTCCAGAGCACCTGCTGCCATTTTTCACATTTTTCTTTGCATAGTTGAGTCGCTTAGCCTTGTTTCCATGTTAGAGGTCTGGCTTTCTGGCCACAATTCTTCCAAGAAGACCACTTCTGGTCGGACTTCTCTGGGTGTACCTAGGTCCCACTGGTTTTTACAAGTTATTTGCTGATTGCAAAGAATCTGATGTCAAAGGGAAGTAAGCATGATGTACCTGTCATCTGCTGAATTAATTTTCCTGGCTGACCACTGCATCTACGATCCTGAACATTGCCTGGTTCTTTGTGCTTCTTCACATTAGCTTGAACAGAACATCTTGAACACCAGTCTGCTCTGAAATATTTGTCTGGAAGAGACCTTGCTGATTCAGTAGAACTACCTTGTGTCTTGTTGCTGTGCTCAGGCTTGAACAGTCTTTCAAAACCTCACCTTAGTAGCAGAGTTTTAAGCCTCTAACATAGCTGTTAGCTACATAGCTTTCAGTTAATGGCTGTCTTTCAACTTATATATGAAATTGATGATCATTAGCACCTGCTTGGTACAATTGGTTGAAAATCAATAACATGTTGCATAGTCATGACTGTTAAAGGAAGTACATGAATGTTTGTGCATGTATTAATGAACAAACAAACAACAGATAACTGCTGTAAAATAAAATTCTAACATTAAGCCGAATCTATCGAAATGATACAACACAATAAGCAGATAACATGGCAGTCTGAGAGCTTGCCTTGATCAGAGACATCCCCACTGCATCTGGCTTGATGTGACCTTTGATTGTTTCGCAAGTTCTCTTTATAAACTGGTGTGGGATTACAAAGATAAGAATGTCCGCCCCTTTTACGGCTTCTAACAGATCTGGAACGGCCACCTGAAAAAGAGAACAGAACTTTACAACTAAAGGAAATTTGTTGATCCCAATGAGCCGTAGTTCAAAGGTTTTAGCTCTTGTATAATATACAGACATACCAATGAGGAGTTATGTAGATAAAGGAGACATTATACTACTGTAATAATACAGTAATTTACATTAGACCCTTGGGCAACTCACTCATTGATGGCTGTAATGGAAATGTTCTGTTGAAAATAATTTTAGCCCAGGGCAATTTTTTTTTTAGACCTACAATGTATTCAGTATTTTTTTTTTACAGTTTAATACGGGTGGCATGTACCTACCCACTAGCTCATTATCTTATCTGGGAGGGGAAAGACTTATTCTTCCCTCGCACATGTATAAAGCCAAATGAGTCTCTTTTGACCTACAGCTCATGCGACATTTGAGAAGACAGAGAAGACTTATGTGCTTAGAGGACAATACTAGCTGTCATATCTGAATACATGAATTACAGTAAATAATGTTTAAAAACATTGTTTTCCAGGACAACATTTTTCTACAATGTCTCCAATGGTTCTCTGTCTCACGACTTGTTCTCTGACTCAAAATTTGTTCTGAATACATGCCAATATTGTTATCCTTTATTCAGTTTATATTTATTTTCATTTCTTCATTATAGATCTACTGATTAAGTGTGTTATGTGATAATGGCCAAAGAAAAGTCTGACCCACCAAGAAAAATCCATGCTTGACTTTGAATTTACTCTGTATTGTCTAAAACGAACTTTAAAGAAGCATTAAGCAAATATATCATACCACATTAGGAGGCAGCTTGTGTCCTGGCAGGTATTTGACATTCTCGTGCTCAGTATTGATAATTTCCGTGAGTTTGCGTCCATTTACCATTTCTTCGAACACCCACATGTTCACAGTGTCTTCAAATGTTGCATACTTGGCAGTGTTGCTGCCCACGATCTTGGCGATGGCAGAACCCCTGTGCGAGGACAAAATCATAGACCTACATGATTACTGAGAAACTTTGAACCTTTTAGTTAGGCCCCAACATTGATGTTAGTCTGGTCCAAAGCACCACCTGCTGATCAGATTTAGTGCATTGACCAGGGGTTTTAGGTCTGTAGGAGCTCATAGAAATGAGGTAGGGAGAAGCCATGTATTATGGTAGTTATGATTACGTGAAAAATGTAACCAGTGTCTCTGTTTGGATAATGAGGAGTAACTTTATTTGGTTAAAAAGTTTGTGACCCCCATATGTCAGCCTTCCCCAGAATTTTGCCATTGTATTGGAGGCCCATGACTTTCTATAATGTCTTTGTATGTGATTTCATTAAACTTCCTTCACTGGAACTAAGTGGTCCAAACCTGTTCCAGCATTGCAGTGCATCCAGCAAAGCGAGCACAATCAAGGCATGGGTTGCCAAGTCTGAAGTGGCTTGTACAGAGCCCTGAACTTAACCCCACTTAAAACTTTTGGAATGATCTAAAATGCCATCTGTACACTAGGCCAGTGGTCCCCAAAATTTTTTGTACTACGGATCGGTTTAATGTCAGACAATATTTTCACAGATCGGCCTTTAAGGTCGGCATAAAAGCTGGTATTTTCTAAATATAATAATAAACGTGAATCCACTGTGTTGTTTTTTGTTAATTTTGCTAGCTTGGGGGTTTCAATTTAGCGGTAATGTATTATGTGTTAGCGCCTGGAGCAGCCCCTTTAAGAAGCTAGCAGATGTAGGTAAGACATGTGACCGAGGCATCATGACATGCATCAAGAGTGAGTCATAGACAGATGTGGAGAGAATCCGGTAATTTTCCCCCAAAAAATATTGTTCAGAATCAGATAATAAATAAAACGGAAATAATGTTAGTTATGTATTCTTTCTGTACAGCCCGGGGGTTGGGGACCACTGCACTAGGCCTGTCATCTGTCTCCATACCCCGCTGTCTGCTACATCTGCCTCTTTCAAACCAAGTACTACTTTCTACTCACACACATGTACTCTGTCTTACTCCTACTGACTTTCATTCCTCTTCTCTCCAGGGCGTACCTCCACCTCTTCAGGCTCTTCTCAACCTGCTCCCTACTCTCACCACAAATAACAACATCATCTGCAAACTTCATAGTTCACGAAGACTTCTGTCTAACCTCGTCCGTCAACCTGTCCATAATCACTGCAAACAGGAAAGGGCTCAGAGCCGATCCTTGATGCAAACCAACCTCTACCTTGAACCAGTCTGTCGTTACTACTGCAACTAGGCCTACTCATGCAGTACTAGAAATTCTTCCCAGAAGATTTGGGGATTTTATAGCAGCATGGAGGGGACGAACACCATATAATGCCATCTTGTTGAAACATGACGTTTAACAAGTACATCTGGGTATGGCCAGAACTTGTGGGCATCGTCATCATACATTTGGGCATAGGGTGTACAATATATCATTGCCTCTACCACTGTACTGTGTGGATTAATTTGTTTTTAAAATAGAATCAGTTTTGGGTACTAAAGTACCATTGATAAAATGTAAAAATTACAACATTGACAGGACTGTGTCTATGCTACAGTCCTTGGTGGTCTAGTAACTAGAGATCCCACACTCTTGCTGCAGTGGATTGCATTTAACTGTGGCCAGGGAGCCAACTGAGACACTGGGTAATGTAACTATTCTGTTTGATCTGAACAGCCTACTATCTGCAGTTTTACCTGTTATCATGTCTCCTCTACAAAATTTTAAAGTTATATATATATGTTCCTCAAGGGGTCTTTGTTTTTCTCACAGTGTATGTAATGCTCGAGCTGCATTATGAACAAACATGGCATCAGTAGTGTTTTGCAGATCATGCATCAATCTGTATCTGTGGGCTGTTAAAAACAGCATGATCAATAATTTCCTTTTATTATCCTTAATCACTGATGAATTATATTTGGGAATAAGAATGGTAAAAAAAACATATTGCTACCTCAGCAACTTTTTTAGGGATTACTAAGAATAGTGCAAATACTGCCAGTAAATAAAACAACCAGTGTATCAGAATTGTTAAAAGAAAATGGCAAGAAGGTCTAATTTCTTTCGTGTCACAATAACGGAAAATCACCATATCTTGATTTTACATTATAGCATTACCAGTAATGAGTACTGATTTTCAAAAAATGTCCTTTCAACACTGTCCTTAGGAGTAATGACAAACTTTTGTAAGTAATAATTATAACTTACTTGGTTTTCCAAATATCTTAATATTTGAGGAATGTCAACCATTTTAACACCATGCTGAAATTTATTTTAGGAATTAGAGGACCCTGTTAAAATGTAATATGTCCTCGAAATATCAGGTAAATTGCCAAGCTTTCCTTAGGCATGAATGCAATGTTACAAAAAGAGCAGCCAAAAATCTTTAGACATTCCATGGATTATTTCAGCAGAGATATATGTGTGAACAAATATTGTGCACACTATTGAAAAGTTTTTATTAATATATTGGACATTTCCTGGAGCCAATTGATTTTTCTTCTGAACTTTTCACGAGAAGAGAGAACACATTAGCTTTCACATAACACTGAAGTTTGAATTAATAAATGTGATAGCTCTGATAATGCTGGAATGTTTATTATAATTAACAAAAAATAAATACAAAATGTTTAATACAAAAAAAATTATTAAAGAAAGGAGAACATAAACACAATGCTGATGTTTTGTGACTGATATTTGCATATCCTATCTGGTCAGTTACAAACTAGTGTGACAAGTGATTATTCTGGAAAACGTAAAAAGCTAATGAAATAAACTTGAATATTTAAATATAACAATATTTGCATTGAACAAAGTTTTAAGAGCACTCACTGCATTTAGGCCATGTGCATTATTACTTTATCTTATCCTGGTCAGGGTTGTGGTGGATCCAAAGCTACAAATCCACCAATAGTTTTTTGAGGTTGAATAAAACCAGGGGGAATCCTTAAAAAAAAACAAAATGTATCCAAAAACAATCTAGAAAACTCCACCAAGTTTAGAATTAAACCCCAGAAGCTGTAATACAACAATGCAACCTAATGAAGCTATTCCAAACATAATTTTTCTTTAATTTACTGTTCTTTTTTCTTCATTTAGCTTTCATTTTTAATTTCCTTTTCACTTTAGTGCAAACACACTTGGTAATAAAGCTCTGCTTCTGTACACTTAATTCTATTCCTTTTTATTTGCTGTAGACACACGAATGTCACTAACATAAGAAATTGAACCAGGCTAATTTAGCAAATGCAGAATGTGTAATCAAGTGTAATCAGTGTCAGACAGTGTTACGTCATACGCAGTGTCTGTTCTTTGTACATAGCAACAGACTTTGACATCCTACTTCATTGATTTGCAGAAAGCACTCTACAGTTTGAAACAGCAAACACAAGTAGCATGACATTTTGTGAAAGTAGGAACTCTCTCTCTCTCTCTCTCTCTCTCTCTCTCTCTCTCTATATATATATATATATATATATAGGGTTTGCAGTTATGCCTTCTGTCTCTGAGCATTACTCAGCAACTGTATCTCAAGGGTAATGCTAAGACTCAGTTTACTGAATCGATTCCTCAGAACAAACAGTTAAAGTGAATTGTGAGCTTAGATTTTATTATTATTCTTTCTTTTAGGTTTTCTTCAAGACTTTTTGCATCCGCAGTAACCATAGCTGAGATTATACTGAATTTTCAACTACTACTACTACTACTACTACTACTAATAATACCATTTGTATAATGTAAAAAATACTACTTACTAATACTATTTAAGCACAAAAAAAAGAAAAATGGAGGCTGTATGAGTGCCATTTATTAATGTGTTAGAAAGCATCAGGTAGTCATGATATAAGAGCTCGGGCAAATACTCCAATACTGAATTTGAATATTGAATACTTTAATATGTGCTCAATATTTTACAATAAACTCAACTAGACAAAATGTTTTTTTTTTTTGTATAAACAGGTTTCAACAGGAATAAACGTTTGTGGACACCTGAACGTAAGATTCGTGTGTGTTTTTAGAACATCCAATTTTTTTGGATCATAATGATCTCCACTCTTCTGGGAAGATGTTCCACTGGATTTTGGAGCGCACTTGCGGAGATTTGTGCTCATTCGGTCAAAAGGTTGTTTGTAAACGCAAGTACTGATGAAGGTGAGGTGAGGAAGCCTGGGGTGCAGTCAGCATTCAAATTTGTTCAGTAGGGTTAAGTTTAGAGTTCTATTGCAGGAGATCTTTTAGATCTTCTGCCTGGGTGGAGCAGGTTTAGGTCTCTTAGTTCAAGTGAAAGGAAAAATTTTATTCTTTAGCATCCAAAGACAAACTATACAAGTGTGTGTCTCCAACCTTGTGGCAAATGTTTGAGGATGAAATGTCAGGTGTCTCAATACATTTGTTCATAATGTGTAATGTAAAACTTAAAAAAAAAAAAAAAAAAATTTTAATTAACCAAAATCTCCAAAGTCTATACTTTGTCATTTTTTTTAATTATTGGGCAGTTGTTAGTTTGGGTTAGAAAATGGGGCGAAATAAAAAATTAAAAAACCCGAAGCTAGATGTAGAGTAGAAGTTAGTTGAAGAATGATCGAATCACTTGAGCAGTTCAAAGCGGTCATTCCAAAAAGAACCGATTCTTCGACTCGTCTATCAATCCTTATTTATAGGCAGGTTCCTGGTTGTGGTAAAGCATTTCTAATGGACCATTCAGAGCTCGTTTTTGATATACCATGTAGATATTTCTGGTCGACCATAACCATGCTTATCTTGCTGTGCCATGCAGAAGCGTGATGCACCATGTCAAACGGCGACATTATTATGAGAAACATAATGGTGCAGATTTGACGCACACAATTCGTCCCCCAGTACTCACCAGTTGCCAGAACCGATCAGACAGACTTTCGTAGGTGCCATTGTGTAGTATTAGAGTTCCCTGCCTGCTTGGAGGAGCTGCTGTGTTTAACGCGACCCACTCATGGAGCGCCACTGCAGAGCGTATTTATAGTCCACGCGCGGGTTGCCAGATTGACTGAAAACAACCCAGTTAGACTAGGTAGGGAGGCCCACCAAACCATAACCAATAATAGATCGAAGTTGCCAGATCAAAAAATTTACTCCTAACGATTTAAAGTTTAAAATAAAAAGTGCTAAAAAACAAAAACCATAGTAAGTAAAAAAAATTCTCAACCTGGCAACTCCATCCAACTATCCTAAAAGGTATGCATTTCCAGACAAATGAATCCATGCAACACTTGCAATGTTATAAACCTAACCTTTTGCACACCAGCTAATAAAAGCTCAATATTTAAAACTACATACACGCCATGCACTTCTTATAACCACCTCAAAGTTGAGTATTTTTCTATAGCAGCATGCCCTGAAATGCATATCAGCACAATTATTTTCTTTACATTTCATTATTAATAAAAAAGACATTAATCTTCAAAACAGGATTAAAAATTTATATTTTTTTGTCTTTGCTCTGTCCAGGTCAACTGACCTTGAGGTTAAAAAGTGCATTATAAAGTAGATATCGAGTCGCATGTCGTACACTTGAATGCGACTCAATATTAAGTTATGAAAATCATACAACAAACATTAATATAAGCTCATCTTTATTATAAGGCTGACACATTCAAACCAGTTTGGTCCAATAAAAAGAAACAAAAATTGGAATAAAGAAATGATGTACACAAGGTTAAATATTGAGATTAAAAAAAAAAATCTTAAGCACATGACTTTCTTCAACTTTCAGGAAATTTGGCAATTCTTAACTCAAGCCCACTACAATCACGGCTAATAGTGTGTCCTTCATGACAGTGTACAGAACTGAAGTATTTCATCGAAGGCCAGTGAAATGGTAAGATCTGCTTATGGTGGAGAAAATACCTGAGCATGTACAGTTATCGATTTTTAAAGCCAGCTGACTTTATAAAGCATCCGCTCACCATTTCGCTGCTTCGTAGAGCCGAGGTACTACGCTACTTCGGTAATAAGAATCTAAACCTAACTAATATTCATATAATCATTATCATAATAAAAAATATCAAAAAGACAAATATCTACCAATTGCAGAACAAAAAGAAAAAAAAACAAAAAAAAAACCAAACCTAAGTGGCCCCACATCACATCATCGATTTATCCTTTACGTCAACCACGGTTTGAAATCCACTACGATCTATACAGCACCCGTTTATGAATCAAATCTTTCTTTTAATATATATATATTTATATACGTATTTAACGAAAATAACTTGATAACGCTACAGTAATGGAGTATTGTCAGTCAGGAGCGGTTTCAATATCGCGCAATGTCGGCTTAGTGTGGAAATCCTAACACACGGCATGGATGTCGCAAAGCCAAACCTATTAAACCTCACGTATGGTACCGGGAGGAACTTTGTAGCCCCTCGGAGCTGTTTAGGACTTTAAGAGTTACGGTGATACAACATTTCATACAATACTGAAAAAAATCCATTCAATTACTATGTAAAATCTTGGGAGGAAAAAAAATTAAAATACATGGTCAAACAGCCAAGATGTGTCTGAAAAAGCGTCAAAATTTGTTTTGTGTTGCAGGAACAAGGCGAAAATATATCTGCCTCGAAAACCTTTTTTCAGTGATCTTGCCAGTGTGGTTTAGGTATTAAAAAAAAAAAATGTACAAAATCTTTGCCGAACGCTGTAAAGTCATGGGCCATTTATCCTGGACAACAAGGATTTCTTCTTGCTGCAGCGTGTCGTCATTGCACACGAGAGACTGCACTTACGCTAGTGACCATTAAATAGGTTTTGAGTGATATTTAAAATCGTCTTACCCACGTCCTCGAGTCTCCTTCGCTACCTAAACACGCTCGGGCACTAGAGTTTTACATGCATCCTACATCAGAGTAACTAAATACCAGTGAAGCTTATTTTCTTCTATTAGTAGCCTAGAAAGAGTTCGGCTGAAAGGGTTTTCACATCACAGCCACTGCAGTAACAACAATGGACTCTAGTTGGAACAAGGTAAAAACAGCAGAAGCATCTATCCCCCCTCCCTTGTATACCAAGAGGACACAGAACTGAGGAGAAAACGAGACATTTTGGTTTTGAGGCAACCAAAGAGATCTTTTTTTCGCCTCCTACCAGCCACAGCAGGAATGTGGTTAAATAAACTGTAGTTTAGTGTCATTGATAAGAGACCAAAACAAAAAAAACAACACAGCCTCTTCTGCTTCTGTGTCCGTTTCTGCTTATGTGTTCCGGATGCCCAGTGCTTGCTCCAGCTCTTGTCTCCTCTGCTGGACCTGAAATGAAATAAAAGCACAAGGTGTTTCAGGAGAAAACTAAAATAACTTGTTTAAGCCTTCAGTGAGGCTTGAGATTTTTCTTAAAACTGCACTCTGACAACCTAATCGGGTTAGAGCCCTGTTTGTATGCCATTAGTGCACCAGGAAGAGGTGGAGTAATGAAATCTGTTACAGGTGCTGCCCACTGATTTTATTTTGGCTGGGAAATGTTATTTTCCTTCTTTAACCTTGAGAAAAATTCACACCCACTGTTTCTTCACCGACTCAACACTGAGGTAATGTAGTCCCGCCTGGATAAACACGTAATAAAGTTACTCATTGTAATTCCCAAAATTAAATAACCTGCAACCACAAAGTGGCATTTAATTTTTTTTATTTATATATTTACACACACAGTATCTCTCAAAAGTCAGTGCACCCCTCACATTTCAGCAACCACTTTAGTAGATCTTCAAGGGACAATACTATAGAAATGAAATTGGATATATTTTAGAGTAGTCAGTATGCAGCTTCTTTAGCAGTACAGATTTACTGTCCTCTAAAAACTAACAACATACAGCCATTATTGTCTAAATAACTTGCAACAGAAATGAGTAGACCCTAAGTGAACATTTCACAACAGTGCCCAAAGTGCTATAAAAAGCAGCGGTGCTCACACAAAATATTGACACTGTTGGGAAAACTGCCGTTCGGCCCAGTTTCTGAAGGGAGGGCATCATGTTCTGCTTCAGAATTTCACAGTACATGTTGGAATGCATGTTTCCATGGACTCAACTTCTTTGATGGACACTTGCGAGGCCTGTTCCGAGTGGAACCCGTCTTGAAAAAGGTTTGTATGAACCTGATCACTGTGCTGTAACTCAGTTTCAGGGTGTTACTGATGATCTAGTCTAGGCCATCTTTGTGGAGAGCAACAATTCTAATTCTCAAATCCTCAGAGAGTTCTTTGGCATGAGGTGCCATGTTAAACATCCAGTCATCAGTATGAGAGAATTGTACTCAAATCACCAAATGTTAACTGCTCTAATACTGTACATAGGATGTACGTAAGTATAAGTATTAATGCTAAGTATTTTATTGTGTTTGTTAGTTTCTATGTTTATTATTACACGCTAAGGGACTGCGAATGAAAACTAGCCATTAGCTAAATTTGGTACAATGTCTCAAATGTACTGTACCTACCAGCATACAGTACTGTAAATTAAAAAGCTTGAGGTGGAGATTTAAAACAAGCCAATGTTCCCGTAGAAGTTATTGCGTAGTGCTTCAAGGATGAAACTGAGTGAACATCGATCGGTTCCATAAACAGTGAACCACAAACACGAATCGAAAAGTGGATGCGGGTCACCAAGAGTCAAACAAAGCCTTACCTTGGAGTAGAAGTAGCGACAAACTGCTTCTTGAGCCCAGGGCTGGAAATAGAACTCTGCTCTTCTCTCTTCTTCTGGGTTTCCTACCACATCGGTCATGGCCTACATGAGACAGGGAGATCCGGTTAGTGATCAGTTCGAGATGTATATAGCATGATGTTTGTAGTCATTTTCCAATTACTATAAACTCAACAAGCAAAAAATGAACCCTTCCAACAGCGCTTTCAACTCTTATTTGGGACTGATTACAGTGGCACTGGAAGAAGAACCTGCAGTCAATACCAACTGCACAGACCATGTCAGAGTAGCAAAGACTTCCTGACATTTAAGTCTTTCACAGCTCAAACACCTTTACAGATTTGCTGTAAGAGCAAATCTGTTTATTCCCAGAGAAAATCCAAGTCCTTAAGATATCTAATAATAAAAAAAAAACACGACCATTATTACGGTCTAGTGTAACTAGTTTTTTTTTGGGTTCCTTTGTTTTTAAATACAGCTTGGATGATCCAGTTTCCATTAATCCATCAAAGTATTTATCAAACAGTGCTTGAACTAGACTTTTCCTTGCTTTGTGAGTAGGAATTAATTAAATGATAAACAAAGAATGGTTTATAAGGAGCGCTTTTTTTACAATTGGACACAAAATAAATTAAGCTGTTACACACTTCCTGCAAAATAAAGAACCATTGATCAGGAGTCATTATTAGTCCAGTCAGCCAGGCACTGGCACACCACCAAGAAACATCTGAGCAGCCCAAACAGACATGGGTATAGACATAGGTATCTGAGGTAAAAGTTCATTAATCCATCGCTGCTCTTGAATGAATGAAAGAAGTACTGAAGCCTCCAACACAGCCACCAGCAGTGTATGTTTATAACCGGCAAATGAAACCCAGATAACACTTGCAGGATATTGCTCGGTCAAAAACAAACAACGTAAAGCGTTGTGGCCAATTTCCAAGTGCATTTTACCTTGAGGTCCCTGCACTGGGACTGCAGCCAGTCATTGATAAAGCCCTGAGGATCACGGGCAAAGCTCAGCATGAACTCCCTCTGAGTCTTCAGCTGATTGATGGTCTCGATGGTTTCATGGATCTGAAGGCGAGATCGAAATGGGGATTAAGACATGTAAGCGATAATTTAAGATCTATCAATTTAAAATAAATGGATTACTGAAAGGCAAACTAGTGACAAATCTTGGTCAAAGGAAACAAAAAAAAAAAAAAAAGGGGGGGATTGGAAAAGTTGCAAAATGGCAATGAACAAAGGAGTGAAAAGATAATGCACTTACAAAAAAAAAAAAAAAAAAAAACGTTTATTTAATTTGTTTAATATTCATCAATCCCCCCCGGCCCCCACTACAATTTCCATACTTTCCTGGAACCCTGCCCTGGCAAATACTTTGTCCAAAAACATTCCTAACCTTCTGCATTGAACACGAAGCATTGCTCATTTGAAGTGATCAAATCAATATAATATTCATTGGAGAGGTGGGGGTGAGAAGCACAGAAGAAATATATGCGAACACAAAGCGTCTGGAAGCTGCGCTCCCAGAAAATGGTGAACACTTTGAAAGCTTTCCAAAAGGAAAAGGGTGGATGTGTAGGAAAACAATACTGTACACTTTTTTTTAAAACAGTGTACAGTATTGTTCAGTTCTTGGGGTTTTTGGCCCCCAACAAATTTGAAGACTGTAGACTGAACTACAGCATGTTTATCTTTACTCTACAGCTGTACTGCTACGCCTCCAGCTTTAATAAACCTCCAGCTTGTGTTGTGGTTACAGTCACTGAGGCCTGAAAGACTAAAATGCTAACATGAATAAATAAAGTTTGGTTTCAGGGATTGCACGCATGATGAGAATACCCGTGAGCAGTTTTACAATATAACCAAACCGATTCAGTGCCTTTCAATATCCGTATAAGTGACAGGGAGATCAATTCCACTTTTAAAGTGTACAGCGCCTGAGCCTCCCTTAAACCTGTCCATCACTATTTTAGTTTCAAAAATGGTACATAAACCAAAATGCGACAGATATGCAAGTTGAGCGGTATGTACCTTCTGAACCATGTACAAGTTTAAGTAATTTTTCAGAATACAGCGATGGGAAAAAAAAATCCCCAAGTGTATTAGTCAAAAAACAAATTTTGCCTATGAGCTCAATGCTTATGAAAGTTTTCTAACTTCCATCTACAGCCCAAAATACACAGCAAGTTCGGTTCATGTCCTGCAGTTGGTTCAATTAAGAATTAAAGCACATAATCGCTGTAAGCAAACTGAGGTGATGTTGACTTGGGACAAACCCATAGCCAGACCAGTTGGTTTTGGTCTACAACCAGATTCCAATGGACTACATGCTGTATATCCTCAGTCTCCGATGCCATGGGGCCATGGGATTTGTACATTTTTATGGCTGAAAGCTTTGCTCCTCAATTTTGCAATAGAATTTTAATATACCAGACAAATAATTTCAATGAGAAAGGAATGAATTCAATACCAAATTATACCCAAAACAAACTCACTAATCCCAACAATAAAGGCTTATCTTCAAACTTGTCATTTTATAGAACTTTGTTATAATAAACCGTTGAGCATATAACTTTTTGTGCAATATAAAACATTTTATACTGGCGCATGCCTTCTCACATGCAAAGTAAACCGTGAACGACTAACACTGAATAGCAGTGAGATAAAGACACAAGCTGACTGCCTAGTGATGAAACTGGGTCAAAGGGGGCATTTCTGGGAGGAAGAAACTGGGGGGGGGGAGAACAACAATGGGATCAAAGGTTGCAACATGAATTGACAAAATCTCACATTTGAGGAATGCAGCTTCCTATAAGAAAAAACAAACAAACCAACCAAATCTGGATTCCTAATTGAACAAACCAACCAAACAATTTAACACTAGACAACATCTAAAGCTGTTCAATGATCTTTTTACAAATACACAATACAGAGACCCTTCCATAAGGGAAATAAGGCCGACAGGCTAATGAGTTACTTTAGACCCTTTATGATTACTACAGCTATTTGTGCTGAAACATGGTGTCATGTTACACTAACGACTACAGGAACAGCCTTTTTACATACAAATTAATGCATGCTGATAGGACAATAGATTTACAGTATATCACAAAAGTAAGTACACCCCTCATATTTCAGCCACTATTATAGTATATCTTAAAGGACAATACTAGAGAAATAAAACTTGGATATATTTTAGTCAATATCCAGCTTGTATAGCAGTACAGATTTACTACCCCCTGAAAATCAACATACAGCCATTATTGTCTAAATAACTGGCAACAAAAGTAAGTACACCCTAAGTGATAACAGCTGTACATCATGTAACCATGCAAAGCCACATTACTTATTAATGTCCATGTTTTTGTCTGCTTGACAGGACCATACAAATTTGTGTATCTTGTATTAGAGCAGTAAGAATGTGGTGCTTTGAGTCAAATTTTTGTAAGGTCATACAGAGATTTTCAGAAAAGTTGAGTCCTCGAGCTGTGCGTCAGGTGCAAAAATACAGACACACGAGTTCTTCCAGCGCTGCTTTAAAGGGTTGCCTAAGCCAAAGGTCCATTTGTCAGGGTTTAGATTATACACTGCAAAAAGTTGGTTTGCATGGCCATCATTCCAGAAGAATGCCTCTTCTGAATCTGGCTCACACGAAAGCCCGTAAACGGTTTGCGGCATGTGCGGCGATGCCCTGGTGAGGAGAACCAAGAAAATTGTGTCTTGCCTACAGTCAAGCATGGTGGTGGTAGCATCATGGTCTGGGGCTGCATGATTGCTGCGGTCCATTGAGAGAAACATGGATTCCAACATGTTTTGTGACATTCTGAAGCAGAACATGATGCTCTCCCTCCCTTCAGAAACTGGCCCAAACGTTTTCAAAACATGAAAACGACCCCAAACACACTGCCAAGATGACAACTTCCTCTGCTGAAAGTGAAGGAGTGGCCAGATATGTCTCTACACCTAAACCCTGTTTGATCAACTGTTGCTCACCCTCAAGGTGTAAGGCGGAGAAGTGCCACGTGTCTAACATTAAGCAGCTCCGTGATGTCCTTATGAAAGGGGGGGGACGTCAACTGCATATTGAAGTCCAAGTTTCATTTCTATAGTATTGTGCCTTGAAAGGATATAATGGTTGCTGAAATGTGAGGGGTGTACTCACTTTTGTGAGATACTGTATCTCCAATTGCATAAAACTAATCTGTAGTTCTACAAGCAAAGGTCATTGTGCAAGCGAAAAGCAAAGAACTTTACAACTCTTTGCTTGAGTGCCATTCTTCCCTGCAATGTGCTCAAACAGCAACATTACCTTTCAACAAATGTATTAGTTTGGGCTGATGAAAAAAGTGACTTTGAAATTGAAGGCAATTATATGATGTACAAATCACCATTAAGATGACTCCCAGGCCATGGGCCATGTGGATAAGCAACACAGTTGGGAAATAAAAACCTGGCCAAAAGGATTTTTTTTAAGGACCAGGGATACAATATTGTAAATTATATAGTAAATGCTTGTTAGATACCACATTTAGATGGTCTGCATAATTATCTTGGAACAAAACAATGAAAAGTGACAATGGAGTACACACAGTCCTGGAAAGTACACCATGTACATAGGAGAGCTCTCATACTGACCGATCCTCCCTGGTAGTTAATGGTCCACATTAGAGACGTTGCTCTCGATTATATTAGTAATCAATTATTCCGACGATTAATCGTGTAATCGGACTAGTACTTTTTCTTTATTAAAAGAGCAAAAGTAAATATACAAGAGAAAAAAAATCAGATGGGTCTCTGAAAATGAACAAGTATCTTGGTTCCTTTTTTGAAAAAAATCTAATCAAAATGTGAAACCAAACATACATAAAAAGAAAAAAGAAAAAAGGAAATGTACTCGCTGTTGCTAAGATCAGACGTGTGGTTGTGCGTGCAGTGGAAGCAGCAGAGAGCGAAGTGCAAACAGATGAAACTTTTAGCGAATGAAAGAATGCAATTCTCAAAAATATAGAAAGTTGACGCCAAAAAAACTAGTATTTTTGAACGGCATTACGAAACTAAACAGACACTGAAGAATCGTACCTTCAGCAGTCTGAAGTAAAGGCATGGAAAAGCACAAAACCCAGTACAAAGATCTACACAGATTCTCTTCCACTCACAGCCAAACAACAAGCATATGAGTTCACTGAGAATACAGTGGGTTTTAAGAAAACAAGCCCTTTAAAGATGGGGAAATAGTAAAGGAAAGCTGGGCGGCTCTGTGAGAAACACTTAGATGGAAAGGAAAGACATGAATAGAGAGATACAAATTCAGGTCGAGGTGTACATCAGCTTTTACTTTGCAGAGAAGAAAGATTTTACTGAGGACATCTTCAGCGTTACAGCTCTTACAACACACGCCAGAGGAGAAGACGTATACTTGGCAAAAAAAAAAAAAAAAAAAAAAAAGATGTTAACGCTAAGAAGGATCAGCCTGAAACATGTGTCCATCACTACTGATGAAGCACCATTCATGATAGAAAAAGAAAAAAAGAGCAGTGACTTGGAGGAAAGCAGATTCAGACCTCTGCTCAGATCACTGTATTGTCTGTACTGTGCTCCAGAAGAGTATGCAGAAGTTATGGATATAGTGATGAAACTATTCAACTTTCTCAGGACATCCTCATCACATCAGCACCGCCTTCTTCGAAATTGCCTAGCAGAAGTTGATGCGAATGCAAATGACCTACTGCTTCACTCCAATATTAAATGGCTAAGCAAAGGAAGGGTGCTAGCACACCTCTTAACAATTAAATATAAAATAAAAACGGTTTTTAGGATTAGAATTGTCCGGACTTCAGCTGGCGAGGGTTCATTTACTGCGCCTCAAGCAATTATATTATTTTATTTTATTTTTTTACACAAATGTGGAATAACTATGAGAATTGAATTAGCATGTACTGATGACTCAGCAACTTCGATACTTAAGAGATAAAAATTAATAAACAGCATAAAATTTTTTTTTTTTTTTTTTTAATTGCTCTCATTGTTTCATTGCTCAAACCTTTGAAATCTTGAACCGTATCTTTATTTAATGCCTGCCTGCATACATGTTAACTCCCTGTAGTCACAAGGGCACTGGTTAATTAAAAGCCAAGGAGTTTGAGTGGGAAAGCAGAACAGAAGCATTGAACCACTGAGTACAGAGTATTTACAGACTGATAAAAATATGATGTGAATTTGTGTCACATCTGGTGCTTCCTGTATTAATTAGGCAATCAATATTTATTTGAATGTGGGTTCGTCGTACATACATCATACATACACACATTAGAGCAGTCAATCAAATAAAATATTTAATCGTGATCAATCGCCCAAATTGTTAATCTGCTCAAAATGTATCTTCAAAAAAAAAATAAGTTTAAAACACTAATCAACATGTGCATGGACAAGTATGGATACTTTATGCAAATGCATGTTTATAATTAGTGAAACCAAACTCTAAATAGTGCATGAAGACAAAATATTCTTGTAAATGTTTAAGTAATTATGGTGTTTTAAATTAGGGAAATCATCAGGAAACCGAACAGAACTATTGCTTTGTTTCCACACGGACGGGTTTAATTGCCGGATGTGTGCACCATGGCGTTTTACTGGTCTGGGGAATGAGAATGCAAGTCTCTGATCCATTACCACAGTAGATGGCAGTAATGCTCTACTTTAGAATGCGAACCGCCAATAAAAACAACAACAACAACAACAAGCGGAATGGCGGGTTTGGTGCTTAATTTGAGACTTGACGCATCAGTAAAACAAACATTTAGTGATTACAAATGATTTTTCATTTTTTCACAAATAATCCGAGTAAAGAAAGGACTTGCGATAGAGGTTTTAATTTCGCCTCATTTATTTATTTATATTTGTGATTAAAAATTGTCAAACGGAAATGTGCGCTGCGTAAAAAAAAAAAATGAGTGGCGTTAAAATGAATTTGCGTTTCTGCTTGAATTTTGACAGCCCTAATGATTATTAATGGTATTATATAGACTGTACGGCCATGATAACGGTTTTTGATAGACATTTTTAAATAAAAGAAGCTCAGCCCAAGAAAAAAAGGCAATTAACAAGTATTATCTGGTGCTCTAGCATTAAATCAAGAAACCAGGATTCAGCATTCACACCCAGCCTCAATGCACGACTCATTCTTGCAGATAAATCCATGAGCAAACGTAAGCATTGATTTACTCAAAAGGCCAAAAGGCACTAAAATGTCATTTGCATACCTTGTTATCCAAGCCTGCGATCTCCTGCTGACTGGCAGTGGACAGCAGAAAAGAGTTCATCTGGGTTTTAAGTGTATCATCCACTTCGACGTCAATATCATAGCAGGCCGTTTTCTTTTGGTCGTTCGGGTCCACACTAGTAACGGATTGAACAGGAGCACGTAAGGAATGAGTGGATCTCTAAAGTGCATCATCACACCATTGGAGTCCTACCTTATAACGTGGTTGATGATGATCGGTTCAGGAGGCATCAGCAAAGCATGCAGCCGCTGAGGGATCTCAGAAAACTTCATCCGCTGAGTCTCAAAGATCTGCAGGGAACATAGATTTATGTTCACACAGAGCCCTAAATAAGCGCTTAGTCTTGACTATCGCTTTATTTGGTTGCATGGTGCCTAGAACCAAAATGTAATCTACAGCAGTGGTCCACAACCCCCGGACCACAGACCGGCACGTGGGTCAATTGGTACTGGGCCGCACAGACAGGATACGTAACGTACATTATTTCCGTTTTATTTATTATCTGATTCTGAACAATGTTTTATTTTGGAAAATAACCGAATTCTCTATGCCACATCTGTCTATGACTCGCTGTTGATGCAGGTCATGATTCCTCGGTCTCATGTCTTACCTCCATCTGCTACCTTCTTAAAGGGGCTGCTCCGGTCACTAACACATGATACATTACCGCTAAATTGAAACCCCCCAAGCGAGCAAAATGAACAAAACAACAACACAGTGGATTCACTTTTATTATATTTAGAAAATACCAGTTTTTATGCCGGTCGTATCATTTTAATTTTGTTGCATTAATCCGTGAAAATATTGTCCGACATTAAAGGTTGGGGACCTCTGATCTACAGGACTCATTTGTATATACATTTTTGGACATGGCATAATTTCAGTCCAACAATAAACACACCTTTACTTCAGCCCAGTTATGAAAAATCTGAAAATCTGGTCAGGGCGGCTCAACCAACTCATTTTGTGGTTATTACATATACACACATACTGTACATGAATACAGAGACCTGTATTTTGTGCACCTGACCATAAGATTTGCATGCGTTACCATTGGGAGATGTTGTTCCACTAGATTTTGGAGAGTGGCTGCGGAGTGTTTTACTCATTCTGCCGCAAGGAAGTTAGCAAGGTGTGGCACTGATGTAAGGTAGATGTACGGTAGACGTCAGAGCTCAATAGCAGACCTCACAAGATCTTCCGCTCCAAACTATATGAACCATATCTTCAGGAGATTGATATTGTTCACGGGGGGCTTTTTCGTGCTTGAAAAGATTTGGGTCTTCTTGTTTAAGTGAAGTCAAAATAATGAAATGCTACAGGGATCCAAGGACATCAAATATAGTTGTATGCCTCTGACTTTGTGGTAACAGTTTGAGGAAGAACCACATATGGCTGAAACATGTCACATGTCCAGATACCTTTGTCCATGGTGTACATACATTCTATATTTATACATTCAATGTAATTATAGAAAGAACAGTAGGTCGCTTAAAGAAAATAAATACAAATAAAAAGGTCAAATTGCTGGGTAAGATACTGTATGTTTGGGAAGGTAACAGCAACATGTCGCCTTATTCTTGTTTTATGCTGCACTTGGAACAATGTTAATATTTCTATCTAAATAAAGTGTCCACGAAAAAAAAAAAGATTGTGTTCCAAAATTAATATTTTAGAAGTGAATACCTGAAGCATCTGTCAAGTGGCATAAATTTCACATCAAGTAGTGTTCAGGATACAGCAAATGTAATGCAACTAATCTAGCTACATTACACAAGACAAGACATCACACACACGTCAATAACACAAACATAAACAGGCATTCGATTTTCTCGCCTTTGAGGTTGTCTCTCATCCTTACCTGCTGAAGGTATTTGTCACAGTTGATGAACTCTCGCTCATGTGGGTCCTGCAGTTTGTGTGTCTTCACGTACTGCCACAGAGCCTGGATGATGACTGGTCTGGTCTGGGTATGGATGCCCAGCATGCGAGCCAGTCTGGGGTCCAGTTTAAACTGAGGAGGCTGCAGAGAAAATGTGGGGGAGAAAGGTTTCTTCAAAACATACTTCTCACAGTACCGTTTGTTGAGTTGAGAAACAAAGTGGTTTACTTGATTATAGCGACACCTAGTGGCTCTGACAGTATGAGCAGCGTAAATGAACAAATTTGAAATTGGTATTACTAATTCAAAATACATTTAGCTACAGATTAATTATTCAACTGGTTGTTTAACAAGCCCAAGACTGCCTTTTCCAGACATTTCTAGTGCATCCTTCATTGAATGCAACTAATAAACAAGCAAACCATTTTTACACTTTTAGTGCAACACCGAATTAGCAGCTTTTTCTGACTTAAGCAGACCGTGAATACTGATAAAGCATTAATACGTTCACAGCCCATTTATAGCAGATGCCTTACCTGGTAGTCGAGCATGAGCAGGACAGTACAGCGCACTCCCACGTCTCCAGGCCTTTTAACCTGAAAGCCGTCAGTCTCCTGAGTAGTGGGTGTTCTGTGCCACTGCGCAAACAAAATCGACAGCTTTTTCACATAAACCAAGCCATCAGGCATTTTTCCAAAGAGATGGTCAAAGGCAAAGCGTCTTACCTCTACCAAATGATTGTCGGGCCCATACAGGTCTTTGTCCAATTCAATCACCAAAGATTTGAAAAACGAGGAAAATTTCCGCTTCTGCTTGGTGGCCTCGTATTTAGATACAGCAGTCTGAAAGAAATTAATAATAAATGAAAGATTAAACAAAAAGAGCCGCATGTACTTGTTAAAGGGGTCGTTATATGGGTATAATGAACTCGACTAGAAAGTGAGATTCTTTTCAAAAACGAAGACAAGGAGGACCAAGAAAAAAACTATACTTTAAATATGAGCTAAATTCTTTCAATTTTCACAAATTGGTATTAAGAAGTATAGAAGAGTTCTTTAGTTATTTCTAAAAACTGAAGAACTTGGATGGAAATAAAAAACCAAGCTAGGTGCTTTTCAATCCTAAGGCATTTTGAGAATTTTGAGAATCAAAACAAAGAAATTAGTGTGACAGCAACAGAAACTTGTCATTGTGGAATTATAATACACACCGAATCACTACACACAGATAGTGCAAACAACAAAACGCATTCAGCGAGTTGAAGAGAGACTGGAACAAGAGGACAGGAAGTCTAAAGTAACAAAAATCCCTCTCCAAGACCAGTGAGCAGGGGGAAAAAAAGAAAAAAATGGCAAAAATTGCCAAAAACAGGAGGCTGCTCTTTTTCCATCGTCTATTTTGCATTTAGCTACCGAGGTGAATTGTGGGCAAACGAAAGTAACCCGCTTTAAATTCTATGCTTTTACATTTCAGACATAAAAAAAAATAAAAAAATAATCTGGTCCTTAACACGTGTTAAAATTAAGTAAATACCCCCTTACCGCATATTACACGTGCCCTTTATTTTTACAAGAATCCAGCAGAGATGGAGAAAACGTGTGTAAAAGTAAGTACACGTTATAATTCCATCGCTTTAGCAGCCTTAACTGGGGGTAAAACTTGTTTTGTATGAAGATCAATCTCTTACATTATTGTGGAGGAATTTTGGCTCACTTTTTTTTTTTAATATTATATATAAACTTCTCAACGTGCCTCCAGTTTTTTGAGAAGTGTAGGCATTTGTTTACGTGCAAATCTTAAGGCATTTCAGTCAGGTTGAGGTCTGGATTTTGACTGGGCCATTGCAAAACCTAGAATCTTTTTCTGCGATTCCGGTGCAGCTTTGCTGGTGTGCTTGGGCTCATCGTACGGTTGCGTGACCAGTTTTCAAGCTTTAGCCGTTGGACAGTTGTCCTCTTATTTGACTCTATAATACTCCGGTATTTACCCGAGTTCATGGCTGATTCAGGAGTGCAGGTTCAGGCGGTTAAACAAGTGCTAATCACCCTTCCACCATTAGAATGAGGAGTTTGTGCTGATATGCTGTGTTTGGTTTTCAACAAACCTTGTGTTGTGCATTATGGACAATCACCTCCACTGTGAACCTGTCTTTCCAAAGGACATTTTTTTATTTGGTCACATGGAACTTTGCAAACCTAAGCCATGTTATGTTCTTTTTGGATAGAAGGGGCTTTTTCTCTTGGTAACCCTCCCAAAGTCTTTTTTTAGTCTTTAGTCTTTTTATAATTGCACTGTAATATTTAATATCCGCATATTAAATATTAGACAGTGCAATTATAAAGAGACTGCACAAGAATGATTTGTTTGGGAGGGTTACCAAGAGAAAGCCCCTTTTCTCCAAAGCCCTGTTGATTAAGAGTTGGAACCCTTTTTTTTTTTTTTTTTGCAATTTCTTTGAGCATTGAATGGTCTGACAAACATCCACTCAAGTGAAGACAGCCAAGATTAAAATGTTTGCCACTGGTGAATAATGTTCCTCACTAAAATGATTTGCTTTATATTGTTTGGAAATGGCCTTAAAACCCTTCCTAGATTAATGAGCGGCAGCAATTACATCAAATTTCTTTACATAAATCTAATCAAAAGTGTTTGACAAAATTAATAAGGTGCTTCCGGAAGGTAAAAACACGCCATGGCTAAAACACTCGGGTACAACAATACTTACATCCTCAAGCAGTCTGCCCTCCACTCGCAGCTCCCATGATGCTACTGTTCCCTCGCCGTCCTCAGCGTCAGGCTTGGCAGGGTTGAAAGTGTTGGAGATAAAAATTCGCAGCTTTCGTTTTTGCTGGGGAAAGAACACAATTCAAACATTTCAATAAGCAAATGATTTCATTTATCAGGGAATTTCTCAATACTGATCACTCAGAGATGGTGTGTACACACACATCACCTAGACTTATAATTAAAGAGTTAAGTCCTACAACTCTGCTTTAATTCTGTTTAGAGTAATAGAAAACTCAGCTAGAAAATTATACATAAAAAATAATTACATTTCATCATATGCAACACTATTTTTATAATCTTTTCATAAATTGAGCTTCATTTAGAACGAGGCCACTTTGGTGACTGGAAGGAGCACAGAAGAGCACAGAAGAAAAGGTTGAAGGTCTATTGTCCTTACCCAGGGCTTAGCAAACTTTCTAAACCTAAACCACTTCAGCCCAATTTATTTGCCTTAACCACTCGCCCATCTCTTTCTGTAAACTTCAACTCGCTTGGTTTTATGGGCAGGTTTTCAGTTTGCCTTCAAACACGTTACGTGTTTACTTTAAAATGATCAAATCAGAGTAAATCAAACACACCTACAACTCTCCTACCATGCACCTCTAACCTCATCCCTGTTCTAACCAATCATCAAGATTTAAAAAGGTGTGTAAAAGGAAAGTACAGTGGAACCCGGTTATGTCGATGTCCTAGGGGGTCGCCAAAAAGCATCGAGGTAACCGATGATCGAGATAAACGAAAATCAAAATGACGGCAGTATATTAACGTGCTTGAAATTTCTTTATGTACATGATGTGCGTTAATAAATGAGAATGTGCATGCACGTGTTTTTGGAGGTTTTTTTACACAACAGCGTTGCCGCGATTTGTTTGATGAAGGCATGCTATAAAAATGTACATACGTTTGTTAACAACAAAAGGCATAAGTGCACCAACTAACAGCAGAGATTCACCAGTATACAATACAAACCACCGTCCATTCTCCATACAAACCTTTATTATATTCTCCAACATTATAAACACACAGATCGCTCAAAAAAAAAAAAAAAAAAAAAAAAAAACAGCGGCTGCACAGTGCCGTCTCACATTTAGTCCACATGTGGGGGGAAAAAAAGAAAAAATAAACAGTAACTAAGTTTCTGAAAACTTATGACCATCAGGCTGAAGTAATCCGCACAAACACACAAAGCAAAGTGTCCGAAAAAACTTACGTCCGCGATGCGACCGGCGGCACGGCGCGAAGCCGGAAAAAAACCCCGGAAGATCCAAAACCGAACCCGAAACCAAAAACGAGGGACAGAAAAGTCTCAAACGTGAACGGCCGAAGGGGGCGTGGCAGGTGCTTTCTCGGCCGCTTTCTCTGAAGCTCCCGGCTTCAACTCCTTACCGAGCGCGCGCGCGTCGCTCCTTACCGAGAGAGCCCTGCTCCTTACCCTGCTCGCGCGCGCGCTCGGTAAGGAGCACGGCTCTCTCGGTAAGGAGCGACGCGCGCGCGCTCGGTAAGGAGTTGAAGCCGGGAGCGCCGCGCTCCCGTTCATCGCATAACATTTAACAAAAAAATGCATATGTGCACTTACTAACAGCAGAGATTCACCAGTATACAATACAAACACCTGTAGTATCTGTAAGGTTTGATTTTTCCGCCACTTTCGCGAGTTCTTCTGCGGCTGCACAGCGCCGATCGACATAACTGACGTTAAAATTTCTAATTTTTCCCCCCTTGTGCTCGAGATATTAGGGTTCGGCAAAATAAAAAAAGTCGACATAACCGATAAAAAATGCTAAGAAAAAGCGAGAATTTGGCGGTTCCACTTCAAAACTTCGACTTAATAGGGTTGGCGAGATAACCGGGTTCCACTGTATTATAAGAAATGCTAAATATTTGTACATATTCCTTAATGTATTTCTAATTCAAACTACAATTTCCATGTAGGTAGTTTTTACTGAAAGATAGTAATGATGTTTAACCTTGATAGGTCTCTTCAGAGCCTCCTGGATATCAAGTCTCTTGCGCATGATGGTTTGATCCAGCTTCCTTTCAAAGGCCAGCAGATCCATGTAAGCCTGAGACTCTGGAACTAGCTCTCTGATCTGTAGGGAGGTGAAGAAACGTGAACATTCAGGCTGACAGAAGTGGCAGGATTGGGTTGTGTTACATTTTGCTAGATTTTTTGCAAATAAAAAAAAAATAAAAATAAAAAAAAAAGGTTGAGTGGTTACACAAACAATTGTGAATTTAAAAACATCTGTATATTATATCTGAATGACCGCCAATTCGAATCAACTGAATATTGGACATTTGGAACAATGGACATGTCCCATAGCAGCTTTACAGAAATTGTATATCACACACGCACAAAGTGGAACCTCGATTTGCAAATGTAATTCGTTCTAGATATAACTCTAGGTATAACTCAAACCAAATCATACGTGTAACGAAGTGAATTTCTCCTTAAATAATTGAAATTCAGATCCAGCGTTCCAGGACCCAGAAAATATTCATATAAAATTACATTAGAATATACAGTAATACAGTATAATACAATTATAAGTAACATTTGTTGCATTACGGTATATTGTAACAATAGTAATCTTAAATGAAAAGAAAAAATGTTTAGATGAGAGTCGGTGATGGTGTGAGGGAGACGAGGCGGAGTGGAGGATAAGAGTAACTGCTGGGAAGGAGGGGAATCGTGTTGGGAAGGCTTTCACTATCTTCACCAAGTCTGTTTTTGACTCACTTAAACCTCGTTTTTTTGCAACTTTTACTAAAAACCGATCTAATAAAACTTCTTGGCTGTTGTCGCCGAGTTAGGAAGCGTGCGCAAAAGGTACCAGCGCGATATTCTTATAAACAAAGCTTCATACGTATAACGAGAAAATTTCACGGATATTGTTGTTCGTATAACAGAACGTAACGTATAACGTAAACCGTGTGCACATACATACATGAAGCTAGGAATAGAAATTTTGCATTTAATGAACTCCCTGTAAGTTGATCTCTAAAGAGCAAGCCAGTGGTGACTGTGGCACAGGAAAACTCCCTGAGAATAAATAAGGAAGAAACCAGCCTCAGGGGTGGGGTGGGGGGGGGGGGGGGACCCATCCTCATTCAGGTGACACCCACATCCATTCATTATAGTCGGATCATTGTTAAAGTGGACTATTTATTATTTTGAAATTATATCATGGACGTTCTGTTATTTGAAGACAACAAACGAGTTAAATTTCCAAACTACTGAATCACATAATGCCATCATTTCAATATATTCAAAATATAGTTTCATAATCTTTAAGAAATTGTACATTAATTTGGTCAAATATAAAGCAACTTACTCTTTGAGGTAGAATTTTATCAGCCATCTTCTTCTTCTTGGCACTAAAATAGAAAAGAAAAAAAAAAAACCACAATTTTGATCTAGACATTCTATACATGTGCTGATTTCTTATACATTCATTAATAAACATTTTGTTGGTGCCCCAACACTTACTGTTGGTTGCGGTTCTGTTGCTGTTGGACCTGCTGTGGGATCTGAGGTGGTGCAGGCCTCTTGCGAGTTGGGTCCATGACTGGCATTCCGGGCCGAGGTACTGGACTAGCGCCGTAGCCTGGCGGACCCATGGGTGGCCCTTGAGGCGTCATCCTGTTTGTCGGGGGCATCCCGGGTCTCTGCAATTACAGAAAAGGTAGTGTCGATTAACTTATTTAACAAAGACAATTCTTCAGGCCGGAGACACATCAAGTCAATCTTAGTTAGAAACTAGATGATGAACCAGCAATTATCACATCAATTTCAGACGAGAAAAAAAAAAGTTCCAAATGTTACAACAAATTTAGAGGCACACATTTAAATAGCATGTCTTTGGATGCAGCAGCATTACATTTTCCCTTCACTTGAACTAGGAGAACCAAACCTGTTCCAGCATGACCAGCTCCTGTGCACAAAGCTCCAGCTCAATGAGGAAATGTTCTACATGGGTTCTCAAGATCTTGAGTGACCTGCTATAGAGCTCTGACCTCAGCCCTATGAAACCCTTTTGGGATGAACTGGAATACTGACCACATCCCAGGCCTCCTCACACTACCTGGGTTTACTAGCACTATTTAGGCTGAATGAGCACAAATCTCTACAAAGCACACTCCAGAATCCAGTGGAACATCATCTCAGAAGAATGGAGGAGAACAGCAAATTGGAAATAAATGTTGAATGGGATGTTCGAAAAGCACATATGTATCTGATGGTCAGGGGTCTACCGACTTTTGCCACAAAGAACAAATTTTAAGCAGTTGAACTGATGTCATCAACACTGAATCATTAAGATCTTCAACAGATTCACTCATTTTTTCCTCATTTTTCAGCCTCAGTAAATGTGCAGTAAAAGCATCAGCAGATTTTAACACTGTTTAGCTTTGCCATCTGTATAGCGTGATATACATCATGTACTGCAGAAACAACCCTTAAATATCCCAGTCCTGATAACTGTTTAGTTTAAGCAGGATGCAAAACAAGCCACAATGTAGCTCTAATTTTGAAAACCATTTTGCCAGAAAAACGATAATACAACTGAAGAATTGACCACATATACATGCACTGAGACGCCAAATCAGTGATGAAAATTTCCTCTATACTCACCAAGCCATGCGCTAGGAACTCAAACAAGCGGCTTCTCGTTTCTGGCCACATGTGCAACACTGATTAAAACAAAAAAACCTGCATACACAAACAGCCTCCGTATTCTCCGAGAAAGCACCCAGTATACAGCTGCTGATCCTTTAAAATACACAGACTTCACTCCACCTAGCATGTGCCAGGGCTAAGTACCACCTCACAGGTCTTCAGAACATCCGACCCAACCTGAGCTTGCGTCTCAAAATCCTGTTGCACAACACAACAGCGAACAATATGTTGCGATGCAAACCTGTTTTGTAACTGCGGTGGTAAAAAAAAAAAAAAAAAACGGTTTGACAAGCTGTACATAATGAAAATCTTTTACAAAACGTACACTTTCAACAGCGCCGTGTGCTCCTCCGACCTTGAAGCTCGAAGCGGGCGTAGAGACTGAAGGCATTCTGAACACACGGAAATTCTCTGGAAGTCGCCAAGGCCACAGAGTGAAAAGAGCAGAAGTGGCTTTAAAGTATATAATAAAAAAATAAAAAAATAAAAAAAAATAAAAAGTCCTTGAGTGGTGCTGATGAATTCAGTATTGACTAATATCCGTCCACATAGTCCTCATCTAATTAACCTAGTCATTGAATTGCTTAGAAAAACTCCACCGTCTATGTCCGCTTAGCACAACTGATTTTTTTTTGTTTTTTTCTGGTGGCAACCATTTGCAACTACTAAGTGAGAGTCAATGTAGTGTTGTGGTTAAAGCTCTTGGTTACTTAAGATATCTGTGGTTCACGCCCAGGTATCACCAAGCTGCCACTCGTGCGCTTCAGGGGCACGACCCTGCACTCTGACACCAGCTTCCTAAAACTGCTGGGATATGCGAAGAAAACGTATTTGTGCTGCAATGTATGTGAGACAAATAAAGGCTCTTCTACTATTAGAGGTGGACAAGCTGTAAGTGTTCTTTAGCCCAGCGGGGGCAGCAGACTGCAGGGATTGTAAAACCTTTTTTTTCCTCTGACCACAATTACAAAAATGATTTACAGAATAATACAGTCAAGTCCCTAGACAAAAAGCACAATGATAACTTCTGAGAAAGGGCTCACAAAAAAACCTGGAAACCAAAAAGCCTTTTATGAATTCTCAAGAGTCCTTTAAGACACTTTGTACTTCAGTTCATTATTTCATTTCAACTCCAACATACTACGGTAGAGGGATAGATACTAGAATGTGTACATGTACACATGCATTAGCAGCAGTCAAATTTTTCAATGAGGTCAAATTTGATTACAAAAAATTTAGGACAAGGCCATGTTTACCACATGGCGTAGTATCACCTCCACTTTTAACAAGTCAGTACATGTCTGGGAACTGAGGAGACAGGAGCTGGAGTTTTGGGAGAAGAATGTTGCCCCATTTGTGTCCTATACAGGATCCTAGCTATTTAACATTCCTGGGTATTCTTTGTCATATTTTTTGCTTCATGTGACAAAAATGTAACAATTGGAGAACAGTCTGGATTGCAGGCAGACCAGTTCAGCACCCAGACTCTACAAAGCCATGATGCTGTAATGGAAGCAAATTTTGGTTTAACATATCTTGCTGATATATTCAAGGCCTACTCTGAATAAGACATCATCTGGATGGAAGCATATGTAGCAGTATAACCTATATATACACCATTCCCAACTGATTGAGCTTTTCCAGATGTGAAAGCTGCCCTTTCTATAGGCAATAATGCATCCTCATCATCAGAGATGCAGGCTTTTAAACTGAGCACTGATAAGCCGGACGGTCCTTATCCTCTTTAGTCCTGAAGATGCGGTGTCCATGGTTTAAAAAATAAATAAAGAAACAAAAAAAAAAAAAAAACCAACAACAAAGTAATATTTTGATTTGCCTAAACACAGAACAGTTTTATGCTTTGTCTTAGTCTTTTAAATGCATTTATGGATGGCACAGCAAACCGTGTTCACAGAATAATTTCTGGAGGTGTTTGAGCCCATGTTGTGACTATCTTTACAAAATCATACCGGTTTTTAATGCAGTGTCATCCAACAGCTCGTAGATCATAGGCATCAAATTAATTATTAATTATTACAGATTTCTCCAGTCTCTCAGAATTCTTTGATATGTACTGTAGATAAGGTTGTAACAACTACGATAATGAAATTGATTGTCATATTGTTGCCGTTATCGATTAGTTGGGCTGCTCAAGTTATGGGTTTTGTGTGATGGTAAGATAAAGCTGCTTGCGGAGAGTACAGGGTCAACCGGCAGCAGGAAAAGAACACACACTGGTGTCACAAATGAAGGCGAAACATCAACACGGTGAGCAAAAACGGTATAATCCTCAATTTGTAAGAATGGTATCGTTTTATAAAATGCTTGGGTAAACGGTTTGCTCAGGACAGTCACACTGGATCTGTTCCGTCACGACTCGTGAGCATCAGGTTGTGTAATCAACTCGCTCGCTACATAGTGATGGATTCAATTAAAACAGTGCGAACAAACACTAAATCTAAAAGCAGCAAATAACAGCAGCAGTAAACAATAAAATATTTAGTCACTGTTGTGGTTTTCAGGGAACGCTTATGCATTTCTACACCAATGCACATTTTTTCCTTTTTTTTTTTTTTTTAAATCAAGGTTGCTGTGTTTCTCTATTCCCTTTTTATAGCATTTGAATACTACAACAGTTGACTTCTGTTTTAAAATATGATTTACAGCAGCTTTATTAAGTTCAAATGCTTGCTTTCAATGTTTGCATTTTTAATTATGCATATATAATTTAATTAATTACATTCTAGATACTTATCTTTCTTCTAAAGCATGGTTGTCAACTGCAATCATCAGTAAAAACAAAACAAATGATTTACACAAATTACACCTTAAAACACACACACATTTTTTTTTACAGAAACAAACCCAGCATGAGTGAATTTGTTGAGAAAAGTGAGAAATCCCCCATGCACCCCTCAACAAGCAGCCACTATAAGCTTTAAAAAATTTTTTTATAAAATTGGAAAGATTGTTAAACTCAATATGTGGCTTTTGCATATATTTTTTTTTTAAGTACACTTTTATACATATATAAACAGAATTACGGTTCTATAAAGTTATAACAAGCAAAACAGCTTATTTTAAAACATGTATCCGATCGATGGATTAATGGATGGAAAGAAATCGTCCGATTAATCGATTAAAATAATTGTTAGTTGCAGCCCTACTGTAGATAATCAGATTCACAAATTGAAGGTTTTCTGAAAAGGTTTTTCAGAAATTACTCCACGATATGTATACAGTTTTTTGCAGATTGAACCCTCTGCCATCTTTACTTCCGAGAATCTCTTTATACCCATACAACTCAGTGACCATTTTAATTAGTTGCAAAATTTACCTCCAGCTGTTTCCAGCCTTATTTATCTATCCATCCATCCATCTTTTGGTTTAGATCTATCCATCCATCCATCCATCCATCTATCTCAACTTTTCTTAAGTGTGTTGCAGGTAGCAAATTCAAAATGACCTTATATTTGACTAAAAATTATACATTTTGTCAGTTTAAACACATGTAATATGTTTTCTATGTTCTACTGTGAATATAATATGGGTTTATGAGTTCTGCAAATTACTGCATTCGTTGTTTTTTTTTTGTATTTTTACACAATCACACATTTTGGAGTTGGGGTAAAAAGACATGTAACTAAAATGGCAGATATTCGGTCCCAAATATAAACAATAACAGGTTGTACATCGTCTTATTAGGGCACGTTATAAACCAACTAGTAGCATATATTTTCTGAGAGATATTTTTATAGCATGAGAATAGAAATACTATGTTTACTTGGATTCGTTGCACCTGTAACTACACTACTTGCTTTCCAACACTGCTTTACCCGGACCCTTATTTCTTTCCCACCCCGGGGTCTGAATTTATGCTCTTTTTGTTGTGGATGTTAAAATTGTTCCGTAATAAGAAAAGGACAAAAAAAACCACCCACCCTTAAAAAAATAAACAATATATAATTAATCATAAAAAAAAGAGCTAATTAGCTAATCAGTTAGCTCATTGAATACAGAAGTAATAAACACCTCGGCTGAATACCAAATGGTTTCATCATAGTGCACTACACAGGGCGCACAATACCGTTACTGTTCCAGTTAAATAAAAGGTACTGTTCCAATATATAAAGGTCGCATCGATTGATTTGGGATTCAGCCGCGCAGTGTATAGTGATGAGCCGCCTGTCCAGGCCTCTTTGTTCTCCCTCTTACCGGGTATCCAGGCCCAGGCATCGGAGAACGGTACATCGGATTTTGTGGTCCCGCGGGTACCATCCTTCCTGCAGGCGTACCAGGAGCCATGCCCGGTCCTCCTCCACCCGGTACCGGAGGTCCTGGTCCTATCCCGCCGCCACCACCGCCTACGCCGCCTCCAGATGCTGCCTGCTGAAAACCACCACGCGCCGCCATCTTCTCCCCACAACGCGAAGAAATACCGAGCGAACAATCCACCTATGGGGAGTCGAGCTGTGTCACGTGACAGGAAACAGGAAGTCTCCACTCTAACTTTTCCTTTGTAGTTTTTTGTTTGTCTCTTTGTTTTTTTGCTGGTTATTACAAATGATAAGCACATATAAATAAATATTAAAAAAGAGCAATTGCAAAAATGTTTAAATATATGTATGTATGTATGTATGTATGTATGTATGTATGTATGTATGTATCTATGTATCTCTCTCTCTCTCTCTCTCTCTCTCTCTCTCTCTCTCTCTATATATATATATATATATATATATATATATATATATATATACATATAACGAGAGAAGATTTAAAAGTGAATACACCCTAAGTGAACGTGTCAAAACTGTGTCCAAAATCTCAGTATTGTGTGAGAGCACCATTGTTTTCTAGCACTGCCTTAACACTCCTTTCATTAAATTCACCAGAGCTGCACAGGTTGTTGCTAAGATCCCATTGCGCTTCTCCACCTTCTGCTTAAGGATTTCCCCCAGGTGCTGGACACTATCTAAACAAACAAGTTTATTTTAGTCTCATCAGACCACCGGACAAGGTTTTAGGAATTCATGCTGTTAGACAGGTCGTCTTCAGCAAGCTGTTGTGTTTGGGCTTTCTTGTGAGTCAGCTTCAGAAGATGCTTCCTTCTGAGACAATGGCCATGCAAACTGACTTGTTGCAGTGCAGACCCTGGCCACTGTATTGTAACTCAGAAACTACCGATTTACTTAAATCCTTCTCTGAGTTTAAGTGGCAGACGTATTTCAGCCACTGTTCAGAGGAGACTGCATGAGTCAGGCCTTCATGGTTAAATTACAGCAAAGAAACCATTACTTCCCAAGATCAACAAGCAGAACAGACTTGCTTAAGCCAAGCAACACAGGGAATTTACATTAGATCAGTGGAAAACTGTCCTTTTGTCTTATGTGTCCAAGTTTGAGATTTTTTGTTCCAGTTGTCTTTGTAAGATGTACAGAGTGTAAAAAGACTGTTCTTGAATGTTTGATTCCCACTGTGAATCATACAGAACAAGGTTTGATGATGTGGGGGAGTTTTGCTGGTGACACTGTGGGTTATTTAGTTCAAATTTAGGACACCCACACACCTAAATCCAGTTGAGATGGTTTGGGATGAGTTGGAACAACCAGTAAAGAAGATATCAGCCAACATTGATATTCTTAATAATATTGAAAAACCATTCTAGGTAACTACCACAGGAGTGACTGAGAGAATGCCAAGAATGTATGAAGCTGTCATCGAAGCAAAATGCTATCCTGGAGAATCGAAAATATAAACCATATTCTGGGTGATTTAACATGTTTTTTGTTTACTACATAATTCCATACATGTTCTTTTATAGTTTTGATTTAATCGGTATTAATGTACAATGTTGAAATAAAAAAGAAATAAAGAACACTGAAAGAGAAGTGTGTCCAAACATTTGCCTGGTACTTTATGTATGTACTACACATTCAGTCAGATATATCTAAGGTGATGTCTGTCTGTCTGTCTGTCTGTCTGTCTGTCTGTCTGTCTGTCTGTCTGGGCCAACTCTGGTGCCAGAAAAAAAACCCAAATTGACTTATAGCAATTCGAAGGCATCAATAAACCTAATTCACAGTTAATGAGGCAGAGGATTGCTTGTCATTATGTAAACCATGAAATGAGACATGCTGCTGGACCTTTAGAGTGTAAGTGTAGCTCATTTCTGTCTTTGGGGCCTGATTAAAAACACTTTATTTATTTAAACCCATTTGTTTGCAGATGACTAGTGAAGTTGTTAAAAGCATTATGGAAAATTGTGATGTACAGAATGTTTCATTTATTTGTAAATTTCCCATTTGGATGAATAAAGTATCTACCTACATACCTACCTACCTACATACCTAAATTTATAACCAAAATTACCCCAAGAGCACAGCAACGACACATCCAAGAGGTCACAAAAAACCCCACAACAACATCCAAAGCACTGCAGGCCTCACTTGCCTCAGTTACGGTCAGTGGTCATGACTCCACCATAAGAAAGAAAGAGACTGGGCAAAAATGGTCTGCATGGCAGAGTTTCAAGACGATAAACGCTTCTAAGCAAAAAAAACATAAAGGCTCGTTTCAGTTTTGCCAGAAAACATCTTGATGATTCCCAAGACTTTTGGGAAAATACTCTGTGGACTGACGAGACAAAAGTTTAACTTTATGGAAGGTGTGTGTCCCATTACGTCTGGCGTAAATGTAACACTGCATTTTGGAATTAAAACATCATACCAACAGCAAAATATGGTGATGGTCTGGGGCTGTTTTGCTGCTTCATTACTTGGAAGACTTGCTGTGATAAATAGAACCAGGAATTCTGCTGTTTACCAAAAGATCCTGAAGTAGAATGTCCGGCCACCTGTTCGTGACCTCAAGCTGAAGCGAACTTGAGTTCTGCAGCAGGACAATAATCCAAAACACACCAGCAAGTCCACCTCTAAATGGCTGAAAAAAACCAAAATGAAGACTTTGGAGTGGCCTAGTAAAAAGTCCTGACCTGAATCCTATTGAGATGCTGTGGCACGACCTTAAAAAGGCGGTTCATGCTCGAAAACCCTGTATTGTGGCTGAATTACAACAATTTTGCTTAGATGAGTGGACTAAAATTTCTCCACAGCGCTGTAACAGACTCACTGCAGGTTATCACAAACGCTTGATTGCAGTTGTTGCTGCTAAGGGCGGCCCAACCAGTTATTAGGTTTATGGGGCAAACACTTTTTCACACAGGGCCATGTAGTTTTGGATTTTGTTTTTCCTCAATAATAAAAACTTTATATAAAAACCGCATATTGTGTTCACTTGTGTTATCTTTTACTAATATTTAAATTAGTTTGATGACCTGAAACATTAAAGTGTGACAAACATGGCAAAAAATAAGACACTTTTTCACACCTATCTATCTATCTATCTATCTATCTATCTATCTATCTATCTATCTATCTATCTATCTATCTATCTATCTATCTATCTATCTATCTATCTATCTATCTATCTATCTATCTATCTATCTCTCTCTCTCTCTCTGGTATAACAGCTGATGGAAGATAGCAAGGTAATTCTTCCCTCCAAAAATGCTGAGAAAGTAACATTTTATGATCATAAATGCTGTGGAACGAATGCAGTCTACAATTAATTTAGTTGTCCTGCGTACATTTTATTGTAGGAATATATCTGACAAAATGACCAGCAAAATGAAAGCAAAAAAAAAAATACAAATAAAATAAAATAAGGTAGTATGTAAAATTATATTGTATAATCATTTTTTGTATAATAATATTAAATAATTTAATTAGTAAGTATAGTATATTTTTTTAATGAGGTCATAATCATAAACATAATAAATAATTATAATAATGATAAATTAAATGATTAAATAGAGATAACATAAACAGTAACAAAAAAACAAACAGAATTAAAGAAATAAAATAATAAAATCTGACTTTAATTCAAGTTAATTGAGGCATACCAAAATAAATGGGAGAGTAACACTTTAAATAAATAATAAATGTGACATAAATGTAAAAATAGTTTATTTAATGTATCGGTTTTTTTTAATTATATACATTTTTTTTTGCCTTTCATTAAAAAAATTGTTTATTTTCAAAAGTTCTTGTAATTTGGATTTCATCCACAAGGTGTCAGTATTGTGAAGTGTCAAACAAGCAACAGGCTTCATGCTGCTTCATGTAGGTTTTGCACGTTTACTTGTAACATAAATTGCCTAAAAGTGTGGCAGCCTGTGAAAAACTATTGAAGGTTGCTTCTGTAAGATATCCTAGCTATGTTTTTCTGAAACGACATGGAACTCGGGTGGCATGGTGCCTAAGCAGGTTCTATTGGCACCTCACAGTTTGTGGAAGGCTTCTATAATACTGATTTTTCTCTGCTCACAAAACAAGTGAATCATAATTAATGATGTCATCACTCAGAATTGATCACCTAACAAAGGACAGGAAATTCCTGTCTTCTATATCAGATTTAAAGAAACCACTGGGGGTTGTGATATTACCGCATTTAATCCTTTTACAAAAAGGAATACATTTTTCACATGGATAATTTTTTTCACTGTTGGTTTGATTCTCAAATGTTTTTAAACATGTGCTGAAGAGCAGAAAACCTGTATATTTAATTACTCATAATATTTTTTTTCATATTGAATCTTTCCAGGTCAAAATCATTATGTTGTTTTATGCCCATACTAAATGTTATCATCCCAAATAACTAATTTGTGTTAATGATAATAATAACTAATGATAAAGCTAATATACTTGTCTAATGTTTGCCAAAGTAAACATGCATAGACATGGCAAATGTGCCTGTTGAACATCCTATTTCATATTTACTCCCCATTTGCCGTAATAATAACCTCCGCTCCACTGAGAAGATGTTCCACTAGATTTAGGAGTGTGCTTGTGGAGATTTGTGCTCGTTCAGTTACAAACTCAGGTACTGATGTAGGTGAGGTGAGGAGGCCTTGGGTGCAGTCAGTGTTCCTATTTATCCCAAAGGTTTCGGATCGCAAGACCCTACAGAGGATAGTGAGGACAGCTGAGAAGATCACTGGGGTCTCTCTCCCCTCCATCACGGACATTTACCCCACACACTGCATCCGCAAAGCCAACAGTATCGTGGAAGACCCCACACATCCCTCACACACTCTTTACCCTCCTGCCATCAGGAAAGCGGTTCCGAAGCATTCGGGCTGTCACATCATGACTGCGTAACAGTTTCTTCCCTCAAGCCATCAGGCTTCTCAATAGACAGAACTGAGCTGAAACTCACGCACACACATTCAGCTGATCTGTACAACCGGACTAAACACACAACCGTACTCACTACACACATCCATGTCTTCAACACCACCCCATAATATATCACTGCATTACTACAAATTGTTTACATGCAGTTTTGGCACATTTTGACTGCTGATATTGCTTTTTTGCACAAACCCTTTTGTTTACATTTTGTAAATTACAATGTTCACTCCTGTGCTCAGTACAAGGTCCCCTGGTGGTCTAGTGGGTTAGGATGCGGCACTCTCACCGCTGCGGCCCGGGTTCGGTCCCCGGTCAGGGAACCAACCCCAGCCACTTTCAGTACCGGTCCCAAGCCCAGATAAATGGGAGGGTTGTGTTAGGAAGGGCATCCAGCGTAAAAACATGTGCCAAATCAAACGTGGATGATCCGCTGTGGCGACCCCTAATGGGAGAAGCTGAAGAAAAGTTACTCCTGTACTCAGTTCTCTTTTACACACCACACTGTGTAATATACAGCAGGTTTACAGGCGGCACTATTTTGTGTTTTGTGTAGTCCTTAGCCCTGTGTTTTCTGTTATGTAGCTTTATGTTGTATGTAGCACCAGAGTTCTGGAAGCACGTCTTTTCATTTCACTGTATACTGCATCAGCTATATATAGTTGAAATAAAAATAAAAGCTTCTTGATGTGACTTGACTTGAGGTGAAGAGGTGAACAGGTAAAGTACGGTTTAGGTCAGAGCTCCATAGCAGACCACTCCAAACCATAAAAAGCCATAACCTCATGTAGCTTCATGCACAGGAGCATTGCATGCTGGAACATTTTTGGGTCTCCTAGTTCAAGTGAAAGGAAAATAGAATGCAACCGTATCCAAAGACATCCTATACAAGTGTGTGTCTCCATTTAGATGTTTATTTTGAGAAATAAATCATGTTAAATTTAGGAGCTCCTTTGCAAAATGCAAAAGTAAACATTACCATAGTATTGTGTCAGTGTAAACATATAGGGATGATAAAATCATTATATGAAAAGGTTTCTGGTTTGATCCTGAGGTCCTGTTATTTTCTGTGCACAAAATATCAATTGTTCTACCAGAAAGACTCCTCCAGCATCTCCAGCCTCCTTCCACCTCACAGAAACATGCTGGAACATGTACTCTATAAAATATTTTATTGCCTCAGGTGTAAAGATGTGATGTGAGTATGTGAAGTCTTGCAATGAACTGGCATCCCATCCAGATGGTGTTCCTTCCTCATGCCCCAGGAGAAGCTCTGAATCCACTGCGACCCTGACCAGAATAAAGTATGGACTCATGAAAACAATGTCCTCCTGTCATCTTATTGTCTCGCCTTCTCTTCTGAAAAGTTCATAACGGGTGTCATTTCTGTTGCTTCCACTGCAATCAAATGTACACATTTTTTATAACAGCTTGAAACCAGTGATACATCTTTATATAGTTGTTAAGTTTTGTGAAGCACATCCTCACCCTAATCCAGTGACATTTTCGTCCTTGCACAATCACAATGCGGAACTATAAAGTCACTGCTACAGAGCATTACTCATAGACAAATAGAATCGTTTAGGAAAGCAGACATGAAAGTGATGTATTATAAAAGCACTGTAAAAAGAAGGAGTATTAAATAAACAGTCCTGGATTTAAATTAGAGACAATCTGAGTAATGATTTTCAGAAAAAAAAGATGGTGTTATGAAACCAGTATCAGTAAATTTTAAACACTACATTGTTGATATATATCTCATATTTCATTATGATTATTTGACCTTTATGATTTAGAACCTGCATTTTTTCTTCTTCCTGATTTTGCATGAATATTTATTTCAGAGTTACTTCCAGTTCATCGTAACACAATATTTCAAATTGGGTTATCTGTTGTGATTTGTGTAGTAGTGGTTGCTGCTAGTCATTTTAATTCTGCGCATAAGCAATGAGACAAGGGATGTTTGATGACTTAGTAAATTGTATTGGCCATGTAGAACGCATTTCTAATTAAATGGTTTGAACCACTGAGAAAAACACCATCCATCACCAAAGAGTTGAGGCACCACACTATGTCTGGCAAATGGGATGGGGGTTACCATCATTCTGAATCACACAATTAACAGCGCTGAAGGCTAGTAGGAAAGTGAAAGGGCTGTGTCCAAACAAATGGTCGAGTCCTCTGGCTCATCTCCTTCAGCAGCAATTGTGTGGATCTGAGAGATTAAACATTTGACAAAAAATAATGTGATACTGAAAACTGAAAGAGTTTGCCATCTGCTATTTGACTCTACTATGCGTTAAGTTGGTCTGCAGAACATGCAGAACATTTTTTACACACACTGTCACTGCCACTGCCATTATATATAAGTTTGGACACACCTTCACTCTTTTCCTTTAGTTTTTTTTTAAATTTTCATTATTTTCAGACATTCAAACTGTGTGTATGTTTTAGGATTTAGCTACTTTTGATGACAATGAAACTTGAGGAAGTCAACTGGAATGGTTTTCCAACAATTTTGAGAAGTTTCCAGAGGTGTTGAGTGCTTGTTGCCTGCTTTTCCTTCACTTTCATGTCCAACTCATCCCAACTTTATTCAGATCAGGTGATCGTAGAGGACAGGTCATCTGATGCAGTACTCGATCACTCTCCTTCTTGAACAAATAACTCTTACATAACCTAGATGTGTGGAGAATAATTCCCATATTTATGCTCTGTATTCTTTCTACTATGTGAACTGAACTGAACTGTTTATCTTAATCTTACTATGCTTTTGTTGCTGTTGTGACACCAAATCTCCCTTTAGGAATTAATAAGGTCTCAAGAATTTTCTTTTCTTTTCTTTTCTTTTCTTTTCTTTTCTTTTCTTTTCTTTTCTTTTCTTTTCTTTTCTTTTCTAATTCTTCTTATTAGGCCACAATATCCATTAAACATTTAATATCACATAACATACAGATTTACATTTTCTTTTATGACATTTAGCAGGTGTCCTTATCCAGATTTATTTACATTTATGATTTGGTGGCGCTGGGTTAGTTTGTTAAGTTCTTGGGAGTTCACATCTTTAAGGATCTGTCCTGTCACCAGAACACTTCAGCTCTGGTTTGGAAGGCACAACAGCGCCTGTACTTCTTGAGGAGTCTTAAAAAAGCTCATCTGTCCCCAGGGATTCTAACAAATTTGAACCAGTGCATCTGCAACTCCATCACTGTATGGTACGGCGGCTCCACTGTGTGTGAACGCAAAGACCTGCAAAAGGTGATCAAACTCCCCCAATGCATCACTGGCACCCAACTACCCACCATTGAGCACCTTCACCAAAGCAGATGTCTGCACAGAGCTCAAAGACTCTTTACATCCCAGTCACAAAGTGTTTAACCTCCTTCCATCACGAAGGAGATACAGGAACATACGCACCAGAACCAGCAGGTTCAGGGACAGCTTTTTTCTATCCACCATCACCCTACTGAACTCTACACTACACCGTTAGATCACTGTATAAACACTGTGTATAACTTCTGTACAATTATACAATGTACATATTATAGTTTTTATACCCCTCATTCTCTACACATATTGTGCCTTACATACATCTGCACTACTATTTTATTCATGTGTATCTATATACTGTATACCTTACTGTACATCTCGCCTAATATTTCACATATACATATATTTAGTGGACTTGTTTATTCAGCTTTTGCACATTTCTTTTAATGATGTGTTCTGTTGAATCACTAAATAAGGTCAAATGCAGATAAAACCAAGAGGCAGTTCAATCATTGAATTAAATCACCCAGTGAAACATTTTTAACTCATAGGCTACATGAATTTACAGTACAGTCTGCGCTAAAAAGAAATTAGACCCAAGTTCTTCATACAAATGTATGTTTTTTCTTACAACTACTGGACATTTGTTAACAGTAAATGGCATTATGTCAAAAAGAAAACTTATACTAGATCTGCTAGCTCATCTATAGCCATTTTGGTGGTTAATGTCTCTGGATGTAAAATAAGTTTTTACTTTAAACTTGTTTCCTTAAAAGGTAAGGTCCACACTTTCTTCTACACAGATTACACAGTATTGGATCTTGATCTTCTGCTCCTCTAGTCAACCTTGCACCAATGTATTTACACGTATAATTAAATGTATATGTAGAGTTTACGCTTACATTCTATGGACATGTGATTAAAGGATTAATCTCCTGGTCTATTTAAAAGCTGCAATTTCCCTCCTGTGCTTAGTAGGAGGCAGCCAGATAACACATCAAAAACTAAAGTCGGAAACCATGAATGCACAGGGTGAAACAAACAAGCCAGCTGTGGGTTAGTAATTGCGCTGTGTGCTATGCTATTGATATTGACTTTTTCAGAAGCAGATTTATTTTATTGAGTTTAGCTTTGACTCATGCATCTGTTCTTTGAAATATCCACCCATCCATCCATCCATCCATCCATCCTCTATACCACAGACCCTCAGATCAGGGAACTCTGGGCACCAAGCAGGTGACACCATTGACTGAATGCCACATGTTCTCCATATACAGGATCAAGTACATTTCCAGGTTTTTATCTCTTTGTCCCGGAATAGAATCAGACTTGGGCAGCAGAAGATTGGGAATGGGAACACAGTTGTTTAATATTATTATCCATTTTAAAAACATCTAATGAGCAGAAGAAGTAAGCAACATCATTAGAGATCTAGAACATATATTGTAATGTTAAATGTCTCTTAATCTTAAGGCCCTGACCTTCCTTGACCTGAGAGACACATGCTGTAGCTTTTGATCTACCATTAAGAAGCACACAGCAGGGATCTCTAACCTATTGTCCGCTTTTAAAAGGCTGTCATCTGAGTTTCAAAAGCAGACAGTAAATCTACAGATGAATGTTGTTCTCAAACACAGACTATGAAATTCACCAGCAGTGACTCTATCCATAGCTGGACAAGTTCAAAAAAGACAGTGGAATGAGCTTAGTGGTTGAGGTGTATAAAAAGACCCGGAGATGCTGAAAGAACACAAAGAAAAGCTGAACATCAGAGAGACTCAAAACAACAGACAGAATAGCACAAGACAGACAGAAAAAACAAACAAACTGCATCCTTTTATGCGTATGCAAATCTTTCATGCCCTTATTATGTCTATGTGGTCTAAACTCCATATAAAGATTCTCTTTCTGTTTTAGTGCTATAATACAGAAGTATTTAACGGTGCAAATAGTAACAATTCAAAGCAAAAAAAGATTCAGTGATGAGTAGAGTGTCTTAGTGGATTACATACCCTTTCTTATGTACTAGACTTTGCATATCATTTTGTCTGTCTCCCAAAACCAGGTGTAAATTAGCATGTAGCTTGGAGCTTAATAGACTGCCAGGTGCTCAGTGCCAGGTGTTGAATAGGAAACATCACACTGTGGAAATCATCCAAACCAGAATTATCCACCTTGCCTGGAGAGTCGCCCATGTGCAATTCCCATCAATGAAGTGAGGAAAACACTTGAACAGATTGTTCTAAATGTTTTCTTCACCCAGCTGTATGTGTGGAGGTGCATTTATCTCATTTTGGTTTCAAATGCCTCATTCAGTGCAAATAGCTATTAATGAAATCATTTTGTCAAGCACATAAAGCAATTTCTTATTTCTTTAACCAACTGGTAGGATAGTTGGGCCAAGTCACTGGTTTTAAGACGATTGTTTGAATCCTAACATGATTTGGGGGGGGAAATGTGGGAATAATAATAATAATAATAATAATAATAATAATAATAATAATAATAATAATAATAATTTTATTTCATTTTTTTGTCACTGCTGTTTAGCATTAAATGAAAAACAACAATCAAAAGCCTGAATAAAGTATATTATTGTACACATTTAAATAATAAGACAAATATATCAAAGTTATTAAAAATTAGTCCTAATGGGGATGTTTGGTGAACTCTGCTGTCTATAATGAGTACTTAATGTACTTATACTTTTAAATCTCTTTCAGCCTTTTATGGGTTATTCTGTGCATGTGATGCCTTTTGGACCTTACGATATTTAAAAAACCTCTCGATGCAGACTGCAATGTAGACCGGAGGAGATTTGCATAGCATTATATGTTTTATCCATTCTGCTAGACAGCACAGGTTTAACGTGGTGGAACGTAACATTGGGAAAATGCATTGGGAAAATTAGCATGCTTTCAGCAATGTTAGTCTGTGTAGGACTATTTAGTCTAGACAATAAACTCCTTTTGACATTCCGCTGTATAATTTGTAGACACTGGAACAACGTTGCTTTACTTTAGCATTATGTAAAGTGTAGGAAACTGTATCCAACAATGCATTTACAGAACAGAAAAGTAAATATGCAAAACAATAAATACACAGAACATGGGTTATAAAGTATGAAACTGCATTGTAATGTAGCAGCATATGCACAGCAGCAATATTAGCAGCCAAAAACAATTATATATATATATATATATATATATATATATATATATATATATATATATATATATATATATATATATATATATATATATACATATATAATAAAAATGATGTGGTGTTTAGTCAGTCTGAGTTAGTTGTTTAACTTGACCAGGTCAGCATTTGAAGGCAAAAGTGTGCTGAGTAATCGAACTGCTTCAGGGAAGAAACAGCTGCATGGTCTGATGGTGGTGACATGATTAGTGACTGCCAGATGGTTTATGAGGTGGGTGAGATGGGTTCATCAAACTGGTGGCTTTGCAGAGGCAGTGAAGGAAATGCTGGACTTTCTTGGCTAGGCAGGTGGTGTTGAGGTCCTTCATGATGTGTACACCAAGAAAAAAATGATTTTCTTCACAGTTCTTCTGTTAATATTCAGTGGTGAGTGGTCTACTAGGGTTGACCTGAAGTCAACATTTATCTCTTTAATCTTATAAAAAGATTAAGTGTTTTCCCTACACAATTCTGCAAGAAGGTCCACCTCCTCTTTGTATGCGGACTCTTCATTGTTGCTGTTGAGCAAAGCAAACTTTATGATGTGATTTGAACTGTACTTTGCAGCACAGTGATGATTCAGCAGGGTAAAAATTAGTGGGCTGAATACACAGCACTGGGGGGTGCCTGCATTCAGTGAAGTGTTGTTGGATTTGGAGTTCTGATAGAGACTGTGGGCTGATTGTTTTGAATGCTGAACTGCGGTTTATGAACAGCATCCTTCCAAAGTTGTACTTTTTTCCGGAATGGGTCAAAGAAAGTTCAAGGTAATCGTTATGAAAGTCTGGAGTTAAAACAGATTTTAAATTTTTTGATACCACGTTAAATTCTCAAATCTTACTTAATTAATTTCTTTAACGGAGGCTCTGACAGCGGTGTTGACTGCAAGGCGTGTCACAGGTTTGTATTAATGAACTAACAATAATCTTTTTTTTCCATTAATATTAACAGGGACTTGTATTGTGCATGCTCAGCATAATCTAAGACCAATAATACAGTGCTTTAAAATAACCAACCAGAGACAAAAGACAAACCATATAATCATTAATATTGTGAAGTGGACAATCATTTTTACAGTGATTGAAGGAGACTTCGGTGTCAGTGATGTGTAATAGTCAGCAAGTTTTTCCACCACATCCTCCCTTAAATTTTTTAAATTTCTTAATATATACTTTTTAGCAAATTGCTGTCATAAATACTAGGTAAAACAGACCAGGACAAGCTCTTATAGGAAGATAATCAGCCTTAACATCACAGAAGTGTAAATGCAATCCAATCCAAATAGCATTATATTATACTGCACACATCTAACAACAATAAATACATTCTAGTCCTATATAAATGATATAGCCAGACTTGATGTAGGAGACAGCTTTTAGGATCTGCTACCATTTTGGATTTCATGTGTATGCATTTTTTTTTTTTTTTAAATCACTGGTAGGTTTTTGATTCCTGTCTTCATAATTAATGGTAAAGCAGAATTACTGCCACACGGAAGAATTGAAAGAGGCAAGATGATCATTATAATGCATTTAGCTATGAAAGTGAGAGATCAGGTCTATACATTATCTGCTCAAATTTAACCATGTATTCCAAAACAACAAGTTTAAATCCATATAACCAGAGAGAGACGCTGTATGCTGGAACATGTTTGGGCTTAAATTCTTATTTCTTGTGTTTAGGAACTTTCAAGTAATCATCCATGATGATTTGACAATCTTTGGGAGAGTTTTGGCCTCTAATTGCCTTTTTTATTTATTTATTTTTGAGCATTCTGTAATCTGCCCAACTGCAAATAATTACACAATCAGATGTTTATCAAGAAAGTAATTAGTAAGTAAATATTACAAAATTTTTCAATAGATTGAAATGCAGAAAACTATGGAAATAATAGTATTTTGTGCCACTGATGGTCTGTGAGGTGGACATGTTTAAAAACTTTTTGGGTTAGCTATTAGCCAAAAAAAAAAAAAAACTACCATGTACATTATGTTACTGTAATACAATGAAACAACATGTGATCTTTATGAAATAATATCTTCTTAAAGGGGTAAAAAGGTTATACTTTCCTTCAAAGTAACTTTATGAGATCAAGCTCTATGCAAGCATAGACATGAGTAGGTCTAGAAGGTCCAGAGCGACTGTCCTGGCATTTGAATTCATAAAATGCTGGTTATTAAACTACTAAGCTGCCATTATTTATAGAACAGGAAAAGATTCATCATGCATACCTGGTAGTAAGACTTTCCCATCAGTAGGAGCATTGTACCATTCTCCCAGCATAAAATCGTTATTAGTGATGTATATGCACGTTTGATAGCTCCATTAGATTGAATACCCAGATGCTATTGTTCCTAAATCAGCAGTATATTTGTATGTATGTATGCAAATCTGCAATGATCAAAGCATAGACCCTTGTAGGACCTTTAAAAATGATCTCTAATGAAAAGTACATCAATCCTTCTAACGAGCACAAAGGAAAGTCATGCCCTGAGGAACACTGTGGAAATCTTGGACAACAAACGGCTAGACGAGTTAATTGACCTTCGAGATCTGACAGGAGAAATTCATTCCTAGTCTGGGGAAACCTTTGTGATGCGGTTGGGAAATTAAGAAAAGAATGAAATGTTGTTCATATTTAACTTTTAAAAGGGACAAAATGTGATGGCATGAAAATAGGCTAATAAGGACCTAAAATCCTTATAAAAAGGTTTTAGATGCCTCACTCTCAAAGAAACTTTGTCAGACTTTATCTGTTACATAATATATTTAATCAGTAAACAAGCTTTCAGCTATGTGAACACATATAATGATTTACTTGACACCCCAGCCAAAACCTGATATTACTATCCTTACCATTATTATCCACTATTATCTATGTGACAAGGCAAAACAAAGCAAAATCAGCTGTCATTCTGTTCTTCTTAGTAATAGTTATTAAGTCTAAGTATAAGCTATGTAGCTAACACGCTAGTAGTTACGACTAATAATGTAAAAGAAAATTCAAAGTATAAATCAGTCTCGTCTCGGAGCAGTGAGGGGAAGGCGATATGACCTGCCTGACGTTTCAGACTTTAATTTCATGGTTAATGGTTTCCAAGAACTCCTTGCAGATTGAAGGACAATGTCAATGCAGCTAATATGCAAATAATACATGCGTATTAGAACTTTAGTTGGGAAAGTGTTTTCATATCCATATATATGTTTCCATATCCATATATATATATATTTTTTTTTTTTTTATATATATATATATATATATGTGTGTGTGTGGATGTGGATATATATATATATATATATATATATATATATATATATATATATATATATATATATATATATAACATGTGATTTACATACTATATACTACATACTATACAATACTGGTACATTTACAGAAAGCCTTGACTTTATTCTATAGCTCCTTGGTCTTCATGGTTTAGAACATTGTCTAACACTCTCTGGGTAAATTTATATAAAGATCAGTAATGGGGATGAGATCATTATCAAAGACTCTGTGGATGTAACTTTTGAGTTTTGTGTTTTTTTGTGAATTGTGTTTTGTGTGTGTGTGTGTGTGTGTGTGTGTGTGTGTGTGTGTGTGTGTGTGTGTGTGTGTGTGTGTGTGTGTGTGTGTGTGTAAAACAGGATTATAAATACATATGTTTTCAGTATATATGATAATGAGGTACTTTCAAGCAGCATTTCTCCTGACACTTTTGATAGGTACTTGAGAGGCTTATAGGGGCAATTACAATCTTAATTTCATGCTTAATGGTTCCCATTAAGCACCATGCCAACACAGCTATTATAATAATAATTTTCATAACTTTAGATTCTATTCCAGTGTCTCACAATTAAGGGAGTTTTCCATTTAAATCCCCATAACACTGAAGATCAGAATCTGTTATTTAATATGTTTCATGACATGACATGACATGTTCGTAGAAGTGCTGAAAAGTAGAAGATTAAGATTATGGGCACTGTGCCATCTTGCCATTGTCTACCTGACAATATAAAGGAGTTAATACAGCATACTGTCTACTGTGTATACTATAAGAAATGGCAGTTTATTTTATAATACAGACAAATTAAAGTTTAAACAGGACAGTTATGATGGCCGTCATTAGCTGCACAAGTTAAATCTGTCTTAAGGCTGAAAGGTCAGGTGATGTATAATTTTTTCTACGAAGGCAATGCAGGCTCATTTGAATGCACAGAGAGATTCAGTAACCAAAAGGATCACCACAAATCTCAGTGTGGTGACAGAATGGCAACAGAAGCGGGAGATGGAAATAACAAAGTCATTTTATTCAGCTGTTATATTACCTGATTAACACATGTCTGTCAGTGTGACCTGCATAGTGGAATAACTGCGTAGTGTCAGACACTAGAGAATGAGATGTTACCTTTTGGGGAATGACATTTTTACCGCCCTCTGGACTTCAAATGTCAAGATTGCAATTTCAGTCTAGTGACCTCTTGCATGCATGCAAACTGAAGTAGCGGCTTGAAAAAAAGTTTGCAGAGAGGGTCTGAATAAATTCATGACCATTTCTTTTACAAGTTTTCAATCTAGAATTGTCTTCTAGATATACATTTTCTTTCACCTCATATCCTGCCTTGCTTACTGTTCTCTGCCGGTTTTTGAAATATTTTTATGTTGTTGTAATGATGTATGTAATGATGTTTGTAAGGGTTAATCTGCAGCTAGATGTACATTTTCCAAATGTAATGCATGATGCGGTGCCGAAGAACCATCGGACCTGAACTGGAGTGCATTACAAGCCTGTAAACAACACCTAGCCATGGATTATACCAGTCAGGCATAACATTATGTCCACCTGCCTAATATTGTATTAGTCCCCCTTTAGCTGTCAAAACAGTCCTGACCCATCGATCATTAACAGCATTAACTTCTTCAGCAATTTTAGTTACAGTACCTCAACTGTTGGATCGGACCACCTGCGCCAGCCTTCGCTACCCACATGCATCAATAAGCCTTGGCCGCCAATGACTCTGTCACGGGTTCACCACTGTTCCTTCCTTGGACCGCTTTTGATGGATACTGACCACTGCAGCTGACCCAAACATCCAGCCATCACAATTTAGCCATTTTCAATGCTAATGCATGCCTTTTTTTCTGCTTTTAACACAACTCTTACAACTTTGAGGACAAAGTGTTCACTTGCTGCCTAATAATATAATCAGGGTTATTCACTTTACCAGTCATAAAGTTATAGTGTCATAATGTTATGCCTGATCAGTGTACATCATATTTACTTGTAGAGTGATATATATACACTATATAGAGTGGTTGAAAGTAGAGTAGCAGGAAAAAAAAAAAAAAAAAAAAAAAACCAAAAAAAAAAAAAAAAAAAAAAAATATATATATATATATATATATATATATATATATATATATATATATATATATATATATATTTAGAGAGAGAGAGAGAGAGAGAGAGAGAGAGAGAGAGAGAGACAGAGGAAGAAGAGAGATTGTGTGAATTACCTGCAGCTCTAATAATGAAGCTGTTGGTGTTAATTTCTTGTGCAGTTTCCATTATATTTCTCATTTTCCAGTTCATCAAACTCATCTTGTGCTTTGGGCTATATTGCAAAATTGCCATATCAGTTAATTGACACACAAAAATCATCTATTTGGTTAAGGTAGGTAATTACCATATGCCACTGCAACTGTATGCTTCCATTGGTAGCAATTGTTATAATGTAGAGCATTCATTTAGCAATGATTAGAAATAATTAAACATACTGGAACTATCTGTGCATTCAACAGGTTAAGTGTACACCATCAAACCATTTAGTGTCGAACATTCAGACAGACTATGGTATGCCTTGGTAAGTGTTAAATAAATAATTCATACAGGTACCCTTGTTTATGAAAGCATTGGTCTCTTAATATCTCATCGTGTGCAAGCAGTCCAGTACATGCCGATACAGGTCAAAGTCTCTGGATGGAGTTAATTTCAATTGGAGACACTCAGCAGCTGAGGATGATCCCACATGAACAGCCTGAAGATCTATGAAGTTACTAAGCAACACTAGAAATATGAGGATGGATTTGGACTGTAATTAATATCAAGAGCCTACTACAATGACTTAGGATGAATGAATAAGATGTTCTTTAGTAGTGTAGGTTTGTCCCTAATGAGCGAGCCAATGGCAAATGCGACAAGCAAAAACTCCCTGAGATGGCATAAAGAAGAAACCTTGAGGGGAACCAGATTTAAGAGGGAACCATCAAGATTAAATCTCATCTGGGTGGAAACAATAAATAACAATAAATGGGTCCATTTATTACAGATAAACAATGTTGAAGTGTGCAGCACACCTCAACAATGATAAAACTATCATGAATGGACATTTTCTTGTCACCCAGGTGAGGTTGGGCTCCCTTTTGAGACTGGCTCCTCTTAAGGTTTCATCCTCATACCACCTCAGGGACCACTAGCTCACTCATAAGGGATAAAATTGTAGAATTAAATTTATTGTTGCCAGCATATTTTTTAAAGCACAGTTGTGTCTAGAATTCACACAAGCAAACAAAAATCATGAGTAAGGTTGGAGGTGAATGGCCAGACTGGTTCAATTGGACAAAGTCTACTGTAACTAGTCTTAAAAATCTTGGTGGGCAGAAAGGAATGATGTTTTACAACAGCAGAAAAAAATTAGCTTGAACAGAAATGCTAAACAGGTTAGATATGGAAAAACTTGGCTTCTTGGTCTCTTGCACGATTTTATGTGTTGCTCTGTTGCCCCATGATTGCTGATTGGATAGTTACATGTTTTGGTAGATATAAGATATTCCTGTGCTAAAGAGTTTCTTCAGCTATGACAGTCTTTCTTCTTCTTCTTCTTCTTCTTCTTTCGGCTGCTCCCATTAGGGGTCTCCACATCGAATCATCCGTCTCCATACCCCCCTGTCCTCTACATCTGCCTCTTTCACACCAACTACCTGCATGTCTTCCCTCACCACATCCATAAACCTCCTCCTTGGCCTTCCTCTTTTCCTCCTTCCTGGTGGCTCCATCTTTAGCATTCTTCTACCAATATAACTTATGTCCCTCCTCTGCACATGTCCAAACCATCTCAATCTTGCCTCCCTCACCTTGTCACCAAAACGTCCTACATGCGCTGTCCCTCTAATAAACTAATTTTTAATCCTGTCCATCGTCGTCACTCCCAACGAAAACCTTAACAACTTCAGCTCTGCTACCTCCAGCTTCACCTCCTGTCTTTTACTCAATGCTACTGTCTCTAATCCATACAACATCTCAGGTCTCATCACAGTCCTATAAACTTCTTCAGCTATGACAGTAATTTAGACTAAAATACCATGGAACGCAAACCTTTTATTGCTTTTTAATCAGTACATCATATAGCTGAGAAAGTATAATTTATGACTTAATGATTTTCCAGTTTCTTCATGTACTTCACCAGAATATCTTCCCTTTCCAATATACAGTTGATATAGCACATGCATGACCTTACAGGTTAATGATTATCAGGCTACATGATAATGAGAAAAAAACCCTGGTTGTTCTGGTAAAAACATTCACCTTTCCTGTCCAAACTAACAGTAACAATAAATAAATAAAATAAAATACTTACAGACTGTGTAAGTGGCCTGCCCTGGCAAAATCCCTGTACAGCCTGAACAGAGAAGCAATTGCACATTCTCATTTTTCTTTCTTAGTGAGCACAAAAGCTACTACCACCATCATAAATTACTGTTTCTGGTTTACATTTATTAAATGTGTAATGCATCCTGCACCCCATTTAGCCATTAACTGTTTATTATTTATTATTATATCATGGATTTTCAAGCAGCAAATGAGGTAGAAAAAAAAAGTCAAACTGAGATTAATTTCTTATATATACAATATCTCACAAAACTGAGTACACCCATTACATTTCAGCAAACATTTTATTATACCTTCTAAGGGACAATACTATAGAAATTAAACGGATATAATTTAGAGTAGTCAGTGTGCAGCTTGTGTAGCAATACAGATTTACTGTCCTCTGAAAATAACTCAACATGAAGCCATTATTTTTTATATAGCTGGCAACAAAACTGAGTACACTAACTGATAACAGCTGTATGTCGTGTAACCATGCAAATCACCAAATTACTCAATTCACCAAATTTTAACTGCTCTAATACAAGAGCAGTTAAAATTTGGTGATTTGAGTACAATTCTCTCATACTGACCACTGCATGTTCAACATGGCACTTAGCAAAGAACTCTTAGAAATTGAGAATTAGAATTGTTGCTCTCCATAAAGATGCCCAGGCTATAAGAAGATCGGTAACACCCTGAGTTACAGCACAGTGCTAGGATCATACAGAGGTTTTCCAAGACGAGTTCCACTTGGAACAGGGTCGATCAAAGAATTAAGCGCTTGTGCTGTGCGTCAGGTGCAGAATCTGGGTTAAAAAAACAGACACGAGTGCCGCCAGCATTGCTTTAGAGGTTGCAGAAGTGGAAGGTCTGCTTGTCAGTGCACACAGTGTGAAAACAGTTTGCTGAAGACAACCTGACCAAGAGCATGAATTATTGGAACCAGGTCCTGTGGTCTGATGAGACTAAGATAAACGTGTTTGGCTCAGATGGTGTCTAGCATGTGTTGTGATGCCCTGGTGAGGAGAATCAAGAAAATTGTGTCTGGCCTACAGTCAAGCATGGTGGTGGTAGCATTATAGTCTGAGTTGCATGAGTGCTGCTGGTCCTGGGGAGCTGCGGTTCATTGAGGGGAAACATGGATTCACATGTACTGTGAATTTCTAAAGCAAAAAATGATGCCCTCAATTCTGAAACTGTGAAAGGTACATTATTAGACATGAAAATCAACCTGCCAGGATGACAACTGTCTTGCTGATGAAGGGTAAAGGTGAATAATGAGTTTTTGCAGGCAACAGTGAAGCATGCTGGAGGTTTCTTGCAAATTTGATATTTGGTCAGTGTTAATACAGGGAGTGCAGAATTATTAGGCAAATGAGTATTTTGACCACATCATCCTCGTTATGCATGTTGTCTTACTCCAAGCTGTATAGGCTGGAAAGCCTACTACCAATTAAGCATATTAGGTGATGTGCATCTCTGTAATGAGAAGGGGTGTGGTCTAATGACATCAACACCCTATATCAGGTGTGCATAATTATTAGGCAACTTCCTTTCCTTTGGCAAAATGGGTCAAAAGAAGGACTTGACAGGCTCAGAAAAGTCAAAAATAGTGAGATATATTGCAGAGGGATGCAGCAGTCTTAAAATAGCCAAGCTTCTGAAGCGTGATCATCGAACAATCAAGCGTTTCATTCAAAATAGTCAACAGGGTCGCAAGAAGCGTGTGGAAAAACCAAGGCGCAAAATAACTGCCCGTGAACTGAGAAAAGTCAAGCGTGCAGCTGCCAAGATGCCACTTGCCACCAGTTTGGCCATATTTCAGAGCTGCAACATCACTGGAGTGCCCAAAAGCACAAGGTGTGCAATACTCAGAGACATGGCCAAGGTAAGAAAGGCAGAAAGTCGACCACCACTGAACAAGACACACAAGCTGAAACGTCAAGTCTGGGCCAAGAAATATCTCAAGACTGATTTTTCTAAGGTTTTATGGACTGATGAAATGAGAGTGAGTCTTGATGGGCCAGATGGATGGGCCCGTGGCTGGATTGGTAAAGGGCAGAGAGCTCCAGTCCGACTCAGACGCCAGCAAGGTGGAGGTGGAGTACTGGTTTGGGCTGGTATCATCAAAGATGAGCTTGTGGGGCCTTTTCGGGTTGAGGATGGAGTCAAGCTGAACTCCCAGTCCTACTGCCAGTTTCTGGAAGACACCTTCTTCAAGCAGTGGTACAGGAAGAAGTCTGCATCCTTCAAGAAAAACATGATTTTCATGCAGGACAATGCTCCATCACACACGTCCAAGTACTCCACAGCGTGGCTGGCAAGAAAGGGTATAAAAGAAGAAAATCGAGTGATATGGCCTCCTTGTTCACCTGATCTGAACCCCATTGAGAACCTGTGGTCCATCATCAAATGTGCGATTTACAAGGAGGGAAAACAGTACACCTCTCTGAACAGTGTCTGGGAGGCTGTGGTTGCTGCTGCACGCAATGTTGATGGTGAACAGATCAAAACACTGACAGAATCCATGGATGGCAGGCTTTTGAGTGTCCTTGCAAAGAAAGGTGGCTATATTGGTCACTGATTTGTTTTTGTTTGGTTTTTGAATGTCAGAAATGTATATTTGTGAATGTTGAGATGTTATATTGGTTTCACTGGTAAAAATAAATAATTGAAATGGGTATAAATTTGTTTTTTGTTAAGTTGCCTAATAATTATGCACAGTAATAGTCACCTGCACACACAGATATCCCCCTAAAATAGCTAAAACTAAAAACTACTTCCAGAAATATTCAGCTTTGATATTAATGAGTTTTTTGTGTTCATTGAGAACATGGTTGTTGTTCAAATTAAATCCTCAAATGAAATTAATCCTCAAAAATACAACTTGCCTAATAATTCTGCACTCCCTGTAGTGTGCTAAATGCTGAGAAATACAGGCAGATACTTATCCATCATTCAATACCATCAGGGAGGTATCTGATTGGCCTAAAATTTGGTTCGCAGCAGGACAATGACCCCAAACATACAACTAATGCCATTAAGAACTATATTTAGCATAGAGAAAAAAGAGTCATTTTAGTGATGGTCCTAATCTCAACATTATAGAGGATTAAAACCTACATCCAAAGAAGATCTTTCGTTAGATCTATGACTGGAAAGCACACATCTTTGGCTAAAATAGTGTATAAATAGTTAAAATATGTTTGAACACTTAAATATACAATATTATTGTGGATAAATGCTGTGCTTACATTCATAATATTTGTTATTTATGTGGCCTCGATTTTCTTCTTTAAAATTAAAGGCGGCTCTGACTGTAAGTGTTGCAAATTCCTTTTCTGTACAATTAATAAACAGATCAGCCAAAACATTGAACCCCCTCCCTTATATTGTGCAGGTCCCCTTGTGTAACCAAAGACGCCAGTTCTTCTAAGTACACTAGCATGCAGTTTTGGAAAGATCTTGGCAGGTACATTGTTCCAAACATCTTTAGTTATAACTTTGATACTTGTGGATAAAAATTGTATGCTATCCCTAGACTCCACTTTGAAAACCATGGGTATAGAACAGCATAGGTTTAATGACTTCAAATAAATGCTAATGGAATGCTGTTATTGAACTCAGCTAACAATAGAATCTAATGAGGTACATGCAGTAATTAAGTGCGATTGTTAGTTCCAGTCCAGCCAACAGTTGAGTTTTAAACTGGGGTGAGGTCAGGGGTTGAGGTATTACAGTCCAGTGCAGTGGATCTGATGCAACTGACATGAGTGTGACGAAATAAAATAGTCTTTGATATATATAATTTCCATGCATATTTATTTGTCATTTATTTGTCAAAGAAAACTTCAAACAACATACCTCATAGCCTGTATTTTTGGTTGTAAGAATCTGAGTTGGCAGCTCATGTTATTTTATTCCATATTTTCATTTTATGTGTTCCTTTGATGTCTGATGAAAGGAAAAAACGTTTGAGCTTAAATTCCCTTCAGACGATTTGCTCTCATGAGACTTCACTTCTTTCCCTCGTCCACAGGGGTCGGGCCACTGTAGACTGTATGAGAAATCCTATTGTACTGACTGCCACTGAGATGAAAAGGGAATTCTTCAAAAAAAATAATGGCCTTTGTGCGAGGATGGTCACAAAACTACCAGCTATGCCTTCTTAAGGGTTTAAAAGCTTTTTAAAAATTTTGAAAACATCTGACCCTGGTGTGTGAGAGAGGCTAAACCAAAAAAACAAACCAAAAAAAAAACCAAAAAGACTACTAAAAGTACTGTGCTGAAATGGTCCACAACCAGTGTGAAAAAGCTCAAATTTCCTGAGAGACGACAGACAGGCCAGTGATCTGACTGTTACCATGCTGAGTGGTTATTGACTGCCCATAAATACATGATTAGCAAGATAATTAGCAAATCATGAGAGTGAAACACCTTCCATCGAGGATATATGAATCTAATGGGTTCTGATTATTTAATGCATTTATACCTTTTTGAAAACCGAGTATGTATATTTTAGTAGTCAAAAATACAAATAGTCATACCAAAACAAGTAACCTACTACATTTACAGCATTTAGCAGACACTCCTGTGACTCCAGAGTGACTTACAAATAAACTTTCTTTCAGCTTCTCCCATTAGGGGTCACCACAGCGGATCATCCGTGTTCATGATCCACATGTTTGATTTGGCACATGTTTTTTTTACGCTGGATGCCCTTTCTAACGCAACCCTCCCCATTTATCCGGGCTTGGGACCGGCACTAAAAGTGTACTGGCTTGTGCAACTCTAATGGCTTGGTTTGGTTCCCTGACCGAGGATCAAACCCAGGTCGCAGCAGTGAGAGCACCGCATCCTAACCACTAGACCACCAGGAAACCTTCCAGAGTGACTTACAATGATTGTTGTACAGTTGTACATTTACATTTATATGTACATTTATACAACTGAGCAGTTGAGGGTCAAGAGGTTCACTCAAGGGCTCAGCAGTGGCAACTTAATTGTGGTGGGATTTGAAAGCACAACCTACTGAGCAAAAGTCCAACATCTTAACCACTGAGCTACAACCTCCCCTACTTACCTTTGATTGAATAGGGTTTGCAGTGTTTCATTCCTAACCGTAAGTAAAAAAAGGGTAAGTAAAAAATGACCTATAAAGTCTGACTCTAAAAAGTGGTAGCTCAGTGGTTAAGGCTACAGGTCCACTCTTGGGCTCTTGATCATGGCACCTGTTAGTGGGTGGGATTTATTAGGCAGCAGTTGATGTTAGAAGCAGGAAAAATGGGCAAGCATAAGGATTTAAACGAGTTTGACAAGGGCCAAATTATGGTGGTTAGACGACTGGGTCAGAACAGCTCCAAAACTGCATCTCTTGTGGGCTGTTCCCGGTCTGCAGTGATCAGTGTCTATCAAAAGTGGTCCGTCCGTGTGGTCCAATCCAACAGACGAGCTACTGTACCTCAAATTGCTGAAGAAGTTACTATTAATTCTGGAATACAGTCAGGACTATTTTGGCAGCAAAGGGGAACCAACACATTATTAAGCAGGTGGTCCTAAAGTTATGCCTGACTGTTGTACATGTAACAATTAAAAATCCCCCTCTTTTACCTTTAACCTTTTCTCAAGTACAACAGTACTGTTTGGAAGCTATTATTTTTGCTCACATAAAAATTACCTGTAGATACTCTTTTCCAAACTTCCACCACTGACCTACAGTGTTGCTACCAATGAAGAGTTTTATGGTTAAGATGTTATGCCACTGATGTAACTGGCAGCTACACTTCTGAGCAACGTGTAGAACTTGGTCTAAGAAAGCAGGAGTGTCTTATCAGGGCTCAGTGCTCGCACGATTGAAGTGCTCTCTCTCTGATTTTTATTTCTCAATAACGACTCTTGAGTGGTTGGAATGAAAACCTTTACCTACACCGGCCCTTTGTGGAAGAGGTTGAACACCCCTGGGTTAATGAACATAAGAACTAGAATAAATATAATAATTTAGATAATTAAGTAAAAAAAAAATCAGCAACCCCATATTGCCATCCACTAGCATATTCACTATGACTATTCATTATTATAAACCAAATAAGCTAAAAAAATCACCTGAATTGACCAAACTTTTCACAACTGACCTTTGTTGGTTTACTCCCGATGAACGGATTTACAATTTAGATGTTATAATGTTGATGTAACTGGTGCTGTGACTCAGTGTGTTCCCTCTCTCTACCTTTCCTTTGGAGGTTCGGGGGTTCATGCCCTGGTATCGACACTCTGGTATGGCCATTGAGCAAATCTGCCACGCTGTAAAGTACAAGTGACAATTATGCAGCACCTTTTACCTTTCTTTTTCTACATGCTTACTTTACTGCTTCTGTACTTTTGAGTGCAATTTATTGCACCGTGCACTAATTTTTAACGACTAGGCTCGCTGATAGTACCATGAGTGCTTAGGTTGGCTGCCCATGCCATCTCTATTAAATATACTGTTAAACCTCCATAAATAAGTTTTACAAGGTTATTTGTGTTGCAGTTGTAAGATGCTTCAGATCTCTGTGTTGATACTTTTTGCAGAGCGCAGCTTGCAGTCTGATTGCTTTATTTGCCATCATTAATCATGATATGTGTCCAGATTGCTGTCATCTGTTCATTAGTGTGACAATCTTCACCACACAGTATCACCTGCTATGGATGTTGGTACTGGATGTTTGTACCAACATTTGTAATCCCCCTCCGGAACATAAATTACAAGAACGCGTCTAAAACTCTCAATGATATTTATTATACCTTCATAGATAAATAGAACAGTCTAAAATCTGTAAAGATGGTGACTGGACTATCAGGCAACATGTCTACTAGTTTTTTTTTTCTTTTTTTGTAGAAAAACAAAAATCGGAATAATAGAGCTTTAACGATTCTGATGATCATGATGATCAGAGTCTCTGAAAGAACATGACCCAGCCTTTTCTTTTTCATCAGTTTGTACATAATGGTGGTCTTGTGCTTCGATATGATGTTTGAAACGCCGACAGTTTTGGAAAAAAAGGAATAATAATCTCACGAAATCGAAACAGAGAGAATAATTCACTGATAAGCGGCGGACCACACACACTCTCACTCATACACACACGCACACTGATCATGTCATTATCATACACATATCATATCATATCATATCAAGCTTACACGCCTCAGGCAGAGGACACACACAAATCATATCACACATACAGACAATTGTAGGGTTAAGACACCCGAACAAGACACACACACACTCATAATCACACCCCACACACCACACACACCTGTATATATTCGAGGCAAACTTGGCAATAATAAGAATGGTTACAAAAAAAAATGAAAACATGCACAGGAAGACGAATACAAGCATGCAGTCACGACATGAGAGCTGGATGGGACAACAGAGACTGCTGAACGCAGCTTTTCTTCACCGCGAACTGCTGATCAGTTCCTGTCAGTTGGAAAAAAATACATTCTTAAACGAGACACTGATTGTGAGTGGAACATCATTGGAGTCCATCGGTCACCACGAATGCTGCTACATGGATTAAGCACTATAGTATTTCTAACAATCTAATTAAGCCACTCAGTCTAAGACGGTGTATAGCCGCTGTTATATACAGAAAAGGCAGGGGACTCCGGCCACATGAAGCCTGTCCGTGTAAGCTGGGCTGTTCCACATCTCAAATGCTTTCGTCAGAGTAGGAGATCCCAGTTGAGGCAGTGTTCAGAAAATCGTTTAAAAGTACACGCGTGGGTGTGCACTACAGTATTTTCTTGGAGTCAGTGTTCAACGTTTGGGCTTATTTTATTTAATTTTTTACTGTAGATGACACAATGCGATGTGTTAAAACATCCAGCCAAAATCGATTGGGTGTTGTCCGGGATGGGGTGGGTGCTCGTGAGGATGTAGTCAGACGGCTTTGGTTGTACACTGCGAGCTGGAGTCCAACGCTACCAGCTCCTCTCTCACTCACTCAGCAGGTGAAGTCCTCGAAATTGCCCTGCCCTGGATGGTGAGGTAGGATGTTAGCCGGATATGTGGAGGGAGTGCGAAGGTTTTCACATGGAGGCTGAAAACAGAGAACAAATCTTTATGTCACTATGAACTGTGTGGTCATGAATCATGTACTTGGATTGGTGTAAAAATGTAAACACAGTGCAGACACCAGGAACAATCTGCATCTGTTTTTGTTAACAATTGCCACTATTTGCACTTCTGGTATTTGTTGCTGTGTACTTGTACTATGCTATGTTATATCTATCTATCTATCTATCTATCTATCTATCTATCTATCTATCTATCTATCTATCTATCTATCTATCTATCTATCTATCTATCTATCTATCTATCTATCTGTCTGTCTGTCTGTCTGTCTGTCTGTCTGTCTGTCTGTCTGTCTGTCTGTCTGTCTGTCTGTCTGTCTGTCGGTCGGTCGGTCGGTCCGTCTGTCTGTCTGTCAAGAACAAACATCACTTCACATTAAGGTTATTTTAACACATTGTTTAACATGAACTCCAGAATTAATACACCATAACACACGGTGTCTGAAAACATTTGGAGCTTACTGTAAACTAAATGTATCATAATCTTTAACCCTATCAAACTATTAGATTATTTATTTTAGGTGTAATTCAATTATTTAGTGTTTTATCATCAAGTTGACACCATTTAACGACACACTTTTATTCAGTGATTGAGGCTTGAAATACATTTACAATTCAAGCCAAACAGACTAATAAATGTAAGTAACTATAAAAATATTATATAATTTAAATAACGGTAGGCAGTGTAGCAAATAAAACAAAATAATATAAAATAAAATAAAAACATTTTTATATTTTCGTGGCCCCCTTATTGACATCCACGTCTATCATAACTTCATTATATTAATAATGTTTATAAACCAAATATATAAATGTCACCTGACTAAGAAGGTAAATTGCAGTTCATATCACATTCCTGCAAAAGTAAAACTCTTCTGACTAAAGTACGTTTCTACTTGATTGAAGGTACAAAAGTACTTTTAAAACCAGACTTAAGTATCAAAGTAAACATACTGATCTATGAGAAAAATATTTGATATTTTTGCAAATAATATATGATAAGTATGCAGAAATGTTTAAACGCTTCCAGCAAACAAGGATGCTCTAAAGATGTAAGGTTTATCTCCACACTGATCTGTGTGAACTTTCCAGGAACATCAATTACAAGAGCACATTCCTGCAGGCGATTATAAAGACAGCTATAAATATAAAACCTTTTTTACATAATTGCAGTGGCCAGCGTCATAATTGTGTTATTCATGAATACATTCTTGATCATGGATATGACACTAACTTTGTGCCATTTATGCTCAAGTGTTTTATCCCAGAAGCAACATGGAAGTGGCAAATTCAGTCTTCATATAAATATGAACATTAAAATGAAACTCTTTTTGTTTTAGGCACATTCTAAATGTAAAACGCAGTGGTGGATGAAGTACAAAGACCATGTACTTGAGTAAAAGTAGATATGCAGTAGGTAAAATATTACTCCAGTAATTTCACTTTATTACCTTCAAATTTACTTAAGTATCCAAAGTACTATGATTTATTATAGCTATAATGTCATATTATAATTTCTTATCACAAGACTCTCTGCTTAATCAACTCAGTTTATGTGGAAAGACTCTAATGTTACTCTCAGCACACCGATCTATTAATAGAATGATATTAATGAGTCAAACACTGATCGTTATCTATTAAAATGATCATGAGCCCAAAAACCTTCTTTTCAACTACTTAAAAAATAAAATAAAAAAGCATGCAAATAAGACAGTTTCTTCCATTATTTATTATTTACAAAATGTTCTGCTTGCTGTTGAACTGATGCTGAACTGTATATTTGTGATCAGTAGATACCACCAAGCAACAATCAAAACAAGTTCAAAACAGAGCATGTGCTCTACCCTGATTGGTGGCTTGCTGCGTGTTTGACCAGTTAAGTTTTTATCCACTCATAAATAAAAGAAATAATGATTTTGCAAAATGTTGTTGAGTAGAAAGTAAGATATTTGACTTGAAATGTAGTGAAGTTTAAGTTGAATTATCACCAAATGGAAATACTTCAGTAATGTACAGATACTTAAGTACAGTAAGAAATTGCAATTCTTTTATTACTTTCCACCACTGGTAAAATGTATTTTTAATGTTTTTTATGTAAGTTAAAAAATGAGGCAAAGCAGCTGATATACAGTATGTATATATATATATATATATACATACTGTATATCAGCTGCTTTGCCTCATTTTATATATATATATAAAATGTTAAAGGTTATATTCCAGTTTTTGTGTGTAAATAATATTCATTTTTTTGGAGGAAATATATGCATATTGTATAAATCATCTTGTGCATTATTATTATTTATTATTCAATAATCTGTGGCAACAGTGGGCTAAAACTGGGCACTTGAAGATTGGAAACGTGTGCTGCCTAGCGGAGCTGAAATAAGTCTATGCCCAGTGTAGCCTGTTTTCTGTTCTCGGCTGACAGGGGTAGAACCCAATGCGCCTTATTTTGTTGGAGACCATCTGCCTCAAGGCTTGACCTGTTATGCATTTTGAGGTGCTTTTTCTGCTTACCAAACCTCCTCAGCTTGAACGAGCTTGTCTGGCTGACACTAAAAAACATGCCTTGGTCAAAGCCAGTGAAATCGATTTCATTCCCGTTTTGATTGTTGACATTGACATTAAGTCAAGCTCTTTACCTGGATCTGCACTGCACTGCTGCCAATTGATTGGTTTTTAGATAATTACAATACAGTACAGCACAGTCATTCATACAGTAACACAGTTTTTAAATGTCTTTCAAACAAAATGCTCCTCAGCACTGCTTGCTAGTAAGGTCATGCCTATATAAAGCTAATGGAACTGAGTAACTTATTAAATGAACGATTTATAAATGAAAGGCAAGAAATAGGAAGGAAGCAGAAGAGGACATAGAATAATGACCAATAAAATTGATGTTTTATGGTGTATCTGAGCAAGAGAGGCAAAGCTAGAACAAATTAGAAGATAAGAGCTGACAAGAATGGAGTCCAGAGAAACAGAAGAGAGGAGAGCCGAGGAGAGGAAAATTAAAGAGAGGACAAGAGAAAAGAAACTGTCTTTTTACACTGACTGGTTTATAATCCACTTCTGCCGCAATTAAAGCTCAGACTGGCCCCTTTAAAATCACAGAGCTGCCACATATCACACAGTTAACAAATCTGACATCCATCACATGCAACAGCTTATCCTGTCACCATTTATTTGTTTGTGTGTGACTGTCTTTACATTTCTCACCACTATCCTCATTCATTTTCTCCCTCAATTTCACAGCTAGTTTTGATCAAGCTTTGCTTCAAGACAAATCGGATTACAGCGAGCTAATTTAAAAGAGGCAGCCCTACAGCTGTGTACAGTTTTCCTACCTGCCAAACTTTCTTTGTTTACCTCAACTTTATTTTGCCCTAAGTTGTTTTTATTTCCATCTAAGCTCAATTTCAGTAGACCTCACTCAGTATCTCGACTAAGTCGTTGGAGAGACTTAAAAAAGTTTCTAGTTCAAAAAGTTTTATTTGTTCTCCCCTCGGCCTTGAAAATAATTTCATTTCAGTCAATCCAATTTGGGTATCACATCAGGAGTAAGGAAACGCTAGCCTAAAGTTTAGGCATCTTTTCACGTCATATTCAGTCATTTTGTCATTCTAATCTCCTGTTCTGCCTTTTCTCTCTCACACTCCCCTCTATGCCTTAGTGTTTAGTTGTTGGTTAGATACTGACATGGCACTGCACGTTGTCCAGGCTCAGCACGGCTCCTCGGTCGTTGTTGTTGCTGCGTTTGTGGCTCTTCTTCCTGCAGTGGCACAGCTTGTACTTGATCACCTGTTAAAGAGAACACATGGCGGGTTTGCACTGCTTTTATCGCCACAATATCACCTAAACATCTTAATTTGAATTAGGTGAAAACAAAGGATACATGCATCATTGGGAACTCGAATCAGATTGATGTGTCGAGCTTGGGCTTGTAGAACACGGCCTTTAGGATTAAAGTTTATCAGGGCAATTGTGCGCTTAGGATGCTAAACTCTAGCTGAAATGCTGAACATGAGCATTGAATGTCAAACACCAACATCGGAATACAAAATGGCAGGTTTGCTAAAGGTCAGCTTTAATATGCTTCAGCCCAACTCCTGTATGGCAAACGCTGAATGAGTATGCCAAACGCCATTTTACACATATCAAGCAGCTTTGAAGCGCTTTACACCAAATCTAATAAAATTCTGTAACAAACTGCAGTGCGAATATATGCCAAATCCCTGGTAGGTCGAACAAACTGGCTCTGGCATGCCACATGCTAGCACTGGGATGACACGCAACATATGTGGTATCCCAAATTCTAGCTCACTCGTGCCAAAAGAGCAGCTCTGTTACACCAATCAGCAGCACTGGTATGCCAAATCATCTGCACCTCTGGTAGAATAAAAAGCCGCTACAGTAAACCAGACACCAACCTGGGAATGCAAAACACCAGCTCTGATATGCTAATGTTAGCTCTGGTACAACAAACAGCAGTTAAGTTATTCAGAACACCAGCTCTGGCATGCCAAAAAGCAACCGTGGTGTGGTTCATTATGCTTTTTTCATCAAGCTGGCATGCTTGCATTCCCTGTGCATTTATTATTTTCCCTATTGCTTGTGAAGGCAGAAGGCTTATCTATTGTGATCCCTTTTTTTCCCTTGTGATCTGTTTCACTGCATACATGCAACTCATTATTCGCAGTGTACATAATATATTAAGTGCGTTCACAAATTAAAAATGGCCTAATATTTTCTGGGAGGTTTCCATTAGCATTTATTTTTTAGATTTTATAATTGAAGGTTGCTAATTTTAGTTCCCCCTAATATCCATTGTGTGAAACAAAAAAAGAAAAACAGAATTCCAAAATATTTTCAAGCATCAAGCGTCAAACAAATTGTTGTACTAATGGGAATGCGAAAAAACGAGCCAGATGCTTTCGGGACCTCTGCTTCAGGAAGCCATATGTTCGGTCCATCAGAGCCTCGAAATAGAAGGCAATTCATTGAAGATGCTGCAATTGAGGATTGTATCAGGCTCTGTGGACTAACTGCAGCAGGTCTGAGATGTCATTTATCACACAAGCAAGCACACACACACACACACACGCACACACACACACACACACACACACACACACACACACACACACACACACACCAGGGTTATTGCACTTTTTTATTTTTTTGGGTTATTAATTTTGTTTCAGTCAATTTTAATGGTGCAAAAATACTTTCAAATTTATTTGATATCTTTTATAAATTACTTTTAGTTTGTATTTAGTTTTTCACACTGTTTTAGATTCTATTTTCTAATATATGGTAAAAGCCTTGATAGTTTAAATAGTTTGAAGGTAGAATAAATGATCCAATGACTAACTAATATCTAAAAAGCTACAAAAATCACTGGATGATGAGTTGAATGTAAACAAATTGAACATGCCCCATTCCTGTGACTGGTCTCTCATGTTGGTCTTTTAAAGTGAGAGCTTTCAACATGTCTTACATTTTCAACAAATAACTGAAAACTACTTATGGAACAAATCATATTCAAGACAAATTAGCATTTGTATTTTAGAAGTACAGATGCTCATGTTTTAAGATGAAGTACTGACTATACTTTTTCACTCAAGTTAAAGTAAAGAAGTTTGTGCTCTGGCATGTAAATAAGTAAAAAGTCAATACTACTACCTATTTTATTGTCATGCTGGTAACTGGACCTCATATCATATTAACATATTAATACAAAAGAATTAACATTTTTGTTATCTAATGAATGTATCCAGGCTGAACAACCACCATATAGAACACAAGTAGAGAAAAGATGATGATGATCAGTTGATCAGGAATGTCTCTGTTCTCATGTTTACATCGCTGACTCCCTCTGTCTCATCCAGGTTAACCCCATACTTCTTGTTGCCTTCTGCCTTGCTCGTTGTTAGCTTTGCAGGCTAGCCTACATCTGTGGTGTGTGATAGCCAGGAAATTATACACCAGTGGTAGGTTGAAAAATACAAGACAACGACAAAGGCAATGACAAGAATTAGGTTGATGGGCTTATAATGGCATGCAATGAGAAGGAAAAATATTGATCATGTCACCAAATAGATTAAAACTAAAGTAACAAGTCTGGTTTGAAAATGTAAGAAATAGAAAGTACAGATATTTTTGTAAAAAATTTAATGAGTGAAAGTAAAAAGTTGTATGAAAAAATAAATAGAGAAGAAATGTACTGATACCAAAAAATCTAAAGTACAGTAACAAAGTATTTATGCTTCGTTACTTCCCACCTTTGCCGCAATGTATAAACTTTACAGTATATAGGTATGCGGCAGCGGGCATGTGGACACACGTGGCTCTGTTTCAATGATTATAAAGGAGAGAGACAAGCGCTACAATTGGTCTTTGAAACACTAAAAACAACTGTTTGAAATATCTTAAGTCGAACCATTCCCAATTCTGGGAAAACAATGTATCTCATTTATACACTGAGCAGTTAAGGGCCTTGTTACTGGGCCCAACAGTCAAAGCTTGGTGGTGCTGGGGTTTTAAACCAAACAATCCAAAGTGCAACATCTTAATCACTGAGCTACCATTTCCCCACCGAGTGTCTGCGTGTAGCTGAGCTGACAGTTCAACAGTGTCTCTATACTGTAATTGTAGCCTGGTGGAGATGGAAAGCGTTATAAATCACACGGCTGCAGAGATACTCAGTGGCACAGAGAAATAAAGCTGACTCCACTGACTCTTTTCGTTTTTATTAGTTCTGCCCTTGTCAACAGTGCAGCCTTTATCTAACTGTAAATGCAGCTTTTTGACTTTTGGGTTCGGGTGTGCAGAGCTGAGCAAATAGCCTCTAAAATATCTGTGCCACTAGGATTTATAGTAGACTATAAGCAATAAATAAATTTCACACCAGCCAGGGGAACAACAACCACTTCTGCATTACCAGGCTGCATGCTAATTATATAATATATAATAATTATATAATAATTGCTGGAAGAATGTACACGCTAACTAAAAACACAGATATTGGAGTAGGTGTTGCATTTCTGTTCCAGGTGCTGAATGTTCAGTCTGTGTTACAGGCAGCTTGTTGCCATGTGCCTTGTTTCCGCTTCGAGTTTCTGACTGAATAATTTCCTGCTTTCCGTGTGCTGTGATTCCACCTCCAGTTTCTGATTGGATGCACTCTTCTGCCATGTGCTTCGTTTCTGATGCCAGTTTCTGACCGGATGAAAGCTGCTTCTGGTTTCTTTTTGTCTATGTGCCTAGTTCATGCTTCTCACTGCCTGTCTACATCTATGTCTATTCCTGATTCTCATTCCAGGTTCTGATTGGATGATAGCTATTGTGATGTATTTGTTCTCTGCCTCTGGTATTTTATTTCATTTGAACTGCTGCCATGTGCCATGTTTTCCACTCCAGGTACTGATTGGATGATTGGACAGTTTTGCCATGTATTTGTTTCCTGTTTCTGACCGATTGATTGCCTGCTTATCCTGCTATTTTTTATTAAAAACTACTGCTGCCAATCTTAGTTTTGGGTTCAGATTGGATAATAGCTGCTGCCATGTTTCTAGTTTCTTCCTCCAGCTTCTGACTGGATAATAGCTGTTGCCATTTGCTTTGTTGCCACTTTTGTATTCTAATTGGATAATAGCTGCTGGGAAGTGCTTTGTTTCTGCTTCCAGTTTTTGTTTGGATCATTATCTGCTGTTGTTGCCTTGTTCCTGCCTCACGTTTTTGAATAGATAACAGCTGCTCTTGGTTTTTATTTAGTTATGCACCCCACTATTGTATGTGTGTTGCCTTTGTTTTGTCTGGACAGTCTTCGATCGTGAAGCTTTTTTTATTTATTTATAAACTTTGGCTGTGTATGATCTGCTGTGTATTTTGTACATCATTGTACTTTGTCCTCAGTATCCTCCTTGGTTTTTGTACCAGCTCTTGGTCTTCCAAGACTTTGAAGGACTTTGTTTTTTGTTTCAAGGACTACACAAGATACAACATGTCGCACTCTGAACAGGTACTTTATCCATCACATCTTTTACAATAGGCCTAAGAGATAATCTTTTTATCCTCGAGGAGCTGGCTATTATATGGCTCATTTTCCAGTCAGGCTTCCATTTTCGGGGCCTCATAAAATACATCATTATCAAGTCAGGTATTATGCATGAGGACAGAGGATGTTCTGCATAAGGGTGAACACTTCAGCTATAATTCAGGTCTGTACTTGTGAGAATGTTGGGACATTTTCCAAAATCAAACAATAAATAGATTAATACATGTAGAATTTTTGTACTTTAATGCATTTTTTCTAAGCACATTGTAACAAGTGTCATCTAAATTCAAGCATTTCTAATATACTGTCATGTAATTTTCTCTTAGTGCCAACTGCTCCTTCTGGCTAGATGTGTGCTAATTCTGCCTGATTTTATTATGAGCTCAAACTGATATTTGGGCTGTCCTAAATAAAAGCAACATCGATCTCATGCAATTGCATCCAGCCTTTTTACCTTCAACTTACATATTACAGAACTTGACCACCCAAGGACACAGAAGTGAAACATGCCCAGCGTAAGTCCATTATTTTGTTCCCCGTCCAGTTTTAGCCATAAAATGTATATGCCCTCAAACACCCTAGCCTGGAAACTGTGGTGGAGCTATCCAACCTCCCCATTTTTTTAGAAGGGAGAGTGGAACAGTTTCTCCGGCCAAAGCCAATGCCAACGAGGCTGTCTGGCCTTCTCTGCCGTCCTGCTCCACTGAGAATGTCGCTTTGCCTCCTGACTCTGGTGAAGATGTTATCCCCTGTCTCTTGTCTCTGGTGAGGGTGTTGTCACTGTGCATCTTGGATGTCTCCTGGCTTCATGGATGGTATCATCTCCCTGTTTCCTAGCCTAAAGAATGTCATCATTGCCATACATTGTGGTTATAAGGACGACGTCATCCTCTTACTGCCTTCTGAATCCTGTGACTGAATCTGAGTTTTTAGTGTACATGAGATGTGCATGGTGACACACTTTGGCGTCATATTCGAAAACACAGGGATTCCACTACAGTGTACATGAGATTTGCACGAATCCAATATCACAGCCATCAGGTCACAACCTCAGAACATTATCCATGTAAGCATATGCTGCTCCAAGATAAATCTTCATATTTAGTTTTACACTTCCAAACCATGGCACGTAAAAATAATGATAACACTAACTACTGGTTAAGCAAATGTAGGTGTATAGGCCTAAATATCAGAATAAGGTTGATTTTTTGCAACTGTACATCATAAAAAAGGGCCAACAATGAAATCCACTACAGATGACATGATCAATATTTTTTCTTTTCACTGCGAGCCGTTTTAAGCCCATCAACATATTTCTTGTCATCGTGTGGCTTTTTCAACCTACCACTTGTGTATAATTTCCTGTCTATCACACACCACAGATGTCGGCTTGCCTGCAAAGCTAACAATGAGCAAGGCAGAAGGCAACAAGAAGTATGGGGTAAATGTGAATGAGCCAGTGATGTAAACAAGACTGAGAACAGAGACATTCCTAATCATCATAATCTTTCCTCTGCTTGTGTTCTATATGGTGGTTGTTCAGCCTGGATACATCCATTAGATAACAAAAATTTTAATTTTTTGATGTGAGGTCCAGTTACAAGCGTGGCACTCAAACAGGTAGAAGAAATGGCTACTTTTTACTTCAGTACATGTTAGAGCCCAATCTTCTTTACTTTAACTTGAGTGGAAAAGTGTAGTACCAGAGTCTTTTAAAACATGAGTATCTGTATTTCTACTTGAGTAAACGATGTATGTACTGTTGCTATTTCTGTACAGCTGAGAAGCCAAGCCATTAAACACATGAAACCAAAGCACATATCCCAGTGTCACATCCCAATTCATCTTCAATTTTAAGTCAAATATGGTCTTTGTCCTCGCAAGTCAAGACATGCCAATGTCATTCTCTGCATCCTTTATATACAATGCATCACTGTTGACCTTGTTTATTTGTTCTATATAAATGTTGGCCAAAATACAGTCTTTTGGCTCTGAAGAGTGTGGACTGTTTTTTATTCAGTAAATGCCTTGCACCTGTATCCAAGTATACTGTATGTGTGACAATGAAGATATTGCTCAGTTAGTATCAGCCTACTGCAAAAAAAAAAAAAAAAAAAAAAAAAAATAATAATAATAATAATAAAAAATTAATATACAAATAAAAAATTACATATATATATATATATATATATATATATATATATATATATATATATATATATATATAATGTATATATATAATATAATGACAAGAACCAACAAATGACTGAAAACTTTGCTCAGACTCTGAGGTGATTAGCTATGCTACATGGTTACTAATCAGATGTACAATTCAAACACTACACTCTAAAATTGCTGGGATATTTGTATTAAGTAATTACTGGGTTGAGAGGGGTACGTCTTTATTGCTATAGTTAATTACCTAATACTGTGAGCTAATAATAATAATCTCTTCACTAGATGACTTGATGGCGCAGCTAGATTGAGGGGACGTCTGCATCATTACCAACATACATCATCATTCTGGAATGTTTTTTGTGACTCTGAGTCACATCTTTACACTAACATTTTATTTATTTTTTTGGCTACAAGTGTGAATTACACACAGGGATTAAAATATATAAAGATCCTAAATAATTGTGCAACTTTGTGAAAACAGTTTGGGAAATAATAACATTTGGCAGAAGTCAGGTGTCCTGAAACCTTTGTTCATACAGTGTATCACCTACTGTATATAGTTTATATATACATTTGCTTAGATGATAGGCCAAACCCCAAAATGCTAAATATTAAACATTTAATGGTTGCAACATAACGACAAATAATTGGCCAATAAATAAGCATGAACTAAAGAACTAAAAAAGGTAATTTACACTGGGATAGCCTTCCATATTTAAATCTTAACACTTTGTGTGTAAAATAGTGAACTTTTTTAAATGTAATACTCATACTGTCTATATCGTCTCACATTGTCTGTATTGTCTTGTATAGTCTGTTTTTGTCTTTTCTTGTCTGTGTTGTCTTGTATAGTCCAAGCTGAATGATTAGTGTTATTTATGTCTGTACTTTGAAAGCTGGAACCAACAGCTGGAACCAAATTCCTTGTGTGTGTCAACACACTTGGTCAATAAACCTGATTCTGATTCTGAAATAAGAGTCAGTGTTGTTACATTCAAAGATTATGAGCTTCAAACAGTTGGTAAGGAGTAAAAATCTTGTGTACCCAGACATATGTTGAATTTTCCATCAAACATTTGAATCATTATTATGATTTTATCTAAAAGACTAAATATGTGAATTTCCCAGTATCTTTCTTTTCTCAATACAGCTCGCTGCAGCAAAAGTGAATGAGCGAATGGTGGCAGAGAATCTCTTAGAAATCTTTCTGGCCAATTAGTAGTTTTTTTCCTTTCCTTTCCACATTTCATTGCCCAAGAATATACAAAGTAAATGAATTTAAATGATCCTGCTCAATATAATGTATGATTTATGATTCAATAGAACTAAAAATATACTGATACATACATAAAACTAAATACTTCCAGAAACATTTACATTTTACATTGTAAAATTTATTTAAATTCCACATCTGGTTATAGATAAGAAAATAATATTATTATAATGAAACAAGCTTAGCACATTAGGTTCTACACATAACCCAGCAGGGTCCTCAGTATTGGGTCAGCACTGGGTTACATTTAACTCAAATAATTGTGAATTATATTCAAATTAAATATTTTACATTTGCATTTCTATGTAGTATGGGAGGAGTGAATGCAAAAATGGCACCTTTTATAAAACTTCTGCTGTCCTTCTGAATGCTTTCAAAATACTGCTAAAGGTACACTGGATTCTCTTACCTCATAAAGATAGTCAAAGAGCTCCAAAATTGTCAGAATACTGGCTCCAATAAAAAGACCCATCTGACCACCAATATCACCTGAAGAAAGGAACACACCAGACATTAGACATTGCTGTATTTTCCAAAAATTCACAACATATTTAAATGTCAAATGCCATAGAGTAACATTATTATAAATTTGCAGTTGTTGTAGCTACTGCATGTGACTTAAGTACATAAAATCATATATCAATCCATTAACGTTTTACACTACTGAATAATAAAAACAATTCTTTTAGCACTACCTTTACTAATTAAATTTCACTTGCAATCCATAAGATAAATCTGAGCAAGGAGAATAATTTACCTAGTAAACCAGGCAGCTCATAGGCCTTTTTCTGCTCGATAGTCTCATAGTTCAACGCCTCGAAGAAGATATCCAGAACCAAGATGTTATCCCTGTTAACAGATTGAGGAGCTTATTGAGAAGCACAAACTTTTTTCTGTTCAAACAGTGCCAACTCAGACTACTTACATCTGTCAAACGTTCTTCAATTTTACAGTCACATAAAAGATGGTGTAATGTGTACTAAAAGAAAAGGGTACTAAACAAATACTGCAGTATGCCTTACCATTACAAACTGCTCCAATGGATTTACATATTATTTAAATCTTTGTGCTGAAAAATTGTACTAGGATGTGTATCAAATTCCCCTGTTCAGCATACGAATTGTGTTAAGAGTAATAAGTAGTGTTATCATGTTTTTAATTTGTTTGCTTTATGTGCTTTTTTTTAATGCTAACTTATAAAAGTGTTCTGTATTAATCCTGCGATTTGTCTACCTTTATATGCCCTCACATTCCTTTCCCTTATTCATTCTTAATCTGCATTCCTGAACCTTGGTTTGTAGTGCTACCTCATTTCATGATCCTGGTTTTAGGATTATGATTGTGTGGTCTGTTTGTGTTTTGAACCATGCCACGGATTTTCACTATCATTTTTGGAATAGAATGAATAAACCACAAGCCTTTTAATTAATGCACTGCAGAGGGAAAATCTTCTTCTTTCGACTGCTCCAATTAGGGGTCGCCACAGCGGATCATACGTCTCCATACTACACTGTCCTCTACATCTGCTTCTTTCAAACCAACTACCTGCATGTCTTCCCTCACCACATCCATAAACCTCCTCCTTGGACTTCCTATTTTCCTCCTTCCTAGCGGCTCCATACTCAGCATTCATCTACCGATATACCCCATGTCAGTCCTTTGCACATGTCCAATCGGGCCCCTCGCATTTTTTCCACAAAAAAATCCTACATGCCCTGTCCCTCTAATAAACTCATTTCTAATCCTGTCCATTCTGGTCACTCCCAATGAAAATCTCAGCATCTTCAGCTCTGCTACCTCCAGATCCACCTCCTGTCTAACAAAATCATCCGCAAACATCATAGTCCACGGAGACTCCTGTCTGACTTCGTCCGTCAACCTGTCCATCACCACTGCAAACAGGAAAGGGCTCAGAGCCGATCCTTGATGCAATCCAACCTCCACTTTGAACCAGTGTGTCGTTCCTACTGTACACTTCTCTGCTGTCACACTGTCCTCATACATGTCCTGCACCACCCTCACATACTTTTCTGCCACACCTGCCTTCCTCATACAATACCACAACTCCTCTCTCGGCACCCTGTCGTACGCATTCTCTAGATCCACAAACACACAATGCAACCCCTTCTGACCTTTTCTATACTTCTCCATCAACTTTCTTAAAGCAAATATTGCATGCATAGTGCTCTTCCTCGGCATGAAACCATACTGTTGCTCTCAGATGGTCACCTCTTCACTCAGCCTGGCTTCCACTTCTCTTTCCCATAACTTCATGGTGTGACTGATTAACTTTATTCCCCTGTAGTTACTGCAGGTCTGCACATCTCCCTTATGCTTAAAAATCGGTACCAGCACACTCCTTCTCCATTCCTCAGGCATCCTCTCACCTTCCAAAATCTCGTTTAACAACCAGGACAAAAACTCTGCTAAACATCTCCATGCTTCTACTGGTATGTCATCTGGTCCAACCGACTTTACAATTCTTCATCATCTTAATCGCTGCATCCTGCCTAATCCACTTTCTGCTTCACCATCTCCACACCATCCAACCTTCTCTCTCTCTCATTTTCCTCGTTCAACACACGCTCCTCACTAGTCAACACATTTCCATCTCCACCCTTTATTTCTCTAACTTGCAGCACATCCTTCCCAGCTCGGTCTCTCTGCCTGGCCAATCGATATAAATCCTTTTCTCCTTCCTTAGTGTCCAACTTCTCATACAGCTCCTCATATGCCTTTTCCTTATGCACATCCCTCTTCACCTGCTGCTGCATCTCCTTGTACTCCTGCCTACTTTTCTCATCTCTCAGAGTGAAAATGTGCAGGTAAATAGGAGAAAATGCACTTCTATTAGAGCTAAAACAATAACTACTGTTATGTTGAATGTTTGAAAAAACAATGAAGAACAAAAATGTAATCGAGGAGGAATCAGTGATTAAATGCAGAGGCACTTCAGTTTTAAATGACATCCATCTAAGTCATACACGTTTTTGTACAACATGACAAGCAGCGATGAGCTTTCCTAAATAAATTGTATTTCATATGAGTGGATTTTAAAATACTTTCCAAATCTTAGTTGCACATATAATGCATTTAAACTGTGCTGCATTCAGCTCTACTTTTCTTTCATGTTTTTCCTGTCTGAATGTCAAATGCTCAATCTCATCTATGGAATGAATATGAAATGTAGAGCACTGCTTAAGATATATCGGTTTTCAAATTATTTTAATTATCACAATACAAGAAATCTCTTTTGTTCTCACTAAAGGTGTGCACTGTTTTACATTGCTATTTTAACCATTGCATTTAGAACGCACCAATGTGTGCTGTTATGTGAATACAGTATGAGATGCTATAATGTAATGTAGCCTTGTGGAACAGTTAATAGTATCACCATGAAGTTAGTTACTAGCTTTTGTTAGAAAGGAATGACTGTGCTCTTTTACTAGTTTATAACTATATTTAGTAAATACAGTACAATTGAACAAAAACAAGATCCTTTTATCATTTACTCTTTTACAATAGCTTCTCTTTTGCCCGCTTTTCTGACTTGATAAAATGAAAAAGACAGCTTGTTCTTGTTATCTTGAAAGTGGATTTTGCAATGTCCCGAACATTCTGTTTGGCTGAAAATTGACTGTTACCATGTGCTGCCACTGAAGACTCTCTTTTTTTTAAATATTAAAGTTCAATAAATCATCGCCTTAAAGAGCAAATCTTCTTTGCTAAATAATTTTTTTAGGCTTTATTTGTGTGGACTGTTTACCAGTCGCTGTTACTATGGTCTGCTGTCAGATTCACAGTTGTAGAAATTAATAACAACTTCTGCCCAATAATTCAAGAATGCAGCTGCAATGTGCCAATTATGGCCATTATTATATTATGATGTAATGGCCATGGTGTGTCTGAATAGCCAGTTCTGAATGTTTAGAAGGTGTCCTTTCGAAAGTGCACAAGTAGTTCTGGTCACTTTAATCACCTTTCTAATTTAATGGGTTGTCTTTAACCATTGTAACTTAACAAACATACAGCTATAGTTTATTACAGGGAGACAGCTATGTACCCAATTACCTTACTAAGCTAAATAGATACTTTTTTGCATGTAATTTAACTTATATTCTCAATATGGCAATTTTGAAAAATGGGGCTGAAGCATAAGATGTATTTAGCAAAATGGCGAAAAAAGCTATTATTAATAAATTAAAATGTAAAAAAAAAAATGGCCCAATGAATGAACACCAATGAATGAACACCAATAACCCCACTACTGTTATCCGTTACTTATACCACAGAGAGTTTAAATTCTCAAATATTCCTTGTTTGTTTCTTAGTTTTTGGAAAAAACCCCAGACAAACACACACAAGGACATGGTAATGTTAATGTCATGTCAAGGTCCAGCTTTATGATGATAGACGCTTGGCAAAAAAGAATATCAGCTCATTTGTTTGCCCCTGTGTGTGTGTGTGCGTGTGTGTTTTGTCCAATCCAAACAGTTTTTACACTGCAAAAACTTGGTTCCAAGTCAAACCTAATTGCTACCCCCTGCTTTACACTATGAATAAGCACCCACCCAGAAAACTCGTATTTACATTATGTGTGACTTCAGGCAGATGAATCAGATCTAATGGCACATGCAGCTGCAGGCACTTTCTCCCTACATCTAAGCTAGTAAATAAATAAAACATATAAAACCCCTATTTTATTTCCCCTGGTGTTGTTTTTCTGACTCAGATATAGTTGGGCGAGCTTAAAAAATGGAAATTACAGACTGAGGCATAAAAAAAATATTTTTTTTATTTTTTGTATTTTTATTTATTTATTTTTATTTTAATATGTTTAAGGTTCCCCTACAAATAGGGACTACATGTGTGTGTGTGTGTGTGTGTGTGTGTGTGTGTGTGTGTGTGTGCGCAAGTGGGTTGTTCTGTGTACAGAGCACATATCAACAAATTTTTACAATAAATACTCATTATTACTTCATAAGCAAACATGAAGAATTTTTCAGGCCAAAGAAATGCTAATCAACTTCCAGTTTAATGAAGAGCAATTCAAAAAAACTATCGTTTAATAAATCTTAAAGCATGAAGCATGCAATCTATTTTGTACTAAATTTCAATATAATGATTTATTTGTAATTTGAATAATTGAAATAATCATGCACTGATGACGTTTATAATCACCGCTTCAATTTACAGCTACATGTTCATCACTTTATCAGAAACTCATATTTGTATATAATGAGGAAATAAAAAAAAACTATGGCATGCCACTTGAGGCCAATATTCATTACATAACTACGGTATAATTAGGAAATGCATTTGACATTATATAAAAAAAGAAAGCTATAAAGTATATAAAAAGTCCACACACCCTTAAGATATTGCAGGTTTTCCAAATATAAAGACAGAAATAACAACATCAATGTCAGACATGTTACATCTAAATTGTGATCTTACAACAAACAAAAAAGAAATGTTTAATAATTGGGAACATTTTAAATAAAAAAGACTTACAACACTCTGATTGCATAAGTCTACACATCCTTATTTAATAATGGGGGTTCTAACTGTCCTCAGAGTTACCAGTCACAATTCAAATGAAGCCTGTAGGTAAACTGCATACACCTGCCATCAATTAAAAGTCAAACTAATTAAAACTAGATAACAGTCAGATGTTGCTGTAGTATGTTTGTGCTTGCATTCTTGCAATTGTTGCCCAAGAAACTGTGTAATTTAATTGTTACAATGTACCAATTAGGGATATAAAAGAATATCAGAGGCACTGAATGTACCATGAAACACTGTCAAAACCATTGATCTATAAGTGGAGAAAATGTGACATCACAAAGACATTGCAAAGATCAGGACGATCCTTCAAAGTTAATGAGATAATGAGGAGAAAACTTAACAAGGAGGCTACCAAGAAGCCAATTGCAACACTGAAAGACGCTAAACTACAGGAATGCATGTAACTCCTGCAGTCTGCACAAGTCTGGGCTTTGGGGTATTCTTACAAGAAAAATATGCAAGCCCATCTTAGTTATTCCAAAAAATGTATTCAGCCAACCCAAACCATTAACGATTGACAAAACAAACATTGAAATTTTTGGCCATAATTCTAAAAGGCTTCACGCTAAACCGAAAGTGGAGCATGGTGAGGGTAGCATTGTGCAATGGGGGCTGCATCTTTTCAGCTGGGCCAGGGGATCTTGTCAAAATAGATGGAAAATTTGAATAGCTCCAAAACCCAAGACATTTTGCCACAAAGCCTGTCCTCTGTCAAAAAACTGAAAATTAAATGGAATTTTACAATTCGACAAGACAATGACCCGAAGCACACATCAAAATCAACAAAAACATGGCTTCAGAAAAGGATAATCAAAGCCCTGGAATGACCTGGCTAGAGCCCAGAACTCAATCCCATCGAACACCTGTGGAATGACCTAAAAAGTGCCAGACACAGAAGATCCCTCTCGCAATTTGAGGGAACTCAAATAATAATTATAAAATGTTAAGTCTAGGTCTGTGAAGTAAATAGAGACTTACTGACAAAGACTTGATACCGTTATAAATGCAAAAGAAAAGTGTTAGTTAAGAAGAGTGTGCAGACTTATGGAATCAGGGTGTTGTAGGGTTTACATTTTTATTTGAAGATCACATCAAAGATGTAGCAAGGCTGGCATTTAGATTCTTTTTATTTCTGTCTTTACATTTAAAAGAAAACTCCAATTTTATAAGGGTGTGTAGACTTTTTATATCCACTGTAAATCCTTGTACAGTCCTCATTTTCTATCCCTGATGTTTTTTCAGTTTTGTAAGTCTTTAAAAAGCTATTAAAAGCCAGATATGGCAGAATTGGAACTATGAACAGATAAATGACGTATGCATGTTTTTTGGTTTTAAGTCAATAAGGCACCCTATCCTGTTTTCCATACATTTCTGTGTTCAATCCTAATGAAATAATCCTGGATTGCTTATCTGAAATGGTTCATATGGCCAAAAAAGCATTCAGGTTGCATTAATAATGTTTAAAAGCTTTGAATAAATCTTGAATATGTGATGAATGCTGATGGAACACATTTATTCTGTGCTCCTATGCCAGAAATCATGAAAACAGCAAAATCCATATTTATAATTTATATGGCAGGTACATGATTGTGTGTTTTTTTTATGATTAATATCTTGGCATTTTAGAGCAGGCGAAAGGCACAGTGGGTAGTGTGTTGCTGAATGAACATGGTGGCATTTTGCCTAAAATCACATTTTAAATAAAAAGGTTGAAACTTGGGTGGCCATATCAAAACAAAGCATATTGTTACCCTCTAAAGGTCACATAAATTCTGTTTGTCTTGCTTCTTTATTTTTGCAGAGGTTATTTACTGACAATCTGCCTTTTCTCTATTTATAAAGCTATTTTTCATCCACCTTGCTCTCAGGTTCTTAACTGCCTGATAAGTAGTTTATTTTTCCTTAATCATTTATTTACAAATCTTGGATGGTACTGTCAGTATAAGGCCTTCAGTATGAGACCTTTCAAGGCCTTTATTTGTGCTTGTTTATTTAGAAAGTAGTTTTTAATAAATTGCCTCCATAAATCACCTTTATGCCACACAGGAAATTTAGTGCAAATGATACGTGATTAATGCAATTTCTAATGCTCACTGAGTACAGTTTTATCCCGATCTGGGGAACACACAGCGCTTCACTAAGAGCCAATTGCGTAAATTTCACCGGAGATTAGGATTGAATTCTCGCCAGTGAATTTCAATTATTAGTTGAATTTTACTATTGTTATTATTATTATTATTATTATTATTATTATTATTTTTTTTTTTTTTTTTTTTTAATGATTACTCATGCTTTTTCAAATTTTTTTCTTTTCTTATGAATTGTGATTTGAGTCATATGTTGCTTTCTTTGGGAGAGACATTTATGCAGAAGGTATTGAGATGCTTGACTTATTGACATTTAGCATTACATTTAAATATATCATTTCAAAATGTATGTATGAAACTCTCTGTCATCTATAATACACTATTTAGACTAATGTTAGTAGACACCTGATCATAAGATTCTATGTGCTTTTTAAACATCCCACACATTTATTCCTGTTTTATTCTTATAATAACCTCCACTCTGCGGGGAAGAGGTTCAACTCAAATTTAGAGTGTGCGTTTCGAGATTTGTGCTCATTTAGCCACAAGAGTGTTAGTAAAGTCATGTAATGATGCAGGGTATGGAGGCCTGGAGAGTAGTCAACAGTCCAATTCTTCACCAAGTACCAAAGGGTGCTTAATAGGGTTGAGGTCAGGGCGCTATAGCAGGCCACTCAAGATCTTCCACTCCATCCCATGTAAATCATATATTTATGAAGCTTGCATTGTGCACAGAGGCATTGTCAGGCTGGAACAGGTTTTGGTCTCCTAGTTCAAGTGGAGGGGAAACTTTAATGCTAACATATACAGAGACATTCTATACGATTGTTTACCCCCAAATTTGTGGTAACAGATTGCGGAAGAACTGACTAGTACACGGTTTGTTGTTTACTTGCCCCTTCGATGCAATGTTTTTGCACAGCAATCTAAACAGAACCAAGATCATCTGAATGAAATGGTCTTAGTTGACTTTTAAATGCAAGCTAAGTGAATAAATTTTGACCTCTGGTTTGCGTTTCACTTATTGTTTCTTTTTGTTGTAGTTTTTTTAAATCAAGGCCACAAAAATATAATGCTACAGAAATACAATGTGTTCTGAATAGATGGCTGAGATACTGTTTGTTTAATTTCTCTGTGCTTGCGAGTTTCCACCACATCAATACGCATTTTTCAAATGTTTGTTTTCCTTTTTTTGTGACCTCTGCAAGTACCCAAAATGCATTTTGATGACCAAAGAGCTAAATTAGAACTGAACTAGATAACACTATGAAAATTAGTTTTGGTTAAAGGGGAATAGAGCACATGTACTTGGAAAACATCTCCCAGACTAAATGAACTGAAACAAGAAAATGTAACTCGTTTCACAGACACTTACGAAATGTACTGCTCTGTCTTGTTGTACTTCTTGGCCAGGTATTTGGCTGAGGCCTTGCTGGGGATCTTGACGAACGACAGTTCTTTGCCGTAGCGTGTCATGTTGCAGGGTGTATCACAAACACAGTAATCATTGTCTCTCTCCACCAGGAAATCTAGCAAAAACAGGGAAGGACAATGGAGGAGAATAAGGAGCCATTAGACAAGTTGATCACAGCAGGAAATAAAAAATTTAAACAATGTGGAAATTGAAGTGCGTAATGTAGTGGGGGGCAATAAGAAGAGCTACGGGGGTTGATGGAGGAAGCGCAGATGAAGGGGATGAAAAGAGAAATCATAAATTGAGCTCCATCACTTCCTTGGGCTCAGCTATCCATAACGAGTAGTTGTGCTCAGAGAGAGTGAGGTGCCTGGCACATCTGGCAGTTACAGTCTAAATGGGCTAATTTCACTTTCTGTCTCTCTTTTTTTCTTTCTACCTCTTGCACAAAATTCTGTACATTCAGGTCAGTACATTCCTTGGCAATCAAAGAAGAAGTTTTGAATTGAATAGAAACTTTGGACATATGGATACCATATATTATTTAGCTGACCCCCACAACAATCTTAAAGTATAAGGACTTCAAATGTATCACTCAAATATCTACCAAAAACAATTCAACATGTCCATAATAATCTCAGCTGATTACACAGCTGAAACCGATGTTAAACAGTCTACAGTTACCAATTTTCACTGATAAATGCACACAAAATGCAAATTTGTGATGATTTAAACAATTTTAAACTTTATCTTATAGGAATTGTTTAATGATTACTCATTATTTAGCCCTAACCCTAACCCTAACCCTAGACGCAGTGGGTCTAGGGCCTGGGAACAAACTCATCATTTTTTGATTGTTTGCTTTTATGATTAATAAAAGCTTCATCTTATTCCCACCTAGGGGTATAAACATGCATGGCTGCATAACAAGCAGTAATGGGTTATTGGTTGGAAAACTTTGTTTGTTCAAAGTCAGTAATACATCTTGAACATTTATAAGCCACAAAGTTTTTTCCAATTGAGATGGTCTAACTCTATCGGCTCGTGTCAGCTCCACGGACACATCCGAATTATTCTGGTGATTAATAGAATACATCAGGACTCCTGTTCAGCTTGTGAAACTAAAAGATTTGCTCACTTGTTTGTACCTACCTAGATAGCAGAAAGAAAAAAAAAACGCTGATGATCTTAAATTATCTTGTTCCTAACTGTAATAAGAAGTGAAGCACCACCCTGAAATATATTGCATATTTGTAATGTCACACAGAGACACACTAGATTGCGAGTGCTGATACAGTGGCATTTAACAGGAGGGGGAAAAAAAATCACACCATCTTTTTTTTCTCCAGAGATAATGATCAGGTTTTACTTTAAGCTTCTAAAAAAAAGAAGAACAGCACCTTTTCTCACACCACTGTTCATATTAATGAGAAATCCAGAAGTGGAATAGAGGAGACAGCGAACACTGGGTTAAAGTAAAGAAATGAAAATAAAAAATAAAAAAGATTTCTATACAAATCAGTTGCATGGAGTAACAACTAAAGGCTTGAGGCAAGAGGCAAGATAACAAGCACAATGATGGTGATTTGAATGATAATTGAAGCTTTAGAAGCTAAACAGAGTGAACAGTTAAGGAAGTGGAGAAAAGCCGCTGCATCGCTCTCTTTAGGTAGAGATGAAGCAATGGGTTAAATCCCATTATCAGCAGGCGGTTAAATGGCATTTTGTGAAACCACTAGAAAAAGTGGATTTGATGAGTGAATTATAAAGATATAATATGTAATTGTTTCATAGTGAAGGGTTGCTTTAAATACAGCCATTTTTACAACACTTAATATTCTTTAGGCATATCTTTTTTTCTTGCCCACAGAAATCTCTTATGGTTCCTCTCTGCTTTTACTCACCCAAAGCCGGATCCGCACACTCTTTATACTGTTCCGGTGTGCAGTATGGAGCGTCTCCTAGAAAGAAAGGAGGCACAAGCATGTGAGCAAGAAGGAAAGAAAAACAAAGAAAAATAGGACAGGTGAGATACACCATATCACATAGGCAATAAAAAAACGCATAAACACCAGGACCAATGCTGAGAGCTAATCTGAATCTCAAATCAAGCAAACCGGTCAATTAAGTACAAAGAAACGAGGGAGATGTAAAACCAAAATAAAAGGCGTATAAAGAGAACATTATGTTCTCTCGCTGAAAGCAGATAATATGTCACGAGCGAAGCAGTAGCAGGTAGTTCTTTAATTAAACCATGTCTCTGTCAATCACGCTGTCCTTATCTGCCTCTGAGTTCTCCTTCAAATCTGATCTCATCATTTAATTGATTTCATTAATGCCTTACCTTACCCGCTGCAAATGCAAGCCAGAGAGAGAAAGGGATCGAGAACAACAAGTACATCCAAGATACAACAGATTACCGCACGCCATTACCGCTCTCATTGCTCATCGTTTTGCCGCACACATATCACCCTAATGAGAAAGGTCTTGAGAAATGATCAACCAGAGCATGGTGTGTCCAAGTGCCAAATGCTCAGTGGCATCCAAACTCCCTAAACCATTTACAAAGCAGAGTAACAGCTTTAAATGCACCTGAATTCCAAACTTGAACCCGTCCATATCCAACAGCCTGACAATTTGCCATGAGTAGGTTAATGCTTTTGTCCATACTAAAGTATTATGTTTGTGCCATTCTGGTGCAGCAATCAACAGACAGACATATTTGGTGCCTGTGTGCTATACATGTGTCTTAATGGAAGACTCTGTGTTGGCCTTTACCCTGCCCAGTTGGTAGCTACTGATATGGAAGAGCTGACTGGTGGGCAGAACCTGGTAGGTAACCAACTTGGGGAAAAAATGGTAAAAAAAAATATATGGTTGTGTTGATTTTGTTGATTTCTGCCGTTCCAAAACGTTTTCTAAATAGGATTCGGTTTCTATGAATGTAGCCTTGATTTCCAGGCTAAAATGCAAAAACTTTGTGAGTTCTGATTTTCTTTTAAGTGTAGCCATGATCAAGGTTTAAGCCAGAAGCAGGAAGAAAGCTAGTACTTTCTTAGCACTTCTTATATCGCCCTCAAGATCTTTCTCCACCATGTACAAACTATCTTCTCAAACTTTCAGCGTCTACCCGCAGGCAAAAAACAAACAAACAAACAAACAAAAAAACATACCACATAGACACCAAGGTCAAGTATCTCATAAACAAGCTTTCTGTCTTTCTGTCAGTTCCAGAGGTCTCTACGATAAGTGGAGCCCATTCTCATAACAACTTTCATAATTAAACCCCACTGGCACGTAGTCATAGCAACCAAGTCCTAGTCAAGGCTGAGTGAGAAACTAAATAGGCCTTCATGCTCCAATACTGAGCTGGAATTGTCTGTCATGTTGAATAGGTGGATTTTTAAATCGGAAGGGGCCTTTTCGTTCTATGTGCAAAATTCGTACTATAGCTCAGAAATAGGAAAAACACGAGTAAAATCTTCTGCAGGTGCAGTCTAACAAACTTTGTCTCGTATCTAAGGGATAAGTGCTTTACATATTACAGCCTCGTTTTAAAATAAATACAAATACCCCAATCTTGCAAAAAGTGCTTTACGTGCCCTTACAAAACTGACTGTCTCTGCATTTAAAACATCAGAGTGTTTAAAAGAGTACGTAATACGTTACGCTATTTTTTTTTCTAACATAAAGCTGAAATTCTTTTCCACACTATATCCTCACCGGACCATTTTTATATTGGATCTGATGCAAATGCAAAGATCCAAAGATTCTTCAAGTGGATAGAAATACAAATCGGATTGGACGAGACAATTTATGCTGAATTATTAACATACTATTAGGCTGCATGTAAACAAAGCTAATGCTGCAACAAACTAATGATGTGAGCAACGATAAATGGTAAAAAGTCCTCACCGGGCATGTGCACCATGCGACAGTTACAGTTCTCTACCAGGTAGCGCGTCTCACAGTCGATGCGGCACGCTGTGATGCTGTAGGTGGTGAAGAAGTCTGAGTCAATGGGCTCGGACCTGCAGTCACCCCATGGAGAGGGCAGGTAGGTCAACTGCAAGAAGAAAGGTAGAAAAGAAAGAAAGAATTCATTGATTCATTCATAATCAGAAAAGAGAAGACAATTCTATTGAAGAAAAAGATATTGAAACCATTTTATGTTACACACTAACATGCAGGGACCTCATTCATAATATATTAACCTTAGTAACTACTTACTACTCAGTAGTTAGAAACTTTTTGGCTCGTTTATTAATATATTTATTTCTTTAAGAAACACTGCAGCATGTTCTTTTAGGCAAAAGAAAAACACTTTCTTTCCAAAAGCTATAACAAAACCCACACCAACACCCCCATGCACACACTTAAACACACACAATCCGCAACCTTTGTGTCCTGTGCTCCTGACTGATTCTCAAAAGCACTCTTGCACTAATGCATTAGCATGCAGATCCATCAATTCTCATATCATGACTGTTTACAGCCCAATCTAATTACTAAAATCCCCATGATGGTTTTCTCATCTGATTGGGAGGGGGGGTAAGAAAAAAAAAAATCATAAAAAAATACAACCCACAACTGACAGCTCCTTGGAGGGAGTCTTATTCAGAAGATGTAGTGTTTTTATCCATTCCTGCATAGCAATGACTTTATTTATGGCAAACGTGCAGTAGTGGCTTAGTAGTGCAGGTTGTGAGTTTGAATCCCAGGACTGCTAGAGTTAATGTTGGTACTCTGGAGAATGGCCCTCAATTACTAAGGCGAAGTACCTGAATTGAATTCTGCCACAAATGTTAGTCTCTTTGAGTGAAAGCATCTGCCAAATGAGGAAACCAAACGTGTCTAGTGTTAAATCTGTTTCCAGAAGCATTTAGAAAGCTTGTTTTAAAGCCAAGTACCGCTGTACAGGATTTGAAAAGAGACTTTGCTTCAGGCGATATAGAGGTTGTGTATGTGTGTTTATAAGGAAGTGTGTGTGTCCTGCGCCTGAAGATAGGCTTCCAGAAACCAGAAAAAAGAGAAAAGAAAATAAACAGCACAGTGCAGCATCTAAGCTGTATTTCACACTGCATACTAAATCCTCATATAGGGATGTACTTATAGTAATCTAAAATATATGAATATAAAATGAATTAAACAGGATTTATTCAGAATTAAAAATGTTTTAAAGCAGCCTAACAAATTTCTCCTATACCTAGATATAACATCTAGATTTTCTTTTGCTTCAACCCTCTGTCTGTGTGTTCTGTTGTGCACGATGGGAAAAGTGCAAAAAGCGCCCCTATTTTACGTTGCATTTGTTAATTAGAGATAGCACATCGCCCAGCTGTAATACTGTATTACAATTGTTCCATTTTTTTTTAAACTGAACACAATTTTGGCCCTTCCCATGAATGCTTTTTTTCTGTTTTCTGTCTCTACCCTTAGTTTACCTGATCGTGTTCACCTGTACTTTGTTTCCTTTTAATTGCTCCGTATTTCCACCATTGCTGTTTCACCTGTGTCTTTACAACATCTTATCACTTACGTCTACAAGCCTCGTTTGTCATTGTATGTTTGTGCAACTAGCGTTTGTTTAGAAGTATTGAGATTTTATATATATATATATATATATATATATATATATATATATATATATATATATATATATATATATATACAGTATATATATATAATCTTCACATTTGCACCTTATACAGTATCATTTTATTATATATTGCACATTTGCATCTCCATACTACAGTACATTGACTGTATATTTGTAAAGTTATATATTTATATTAGGTTTATTTATATAAATTGCTTTTTGCACTTCTGGTAAGATGCTAACTGCATTTTATTGGCCCTCTACTAGTACTTTGCACAATGACAATAAAGTTGAGTCTAATCTAATCTAGTCTTATCTAATCAAATTTAATCTACACTATATAGTCAAAAGTATTGGGATACTTGGCTTTTCCAGCCATACAGGTTATTTCCCAAACGGTTGCCACAAAGTGAAAGGAACACAATTTTAGAGGATGTCTTTGGATGTGACAGCAATAAATATTCTCTTTGCTTTAATCCACAACTACTTTAAAAAAAATTTGTGGAACATCTTCTCAGAATAGTAAAGGTTGTGATGTTCAAAAAGTGCATACAAATCTTGTGGTCACTTGGTCACAAACTAGTGTAATTCTATATGCATTTCCCTAATGCTCATGGCAGGCAAGCGGGTGCACCATGCCTTGAAACAACTTTGCATAAGAGGCATCAACAATATAAAATGCTGTCCGGACAAAACTAAAAATATTCAGGATATCTTGTTATTTCATAAACAGGACCGAATCCACATTCACTTATCATGACACCACAGTCCAAACTCTTCCGATACCCATAAGCAAAAACCGCATATTTGGGCATTATAGTATTTTCCCAGCGGTGAGAAATACAATAAGTCAACTTTATATTTCTGAGTAATAGACTAAAGTTGACTTTGTATAGCTATGACAGCTGGAAAGCTATTTTAGCTATTTTAGTAGGTGCTTATGGTACTAGGGTGTCAGGGTTCACGATGAGTGGGAGATCTCCAATGTTGGCTCAACCTTTTCTTCCCTTCCCTTCTCTCTCACTGGCAGAATTTTTTAAATAAAATAAAGCTACCAAAATACTGCCAAAAATAAAAGACTTTTTACCAAACACCCACGATCAACTTTACTTGTCTGATCTAAAACACATATATTATCTTAGAATTTGTCTTATCTTAGAATCAACCATTTAAAATCCATTTAACTACCTTACACAAATATCCCCAAAAGTCCCAGAATCCCTAAAAAATCTAAACCTTAACAATATTTCCATGCAAGCTAACGTCGGTATAATCAAATAGACAAAGCCCAGTCCCGCAGATCACACAGACGAGTGTCTCGAAGCAGAACAAACAGTAGCTCAAACAACAGCCTGGTTTCAAAAGCTTGATCAGAGCTGCAACTCTGACAGCTTGTTAGTAATGTTTCAAGATCACAAACCCTTCAATTTTACCAACCATATACACTCCCATATTACACAACCCACATTTCCTAAACCCCACCAACCGTCATTTCAGACCAGCACCACTGTATTGTTTACACATCTAAACCATACCCACTAAATTGGAAAAATGTCTTCAAACCCTATAAGACAATCTTAAAGAAAAAAAATCTGATAACCAAAATCTAATCTGACAATTTCCATACCACTGAAAATATGAAATACATTCTTTTACTGACAGGGCTGGTTTCTTGATACAGGTCTTGAGAACACTTTCTTCATAATACTACCAAGTCTACATTTGACACTCTCATTAATGATACACAGAAAACGCAACACAAGGCAGGAATAGTAAAATACATAGATGCCATTTGGTGCTGTGCATCTACACATGTGGCCATTAAACATTTTTGGCATTAATCAGTTAATCCTTTCTTTAAACTACAATATTCTACTATCCCTATTACATTGAAATCAACAAAGCTAAGAAATCCAGATCTTATAAAACTAACCAGTGGCAAGAAAATGGTCTTTAGGCTTACATCTGTTTAGGGCTTCAGCTATTGATTATTTTAGCAATCGAGTATTCTACCGATTAGTCCATTGATTAATTAAGCAATCGGATAAGAAGTACTTTTTCTTTATTAAAAAAGCAATAGTAAATTGACAAGAAATAAGACGGGTCTCTTAAAACCAACACGTAATTTGTTTCCTTTTTAAAAACACCCCAAAACAAAACCATGTTTATTGCTGAAATTGCAATCTGTAAAAAACTGAACCAATTTAGTGCATTTAATTGCCATATTACATCAAAATACAAATAGAAAAAATATAAATAAAAAAACATCAATAAAAATATCTAAATCAATTTCAAATTACTTAAAATAAAAAAAAAATAAATAAAAGTGGAAGCACACTGTATGGGGTTTTCTTTATCTATTAGTTTAAAATGATCCCAAACTTTGAAAAACGTTCTGTTGTGTCTTTTGGCCTGAATCTTCTTCTTGGCCCTCACTGTTTTCTCTTCGTTCCTCTGTTTTTTATTCTGCAACATCTTCTGTGTTTTCCTTGTCTAGGCGTTTCATTTAAAAACGAGACTGAAAACGTGTGAACGCCACATTTCATACAAAGGTTACATATTATTGAAAAAAGCCCTGTTTTGTGCGTACGCCAATTTTATAAATGAGACCCCAGAGCGGTTCAAAGTTTAGTGAGTGGTGCTTCAGTAATAATGGTCCATAAGGAAACACAGTGCTTCCTGTGCAGTTAAATGAACTAAACGAAATAATTTGCCTTTGATGCTTTTTTGTATTCGAATTACTCGAGTTACTCGACGAATCGATATTGTACTTCCACTGTTAAATGTACTTCAACTGTTGGTCTCCTTATTGCTGGTGTTCACGTTTGTATTAGTTTGAATCAGTCTGCTTCATATGACTTGTGAAATATGTAGACAGACTTTCGATGCTATCACTCAATGTTTTTATGTAATTCAGTTCAATCGCCAAGAACCACCGACTCTACCAGAAAGAGGCTGTTTGACTTCTTTATAAAACAACCGAATGCAGATCGTTCTTATTGCCTGTTATTGCGTGATATAGTATATGAGAGTTCAGGCTTGTTGTTATGCTAGACGGAACGCTTTTATGGTAGCGACTGATCATTTTTGTAAGCGTGTGACAAACAGCTATGATTTGAGCAACTGTCTCAAACAACAAAGCAGCAGTGCAGCATGTGAACTGAGATAATCCCAGTTCTGGCTGGCTTGGTGGTGCAGTGGAGAGCACTGCTGGTTCCATCCTGACATCTGCATTTCACGCGTTCTCCCCGTTTTCATATGGGTTTCGTTTCAGGTTCTTCAGTTTCCTTACAATTGATAGTGAGCTTGGCTATGCTAAATTGTCTCTAGGTTTAAAAGAATAGGTTAAATCTCCTGGCTTGTGCCCAGTGTGAGGACCCAGGATGGGATCCAAAGTGAACAAAAAAAAGATTTCTATGCAAATTAGGTATGAGTAAGCAAACAATTGGTGTGACTAATTTCCCATGGTGTAAATAAACTAAACACTATTTAAAAGGTGAGGAACCATTTAATGTGCCCCACACTGACTTCCTGTTTTAGTGAACTTGTTAGGTTACAAGTGTTTTACTTGTAAACATTTTCCAAAAACATTTTTATACACGCGCACACACACACACACACACACACACACACACACACACACACACACACACACACACACACACACACACACACACACACATCAAAAACGGGATGTAAATAATTTCTGGATCCACTTTATATGTCTAAGACTGAGACATAGCCAGAACCAAAGTGCTTCTTTCTTTTTTTTAACCAGAAAATCTTGAAAGAAATCAAGAAATCTTTTCTGGATATTTAATGCAATGTAGCTTTGTACATATGCAGTGTAACAGGGTGCTGTTTGTACTATGCAAAATGCACTGCAGGGAAGAGCAAAGTAGTTTAAAAAACAAGAGAAAAAAAACAAAAAAAAGTAGCTTGTCAGTCAATTTGACACAGACAGCAGGAAGGACAGGTTAAAAATATAATTACTCATGTTTTTGAGCCGGGACACCTGGCATGTACAGCAGGAAATTAAATAAAAGTCTTTGTTGATGGAGTAGACACTCCACCTGTGTGACTGTGGAGTGCAAGACCTTGTAAATAGCTCAGTAGAGAGAAAGAGATGGCGTGTCTAAAGGTTATTTCATTAAAGAAGATATTTTATAATAAAATGTATTCATTATTAAGACATTATAGTAATTTGCAAACACCAAATCTTCTTAAAATGCTTTTGTATAGGTTACTGACTAAAATGGCAGATCATCCTGAGATTTTAAAGAGGGTGGACTAGCAAGTCACAGCCACCATATTACTTTTCTGAAATGTCGGTAAAAGGAAAAAATATATTTATTTGTAAAAAATCTTTAACACTATGTATAATTTTCCTTCCACTTCACAATTATGTGATACTCAGTGTTGGTCTATTACATAAAATCCCAATAAAATACATTTAAATTTGTGGTTATAACATGACAAAATGTGGAACTATTCAAGGGGTATGAATACTTTTGCAAAGCACTGTATGTGCAGACAGGGATCACAATAAAGTCCACACTGAAATAAGTTTATAGTGAAATATTCACGATGTATTTAGTGATTCTGATGCTATTATTTTTTTACTTGGTTGCTGTATTTTTGTGATTGCAGTACGAACTTGGCACATGCGAATGTGACATTGCTAGCAAAGTTTCGATAGCGTGTAATATATGAAAAAAACAGAAATGATCTCAAACCAAAAAAAATGCTAATAGATTTCGGATTTTGTGAACTCCTACAAACAAAAAAGCAACAGCTTCTTTTCTCCCTCAGCGTTTACCAGTCATGTCATATTTATAATAAGTCCCAAATGCAATGAAGTTTTGCATCAAGGCTAATGCTGGTTAGCGGCCTGCGAACTGACAAGCATATTGGAATTTCTGGTGGTATTAGCGAAAAAAAAGTTTTTTTTGGCGGATCAGTTTTGGTGAGAGAAGTGTACATCCCTTAGTAATGCACAAAAACCCCCGAACAAACAAAAATTAATGACATGAATGAAATTTAAGCATGTGCTTTCAGCTTCTCCGTATATTTAATTTGCTAAGTACTGCTTTACACTTTGCTTATTGAAATGTTAATTGGCTTTCTGCACATTTCAATCAAATTGCTCTTTCATGTAATTTTTGGCAATATTAATAGTGAATCAGCACAAGCAATAAATGAAGCATTAACATAGATTTTATAGACAGCTTACAGTTCATTATATTCCTCCAGAAGGTGGAGTTTGTGTGAATGCTTAAATGTAGGAAGTTCAGTAGCAAGTGTTTTCTTAAACAAAGCATAAATCTTTCTGTTGCTGAACAGCACTGTGGGTAATTTAGAAAACCAGTGTTAAACCAGATTAACCTATCAATGGAAGAAGCAACCACCTATGCAATGCGTAGGAAATACAAAATACAGTTGTACTAAACAGACACAGGGGCTTTGTTAAGGGGGATATGAACAGCTTTAATGAAAATGTTGTAGGTTCCAAAAATGTTTAAATATTACTCCTGCTCCTGAGTGTCATCATTTACAGCTCAGGGATACTCATCAGGAGGTCGAGGGTTCAAGTCCAAACAGTGCCAAGCTGTCACTTAGGCCCTTACCCCTCTTTGCTTCAAGAGTGCTGTGTGATAGCTGACCTTGTGCTCTGACTTCCTAACAAACTAGAATATGCAAGAAACTCTTAGCAATAATCTGAAAATGTATTTTTACACTGCTAAATAGAAACTAGTCAAAATAAATTTCACTCCTACCATTCATTTCACTCGTTTTTTGCGCCATTTTGTGCACCTTATATGAAGTTCTGCAGGCGACACTGAATACAAATTTGTGTTGGGAACACACTGTATGTATACAGAAATCAAAACGTTTTTTTTAAATATTAGTTCGGTCTGGCACTCCATATACTCCTCAGCACCAGATGGCACAATGGCTTTATTGATACATAGTTTGCAAATAATACATGTTTCTAGGTTAGGTTTTCAAACTTAACCCACTGCGTAGATTTTTAAATTAGATAAACCACAAAAAAGACTTAGTACAATAGGTCTCAGTGGCAGTAATCGACTCAACCTTTTCCAAATAGTGATAAATGAACTTTTCCCCAAGCACTCTCTCCAAAAAAATAAATTTCTTCTGATATTTTCTCATTTTGCGTACTTAGCCTAGGTTCAGAATTTCAAAGACTGCAAGATGTTGCAAGCTGATTGTGACTTATTTTGTCTTCTGGGCCAAATAACGTCTGTTTTGTGCGTTTGCCGTTATTAAATATGTAATTCTGCCTGTATACAGGGTGGGATCTATGCAGAAAGATTAATCTAGCAGTCGTGTAATTTGCTGCGGTCTCAAAATCACTTCAGGCATTGCAATTAAATGTGCAATAGGACTGAAGAGCAGGTATAATATTTGCACAAGTAGATTTTTGCCATTTAAAAGCATCAAACCAATTACTTCATCATAATTATGCTGCTATATCATTATGATTATGCTTCGGTATCTCTGTATCTTGAATTAGTAGAACCGTAATATTACACTGGAGAAAAAATTCACTGCACATTTACACCTCTGATGCAAAATCTTTTAAAGAACACATGCAAAAAGGTTTTCTTTACATACCCTAATGAATAAAACACCAATATTTTACTTTGTGCTCACATTGTATACATTTTTGACATCTTTGTGTCACAATTGTTGTGTAATTGTAACTATCCCCTTGTCAGCTTTGGCAATGAAATGCCCACAACGAGAAGCTAAACACACCAGACTGTCTACGAATGACCGGAAATCTGACTTACAAAATTGATGAGTATGTATAAGGTGATGGGGATGCAACAAACAGGAAGTGTACTAATGTAATTTATACCTATTATAAACTGGAGGGATGTAGCTGAGGTTAAGGAAGTGTTCACATGCGGCAATGCTGCGATAAATCGTTTTTTTTGAGTGCCGCTTTAAGAGCGGTAGAACATCACTGGAAGACGACGAGAGATCAAGAACACCTTCCCGAAACATGCCATAACGATCCACATGATCTCACTTCTGCACCCAGCCTACTTGCCAGAATTGGATCCTGTGGACGTCGCCTGTGAGATGAAGATGAAGATTCTCCTCAAGGGTCGCCGTTTGACACCATTGCGGAGATTCAGTGCGAATCGCAGTAGGTGCTGGAAACTCTTCAAAAAGAAGACTTCGGCACACATTCGAGAAGGGGCAGGAACACTGTATTGCTTTGCAAGGGGACTTTTTTTAACGTGATAGTGTGTAAATGTAGATAAATACATACATACAAAACACAGTCCAAACCAGTGATAACCAGGTAACAGACAGGAAAAAGTAAATATTTACTGTTTGAAACATTCGTCTGTGTTCATCAGAGTAAGCTGATGAGAGACTGCTAGTAGTAGAAACGAGAGACAGCCAGAGTGACCAAGATAATTTAATAAAAGTGAGACCAGTCTGGTCAGTTTGCAATGGTTTTCTCTGTCGGAGTAGAGAAAGGAATGAGCATGTAGCGCATGAGCACTGCTGAACATAAATAGCTTCAGCTATGATCCTAAATTAAATGAACAGGAGGGTGGGGCTGGTCTTAAATCAACAAAAACCGCTTTTACTGCAAGCTGCTAACAATTGTGTTGCTCTCAATAACAAGAGCCTGCAGCCCTCATTCACTATCAGCGTGGCAAAAACACCAGCTACAGGAGTGGAAAGAAGCCCACCCACACACACACACACACACACACTGTGCTGAGTGTTTGAACACACACTGAGTGTGTAAACAGGCTTGTTTATGCTTACCGGTATAATATCAGCGTATCAGCCAGCACTTCCATCCTCTGTGTGTGTTTAGTTTGCATGGTTTACGTGCAGAGGGGTTGACGATAAGAAAGAGATGAGAGCAGCACACACACACACTGGGTAAAGAGAGTGAGAAACTCAGTGCTAGTGATGAGATCTGCATGCAACAGCAAAGTTAAGTGAGCTGGACGTGAAAGAAATCGATTTTGTTTCAAGTCGAGAATTTCATTCGTCTCCAATTACGAGGGCCAGAGAGCTGACCGGTCACATATCAGCATCAGGCCACCGCTCACTCGCTCACTGAAAGGATTAAGAGTGACATTACCTCTTTGCAGGCTTAAAGAAACCTGTGGGTTTGTTTCTGATTCCAGACTGTAAGACTCTACATTTCCTAATCTTTATAAAGGCCTACACTTCATAGCATATATATATATATATATATATATATATATACTATATACTAGGATTCTAATTGTTCTGTGTGCCAAAAATACCCTCAACACATACTTTAAAAGTGTATTGAAGAATATCATCATCAGACATTTGACCTTGATGTGACCTCTAACCAACTCACCTAGTGTTTACCCATTGAGCAAAGCCCTTCACTCTATCTACTTGCCATCAGGTTCACGGTACCCTGCGTTCTGACCCCAACTTTCTAACAAGCTGGCATGTGCAAAGAAAGAATTTTACTGAAATGTAAATGAGACTAAATGCAGTCTTCTCCTTCTTCTTTTTCTTCTTCTTCATAGTACAAACTACTTGTTTTCAAAAGATCATGCTAATAAAAATCGCAGATGGACAATTCAAACAAAAAATTATTAAAAGTGGATAATGTCCACTTTCTCCCAAATTGGAACTGCTGAAATACGTAGCCCAGCATACTGCACAGATTCCTTTTATTAACAATAGCAATATTTGAATTTAAAGGATTTAAATTAAATTCAGAATAGAATTTAAACCAACAGCTGATCTTGAATAATTGTGCTACTATCATTCACTATTCATATCCATATGCCACATTAATTCTCTTCATTTTTCTGTGTTCACACTGGTGAAAATGAATGCACTACACAGTCACTTTAATTCCACTAAACCCCGCGGCTTGTATTAACCATGTTTACAACCCTGCTGCATTCTTAAACTGTTTAACATGTTTATATAATTATATGTATATTAATTCGTATTTTGTTTCTTACACCAATCAGGCATAACATTATGATATTATAACAATAACACTGATTATCTCTTCATCACGGCACCTGTTAGTGGGTGGAATATATTAGGCAGCAAGTGAACATTTTGAGTCTGATGAGGGCCATCCATCCATCCATCCATCCATCCATCATCTATCTATCTATCTATCTATCTATCTATCTATCTATCTATCTATCTATCTATCTATCTATCTATCTATCATCTAAGAAATAAAAAAAATGAATAAAGAATCCATGTAATTATGTCAAGCTGTGAATTTGTGTGAATTGTCTGTACACAGTCATTCAGCAATAGTGAAATAATACAAATTAAATGTTTGATTTTTGCCTCATATTCACTCTCTAAAACTCTAAGAAGACATTTTTCATCCTCCAAATATATTTTTCTTGCATGGCTTACAACATCCGACCTCAAATGATATCAATCTGGAATAAATAAAAAAAAAAAAAAGGATTTTTTTCACCTTTAGAAGCACTGCTTTTACAAAAATGTCAGCCTTTGGCTGCACCCCAAAAGAATACTATTGAGAGAAAAATTCCCAGTATGATAACTCCATTATACAACAAAGTGAGCTATATTGATTTTTTTTTCAGATCTTATAGCTTACAATACTGCTCGGGGCCATAACCAGTGTCCTCAGTTGACCAAAACAGAATGACATTCAGTAGCGGTTTCTCAATGTCATTTGTGTGTGATGACCTAAAGCTGACTAGAAAAATCAATTTGTAAAACTCCTTTTAATTACTGTTGCCTGAAGACCACTAGCCATCACATCTGCAGAGATTAATTCAGGGAATCGGATGGCGGCAGTCGCTTACCCTCTGCTCCTGGCAGGACACAAACGTCTGAAAGCCTGGCGCCACTCCGAATCCCAGTTGATCAATGAAAGGTGGCTCATCCTGAGTGTGGATCTGTACTTTAATGCCGGCTTCAAAAGACGTCTCATCTGGAATGGGAGAGAAGTGATTCAGATTCGATACAGACTGATTCTCTAAATATGGTGGCAATAACAATTTAGGATCTGGTTTCTGCTGGTGGGTGGAAATGTAGCAGTAGGTACTTGAGTCAGATTTTCAATGTTGGATTGCTGAACACTGACTTCTCAGTATGCCTGAAGAAATGTGCTAGATATAGTGTAGTCTATACTGATACACCATACAGTTTGTTAAGCTTATCATACAATACAAATTTAGCTGAAGACTGATTAATAATCTACATTTACATTTATGGCATATGGCTTTATCCTGAGTGACTTACAGTTACCTCAGTTAGGCAGCTGAGCAATTGAGGGTTAAGGGTTATGGACCTTGTTTAAGGGCCATTGAGTGACTGTTGATTAGCCTTTGAGTGGTCCCCTGCTGGTTTTCAATCTATTATAATCTAAAACGCACAGATTCAGTAGTTACAGAGGAAAACCTGTGCCTAAATATTGTGCTTTATATGTATATATATATATATATATATATAAATTTTTATTTTCTTATTTTTCTTATTATTGTATTTTTTTGGGTTAGGGATTTATGACTTACAGTTTTCAGAAATAAAATTCCCTAAACTACTTGTTCAACCTCCACATCATGGAGTCAATTGTGCACATCATAAAAGCATTTCTTTCTGCTTTGGTCAAATTGTGAATGCTTTTGTACAATAATTTAATTGATTGTCTGCTGTTTCCTACATTATCAGTTGTTTATGTCATGCTGATTAAAATATAATACTGGTTTTACCTTAATACTCTTAACCCCCAAAACATCTCAACATCAGCCCACTCATAAGTCATTGAATGCAAAGTGGTTAAACCAGTTGTCATCAGTCAAGCTTGAATTTCTATTAAACTTTTTTTGTAAAAGTGTCTTGAATTGATGAATTGTGCAGATGAATCTTGAATTTCACTAATGGTGAGTGAATGGCATTAGTTCAACTAATAATTAACCAGTTTTCTAAAAGGTGAATCTTGTGAACCTTTAATTGGCGACAGAGCAAAACACGGAATTACAATTTTTGAAAACGGATGAACAACCAAGAACAAAAACACCTTTACAGTACAGTAAAAGTGTGAATACTGTCCAGTCTCCTGCAATCAATATAAATCAAATGTGCAATAAATAAATACATTTGTGCTGTTGAAATTCATAGATGCCATACAGAAGAAATTCAACCTTGTGGATTTTCAATCACTGTAACCAAAGTTTATATTCAGTTTATATCAGGAAAAGCTGGAAACTGTGCACTGTCTTACTACATGACTAAACATTTTGACTTTTAGTTTGTGAACAATGACAAAAGGACTTGTCATTCTGACAGCAATGATTTGTTCATTGACACAAATACTTACTTTTGAGAGATGAATAAAGGATTTTGAGAAAAATACAGGCTTTTTGCAAGAAATCCAATGTGTTGTTCTGTTTGTACAAATTGTTTTAAGAATGCACTGGTTTGCAAATATTAAGGATGATTCGTGAAATGCAACAAAGCAACAAAAACTGCAATACAAATAAAGACATAAAACTAACTATAAAATTCTACAAAATCAACATATAACAATTCCTTTCATTTCATTTTCCTTTCGAACAGTACTGCACAACCGAGGGCTACTGTTAAAAATAAAACGTAGAAAGAAACGTGTGATAAAATTATTAATTTAAAAGAACTACAACCATCACATACAATTATTATTATTACTTTAAAAAGTACATTCTATTGCATATTTGTTATAATTTCGAACATTTATTTTTAAGTGTGTATATCGAATGATCTTATAAATTGGTAAAGTTCATGTGTTTATGAACTCATTTAGTTAAACGACAGATGCTGTAAACATTGTAAGCTTCACTATGAGTAGAAGTTGAAACCATACGTCTAAACCATTCATTCACAAAGACATGCGGAAAACACAGCCTTTTTAAACATCCATCTTTTGCTCATAGTTTCTCACTGGTACTATGAGCAGGCCCAAAAATTGTCCAGCAGGACAATGCTGCACAAACCAAGTTTCATAAGGACATGGTCTGCAAAGTGTATATTGAAAGATATTAAATATCCTGCACTCTAAAATCTAGTAGAAATCCATTATAGAAAGCAGAACTTATTATACCAGCAGAAAGAGATAAAATCTGGAATTGGGTGTTGAACACACATGTGTTATTGATTAAGTGTCCACCTTAGGTCATGTAATGTGTAAACATCTTATATTAAATACTAAATTCTAATACAACTGTCTATTCTCTTTATTTCATAGCGTTTCTCTTGGCTGCACTGCTTTCAGTACATGTATGTAGATGTCAGATTTTTTTGTCCAATCAGATTTTAGCCTTTATGTGTTGCCATGTCAATCTAATCCGCCCAGGACCTTCAAAGTCAGTACTGCTGGCCTTTTTACCTTAGTCTCCTTAAGAAATAGCTCTGTTTCTTTAACCAATCAGATTTTAAATTCGCCTCACATCGCCAGCTAGCTGGCCCAGAATAGCATCAGCATTTTTCCGTCTTCTGATTGGTGGACAGTTGCGGTTGTAGTGTAGAGGTTTGGAGCTTGCTTTAGTAAAATGGTATTCACCCTCAATATGCAAAATGCCTCTCTCTCTGTAATGCCACGCGTTGTTATATTGCGTTTTATTTTTTTTTTTTTAAGTCCTCACTGAAGGCCCAAGTACCAAATGCATGTATATATATATATATGTGTGTGTGTGTGTGTGTGTGTGTGTGTGTGTGTGTGTTTGTAGAGAAATTGTTTAACATTTTATGAATGAAGTCTTTAGTATTGCAATTGCTTTGTAACAATCATAGGTAAAGCTGTAAATACGTTTTCACACACCGGAAAGTACACTTTATAAGTTTGCGGACACATGACCATTCCACATTTAGTCCACATTTACTGCCATAATATCCTCCGCTCTTCTGAAAAGATGCTTGTGGAGATTTGTGCTTATTCACTAACAAAGGTTTTAGTAAAGTCAGGTAATGATGTAGGGTGAGGATGCCTGTAATATTGTCAGCATTCCAATTCATCATTCTTTCATCAAGGTGTTCCGTAGGGTTGAGTTCAGAGTTTTATAGATCTTCTACACAAAACCCATGTAAATAGACATGTAAATAGACTTTGCTTTGTGCATTGTCATGGCAGAACAGGTTTGATCTAATGCTACAGCATCCAAAAACGTTCTATACATTTAAGTGTCTCAAAATGTGTGGTAACAGTTTGGGATGGAAATGGCTGGGAAACACAGACTGTTCAATTCCAATGATTCTGTCCATATAGTATAGAGTTTTTTGGTAAAAAATTAGGTTCCACTATTAAACTTTAAACCAATATCATTGTGAGCAATTAAAAAAGTAAGACGTGTCATTCTTTAACACTGTGGTACATAATAAATATGCGAGTCATGGCCGTCTATGAAATGAAATCAAAGGACATGAGGTGAGAAATATAGAGAAAAAACTGGTAGGAATGTGAATGTAATTCTGTTTGGTTTGGTTGTCACTCCACTGTTAAATATTTGCCTATAACAGCATGTCTCTTCATGTTTTATTTCATTTATCAGAGGTAGTCTGGCAACAAAAAAAAAACACAGCCCAACACTATTAAACGGTAAAGTTGTGCCTATGAGCAAGCACATATCTCTGAAAACTTTTAATCAGTTTGTATCTCATCGTTCAGCTGCAGCAGCTCAATAGATAAATAGCGTAGTATATCCTTCACCTAATGCATGCCTTGGTAAATGATTTTCTTTCATTTGCCTACTAAGCAAATAAGCAAAAAATACAACTGCCAGGTCAAAATATACTGCATTCCACAGTCTCATAACATTACCATAGTTACTGAATAATATGCTCTAAGATAAATAAATAGTATAGTGTAACTAAAGTATATTAAGTATCACCAATAATACCTCAATATTTTATTCTATATTCATTACATATCCTAGACCATTTAATAAACAGGAACCAGCTGAATCTTGGATCATCCAAAGCTTTCCTTCATTACATTTTTTTTTTTTTTTTTTATTGCCTTTGGCTAGTTTACTAAGTTAAAAAAAAAAACATATTAGAGAATACTGGCTTTTAGAGGAAGTGTTGAAATATTGGATGGTGTAATATAGCTTGAGGAATTTTTACTTTTAATAGGTTGATTGTTTTATTCTCTTATACCGCAGCAATTAGCAAATCAATACAAACTTTTATTTACTTACAAACAAAGGCCATTTTTTTTTATCATTTGTAGTTACATTAAAACTTATAAAATGTAAATCTGCAAGACAAGTTTACAAGGATTATTCTATGACTCTGACAAATCAGTCAACTAGATTATGCAGTGGTCGGCTGTGCAACAGCTGCACTGCCCGCATGCATCATCTCTAGCAGAAGCATCGATATTGGCCCTGGGTTTCCTGTGCATTTTTGCAGTACATTACGTCGGTGAATTTGAACTTAAGGCGAATTGTGTGTTCTATAGGAAAGAAAATGCTAAAGTATAAAAGGTTCATGGAAAAGCTTAACAAATGTTTTGAACTGTTTTGGCTGACCTTTTCTTACGATGACGTTTTTCTTGAAAAGTCGTTCTTTTAAATGTCCTTGTAAGTGTATCTGCGACCACATTCATTTCTTCTCCCCTGTCAGCCATTGTGGAATGAAAAATCAGCTACTGAATCCACACTAATATATTTGAGCTTGTGCAGTTGCGACAGATGCGTGTTGCGACGACATGACTGGACACCTAGGAGACCTTGGAATTGCCAAATCACAGTTTTTACTCAACTACATTTTGTGAAATCGGTCGTTCCTTTTTATTGACGAGTGGATAAAAATTAACTAGTCAAACACGCAGCAAGCCACCAATCAGGGTAGAGTACATGCTCTGTTTGCCACCTGGGGGTATCTACTTATCACAAATATAAAGTTCAGCATCAGTTTAACAGCAAGCAGAACATTTTGAAAGTAATAAATGATGAAAGAAACACGCATGGCCTCATTTGTGTGATTTTTTTTTAAGTAGTCAATCCCCGGTCAGGGACCCAACCCCAGCCACTCTTAGTGCCGGTCCCAAGCCCGGATAAATGGGGAGGGTTGCGTTAGAAAGGGCATCCAGCATAAAAACATGTGCCAAATCAAACATGCGGATGATCCGCTGTGGCGACCCCTAATGGGAGAAGCCGAAAGAAAAGTAGTAGTTGAAAAGAAGGTTCTGGGCTCATGATTATTTGAAATGATATCAATTAGTGTTTGACTAATTAATATTATTCTATTAATAGATTGGTGTGCTAAGAGTAACGTTAGAATCTTTTTACATCAACTGAATTGATCAAGCAATAGTCTTGCTTAATCAATTATAATAAAACATAATAGAAAAATTATAATAGAACATTATAGCCATTATAAATCATAGTACTTTGGATACTTAAGAACACTTAAAGGCAAATACTTATACTCAAGTGAAAGTTTAAAGGGGGCACTTTTACTTTTACTCTAGTAATATTTTACCTACTGTATCTCTACTTTTACTCAAGCACATGATTTGTGCACTTCATCCACCACTACTATATATTTTACATTTGTGTTCTATTCACAATGCTCATGTTAATGGCACATAGTGTTTTGTTCTTTAGTTTCTGTTTTAGTTGTGTTGTGTTTTTGGTAATTTTATTTGATTCAATTTATCCACAATTGCACCAATTTCAGCTTCCCGAGTTCTTGTTTCACGTATTACATGACACAGTTTTTGTTAGCACTTGGCTAATAGCAGCAACAGCCACTCCTTTTTTCTTTGTGAAGATGTGAATTAGACCCAGCTACAGAACCGGTCACCGATCAGAATCAAGAATGAAAGAATGCAATTCTATTTTACTCTCATTGATAAAAAATAAAAACGGATTCATGTGCATTCTGCTGCTAGATACTATGAGAATACTGGGAACTTGATAGTCTGAATAAAAAAAATATCTAAATAAGAATAATGGTTTATTCGTTTATAATAGACATATTGATTAAATGCTAATATTTTTTCTACATACAGCTCAGTTCACAAATATTGAAAATAAAAAGCCACAGTGTTAGGGCTTAGTTTGGTTAAACTGTGAAATAAGATCAAATTTTGGAAATATCCCTTTAAAGCATTTTGGCAAAGGTCATCAGGAAAGTGGTGATAAAATGCTCTGTTGAGCATTAGGTCTATGCTGTACTTGATTAAATCATATGTATTATATTGCATTGCTGAAAGGATGCCAAGCTCTTAGCTCGTCTTATAGCCTGCTGTATGTTTACTCGAGTAGCAGAGCAGACAAAAACATCTTACAACGTGAAATACACGGCCTTAACTGCGACTGTTTTTCTCTGTATTACTAAAACTTGAATGCTTCTCCACCTCAGTAATGATTATGTGAATAAACAAGTGCTTAAGATTATAGAGAAATCAATACTAGCTTCCTTGTAAGCGCAGATGTGTTCTTCGTGTATAGATTTTACATTAACTAGTGGGATGGCACCGTGCTCAGGCTGAACAAACAGCACGATAGCTCGAAACTGATCGGGTAAAGTGGTTTGCTTTTTATTTTGACAAGTGATTGCAATAATAATAATAAAATGTCCAGTGGTTAACACGTACATCCCTGTGGGGCCTCATCAGCCTCGAAACACCTAAACAATGAAACCTGGCTGTTTACAATGTTCCAGAGAGAAAAACAGAAACCCACATACAGCGACACAAACCCTTCTGCTTATACACACAGCACATGGCTATTGTTATAAACAACAAGGATGCCATCACGTGTATTTTGAAATAAATTGTATGTGTATATTTTATATACTGTATATATAAAGTGTACATTGTAATTGTGTAATTTCTAAACTTTAATCTTTTTATATATTATTTTGAATGGTTGTATTACTGCAAAACAACCTTTATAATAAAAAAACCAAAGGTAGCAGCCGAAAAGTAAAAGTAAAATGAGACTTTTGGCCATATAGTGTACACTTCTAAAAACAGCTCTACATCATACATTGGATACCTTACATTAAAGTCTTATAGGAATAAATAGCACGTTTATTATGTTTATCACAGCCAAGTCTGCTCTATCAGTTTACGCTTGATAGTCTGGGTAACATCTGTCTCATTATCCTCCACACTTTCCTTTTATGGTCAATGCTTCCTGTTTTTATTGTCCTGTTGCTACAGTAGTTAATTAGTTCCACCTGTTTCCCATCAGCCCTCATTAATCTGCTGACTTACAGCCCATTAGTATACTCTGTGTGAAGGCAAAGAGTGGCATATGTGAAACTGCAGATAGAGGTTATCGTGACTTCATCCGTTTTTCCTAGTCTTGGTGGTTTTTTCAGAATTATCAGAATTATCAGGTTGCATGTACAAGGAATTTGTCATGGTGTGCTGATGCCATAAAAATATGAAAAACTATTCAAATAAAATAAAAAGAAATAAATAATAAAATCTTCTTCTTCTTCTTCTTTCGGCTGCTGTTAGAGGCATCCGTCTCCATACCGCCCTGTCCTCTAGATCGGCCTTTTTCAAACCATCTACCTGCATGTTTTCCCTCACCACATTCATAAACGTGGTGAGTCCGCCTACTTGGACTTCCTCTTTTCCTCCTTCCTGGTGGCTCCATCCTCAGCATTCTCCTACTTACGTATTACTTATCTACTTATCTGCACATGTCCAAAACATCTCGATCACACCTCCCTCACCTTGTCTCCAAAACGTCCTACATACACAGTCTCACCAATAAACTAATTTCTAATCCTGTCCATCGTCTTTCCCGATGAAAATCTCAACATCTTCAGCTCTGCTACCTCCAGCTTCACCTCCTGTCTTTTACTCAATGCCACTGTCTCTAAACCATACAACATTGCAGGTCTCACCACAGTCCTAAAAACTTTCCCTTTTCACTCTCGCAGATACTCTTCTATCACAAATCACTCCTGCTATCACTCTTCTCCACCCACTCCACCCTGCCTGCACTCTTTTCTTCACTTCTCTAACACACTCTCCATTACTTTGCACTCTTGACCCCACTCCACTGCCCTCCCTTTCATTCACACACACTGACTCAGTCTTACTCCTACTTCTCTCCAGCATGTACCTTTTACCAATATGCTATTAGCTCAATGTCTTTCTTGGTCCTGACTTTTTCCAGCTGTATTGACTATACTTCATCAAGCAGTATTTTGTGGAGAAGCACTTATAATGCTGGCATGGAAAGATTTATGTGACTTTCAGCGTTATGAACAGTGCGCTATTATTCGGAAAGCTAGAAGTAAACCAAACTCAAATTGTATTCAGTATGCATCGCAGAAGCAGCAACATTGTGCTTTTATTTTTTATTTAAAAAAACAACGTTTAAATTCCATTAAGATTTCAAAATCAGTAGCCAATTTCTCTTTGTCCTGGAATCTATTAGTATTACTACCATACAGCCAACTGGTTTTACAATTCACTTATGTGCATAAATGAAAAAAATTGAGGGCAGCACGAATACACCTGGCATGAACTGGTTTCTTCACCCTCGCAAATCTGCCTATTGTGGAATTAATGTAACTGCAACTGATATCGACTGTAGATGTGCAGTGTTAAAATAGTAACAGGCAAAATTATATGTAAATGTTGTTGGCCTCTGTGGCTTAAACAGAGTGAAAGGTGCGGCATCTGTGTCTGTTTGTTTTTGTGAAAAAGTCTCGGCCTTTGCCCTGTGAAAGGAGGTGGAGACTCTGTGCTTGTCAGACATAGCGACAGAGACACAACCTCTGCTCTCCTGATTATTAATGAAATGCACGTGTTGTCACAAATGTACACAAAATGTTTAATACCATAATTGAACCCAGATTTTTTTTTTCTGGATCTTTGGCCTCTGTGGTTTAAACAGAGTGAAATAGATGTGACTTTTGTGCCTGTTAGTCTGTGAAGAATGCATGTCCTCTGTTACTGTTAGTTTTAATGAAAGAGTCAATGTCTTTGTGTCTGTCAGTCTCAGTAAAGGAGGTGTGGCCTTTGAGTCTGTACAGTAAGTCTACATGAAGAAGGTGTGGCTTTTGAGTCTGAAAGTCTCTCTAAAGGAGGTGTGGCCTTTTAGTCTGTAAGTCTAAATGTACAAGGTCTTCACTACTCCGGATACATTTGAAAACTAAGCTTTCGTCTGAAAAAGCTCTGTGTCCACACTGCCACACAAAAATGTAGCCAAACATGCTTAACTTAGACTTACAGATTAAAAGGCCACACCCCCTTCACTTAGACTTACAGATTTAAAGGCCACACCTCCTTTACTTAGACTTACAGACTCAAAAACCACACCTCCTTCATTTAAACTTAAAGAATCATAGATGACACCTTCTTCAATAAGACTAAAGGACACACCTCCTTCACTTAGACTTACAAACTCAAAGGCTAAAACTAACACTAACAGAGAACATAAAGCCTTCATCAAGACTGACAGACTCAAAAGCCACACCTCCTTCAATGAGACTAAAAATAAAAGCGTTATACCACTTAAAGCACCTTCTTTGCAAAATGTTCCAACAATTTGCTTTACGTCTTACCCACATTACATCAAAACATCTCAATCATATTATATTAATGTATCTTTTATAGAATGTACTAGAGACATGTATAATGACACATGATATTAATTCAGCAGGAAAGCCATGCTGTGCTACACACAACCCTGCAAAATCAGCATTCTTAAAATGCAGGTCAGACAGACAGACACTTCTCCGGCTGTATATTTAAACTGGCATTTTGTTCCTCCCATGTCCGACTCTGTGCTTTCTATTCAATTACAACAATGGAAGTTTAGCTACTCTAAGCTACTGGGTAGAAAGCAAAAGATGAAATTGTAATCTCCCCACGTCCAAATGTCAGCTGATGTGTAATTAACTTGTCTTGCTGTCTATGTGTAGGTCTGTATGTGACTCTAAGTGTGTATGTGCCTTGCTTGCACAACTCTACAGTCTGAATGTGACAAGCGCTCATCTTCTCCAGTGGAGACAGAAAAATGTTGGCAAAGTTGGCCTCAAAAGTGCAATGACATCACTGTGTGACTTCCTGTCACTCTGACTTTAGCACCATGACAGGGAGCTAGAGATCGACAGTAACATTCAGATTCCTGCTCGTATTCATATTGCAGGATGAAATGTACATCTGGCAGGAGAGGAATGACTACAGCCGGTGTTTTTACAGAATTTTATATAAGCTCTGGGCAAAATGCATTTGCATTTAAATTTGTTTAGAACTAATCTAAGTAAGAGAACAGCAAGGAGAAAAACAGGTATATTTATTGTACTGGAGATAAATTTCATGGACGACATCATTTGGAAATGATTTGCTATAACCTCATTTACAAAGTAACATATTATAAGCAAGTAATATGCTGCTTGAAATCCCCCAGTCTTGATTTGAGCTGGATATATATATATATATATATATATATATATATATATATATATATATATATATATATATATATATTTATATATACAGTTGGTCCCTGAATCTCGCTAGCGGTTGACGGAGTAAAGTTGTCTCAGTGTGTATTTTTGATTTTTTTTTTTCAAACAGCAATTTTAGTGATAAAAGCATGTCTTAAAAGTGCCCAAGTATTTCTCCTGCTTGTAGTGAAAAAAATAAGAGGGAAGCCATCAGTTTGGAGCAGAAAATAAGAATTATAAATCAGCATGAAGCAGGAAAGACTGTCACAGTCATAGCACCATCTTCGACTTGCGAAGTTTTTTCTTACGAAGGGGTCGTCGTAACGTATCTCCATCGTAAGTAGAGGACTACCTGTGTATAATATTATTTATAATTTAGCAAAACTGAGCAATTTTGCAGTACTGTAATGTATAAACGTCACAGTGGTGTTTGTGTGTGTGTGTGTATATATATATATATATATATATATATATATATATATATATATATATATATATATATATATATATATATATATATGTATCTCTTTTGGTGTCTAGAGACACAATAAAAAGGAAAGAGATGAGAGATACAAGAGATAAAAAAAAAATACTGTGGCATCCTCCAGTAGCAGTGTCCCAATATATTGGATGAAAACGTATTAATTAACAATATACATATATTAAATATATTATTAAAGCTATAAAGCTCTGACCTTATTCCTACTTAACCTTTTGGATGAATTCAACAGCTAACTGTACCCCAGGTCTCAGTACCCGACATTACGAACTCAATAATCACAAATCTCCACACTCTAAAATCTAGTGGAACATCTTTCCAGGAGAGTAGAGGCTATCATAACAGCAAATGTGATGTTCAAAAAGCACATATGAAACTTGTAGTCAGGTGTCCACAAACCTTTGTCTATATAGTATAGGGTGGATATTTATAGCCACACAGATTATTTCTTGTGCAATTCTTTATAGAGATATAATTTATTCATTCACACAATTCACTTCCATCTGCTCAAGCTTTAGCAGCTCTCCTCTCTCCTGCTTGTATTTTAATGCACTAGTGCCATTCGCCACCCAGCAGTGAGCTATTTTAAATCAGTGAGTGTGTTGAGTTGCATGAGAGGGATTGTTTTTCTTACCTGTCTCTCCCCACACTGGCAGGTACTCATCCTGTTGAATGTCCAGCATTAGTTCCAGACCGTTACCCATGCCCCCCTTCGTTGTGATGCGAAGTGGCTGTCCATCCTGGCCAGAGTTGAATGTGTAGCATTTGCCATACCGAGTAAAGATCTGCAGAGAATGAAATGAGAACAGCGCATCAGCATGCAACATCTGGTGCAAACACAGGCTCTAATAATGCAGCAAAAGACGTATAAATCATTTTATTTCGATAATCTTATAGACATGTACAGTAGATGATTGTGATGTCATGTTGGTTTTTAGTCAGTCTTCAATAACCAATTCATCTGCTTTTTTTGGCACTGCTTCGGTTTATAAATATACATTATGTATGACACTGATTCAGCCATGTGTAAAAGCAGCCTATTAATTCCTATTTCTACCAGCAACACTTTATTAACGAATGACACGTCATCATTTCATCCATTTATAGTTGCACTTAATGTTGTGGAACGCCTGTGAAAGCAAGTTCCTATTATCACTGTAAACTATAGCAGCTGGAAACATGGCATTCTTTCACCAGCATCTCTTTGGTCTCTCTCTTCAATTAATTCACACAAAATAAATCAGCTTTTCAAGTTAACTACAATCACAATCACTACAATACGATTTTATGGCTTACTATAGCCCAATTTCTACAAAGTCTATAAACATCAAACAACAGACTTTCCAATGCAGAGGGGCATAATGGAATACACAACTCCATTCTTACTTTTCTCATTACACTTTGTTTCCTTTTTTAACAGCAAGCCTCGTTTAATTTGTTTGCCTCTGTAGCAACACACATTGGTAACTTCAACTAGAAATTATCATTGCTGAAATAAAGGGGGAAAAAAATGCCGCTTGATATTACTCAAGACACCACAAAACCAAAATAGAGTTGGTCTTTAACTGAAAATTCTTTCTATCCACCCCATGAGATTGCCTTTGAGTACTGGAAAGCAGGAGGAAAAAAAGAAGAGCAGTCTCTTGTAATTATAAAAAGCTTTTTCAAAGTAATTTTTAAGTTCACTTCAGTATCAGAAACGTTATTTATTTCCCTTGGATATCAGCATGAGCTTCTTTCTTAATGGATTCAGGAAATTAGTCGCTGAACATCCCTGAAACTGTTCATTTAGAAATAAGAATGGAATAATAAGCATGTTAGGTTTCACGTGACCGGAATTCAAGTAATGCAGCATAAAGTAGTTACTGAAGCTGAATGAATGAACAAATAAAGAGCTAATCAGATCAAGTCCCATGGAAAGTGGCGTTCCATTCGGAGCCGTTTCCTCACAGAAACCCTCTCTGATATCGCGTGAGGAAATGCAAGGCTGCTTTCATTACATCGCGATATTGATTTTTATGCTGTGCATAAAGAGAAACCTGACTCCATGAACTCAATCCATGTGGTGTAAATAAATACAGAATTTGCAGTGTAATGCATGAGAGCCAGGAAGCGAGAGGAGAATAAGGGTATGGTCTGTATGGTCATAGGTCCAGAAACACTAGAGGTAGCAGGAAAATCAGAAATTCAATGGCAGACATGCAGACAGACAGACTGGGATGTGTATAAATAGAAATGTATGCCTATACTGTAGTCTACAATAAGGAGGAACTTTACTTCATGGCTGCACTTAAATACTGTACATTTTAAAGTATCTATAGTGTATCCTTTATCTTCATGTTGTTTTTTTTACTTCACTAAATTGCAGCAAATCTCGCTTTTTAATCCATATATATATATATATAAAGTGCTGTTCCGGGCAATTTTAAAGTGAATAAATAAATTGCATTAATTGAAAACCTGGCACAAGACCAGAAACAGTAACCCGATGGTTCCAGTGAAAGTTTTTGTGGAGAAAACGTACCCACACTGTGTGCCTGTAGCAACAGAAACCTCTCCACAGACAGATATTTTGTGCAGGAGAATGGAACATAGAAATGCATCAATTATTAATAGTATATGAAAGATAGTTCTCTTACATCTTTAACTTTTGATAGTGAAGTCTATTTTGTAATTTTGCTCAAGATAAATTGTTAAAGTAGCAGGTTTTTGTTAAAACAGGGCATTTGTACTTCTGCTCAAGCAAAGAAACAGTGTAATTCATCCATCACTGAAAGACTGCATACTGTTGCGTTTCTCTGAGAGAGAAAAAAAAGAGGAAGAAACAGACAGGTATAGCTGATGTATCTTGCAACACACACACACACACACACACACACCCACACACACACACACACACACACACACACACACACACACACACACACACACAGAGACACACACCCACACACGGGGCAAGATCTTAACCTGAAATGAGGTGAAAGTTGTGCACTACTAACCACCCCTTTTGGGTCAAATTCCATGTTTTTATTTGTGTGTGTGTGTGTCTGTGTAAGTTACGTTTTTGAAAGTGTCCTCCGTACACATACACACCAGATTTTACAGAGTGTAATGCAGTGCCTATATTTGTATGTTTGTTTAGTGCTCCAAATATCTGTATATGGATGTACACGCATGGAATATAAAGCATAATGCATTTATATCTTTTTTTTGTCCCCCCCCTCAAAATTAAAATCTTTCGGGGGGAAAACTAAGGTATGAATGTCACATTGTCACCATGGGCTCTGTGAATGATATCTCTAACAGTTTCTCAACCTCAGCTACAGCACTATTGTTCAGGTCTGTTTTTTTTAACCTGCTCTCACAGTATTTATTATTTGTTTGTGTCTGCCCACGATGTTCTCTTCCAAATGTAGCTGTTTTACCATGACCCTGAACAGGCCTTTACGAAGAGTTCTGTAAAAGTGTCTGTGAAAGTGGTTTGTGAAAGGAGGGCAGCACCGGAGCAGGTGATTGGTAGGTATTACAAACTTTGGGCTGAGCAGTGTTCTATGTTTCAGTGAGCAGCAGTACCATTAAGGTGCTGAAGAGCTGAAAAACATTGTGTGTGTGTTTATGTGATAAAGAAGGAAAACAATGGAAAGTGCAGAAAGAAAGTGAAGGAAAAAAATAAAAGCCTTGTTCTTTTAGTTAATCCCAGCCTGTCGACATTTCCTTATTCCCCTCTGAATTAAGAAGAGTGCTACAGCATGCTCTGTGCCCAATGTTTATGTTAAAAATCATGGTCTTTCTTCATCCTGTGGGCTTTGTATCTGACTAATCACTCCCTTCCATATGAAGGTAAAATCCCCGGATTTTATAGGTTTGGTACGTGGACAAATCTATGTTTAGGAATGAAACTTTCAAATCATCTCTTTTTTTAATTTCCATTCTATTTACTAACTAATTTTACTTACCTAAGCCATGCCCATGTGAAACACGTCACTGTTTTGACAGCTCTTAGTTGGAGATACTGAAAGAACACACCTTAGAACAAAAAAACTTTGTGTTGAGTCTAAATGAGTAATGATTTTGAACGTACTGAGAGAATTGGTTTTAATTAGAACTAACTGGGACTTGTGAATGGTGTGAGTCCTACTGGTTCAACAAGAGGTAAGTGGAGTGGAGCCATGATGATGAAGAGACTGTCACACTTTTGTGCACAAAGCAAAATCCGCAGTTGACAGAATTAGAAAAATAGAAAAGCACTGCTGTTGTAATTTCAGATAAAAATGATGATTGAATATAATTTTTTCTCTGTACAGTTTACACATTGTGTGTGGCAATTGTTATTTGTGATTTACTGACTTACTGAGGTTTGCTTGACAGATATATTCATTTGTTTTTTTGTTCGGTTCTCCATCCTTCTAATAAGAATAGAGAGAGGGAGGATCAGTGCACTGGTGTGAAGCAAAATTACCACTGCTAGTTCTAATCTGGATAAGATGATTTGTGAATCTTTTAGGAATGCATAAAATAAAAATAATAAAAAAATAATAAAAATAGTCTATTTTATAATTATTATATAATACATATCTGTAGTTGTAGCTGTTATCTCTCATTATCTGTCCATTTCAAATAATGTGTTTGTAGTATAAAAAAAATTACTATGGAAATAAGGTAATTAAGAAGCTCAACTCTGCATCAAATGAACATGCAAGTTTCCCAAAGGAGAGATACTGTATAGAGGTGTATGACTTCTAACAAGAATTATTATGAATAAAAGCTATAAATACTAATGAAGATCTGTGGACAAGTCTAAGCCTAAGCAAGGATGAAACAAAATAAAATAATTGATGGAAGCTAAAAAAAAATATAGGTGCTTTTTTTTTCCAGGTAAATCATATTTTTTATAGAATTATGCCCCGCTATTGTGACCTCCTTTTTTGGTTATGTTAATGCTAAGTCACACTCCATGGACTCATGAATAATCATAAAGGTTCCTAGACAAATAAAAAAAAAGAGCTCAGATAAAGGTGTTTCATGGCATTTGGGTTCATTACTTCATCTTGCCAAGAAATAACCAATGACTAATTTGAAAGCACAGTTCCTTCTCTGTAATCAAGCAAAGTCAGAATACTTTAAGGTCGACAAGTTACCGTTAAAGTCACTGTGTTCTACATTATTCACGCGACAAATTGCGAAGCTGTCACTTTAAGCCTTACAAGGATGTGTCATGTCTTGTACTTTAAAGATGGTCTGAAATACAAAGAGGCTTAGCTGATCAGTAATGTGGTAGCAGGGTCATGGATGAAAATCTTGCAAACGCAAGTCATCGGGTAATGTTCATGTCATACATCAGAATGGAAAAAAAATTGATTAGCGTGATTGTTGCTGCCAATGGTTAAGTATTTTCAGCATTTATGGGATTTTTTTGTGGCATTTAGCAGATGCTCTTGTCCAGAGCGATGTACAAAAAGCTTTGAGTCTCTAGCAATGAATAAATCTACACTGGTATGCTGGATTACAAACTTAAAATCAGACTACAACTTTTGATTTTACAAAGCAAACTTGGAAAGTGCTAATTTAAGTGTTTCAGGAAGAGGTAGGTCTTCAACCGCCGCTTGAAGATAGCCAGGGACTCTGCTGTTCGGACATCTAGGGGAAGTTCATTCCTCCACCAGGGTGGCAAAACATAGAAGAGCCTTGAAGTATACCAAGCTCGCATTCTGAGAGAAGGTGGTACCAGTCGAGCAGTGCTGGAGGATCTCAGACAGCGTGGTGCAGTGCGAGATGTGATGAGGTCACTGAGGTAATATGGTGCTGATCCATTTTTGGTCTTGTATTCAAGCATCAGTGTTTTGAATCTGATGCGTGCAGCTACTGGAAGACAGTGGAGGGAGCGCAGCAATGAGGTGATATGGGAGAACTTGGGCAGATTGAACACAAGCCATGCAGCTGCGTTTTGGATTATTTGCAGTGGACGAATAGCGTTCAGAGGAAGACTTGCCAACAGAGAGTTGCAGTAGTCCAGGCTTCGAAATGACAAGAGACTAAACAAGCACCTGGGCAGCTTATGTAGACAGAAATGGTCGAATCCTTTGGATGTTGTGGAGAAGAAATCGACAAGAACGAGCCACATTAGCAACATGTGAGGAGAAGGAGAACCACACAATCCTAAGTAATTACTCTTTACAGCCGTACTGAGCAGAAAAGCATGTCAGGAAGCACAAGACACCAAATTTTGAGCTATGATATTATAAAACCTTATCAGTTAAGAATGATAATGGGGTTACATATAGCACAGGTTCACCCAAATAAGGCAGCTAAAGCTGGTAGAAAAAAAAAAACAGGTAATCAGTATTTCTGCTGATCGTAGGGTCAGTATTTGATGTCAGCAGCATGTTCACCTGGCCTGGGTGAACAGTTTAGCCTGGTGGTGTATATTGGTGTTGGTAATGTTTTCATAGCTTAAATTGGGTACCATATCAGTCAAGCCTCAATTGAATATAACAGCATGTCTAAATATACCTAAGGCCATGTGCATCAGCTTATGGCCTCAATTTACCCATCTTAATAATGGCTGCTTACAGCAGGATCATGGACCATATCACAAAGATAAAACAAAATTGTTTTCACACAGGTCTAAAGTACATGACTATTTGACGAGTTTAGTGCATTTCAGGAGCTTTACTAGTTAATAGATATGAATCCAATAGTGCTCCTTTGGGAAGTGGCAGAAAACGAAGACCGGCACCATGAATATGCAGCTGAAACATCTGCAGCATTTTGTGATTCACTAATGCGAACATGGAATCTCAAAGGAATATTTCCAACACCTTGTGGAATTCATGCCATGAAGAATTTAAGCTGTTCTGAAACTCTTCATCTCTAAAGTCAGTATATCTGTCATTTGTTTGTTTTCCATAAGTTTTTCAAGGTATTTATTAATTGCCATATACATTACAATATGCATAATCACATCAATTTTGAGTCATACTGAGTGGCATTAAATAGTGGACAAGAATAAATCAAAGATTGGAAATCTGAGGCTAATTTCTTAGAAAGTAATCTTTCAACAAACAACAATAAGTGAGCATAAAATAAAGCAGCTCACTCCCTGTGAATAATGCAAACATAGCATTGCTCTAACTACAGCTTTGCTAGTGAGAGCTAACTGATTAGCTTAGCCTGCTAGATTAGATTCCCTGCTATATTGCATTGCAGTTAAATAGCAAGTCATTGGCTAGAAAAGTCATGTGTGTCATGAAATGTTTCTTTATCAGTCCCCTAATTTACTGAATGACAGTTGGCATGATGAGTACTTGGCCAAAACTCAAGTAAATCCAAGATAAATGCAAAAAACTGAAGGACTCGCTGTAGAGAATTGCTGGCAAAGTATGTCACAGTTGTCATGACGCTGAGTCATACGACCAGCTTCCAGCCAATGAAAATGAAAAAACAATATGAATAAATTTGGCATATGTTTGTGTTGGGCGGCAAAATCGAACAAAGTTCAGTCTGTGTTCTGTGACTCTCAATTGCGTTCGACCTCAAGCATGAAGACAATGACAGAATTAATGTATGTTCTGTATTTTTAAAAGGCACTGCAGGCCACGCACTTCAGTTTTCCCTAAAATGCATTAACTTAATGAATGGAAACCTGAGCATACAGGTTGAAAATAGGGGTGTGCATATTGATGCCCCTTTAAATATGGCAACAACACTGCAACATACATGTAGAAGATCAGTAAATGGTTTACTGTATTATGGTCAGTCACAGAAGCCATCAGTTCTTAAACTGAAACTGACAAGCAAAGCTGTCAAAACGGATAAAGTTAAAATGGACACATATTCTTCAGTGGGAGTAGAAAGCAAAGCAGCCTCACCTTTTTCAATCAGTGTGGTAGGCATAGTGGCCGCCTTTTCTTCCCAGGGCATGGCAAGCAAAGTGGCCACATGTTTTTTTATAGTTGGGGGTGGGGGCTTGCTTTTGGACTAACAGGAAGGTTGTCATGTTACTTTTACTAAAACTAACTAATAATTCATCAATTTCCTTAAGGGATAAATGTCATTATGCTTAAATGCAGTTTTCAAAGGCAAAAACCCAGGCTCAAACCAAAAGCAGGCATTGTCTACCAGTGTACACATTCAGCTAGTTGCAACACTTATTCCAATATTTTACAACCTTCTGGCCTTTTGAAGGATCCTGTATTCCTTACACTAGATTACTAGCTACTATACACCTTCTGAATAAAATATCCCCCCCAAACTTTAATATTCTTTTAGAAAGCCCAGGCATTTTCACCGTTATTGAATTGGCAGCATTGAGTGCACATAAAGTCAGCACGAGTGAAATGCATTCATTGTTCTTTAAGTAACAAGAAACCATGGTCTAAACAACATTCAAAAGAGGTTGGGAATACGTTTGTCCAAGAGATAAAAATCCCTTGTTTATACCATTTCCACTCTTGCCATTTAAGATCATTGTTTTGAAGAGGCAATAAACATAACTCTAATCCTTTAACGCCTTGAGCGTCGGAGTGGTTTAGTGCACAAGCGCCTTAACCAGCCTTGAAGTGCTACAGTTATCTTTGAGATATCTTTGAGAACAAATGAGGGCAAATATGATAGGGTCTAGTTGCTGTGGTAACATATTCGATGGAGAGAGAGAGAGAGGAGGGCTGATGACCTTGTGATAGAGAAAACTTGTCTCTTTTAGTTGCATTTTTGAATCAACAGCTGTGTCTGTAAGAAACAGGAACCAGATGATGTTGACTATATCCAAGTCACGGTCAAAATCTGAATATTCTTCAAATCATAATCCAAATTTTAGTCAAAAATTAATAAATAAATAAATAAATAAATAAATACATAAGTCAGAAATTGATATTCATGAAACGTTATTTGCATAAAAAAAGCTGCAAGATGTAAAATCGAGGGTAGAATGTGTTTTGGGATGCATCCCAATTTGTCACTATTGTTAACATATAACAGCACAAGCCATAAAATAATAATCAAATCTGATCTCTAGCTATATAACCAAGTTTATAACTAACTGATTCTCTTACACAAATAATTTGTTTGCTGCATCTGCAAAGCAACTCGTTGCCATTTCTTGTAAGATATTTTGGCCTTATACGAAGAACAAACCTTATACGTTCCAGGTTGCTGTAATTGTCCTATAAATATCATGCGTTCAACATGGAATGGCAAATACACAAAGTCATTTGAACCGTGCTGCTAGGCAACTGGAAAATGCATTTGCTTTTATAACTGTTATAGCTGTTTTTGAAGCTAAGAGTTCCAAAATCATTGGAAACATTACTTTTTTCTAAAGAAATAAAGCTGAGATCCTACATGGAAAAAAACGAATTATTAACCTGTCATTACATTTAGCTTTTCCTGCATAATAAATTAATTCACACACATTACAAACTCTGAGTTATTACATGTATTTGAGTACTTTTTAGTTATTTTAATAATTTTGAGTTATTTGAGTTATTTATTGCAAATGGTAAATACTTGACTTGTGTCATAATAGGGCATTTAAATAGTATTTTTAACTTGTTTATTTCATGTAGGGGGCAGTAGTAAGCACAGTGAATGGATTTTAACAATCAGCATCCAGTACAGTGGAACCTCGGAGCTCGTGGCCTCAGCGCTCGTGACCTCGCATGCTCGCGACTTTCATTCCGACCGGCGACTCTCATTCAGATCGGCTCGTGAGCAACCGCGAGCTGCCCAAAACGCTAGTTTTAACATTTCTAATCAAGGTTTATCTCATTGAAATTGTCTAAAAAATGCTTTAAAACTATTTTTATTATGTATTATTCATTTAAACTATAAAATATAACATACTGTATTGTACTGTATTTTCTGTACTTCTCTACTGCATACTTTACTGTACCTGTACTTTATTTTTTTTAATTGAGCATTGTAATTGCTGTTAATTTACATAAAGTATTGTTAAAATAGTCTAATAATTAAGTGTTATGCAGTGAAATAGTGTTATTTACTCATTTAAATCGATTTCGTATAGTGTTCTTTGGGTTTTTACTGGGTTGGAAGGGGCGTATCAAAAGGTCGTGAAAATTCGGAACTCGCGACCGGTCTTGGTCCCTAACCCTCGCGAGCTCCGAGGTTCCACTGTATTTCAACTTTTTCTTTTTCTGATCCTTCGAAAAATATATACAATTTCAAAATTTTATCTGGAAACTCTGACATGTTTGAATATATGAGGATTCTTTAATCTCTCTATATTAAATAATAATATATAGGGGGGGGGGGGGACATTGAAATACAACTGCACAGCTTTACAGAGTTACAGCTTTACAATGTTATAACTTTAAGATATTACATCAGTGTTACGCAGCCTTACTCTGTTACTGCATATTGTAGCTCACAATTTGAAAGACCATTTTAATAAAAAATATAAAAATGGAAAATAAACAACTAATGGAAAATTACATGATTTTCAGTTTGTCAGCAATGTTACACAGTGTTACTTATGTGGTATTGAAAACACTGTGACATTATTTTATATATAAACACACAAAAATAAAGTCAGTAAAAAATCAATGATGTAACACTATAAACAGTCAAATAAACGTCCATTACTTGAGAGTTGCATTTGCCTTATAGCTCCAGTGCAAAGCTAAGGCAGCATATTTGAAGTGGGGAAATTGTTATACATGAAATTGAATTAATTATTAGTTCATTATTGTTAGTATTGTTGTTTTATATGCCAAATTATTTTACTGAGTCTGCTGAGCTACAGTATCACTTACCATCCAGTAATACATGTAAAATGTGACCATCATGTTAAATGGATGGTAGTAAATTAGCCCTCCAGCAGGTAAAATATTTTTCCTAAAATCTGTGAACACCTACTTTTTAGATGACTCCGAAATCATATTGACTGTAGGCTGCCAGTAAAATACTCTCCATATGCACATAAATAGCTAACATGCCGCAGATATCACCTGTGCAAGCAATTTCCTAATATAACAGAAAAGCGATATTTCAATGCAGCACTATCACTCACACACACACACACACACACACACACACACACACACACACACACACACACACACACACACACACATTGCAATGAATGCACATTTCGTCTTGGATTAGGAGAGATAAACATAAAACCAGTCACAGACTAAGGATTGTTCTGTTTTCACCAGCTAGCCCAGATTGATATAGCCAGCTGTACTCATTCCACTTCTTCAAATGACAGCTATTCCTTTCCAAATGAATAATTCATTTGTAGCCAAAAGACATATTTCGGAGAGTTCAAGGATTGCTTGTTTGAAAAGCAGCATAGAGTTGTGGCAAATGTTCTAGTAAGTAACTGTGGTTGGTAAACTGTTTTCCTTTTTTGAATGTTGCACTTGAAATGGATCTTTTATTAAAGTTGGCCACATTGCCAATGAGAACATCTTGGCAAAGCGAGTGGTAAAATATACACACCAAGAAGAAAATACCAAGAGAACTAGCATATATGGGTGGCTCGAAGCTTAAATGATAAATTATGCACAGGCTGAACTTATATGTAACCTCGATTTGCAGAAATGTTTGGATTTATAAGCTTCTGACTCACTCTATGGGCTTATTTTCTATCATTGAAGGGCATGATGCCACAGACAGACAGTGCAAGACAACACAAGACAGTGTAGGACAAATACACAAAACACAAAATAGCGCCGCCTGTAAACCTACTGTATATTACACAGTGTGGTGTGTAAAGGAGAACTGAGTACAGGAGTGTACCTTGTAATTGAACAAAATGCAAACAAAAGGGTTTGTGCAAAACAGCTTTAGCAGCAGTCAAAAAGATGTGCAAAAAATCGCATGTAAACAGTTTGTAGTAATGAGGTGATATAATATAGGGTGGTGCTGAAGACATGGATGTGTGTAGTGAGTACGGTTGTGTGTTGAGCCCGGGTCGAACAGATCAGTCAGACAATTGAGTGTGTGTGCGTGAGTTTCAGTTCAGTTCTGTCTATTGAGGAGTCTGATGGCTTGAGGGAAGAAACTGTTACACAGTCTGGATGTGACAGCCCGAATGCTTTGGAACCGCTTTCCTGATGGAAGGAGGGTGAAGAGTGTGTGTGAGGGGTGTGTGGGGTCGTCTAGAATGCAGTGTGTGGTGTAAATGTCCGTAATGGAGGGGAGAGAGACTCCAATGACCTTCTCAGCTGTCCTCACTATCCTCTGTAGGGTCTTGCTATCCGAGACGGTGCAGTTCCCAAACCAGGCAGTGATGCAGCTGCTCATGATGCTCTCAATGGTCCCTCTGTAGAACGTGGTCAGGATGGGGAAAGGGAGATGGGCTTTCCTCAGCCTTCTCAGGAAGAAGAGACGTTGCTGAGCTTTCTTGGTAGTGGAGCTGGTGTTGAGTGACCAAGTGAAGTTCTCTGCCAGATGAACACCAAGGGATTTGGTGCTCTTAACGATCTCCATGGAGGATCCATTGATGATCAGTGGAGAATAGTCGCTCTGTGCTCTTCTGAAGTCAACAACCATCTCTATCGTTTCGGCAATGTTCAGAGACAGGTTGTTCGCTCCACACCAGGCTTTTAACCATTGCACCTTCTCTCTGCACGCTGTCCCATCGTTCTTGCTGATGAGACCCACCACGGTCGTGTCATCTTCCAACTTGATGATGTGATTTGAGCTGTGCATTGCTACACAGTTGTGAGTCAGCAAAGTGAACAGCAGTGGACTAAACACACAGCCCTGAGGGGCCCCAGTGCTCAGTGTGGTGGTGCTGGAGATGCCGTTTCCGATCCGGACTGACTGAGGTCTCCCCATCAGGAAGTCCAGGATGCAGTTACAGAGAAGGGTGTTCAGGCCTAGTAGGCTCAGCTTCTCAATCAGGTGCTGAGGGATGATTGTTTGAATGCTGAGCTGGAGTCTATGAACAGCATTCGTACATATGAGTCCTTGTTGTCCAGGTGGGTGAGGGAAAGAAGGGTCGTGGAGATGGCATCATCCGTGGAGCAGTTTGGACGATACCCAAACTGCATGGGGACCAGTGAGGGTGGAAGCTGGGTCTTGATGTGCCTCATTACGAGCCTCTCGAAGCACTTCATTACGATGGGTGTGAGCGCGACGGGACGATATTCATTGAAGCAGGAGACTGTAGACTTCTTCGGCACCGGAACGATGGTCGTCACCTGGAGGCACTGCGCTGCTCAGGGAGATGTTGAGGATGTCAGTAAAGGGGGCCACCAAACATATCTTCACTTATCTAGACCCGTGCTAGTGACCGAACGGTCGGCAACTTATATACCAAAACAGGCACATTTGCTTCAGGCTGAATCAGAATGGGATTGTTCCCTGTGCCTCTATCATACCTCATCGCATTTGCATTCATCTTACATCATCATAAGCGTGTGCAAAGCGTTTTTGCTTTTTTTATTATTTTGGTGCTATTATGTGCAGAAGAGTATATGGCATGTGCATGTATGTTCATGGTATGGAACAGTTTGTCAGAGCTACAGGAGAGAGCAGCTTTCTCCTTAATCACAAACAGTGTTTTTCGAGGAGGCAAGGAATTCATGGTAAATGCGTGTAGCAGAATCAGATGACATCATTAACCAAAACATGTACAGGTTCATTTTGCTTCCCAAACAAGGGCAGACCTGGGTATGAGTTACGGTTAGTTTTAACAGAAGCCCCATAGTTGTGATCTTAAGCCATTTTGCAGTAAACGATATGTAAGCAGACTTTATCTTGTTTTTTGTCTGTAGTTTTTTTTTTTCCTGTGTGGGTTTTTAGCTGCCCATTAGTCCCCGTGATATAATTTTTATTCTCATCAAATTCATGCATTCATTCAAAACGAGATCTGATTTTGCCTTCTAAGTTTAAAATTGAGTCAATTTAATGTAAACAAAAGCAAATTGCAGAGAGAGGTCTTACAATTAAAAAAAAAAAAAGAATATATAAATAAATTGTCCAGCCATGCAAAGAATAATTATGATGACTCAGAATTTTGGAAGGCCTTATTACATGTTATATCACTTGCATCAATGACAGAACATGTTTGAAGCTTTTGAAGCAACAAAACATTTTTTTTTAGATGTCTTTCTAGTCACCCTGTGGGACAGAACACCCAAATTCAATATTAACTAATTTTTTGGGGCTTTTGTATGTGATCCCAAGACTGATTTTCAAGTCTCCTGCTTTACAGAGCCATAACATTTTTATTTTTACCGATTAGGAACCACTGAATTTTTAACAGTCTGCAGTTCTGCCCCTGACATAACATTATCATTTCGTCTATGTCTTTATTTGATCCTTTTTTTTTGTCTTCACAAGCTGCCTGTGCTTTTTCTTCTCTAGTCTGACCAACACACGATGTTCTTTCTATTCTTTCAGATTGGAGGGGTTATGAGACGGCTCTGAGGAGATCGATAGAGGAACAAAGATGGCCGGAGGGACACTGTTGTGCTCAGTGATGGTTTACTCATGAACAAATCGATGCCGATGATGCTATCGACAGGCAGAGTGCTGGGAGTCACAGATATTTCTGATATAGAGGAGTAAATGATGTAACGCTGAGCAATTTGCTAGGATAGTCTCACATGGGGAAAGGTGCACTATTCATTTGTCAATGTCATGACGGTGGGAAAGAGCCAACTCCCAGTCTCTATGCTGCTACTTTTCCTTATCCTCCTTCTCTCGCTTAATTCACTGAACTGGCTCTGAGCCACAGTGACTGCTGACTAGCCACACTGACTACAATAAAATCACTGAGGTTGTACAGACTGAAAACCCAACTTCCAATAGTACATTTTCACATAAGAAATATTTTATTTTTATGTTTTTTTCCCATGCTTTTTGATGCTGCTATATTGTTTCATGATTCTCTTACAGATTTCAACAAATACTGTAGATCTTCCTGTGGTCTGTCACCCCTAGTTCCATTGGGTTACATCAGGTACGGCAGATACAAGACGACTATACAAGATGACTATATGAGTAAATTTCTCTATTTCTAGCTATTTCCCCAAACAATTTACTGCCGTCTAAGCAAATGAGAAAACAATGGCACAGATTCTCTCAGGAGTGCATTTGTTTCATTCTTGCTAATGATTTGCTTTTAAGACCATTAAAGCTTAATATGTTACCATTTAAAGTCTGGCCCATTCCTTTTTAGCCCAGGAATGTGCATTTTGTTGTTTCTGTTTTTTTTATGTGAGTGTGATAAATACTGACAATGCAACAATTATATGGAAATGTCATTCTTTCATATCTGAGTTTCTTGCACTTTTTTTTTAGCATAAAGGCACTTCAGGAAGCTTTCACTCTTTTCGATCGTCTCCTGACAAAACCAAAATGAAATTGAGGCTGAGTTTAGATTTGAAAAAAAAGCTTCTGTTAGCGCTTTAGGAAGGCAATAACATTCCCAGTACCAGTATAGCCTGCATACATGTTATGGTCATGTGACCTGTTGTTGATCCTGCACACTACAACATGCACCATGTAGGGTAGTCAAAATAAAGTGTCAATCTATATGAGTTATACAGATCACTTATCCCATGCAAATAAATCAAGATTACTGCAGATATTCCCTGTGACCATTACCTAAGAAACAAACACTACATAGCCAAAATGATGTGGTCACCTGACCATCACAGCCATGCAGCGATTGTCAACAGGGTAGTGACTGGGCAGGCCATTCCATGATAGATAACACTCCAGCGGACTGTTTCCTCTTTAAATAATGTTCACAGTGCTTGGGCTTGGATGTAAGCTTTAGGTCATTGTCTTGTAAAGTTGGTTCCAATTAGCCACAGTCCAGACATAATTGCATGGTGTTGACGGATAGAATGGTAGCCATGGTGGTTCAGTTTTCTTTTCACCCAGAATATGTCTTAACATTCCCTGTTTCAAAACAACCCCAATACATTCAGTTTTCACCACCATGACTGTGGGTGTGAGGCACTTTGCCAAAATCTTCTAATTACAATCTTTGAGACATTCATTGTCCAATTCTTGTGTGTTTTTGCCTTTTCCCTGGTTAGTTGCATAAAAACATTAGGAACATGCATGTGTCTCAAAAACCAAAGACTAGGTGTTTCCAGCCTTTTGACAGGCACTGTAAAGCACAATAATATGTCTTTGTGTGCTGCAGGATTAAAAAAAAATCCTCTTTCATTTACTGACCTTACTAATGCTCTGCACACTTATACTGGGGCTAAATGGCAACAAACCATCATAGCTACATTCCAAAATCGAGTGGAAAGCCTTCCCAGAAGAGTGGAGGTTATTCTATCATAAAAGAAGGGACTAAATCTGGAACTTACTGCTGCATTGGCAAATAGATATGGTGCACTTTTTAATGCCTTTAAGTTGTTTGCTCCTCTGCTTCCCACTTCAGTCTCAAGGGCGCTATATGATAGTAATAAATGAGCAGTAACAGCAGTAAACAACAAGCTGGGCATTAAACTTATAGACAGCGCGCCAGAAAAAGTATTCAAACATACAGCTTTGAGGGACTAAGCCAGAAAATAAAATTAGGCCTGCGATAAAATACAGTTCTAATAATAATAAGTTTATGTCCCCTTCCTGCCAGAAGTAATGAAGCCAATCAGGGCTCAGATTCAAGATGGCAGAAATGCTTAGGGATGCACATTTAATCATTTCAAATCAATACAAAGTCTACGCTGCCAATTATGCTACTACTTTAGACATTTGCTCCTTGTATTATGTGTCTGCAGGACTCTGGTCTTTTCAGAAATAAGGAATTATCAGCGGATAAATTGGTCCCTGTGGAGTCTGTGTCTTAATACACTTTAATAGGGAACTTTCACACAAGGAATTATTACTTATTCCTAAAACGGGTACAGTCTTTGTGCTAACTGCCTTCATCTGCAGGCAGTGAATCACAGCACAAATGACAGCTTTATATCGTGCCAAAAGAAGTCCACATAAAATAATTCAATCACCAGTCATTCTATCTAATGCTCTAAATCTTACATGTGACCAGAATTATCAATAATGAAATTATCCAGAGACTGCAGTACTGTACTCCATTCTGTATAACAGGTAATTACTTTCTATTGTAGAAGCAACATTTAATGGTAGTAACTCGAATACACTCTAATACAAGTTACACAAATTTGTATGGTCCTGTCAAGCAGACAAACACGTGAACATGATGAATAGGACATGTGGCTTTGCATGATTACATGACATACAGCTGTTATCACTTAGGGTGTACTCACTATTTTCAAAGGACAATCTAATTATACTGTACAAGCTGAACATTAACTACTCGAATGTATATCCAATTTTAATTTCTATAGTATTGTCCCTTGAAAAGATATACAAAAATGGTTGCTGAAATGTGTGGTGTACTCACTTTTGTGAGATACTGTATGTCCCAAAGTTTTTTATGCCTCTTATTAATCAGCAATTCGATTACAATGTTACAATTTATTAATTAGTAACATTTTTTTATACCAATATATATTTAAATGTTTAATATTTTATTGTAAATCAAAGATAAAGTTTTTAACACAGTAATGTGTTTAATCTAATGTGTTATTGTTTCTATAGTAAGAGCTGATATTATTGTAGATTAGTTGTGTATAATATATACGTCATGACTTTGTTAATCCAGTCTATTTCTAGTATTGTTTTAGGTTTTTTTTTTGTTGTTTTTTTTATTTTTGTTTGGCTGGTAGGAGTTATAAATGTCTGGTAAATCAAAAATTACGTTCATTTTAAACCCTGCTAGTAATATATAAATATGTTAATATTTTTTTCAACAACAAATTTAGAATTTGTTGATATAGTAAAGTTTTCTCTATTTAACATAATTAAAAATGTCTCCTATGTCAATAGTGTGTAACTGTCAGTTTATACTTGCTATTACAGGAATAGCAGACAACCCACAACTTTAATGTGGAACCTAATGTTGTTTTTATTTTTATATAACATGTTTATTAGACCTTGGCAAGTGTATGCTAAGTATCTGTTTCTAAGTAAACAATATCATATAAGAACAAACACATTCATATAAAAAACTTTCTTTCGGGGTCTCCCGTTAGGGGTCGCCACAGCGGATCATCTGCATGTTTGATTTGGCACATGTTTTTACGCTGGATGCCCTTCCTAACGCAACCCTCCCCATTTATCCAGGCTTGGGACCGGCACTAAGAGTGGCTGGGGTTGGTTCGCCGACCAGGGATCGAACCCGGGCCGCAGCGGTGAGAGCGCCGCATCCTAACCACTAGACCACCAGGGACTCGTTAACAAACACATTCATATAATATTTGTAATATTACTTTTGTAATGCTGGAGACTCAAGACTTCAGCAGCATTGTGGTGTAAAATTATAATATTATACAAATATAGTAATACAGACAAGACTGCTGAAAACTACAGGCAATACCATGTAATATTTTTAAATGCTTGAATAAATGAATGTTGAAATAAGATGAAAAACACTAAAAAAAAACATCATATTGGGTGTGGCTGAATACTATGAAGAGGACAATTGGTTAAAGCCCCTCTGTCTGGGACTCGCAGGTTACAATAATTAAACACAACAGTGAACGCAAATCATTAGGATCAGGATTGTTGAACCCAACATGTACACACCTACCCAATTATAGCAGGATATACAGAGACAAACTAATCAAAAAGTAACACAGTACAGGTGAACACTATCAGGTAAAAAAAAAACAGGACATGAGAAAGAAAGAACTGGAAAATTAAATAAAAAACATGTGTACAATGAAAATGGGAAAACTGGTTGATGTAAAAAACACTACTCACATTCTCAATTGATCTCATCAACCCAGAGCTCGTCCAATGATGTCAAATCGACAGCATGAACAGTTAGTTGCTTTGGCTGTTAATTATTTAATGTTCACTATACAGTTGTCTGTTTTGATGAGGTAATTATAAAACACTCTCTACTGCTAGCTAGATGCTAGATGGTGTGTAGACAAACAAGGAGGTGACATATGTTTTTTTTTTTTACTTGACTTTGCACATATATGTTAAACCCATAAAACTATCTGATCTCCACTTCAGCCACTGCTCGCAACCTTAAAGTAACCATGGACAATCGATTGTCCTTTTTCTCACATGTTGCTAATGAGACTGGTTCTTGTCGGTTCCTTCACTACAACATCAGAAGAATTTGACTATTCCATTCACACAGGCTGCTCAGGTGCTTGTTTAGTCTCTTTCATTTTGAGACTGGACTTCTGCAACACTCTGCTGGCAGGTCTACATCTGGACATCATTCGTCCACTGCAAGTGATCCAAAACGCAGCTGCGTGGCTTGTGTTCAACCTGCCCAAGTTCTCCCACACCACTCCACTGCTGTGCTTCCTCCACTGGCTTTCAGAAGCTGCACTCATCAGATTCAAAACACTGATGCTTGCCTACAAAGCCAAAAATTGTCTTCTTACCTCATAGACCTCTTTACACCACCAGAAGTATGCTTAAAAGGTAAGCATACTTCAAGGATCTTCTCTGTTCTGGCATGAAGGTGGTGTAATACATTTTCCCTAGATGGCCGAACACTGTTATTGGCTATCTTCAAGCATCAGGTGACTTCCTGAAACATTTAAACTACCGGTAACACTCTTCCTAGTTTGCTTTGACTTTGATTTAAAAAAAATCCTTTAAGTTGTAGGCTAATGGTATCTTAAGTTTGTAATCTAGTGAACCCGTGTTGATTTATTCATTGATCAAGACTTGCAGCACTTTTGCACGCCACTCTGGATAAGGGCATCTGCTAAATGCCGTAAACGTTTATTTACGGCATTTAGCACAGGATGTGGTAGTAAATCTAATCATGTGGAACACGGAGCAGGTATACACAGTCAGGTAACAAACAAATGACAGGACAGTGACATTCTAGGACTGAGACAGAAAATCAAAACAAACACATGGTGGTTATCACCATGGGAACCGTGACGCAAATGGGGAACCTTGGACAGAGGGAAGATTTGTTGCTGAATTTCGTGCTGTATATTATGGCCCACAAAGCCAACTTCTTCCTGGTTATAAAGCTTTCACATATTTATATTTAATATTCAGTGTTTGGAAGCATAAATGTGACCATACAATTGACATTAACCCTGGCTCCACTGGATTTAATATTTGTTGTATATTTTTTAGCATTAAAGCATTAAACCCTTTTCCAAATGAATGCATGCAACTGTATATAATCTGGATGAAAAAACAATATCTTCAAAAAAACAAGTTAAAACACAGGCGCAGTAATTTGTGCAGGCATGTTTTTCTCTGATCGCATCAGGGGAAAACGCTGCTAAAGATAGTGGGGAACATGCTGGAAATGGAAATGAATCATACATGGGGAGTGAGCTTCAGCTCAGTAATTATGATGTTTCCTTCAAGCCCAACTGTGCCACAATCTCGGCACTGATAGTGCGAAGTAGAGGCAATTTAAATGAGACAATCTACGCAAAGGCCCCTCAGAGACTCCTGCAACCCACAAGGCAGTTGATCTAGTTTCAACTGTGCAAAGGCTTTGCACTTTTAAATTATCCTGTAATTGAATTATGTAGTATGAAAAATGAGTATTAGGATGCAAGTGCATGTGTGTGGGCGGGAGCAGGAGAGGGGTCTGAGGTGGGTAAAAATGTAAAACTATGATTCATGCTGAGCACCAGAATATATCCATTAATGGAAATGTAATGAAAATGGCAATGAAGCATTAAAAACTCAACCAGTGAGGGTAAAAATGTACAATAATAATCCTATGATTTATTTTGTATTTTCAATCATTTTAGTCTGACAAACTTTTGCTATCAACATATCCCAAGTTGCTAATATTTAGCCGCATACATTACTTTATGCCCTTATGATTTTTGCTTAAGCATTACCTGTTGACCGAAATGCAAATTGCCATTAGTAATGTTGATCATTTGCAACACAACTGAAATACAATAATTAGAACTGTATGGTCGGCATTAAACATAAATTATTTCCCTGAAATTTTTGCCAGAAATATCTTCCGCTAAAAGTAAGTAAATTAAAGGAGCTTTTATTTGTCACATGTACACAACAGTAGAGCGAAATTCTGTCTTCGCATATCCCAGCTCATTAGGAAGCTGGGGTCAGGGTGAAAGTCAGCCATAAGCAGGGAGAGATAGGGGCCTTGCTCAGGAGCCCGACAGCAACAGCATGGTGGTGCTGGGGCTTGAACCCACCGCCTCATTACATTACAAATTTTATTACAATTTGCTACTTTTTTTTTAAATTTTTTTATATGATCATAGACCCAATCACCAGATACTATAGGCTGGGTCTATGAAAACTATGATACATTTGACATAATTCAACAATATTTATATTTTATTCTACATTTTGGCCTTCTTTATTCACCAAGATGGTGCTTTTGTCCAGCAAAAACTTTTACAAAATGATCTAATTCAATGTAAAAAAAATATATATAATAAAATAAAATAAAATAAAAAATTTGTGTTTCATAAAAAAGCTAAAGATCACCAAGAAAACATGTTTTGCATGAATGCATTGGCTGTATTTTGTTATGATAATGAAGTGTATACATTCTGTTAATGGAACACATTGTTGGCATGTTAGCTTGTGTTCCTTTAAAATGAAGAAGAGAACTGCAGAAGATTATCATTAGACATACATAAAACAAACAACAGGCACGTTAACATTAAAGCAGTGTTTTTTTTTACATTTTCAGTTAATGGATTTCACTGATTTTCATTTAGTGCTGAATTCAAACTAAAACATTGTTTGTTAAATATAGTCATTCTCACTATTCTCTTCTAATATATTAGAACTCCCACTGGTTTTTGGATTCAAAAAAGGAATAGAAATGGTGGCTGTATGTTGTCTGTGGAATACTTTTTAATCATAGAAAGTGATTGCTATGTGACTTCACCGGTAGTAAATTCAAAGAATAATGCTGTGCTTAGAATTTTGCCAATTCAAGCAGTTTTCCGGAATCAAAAATAGACAATAGAAAACATTTTTTTAGGAAGCTGAAGAAAAGCAATTTGCAATTTGGCTGCAAAAAATGTGTAAAATCTTCTTCTGTCTGAAACAAAATATTGTCATCTTACAGTGTTGATGTAGTGGTAATGGTAGCTTGTTTGTTAAGACTTTGAACTTTGGATTAGAAGATCATGTGCTCAAACCAACAAGTTGCCACTGTTGGGCTCTTCAGCAAGGCCCTTAACCCCTTAACTGCTCAGATATATAAAATGTGATAACTGTAAGGATCCGGGCATCTGCCAATGTATTGACATTTTTTACAGGGAGATGTGTATTAAACTTTTATAGAAGGAGTCTCCAGTTTTGGAAATGTACTATTATATGAAAGGCTTTAAAAAAAGGGTTTCAAGTTCCTTCCATCAAGGATGGAGAGGGAGAGAAGGTTTTATCTTAAATTCAAGACAGTAAAAAAAAGATGCTGATGAAAATTTTTTTGTGATAACAGGAATTACACTGTCTAATAGAAGTTCAATAATAGTAAATATTAGCTATGCTAAATTGTCTAAAAGTACAACAGTTTTTTTTTTTTTTTTTTTTACGTTTCTTTTAATGTCACTTTGCTTTCCAAAATTAAAAAGATCAAATCGTTTGGTGAAATGTATTATGTATAAAGTGTATGATTATAATATTCCACTTGGAATTTAAATTTCCTAATATGGTCTCATCTTGCTATTGTACATATCCATTTTTCTCTTGTACAATTGAATAAACTCTGCATTTTTTTTTTTTTTTTTTTTTTTTTGCTAAGGTGTCTTCAAATATACCCCTTTCATACTGTTAGTTAGTGTGCACCATTTCATAGAAAACATAAATATACATACTGAAAGCTAATTACAGCCCATGTAATCATGTAGCTCTATTAAACACCATATTTTACATTTCTATGAGAAAGATAGAAGAACACAAGGAAACTATTCTAGGGACAAGGGAGGGTATACTGTTGTTAACCCCCCCAAAGGGCATATAAGTCCCCCATAATTGTGCCAAGTCACAAAATGTTCTAATGATGAAGTCCATGTTGGATGTAAACATGTAAATATGGTCTATATTAAAAGTGAGATCTTAAAGATGGACAGGTGAGCACAGTAACGTTTCTAAGCATAAGCAAATTAGGTGATCGCCCAGGGTGCAACCACATGAGGGTTGCCTCGCCGCCGCACTCGCCCATTTCAACTATTTACCTGTTTTTCTGCTGACGTTTATTATACAGCATATGCTTACATACTTGAATTCAGGAAATTGATTATATATGTGTTTAACCTTTTTATGGTAGATGCTGAATTATTTGTAAGGTGCGGGCTGGAGCATTGTGCTGGGGGGGAGGAGCCTAGAGTGCCAAAAAGGCCAGAAACGGTTCTTTGTGAACATATTCATGGACGTCTGAACATCTGAACATCATGCTTCATGTGTGGGACTTTCATTACTATTTGAACAAAATACAAAACTTTAAGAAAAATAAAAGGGCATCAACCGGGTTTTGGTGGGTTGACTATATTTAGGTACAAGAAACATTATGCAAATTAGATTGATATGGTTTATAGGGATATATTAGATTTATAGGGATAAATATCGTGTCTCAATGAGCATATCTTCACACAAAAGTTTGTGTGTCCTATTGTGAATGTGTGTATGTGTGTAATCAAGCACAGGTGTATGCACATTTCTAAGAAATTTTACATACTGACTAAAAGTACAGAAGGTCTACATTTGGAGGCTACACCCTGGTTACAAAAAAGGTGTTTAAAATGTGTAAAAAAAACCAACCAAAACTATAGTTTTGTATAGTTTTTCAGAAATTTGAATGCAGAGTGGAATATTGTAATGAATGCCTGTAAATTTGTGTGTAGCCAATTATGACCATTCATTTTTTCGTTTCCAAAATGACTTGCCTAGATTCCTATTCTGAACATTTTCCTTACAAAAAGCGGCCAAGAACAACCTAATATTAGAGATGAGGGCTATTAGAGTGCCACTGCAAGCACACTGTAAATTGTAATTAGTTACCTGTATTTTAAAAAAGCATGCATACTTAAAAAATCATGCAAACCGTTTGCCTTAAGTAAAGTGAAATAGTAATAGTTTTTTGTACTCACAAATGCTTATTTAGAGTTTTCTTACACAAGAGTGGCAGTAACTTAAGAAAAACCCTGTAGGTTACTTGATTATTTACCTTAGATTTACTTCTTGACTTAGAATAGACTAAACAGTTACTTTTTTCAAAACCTAAATCATCCAAGTGAAATATGTACTGTGCAACCAATCCCACACATTTCCCTGAAAATAACTGGAAATTGGAATAAAAGTGGATTATTATATTCATAGACTTAAATGAGTTCATCTTTCAAATTTGGACAAGTATGTTACAGGTGTGTTACAGTGCAGCTGCAGGTCTTGAGTTGGATTTTGCAATGCACCAAACCATATAAAGCCAAATGCAACTTGTTGAAAATGATGCGACCAAACGCGTATACAGCAGATCCAATTTGTGCGCGCACACGCGCGCGCGCGCGCATTCACACACTTACGGTACTGAAGTTGCGCGGGCCGCAGCGCTCGCCCTGAAAGCGGCAGTACAGCAGCATTTCCTCTAGCTGATGCCCGAGTCGGTCCAGCAGCTGCCTCATGGAGGGCTGCGCCTCGCGCGGCGGAGGCAAAAAGCGACTGAAATCTAGCGCGCGGAACGGCGTGGCCGCGTCCCCCCGCGCGCCCAGAGCCTCCGCCGCGCCTGCAGCCACCTGCCGGTTTTTGCCGAGTAACCCGAGCCAGCGTCCCGCGCTGAAAATGTCTGGTTTACTCATGCGCCGCGGCAGGAGCAGGTTACGGTTGCAGATGGTGACCGCGGGGAAGACGAGGCGCGTGGCGTACACCACGTGCGCCTTGGTGTGCACGGGCGCCGACAGCAGGTAACGCACGCGGTTCGAGGACCACGCGATGAGGAGCGCGAGCGACGCGAGGAACGCGAGGAGCCAGGCGGCGCGCCGCGGGTACGATCCGCCCAGGAAGACGTGCCTGAGCCCGTGAAAGGTCGTGTGCTTCAGGAAGAGCTCGCTTGCCTCGCGCACCGAGCTGCGCTCGCGCTTCCCGTTCGCCGTCGACTCACTCAAGCACATGTTGAAAAAGAAGGAAAACCGGACAGACGCGGTGTGAGCGCGGGCGCGATCCGCCTCCCCGGAGACTGGGTAGGTTTCCCCGGTGCGCGGCGAAGGCGCATGGCCGCGCGGTGCCCGTCAAAGCGCGCGCGCCCTGTTGCACCGTCATTGGCACGTCGCCTTACGCGCTCTGCCGATGGATGGGGAGGGTCCGCGTGCGCTCCAGCGTCAGTCAAAGACTTCAGCGTCCTCTCAGCTTGATGTCAGAGAAATCCCCCACTCGTGCTTGAAGGCGTGAAGCACAGAAACACTGCTGCTTTTTCTTTCCAGGGAAAAAGTAGTAATTGGAGCATGCTCAGAAACTCCCGAGTGGTCTCCAAAAAACGTCATAGACGTCATAATGCACTTTGGGATGCATTACGGAGTGTGTTATTCTACTTATAGATGTCTGAGTGATTTAGGAACGACATAAATCATATTATTCTTTATCATTAGATTCAATGATTTAATGGAAACGCCTTGGCATCTAAGAATCAAAATTCTTGCCATCACTTACATTATAAAGTATATTCCATTTCTCATTTTCTCCCTCTTTCTTTATACAACACAGTGTCTTTCTGTCAAGAAACTGGAGCCTGTAGTCCTTTATATACTAGAAACTGTACATAAATATTTAAAAAAGTGTATTCTAACAAGATACATCACTGCCTCAATGAATATGTCAGAACTGGCACATCAATTTAACCACGTCATTTGTGCAACAGCAGGAACTGTCTGGGTCATGCTGGTATACAAGATATAATGCGTATTTACCCACAATGAGATATAAATACTGTACAAATACAAGTTTTTTCCTATAGAAAGAAGAATCCATTGTAACAGAAATGTATGACTTGTGATCAGTGGTCAGTTATTAATATGTGATGGTTGTTTGGATGCACTAGTGATTGGTAATTAGTCATTGGGAATAAAAGCAACCAGTGATTGGCCAGTGGTGTAAAAGACTTAATGTAGGGCAACAATAGTGTTCAGGGATTAGTCATTGGGAACAATAATCAGTAATAATTAATTGTAGAAAACCAAATCAGTAATTAATAATGGGGAACAATAGTGATTGGTTGTAGGGGAAACAGTGTTCATCAATTATTAATCATTGGGATTAATGGTGATCAGTGATTGGTCATTGATGGAAACAGTGGTGTTGGGAACAATTTTGATCACTGTGTGATCACTGGAAGCAATAGGGGTCAGTGATTGGCTGCAGGAAAGCAATAGTGTTTATTGACTGGTTAAAAAACAATGGTGATCAGGGATTAGTTGCAGGGAAACAACAACTGGTGAAAAAGCCCATGGGGTCTAAAGATTTGGCATAAAATACAAGGTAGGAAATGAAAACTTGCCAGCACTCAAACAAAAACATTCAAAGAGGCAACAGATGTAGCATGTTATGTGATATAGTTTAATGAACCCTTTGTAACTAAAGCTAATGCATTTAATTACCAAAAGTATGCCATATTCAAAACAAATATTAAATATTTATACTGCTCTACAGGCCCACACATTATACTGACTTACTCTCTCTTCCTTTGTTTTCAAAAGCGATTACTTCTTCGGACTATAATATAATATTTAATATGCTTCTGTTTTAATAATACAAATAATAGTCATAGTAATAATAATAAAATTGAAATTAAGAAGGTGATCAAATTATTATTATTATTAAGATTTTATTGGTTTTGAACACATTTTCAAAATAATCCAAAAAACAAGGAAATTTACATTATATACATTACTTTACTATATATTTGTTTATCTGTTTACTTATTTATTGATGCTATTTTCCTCTTCATACAGGATGCTTCTGAATATCAAACAATGTGCTGCCTCACCGGGTTGCTAAAGACAGATCAAATGTGGCAGTGTGCATCTGCTCTCTACTGATCAACCTTCATTTGTTTCAATGTGCGGTTTTCCAGAATGTGGAGTAAACACTAGACTATCTGATTGTTTCGTTGAAAATCATTGTTACAATTAGTTCACCCTGATTATGCCAATCTTCCATGTATTGATCCCTCAAAATTACTACAATATAGTCCAATCTGGCAACCCGTATCTCTTAAGTGCATGACAAGATAGCCGATATAAAGTTTGTAAAAAATAAAACAGGTCTTGCTTATGACCTGCTCTGTCAGTTGATAAGCATGAAGTATGTTTCCTGGTATCAGGTTTTCAGGCTATAAATGCAATTTAAGCAGCTATGATTAATTTTAAATGAATCCCCTGCTCAGTGGGGTTATATTTCTTGTTTTGTGAAAACAAATAAACAATCTGTGCATGCTGAAACAAATTCCTCTCACTCAGTCTGTTTAGTGGATTGAGGAGATGATTCATTAAATATCGCAAAACACACCATATACACAATATCAGATCTCTTAGCACTATATCAAACACATTAATGTCAAAGATGCACCTAATTTCCCCTAAAAACAAAATTTGAAAATAAGTAACAACCTCAATCATTACTCAGATAAATCCGTGTTGCTGAGTCTGTATTTGAATACTGGAACCTGATTGGTGCTTGTATTTTATGATGCAATGACACTTAAATATATTGCATAGCCTGCCACTGCACAGAACCCCAAGTATGTTTTTGCATGTTCTTGCCAAGTTTTTTTTTTTGTAGGTGTCTTCTAGGTTCTATGTTTCCCTCACAAGAACACTGTTGAATAGGTGAATTGATCCATCAGTGTGTGAATGAGTGAGGGCATCTCAACTACAGTCTATATCTGCCTTGTGCCCAGGGAAAGAATTAAGAATAAACTAAAATAACTCCCCATGACCTTGACCAGGATCAAGCATTTATGAAAGACAAATGCACAATTGAATGTTATTTCACACTGCTGTGGGTATGACACCCAAACTGTTTAACTTTGCATTTTTATTTCATATTGCCTTCATTTCGATTTATTCTAAACTCCTATGGCATGTCAATTTTCCACTGAGGATCTACAAAGTGTTTAGTTTAACCTTTATTTTTTTTATGCTTTTTTCCCTGAAATATGGCTTTCGAATGTGAAATCAAACCTCAAAATCTAAATGCATAATTCCCAAACAGCTACAGAGTGTACAGAAGCCATTTCTTCATTTTAGCCGTGGCGCATTTATAACGTGCGGGAAGCCATTTGAATTTCAGCCACTGGACGAATGCAGATGAACAAATCCGTCCCGTTGAGCTGAGTCCTGAGCCGCCTGTTGAGCGCTGAGAGGAAACGATTACTCTGCTTCATCCCTGACTGAAAAGACATACCACCATTCTCTGATGACCCACTTCTCAGGCAGGAAAGCTAAAAAGATCACTTAAAGGTTGCCATATTTTAGTTATGAACTTATTATCCACAGTTTTCTTTCCTTCTGTCTCTAAAAAAAAAAAAAAATGTCCTACCATCTTCCAAATGATGCCAAATTCCTTTCCAGAAGCTTGTTATGCTCGACCAACAGCAGCTACCAATCTTGTATACGGTGCTCGAGTAATCCAGGGTTCATTTGTTCTTTCTAATAACAGATTCTGGGTTCTTGTTTTCTTGCATTTTTCAATTAATACATTTTACATTTAAGAGCAGCTGTAATGGATTATATAGGGATCTATTATTCATTTTAATTCTACCATTATTTTTGGTCGGTTCAATTGCAGATAATATTGCACTTAGAGTCTTATGATTACTCGGCAAATACAATACTTTTCCTTCTAAATTGTGTCTGAATGGCTGAAAGTGGAAAATAAAATAAAACTTTGTTGGACAATATTCCTGTGTTTTCTTTCGTATACTAGCTGACAATTATTTAATGGATAGTGTTAACCATCACTTCTACACATATATAAATCAATTCACTTTACGACTACTACAACATTAGATAGATAGATAGATAGATAGATAGATAGATAGATAGATAGATAGATAGATAGATAGATAGATAGATAGATAGATATTCTCCCAGTACCAGTCATAATGTCTATATGTTTCATGTATAGTTTATTGGGTTTACATGCTTATATTGATTATGTTGATAGAACTTCAACATGTAACAGCATGGGCTTTGGTGCTGATCTGGGTGTAGGTCCATATTAGGCGGCAAGTGAATTTCTTTTCCTAAAATTTGATGTATTAGAAGCAGGAAAAATGGGCGAGCTAAGGATTTGAGCGAGTTTGACAAGAGACAAATTGTGATGGCTAGACGACTGGGACAGAGCATCTCCAAAACTGCAGCTCTTGTGGGATGTTCCTGGTCTACAGTGGTCAGTATCTATCAAAAGTTGTCCAAGGAGGGAACAGGGCGACAAGGTCATGGGTTGCTGAGCCTCACTGATGCATGTGGGGAGCGACGGCTGGTGCGTGTGGTCCCATCCAACAGATCTGCTGTGGCACACATTGCTGACCAATTTAATGCTGTTATCGTTCGATGGGTCAGGACTTTATTTTAAAGAATACATGAAATAGGAGCTATATAAATGAATGATTTTCCTTCTATTTCTTCTTCTTTTTTTTTCTTCTTATTATCCACAGCTGGTCACCAATCACACACATCTGAAAGTGACCACACCTCACAGACTTACCAGAAGAGTTTGTTGATATTAGTTGATATTATGGTTGTTTAATTCACTGGTTTGTTGTTTAGTCAAACCAGTCAAAGTGGCATTTCAACAATGTTCATCCAGGACCAAGACACTTGGACCTTATAGTTAATAAAGCTTACTCCCAGCATTTGGTAGCAAATTTTGTGACATCAATCTTACTGGTAAACACTTATAATTTTTAATCTGTTTGAGTACAGAGACAATCGGATTTGACCATCCAGGACTCTAAAAAGGGTCTAATGGCTGGTGCAGTGTTCTATTGCATTACATTGCATGCTGCGGGTGGGTCTCAGTTTGTCTTTTGGCTGCTTTTGTAGTCTCAAGTGCACTCACGTACCCTTCAATCAGTGGCCCAGGGTTCACAAGTAATCTCCCTTTAGTGAGCGAACCGCTCTGTAAGCGAATTGTTCTATGAATACTTTTAACCTGGCCAGAGGATCACAGTGATTTGTATCACAGTAACTTCATATCTAAGTATTTCAAATCTCTTACAATAAACATGTACTTTTGACACCAAGATATAAAACTACATATTCTGGATTTCAGAAATTATTTTTTTTTAAACCTAAACCTTAGTGGCAACTCACCTTTTTCTCCGCCATATGCCATATAATCATCAGAGAACATAAGTGTCTTTTGTCAATATGAAAAGCTATTTTCATGACATGCCCAAAGAGCTTTTCGAAACAGCAAGCTAACCTTGAGTGTTGCTCAAGTTTCTACTACTATCCTGAATAACTGCCAGTTGCCATGGTTTCCCTTGAGGCTTGGGAAGTAATGGACTAACTGCATAAATAGCTACAGGACAACCAATATGACCATAAGATGTTTACAGCTAAGCAGAAGTGCAAATATTTACAACTATAGATGTAGCTGTAGCATTTATAAAAGACTCCTTGCTAATGCAGGAGACACCTGAACACTTTTCTACTCTCTAAGTGGTCAGATGAAACAACAATGAAAAGAAAATTAATGAATGAACAAACAAATGAATGAATGAATGAATGGTCAATTCATTGAAAGGAAAAAAAAGAGATTGTGAAAGACTGGGACTGGGCTAAGGAGATGCCAAAGAGAACATCAAACGATTAATTTCGCCTGTTTAGGGGAACTGTACAGTATTCAGGAATTCTGATGTTATTTTTAATACATTTATGACTAAAAAACTTTCTTTCGGCTTCCCCCATTAGGGGTCGCCACAGCGGATCATCCGCCTGTTTAATTTGGCACATGTTTTTACGCTGGATGCCCTTCCTAACGCAACCCTCCCCATTTATCCGGGCTTGGGCCCGCCGCCAACAGTGGCTGGGGTTGGTTCCCTGACTGGAGATCGAACCCGGGCCGCAGCGATGAGAGCGCCGCATCCTAACCACTAGACCACCAGGGACCCTTTAATACATCCATGACTGACCTACTATATTTCAGTACATGCTTTATATATAAGTTTCCACTGTAGTCTATTTAATTATGTGCTAGCATGTTCTGTTTGTTGTTGCACTGTAGGACCGTCAAATCCATTTCACAATGTTGTATTGAAATATTTATGCAATATGTATTTTAAAAGCAACCTTGAACAAATTATTTTCCTTCGAGTTTTATTCGGGGCATTTACATTTTGAATATCTGCAGCTGCAGCACCAGACATCACAAGAATACACAGATTGGTATGAAGCAGTCAGGCTGAGTCTATACTGAGGCCCATACTGTATGCTTGTAAAGCCTATTAATGATAGTTATTTCAGGTGATTAGGTGATTAGGGAAGTGGCAGCTCAGGTTGTACTTTTACTCAGAAGGTCCTGAATTCAAATTCTAGCACATCCATGATGCCATCCCTGGGCCCTTGAGCAAGGCCCTTAACCCACTATAGCTCAGTTTTATAAATGAGATCATTTTAAGCTGCCCTAGACAAGGGCCTCAGCAAAATGTAAATGTAAATTACATTTGATTACAGCGCCCTCTAGAGGTTATGCAATTAGGCTGGGGCTAAAATGTAAGATTGGTCACTAACTTAAAAAAAATAAGGTGTATTTGTCGCTTTACCATATTAATTTATTTTTTTATTTTTTTATTTTACCCTAAAATGCCTTTAGATAAACAAATAAATAATTACACATTGTTTATTAAAATTACAAATTACACAAAAACACATGAGAAAAGTATAGTAAGTAAGTTTAGTGTTTTTCTAGCTCTTCTGTTTGGCATTCAGGAAATTGGAAATCATAAACATGTCTGATTATACTTCTGTGCATGTGTTCTTCTATATCATTCTTATTATGTGATCCCTGGGACCTATTAATATAATGTATTGGTCAGCCATAATATATTTATTGTGAAGTTTCTTAATATCTAAAATCATGACCAACTGTCGCTGTTGCCTATCATCCAACTGTGAGATGTGTGTGTATTATAACCACACAATAACCTAAAATAAACTGAATGTAAAATTTTAAGTTCTAAATGCTCTTTAGTTCTGAAATTTGATCTCCTTTTAAAAGAGATGTTCTCAGTGATTTGCTGCAAACACCCATGCTGACAATAAAAAAAAAAAATCAAGCAAACAGTTTTATAGTTAGATCTTAAGGGAAAGAAAACCTATTCTAGTGCTTATAATTCATTGCACATTCTTAAAATAGGAAAACCTCTTTCCCTTACTCGGCCTCATCTGTCTCTTTCATGGTCAGTTGACTCCATTGTAAGGCTCTGATCTGAAACCTGGGACGTTGTGGATGTGGGAAGGAATTGGCTTTGTGCCCTCAGGTCACATCCCATTGCTACTCGCACCTGTTTTCTGAATCATTAAGATTCACTCTTATTCCCCAAGATGTGGCTGAATCAGAGCTGCTTCAAAGAGGGATACTCGGATAAAAAAAAAAAAAAAAACCTCAGTGGATTAACTAGCAGTCGTAGCAGCGTGTAACGGGCACTGTGCCCTCGCTCGATATAAAAAAAAAACAGGCTACTTCTTTTTGTTTAAAGGACAGAAATGGATAGCTAGAGGATAAGAGAACATTTTGGAAGGAATTCGTTACAGACAATATGTACAGTTTGTACACTTTTTTCCCATAACAACTTCTTTTAAACATCAATTCAATTGAGGTATGAGAAAACAGTCATTATAAAGTCACTGCCTTCCACTGGAAGAACAATGGCAAAGGTATAAGACAGCAATAAAAATCTCTGATGAGGAAAAAACGTCAGAAGATTCAGTTTCCACCTGTTTGCTGTCGCATATTGTCTTTAACCAATTTGTCTATGTTCATTTAATCTATTGTACATATATGTTTATTATTTTCTCTTTATTTTTATGCATTTTTCTGGCAAGTATAGTAGCTAGCTAGAGCCTTAGCAAACCGATGCAGTATTACACTGAGTAGATTCATTCCATAGCTAATAACTATGTCAACAACTGACCAGGTACACACACATGTGTTTGCTAAACATTCCTTAGTAGACTTAGTCCCCATTTTCTATTGTAATAACTTTTACTCTTCTGAGAAAGCTTTCTATTAGATTCATTCAACCAGGAGAACATTAAAGATTGATGTTAGCTGAGGAGGCCTGGGGTGCAGTCAGTGTCTCAGTTAATCGCAAAGGTGTTTCGTGGGGTAGAGGTCAGGACTCTGTGTAGAATAATTCAACACCAACTAAATTCTTCTACACCAAGTGTGGCAAAACTGACAGAACTGGCTTTTTCACGAATCACGAAAATTGTAATATGCCAGCACACAAAAACAAAGTCAACTGAATGCTTCCAATTTTCCAAGCAGCTGGAGCTGGGAGAAGACTTATGGTGTGATAGTCAGTTGTTCATATATAGTGTTTTTTTTTTAATTATTTTTTTTATAAAGTTTGATTAAAAAAAGGAAATATTGAAGTCTCTATATGGGTCACACTTCTGTTTTGTAAATGCTACTAATGACTTAGCAGCCCTGTAGCTTAACATAAGTCAACCTCAGAGGGGGTTTATACATTCATGCTAGCAATCAAATCACTTTGACTTTGCTAGTACCTAGCTAACAGACTTCCTACTTAGCTAATCCATAGTTACATCATGCTTATGTACCCCAAAACTTTTTTTTTTTTCTAAATGAACACTAAGGCCACATTTGCAGAGTGGAAGATATTAAATATTAAAAGTTACCAAAGGCAGACTCTTGGGACCACCACCACAGTGGGTTTCAAAGTTTTTTCTCATTTGGCTGTTCTTTTGCTTTGTCCATTAGCACAAGGATCCATACTCACATACTGACTGTAAAATTATGAATAATTTCTATCTATCTATCTATCTATCTATCTATCTATCTATCTATCTATCTATCTATCTATCTATCTATCCATCTATCTATCTATCTATCTATCTATCTATCTATCTATCTATCTATCTATCTATCTATCTATCTATCTACTTATATATATATATAAGTAAAAAGGGAAATTTGTGGTGTAGTTCCATAAATCTTTTTTATATTTGAAGAAAGTTTTGGCACCATCATCCACTGCTTGCTTCTTGCCACTTCTTGCTGATTGTGTCTTTCTTGTCTTTTCTGGCAGAGTTTATTAGCCTTCACCGAAAATACTGCTTCACGTAAGCCAGTTCTGCCAAACCTAAAACAAACTCTAGAGCATTGTGCAGCGCTGCATTCACAGCTGAATGTCAGCCATTTTACACTTTAAAAATCGATTTTTATAAAAAAAAAAAATATATATATATATATATATATATATACACACACACACACACACACACACACACACACACACACACACACACACACACACACACACATTATATATACAGTGGTGTGAAAAAGTGTTTGCCTCTTTTTGATTTCTTATTTTTTTGCATGTTTGTCACACTTTATTCAGTCAGACTCATTGCAGGTTATCGCAAACGCTTGATTGCAGTTGTTGCTGCTAAGGGTGGCCCAACCAGTTATTAGGTTTAGGAAGCAAACACCTTTTCACACAGGGCTATGTAATTTTGGATTTTGTTTTCTCTCTATAATAAAAACCTTCATTTCAAAACTGCATGTTGTGTTTAATTGTGTTATTTTTTACTAATATACTATATAAATATATATATATATATATATATATATATATATATATATATATATATATATATATATATATATATATATATATATATATATGTCCGGTTTTGCAGTTTTGACTTTTAGTAAAAGTCCGCAGGGAGAAAAACATCAGCAAGGCAGGTCACAAATCAATTAAACTGAGATTCCAGTACTTGTGCTGATTATCTCTGAAGCTCACTGCTAATAATGCCAAGAACATGGCTCATACAAGGAATACAATTAGCGAAACTGTTTTAGCTCGACTGAAGCGAATGACGTCAGTCACTGAGACTTAACAATGCTCAAACACACAAACACCTTTTATCTATATATTTGGGTTTCAAAGATTCACAGTACATGACCCAAAGAAAAAAAAGCATCCATTCTTATAACAGAAACTGTAGCCTTAATATCAAATATGACACAGGGATCAGTAACTTCACCAAAGCACATAATAGCAGATAGCATCAGCCATAACATCAAGGTAATAGCAGAAACCAGACTTCATTTGCTTCATTCTAATAACAGTTTCTTCATTTTCAGATGCTCTGCACTAATATTTCTTTTTATACACAATAGAAATGTAAGAGAATAGAATGCTCTTAATAGTCTGATATATATCACACATATATCACATAGCATGTAACACATATAAACAAACGTTCTATTAAAATACACTATATGGTCAAACCTTGTGGACCATAAGATTTGAATGTGCTTTTTGAATCACATCAACATCCCACTCCACATTTAGTCCCCATTTGCTGTAATAATAACCTCCACTTATCTGGGAAGATGTTTCAGATTTTGGAGCGTGGTTGTTAAAACTCATGCTCATTCAAACAAAAGGTGTTAGTAAAGTCAGGTGTGAACCTGTGTATAGTCAGGTACTGGTGTAAGGTGAGGAGGCCTGGGGTGCAATTCAGTGTTCCAATTCATCCCAAAGGTGTTCAATAAGGTTGAGTTCAGATCTCTATAGCAGGACACACTAGATGTTTCACTCCAACCCATTAACCACATCTTCATGGAGCTCAATTTGGGCACAAAACCATTGTCATGCTGGGAAAGTTTTGGGTCCTGGTTCAACTGGAGGGAAAATGTAATGCTTCTACACCCAAAGGAATTGTGTGCCTTCAACTTGGAGGTGACAGTTTAGCAAAGAACCACATGTGGCTCGAAAAGATAGTTGTACATTTATACAATTATACTGGGAAGTTGAGGGTTAGATCTCGAGGGTCCAATGTCTGGTGGTTTTCAGTCCTTGGGCATTTTCTTTGTAGCCATTCATAAATATCATTCTGTAAACTATATTACACATTGAACTCATTCATTTGAACTATGAGAGACATACTTTATATTACACTGGTCAATCCAGTCTAATAGTGCGATACAATAGTGAGATTGGTGCTAGCATGTGAAGAATAACACTGTAATAAAATTTAGAAACTGTAAGCCTCCCCTCAACCTTGGCTTCAACAATCATAATTTACAATGTGAGTGGGCTCAGGTGAAATGATATAAACCTGCGAAAGTGCAAACATGTCGACTCTCTATGTGACATTAAATTGCTCATTTAAAATTGAACTGTGTGGGTAGTAGTTGTTGTAGGGGCCAGATAAAGATAAACTGTGTTCTGCCAAATTCATTCTTCCATAATAAGGCCATGATCATATTCTATTGAGGAGAGAGCAAATGTGTGGGAGGAACAAAAATTTTTTTACCTAATTTATTAAAATATAAAAATAACAGACCGGTATGACAAATAAACCGACAATTTTCATGTCTATCAATAAACAATTTGTAATGTGTGATTTAAGTGAATAAATTCAGCTCATGCTTTATTAAAACAAATCCAACACCTGTATTCAGAGTGTAAAGTGGGGCTTAAAACACAGACTGATATCGACAGTGATAATCCATAATCAATAAGCAGTCGAAAAACAAGTCAGTATGTAGAAAAATATAAAACTACAATACAATACAGTAATGCCCCGTTTATTGCAGTGGTTACGTTACGCAAAACTGCGATAAACAGACGCCAACCCAAAATTATTATTATTATTTATTTTATTTTTTTTGCCGTAAATCGTCGTCCCACACACTTTAAACACACATAGAAAACATTTGCAAGAATATAGTGAAATTATTTTTTTTTTTATTCGTAGAAATACAGTACACTGTATCACATTTATAGTGAGTGCATCTACTGTACAGTATTAACATTTTACTTCATTTTATAATTAATAATAATATTTTTATTAATACATTTTATTATTTCAACAAAAACCCTATAAAAACAATTCCCTATAAGTTTTTTGGTCTATTGTGCTATCCGCGAGAGACCGGGAAAATCAGCTAAACAAATTAGTTATGTGGCAAATTCAATTCCGCGATAAGAACCGCGGTAAAGAAGTGCGGGAATTCCACTGCTACCAAACAAAACTAGTCCTTCTTGCTACTTATTTGTTTGCCATGACTACATTTAAAATATACTTCAGGAACAAATTTATTAATGGGAATTAATTTGTAGACATTTGATTTGGAACCTTGGAAAAAACACAACTAGGTTGTGGAACAATTGGAGCAGCAGGAGATATATATATATATATATATATATATATATTAGAGAGTGGGAGTTACGATGGAGATGTGTTGCGATGACCACATGATAGCTTAACATTTCAAGGAATTTTGGATTTATGAAAATTCAAATGCCATACCAAAATTTCAATATTTGTACATTTATTTCATACTGCTATCACCATCGTAAGATCGAACAAATCACTTGGGGGCAACATAGTGTAGGTGCACATAACCTGTAAAAAACAACTAATGACAGCACCGAGATGTCCAGAACGAATAACTCAAAACAGGAGATCCAAAGTTCTTTGTAATTAGTTTCCATGGGAACAGAAAAGCAGGGGGAACCCTAACTAGAATCATATAACTAAGGAAATATGCTTCAGTTATTACATTTTTTAATATTTCATCAATTCATTAATTTTCATTAGTGTAGTTGCAATAATTGATAACTGTCCTAAACCATGGCAAGGTCCAAGTTTAAATGAACTTGATATTGCTAAAATGATAAAAGCGTGTGCCAAATTATTTGTATTAAGAAAACACAAAAACTCAAGCAATAAAGAAAGGAGCTGTATTATAAAATTTCTCTTTCAGTATGCCACTTCACATGACCTGTTTTCTTCTTCAACAAACCAGGCATAAATAATAAAGAAGAACTAACAAAGGGCAATCAAGTAATAATGCCCCAAGTAATACTTCTGATGAGGATCCAAAATCTTACTGCAGTGCCTGAGTGTCCTTCAAATGTCTCCATCTGTCTTCAAGGCCATGATTCACAAAGGCGATAAAGGGTTTGTATTACAAGCCCAAGTTAAATATATGCTAAGAAAAAAAACCTTGCAGACAATAAATCTTGAAAGGATGGTTACTAAACAATGTCCAGGCATTTCGTTTTTTGGTAAAAGAAAAAAAGCTTTCCGCTGAAAACGAATTGCTTTCAGTGAGTCTGAAAATGGGCTGGAAATAACAGCATTTATAGCTTGTGAGTAATTCGGAGAGAAAAGCGTTCATTATTGATTTGGAGCACAGTTCACAAACCATAGAGGGAGTTTAATTTCCCTTCATTTATACTGCCAATAGTAAAGTCAGTGAGAAGCTTTGATGGAAAGTTTATTGATTCCTCTGTGGAAAATAACACTTCACGGTCTACATACTCAAAAGAAAAATAACTTTTAGGAAGTGTCAAGAGCGTTCCTTTCATCAGACCATAAGATTTATATGATTTAAGTCAAGGAGTGATGGGCCACTTGCTACAATTATAGCTTATACCCTTAGCAAATCTGTGTTCACCAAAGAATCGGGCACATTTTATCAATAAACATGACCTGGAAATATTTACTTTTAAAACTGCCCATTTGGCTGAGATTTCAAGTGTCCAAATGTTTTTAAAAGCCAGTGATTGTACCTTCCTCCAAAGAGCTCACTGTGTCACAGTTTTCGAGAGTTATTTTTCCACAAGCGTATTTAAACACAACTGCAGAGAGACGGTTTGATTCTAAGGCTCACAGCCAGAAAACTGTACAAAATTAATTTTTTTCAAGTCTGACCTGTTTAGTTTTTATGCCTGTCTGGTGTTTTGTATTTTTTTTTAAGATTTATAATTATACCCTAGAAATCACCCAAATGAGGATGGGTTCCCCTTTTGAGTCTGGTTCCTCGCAAGGTTTCTTCCTCATAACATCTAAGGGAGTTTTTCCTTGCCACAGTCACCATGGCTGCTCATCAGCAATAAATACAAATCATTCATCTTAATTCTTAAATTCTGTAAAGCTGCTTTGAGACAATGTCCATTGTGAAAAGTGCTGTAGAAATAAACTTGACTTGAAATGACTTGACTGACAAAGCCCTCAGTTTTCTCAGCCTGAGTAAACTGGCATTATCATGATTGTACATGACCAGGAGAATTTTAGTTTACATTTAGGCAACTGAAAATTGTCTGATTCATTATGATGCATTCATTTTACAACGCAAACAAAATAAGACAGTAAACATATACAAAATAATTCATTTACAGATATATATAGCTTCACACAGTACTTTTTCAAATTGTGTGTATTTTACAGTTTAATTAGTTACTTCTCCTGCATTTGCATTTTCTGATATTACAGAAAACAAATATTACATATATGCCTGAAAAGGTCCTTCATATATTATTTATTTAATTAGTTTCTTTTAGTGACACAAATGAAAGTTTCGCATAAAGATATTATATTATTATTATAAGCCATTACTGTTTTCAGACTTCACTTCATATATGCACATTAGGGATGACTATAATTCGGAATGAACAGATAATGTGTCCTAAATGGAGGCAAATACAGATACAAATAAAACCCTTTCTATTCTTTGCTGTTTTTTTGGAACTGGAATCCTGCAGGACCCAACTAAAAAACCCATCATTACTAGACCAATTACAAACTTAAATGATATAGCTGAGGTTGAAACTGTAATAACAAGTGTTCAAAGAACATATTCTGGTATTTTATCTTGCTTTTTGTGCTTCCTGGGGCATAATGGTAGTATTATATTTAATTAAAAAAGTTATATCCATGTCCACAAAATCTATATAGAAATTGATATTTAGAAAACAAAACAGATCCAGATCCAAATACAGGCATCTGTAAGAAATCTTTGTCCTGCAACATCCTTTTCTTTGACACTCTGATACCTGAAACAGGAAGTAATCTGACAAGTAGAACCGATCAGGTCATCTGATGCTCAGACACAGGAATAGGGATATTTTCATACACCCTTGACCTGAAAGAACCGATATCACCATATCCAAAATGCGCAGTCACACTGACTCGAGTCCCGAAACATGCCAGGTTTTCTCAACTCTACCCTGTAGAAAATAAACTCGTTCCTACTGCTTAAACATATACACAATATGACCAAACGTGTGTCGACTTCAATTATATTTGCTTCTTTCCCAAAACTGTTTGCTTTTTGCCTTAAATCCCAAAGACTGTTGGCTATAACTGCAGTAAAATGGGGGAAAAAAAAAATCTGGAATATGATGTTCAACAAGTAATGGCACGTATGATTGTAATGGGTAGGTGCCCACATACTTTCGGGCTATTTATCAAACCCCTGATTCAGAGTTTTTCAACTAAACCAAACCATTAATGATTAGTGTAAGGCTGTGTTCTAGAAAATGTTAATATTATTCATGCATTCGTTCATTTATTCATGTTTTCAGCAGTCGATGAAGGTGATGGCCAGTTCACGACCTCTGCTTTAATAATCTGGATCAGGTGTGTTGGAAGTAGAAAGAACCTCAAGCCGCATTTCGACGAAGTGTTCGGCGATCGGAGCTGCGAAGCCCAGAACAAATAAGAGTTTCACTGGAAAGCCTTTTCAGTAGACATGACACTGGTAGAGAAAGACTGTGGCCAACTACTTGTCAGCAGCTGGAGATTTACTGTGTCAGTTGAGAGAGTAATTGTGGATATGATCTGCTGTTTAAGCACAAGGTGTTTGTCTCTCTGCAAGCTTCAAGGCCATTCTGCTGCTGCCACACACACACACACACACACACACACACACACACACACACACACACACACACACACACACACACTCTTTTTGATGAGCTTTGCAGAAACAAGTAAAGCTCAAGCCATACGGTTGTTTCATGGAAGACTGCAGAGAAAGGAAGGCTGCACTGGCAGAACGGACACAATGAGTGCAACGAGCCCTGAACTCTCTCTCTCTGTGTGTGTGTGTGTGTGTGTGTGTGTTTTGAAGTGCAACAGAAAGACTAATTTCAGTGATACGTTAAAGAAGAAGGGCTGCCTGTAGAAAGAACTGATGAGATGGAAGGAGTTCGAGCTCACACTAATGACAGACAGAGCGAGGACAGAACGAGCCAACTTGAGGAAAAAAAGGAAATAAATGGAACCAGAGTGAGAGGCAAGCATTCTGTGAGAAAGAAAGTGTTACCAAGAAAAAAAGCAGAGAAGAAGCAGTGTATTTGGGTATGAGTAGACAGTTCAGGTAAATGTCTCAGGTGGCTGAAGATAGCTGAGCTAATTTATCCAGATGTAGACAGCTTGGGCCATTGAGCCTTTGGGTACAAGTAGACAGATAAAGTTCAAATAAATTGTCTCTGATGGACTGATCATGATCTGCACACAAGAACATCCACTTCCTGCTTCTCTTCTTCTTAATTCTTAAACCATTTCTACAGTCTCTATGCCGTTCCTGAGCTAGTGAGTGTGCGTGCCTTGGCTAACTGTATATACAGTTTAAATATTTAGTATTCAGATGCTAACTTCAGAATATTAATGAGCCTGTAATTGTATGTTAGATTAAATCTTAGCAATAGTGCTACACTGTTTGTTTATATTGCATGAACCAGTTTTCAATGAAAACGTTATCTTTTCATTAAAAATATAATAAAGATACGATAAAATTTAAAATATATTCACTTGTTGCGAATATTAAGCTATAGTTTACTTTCCCTGAGCGGCCTGTGATCCATCATGTGGCCAACAAGTTTATGGAATATGGTATATGAGCTGATAAGTTTTTTTTCACTCTTACATATATAAATAGGGAACCAACCCCAGCCACTCTTAGTGCTGGTCCCAAACCCGGATAAATGGGGAGGGTTGCGTTAGGAAGGGCATCCAGCGTAAAAACATGTGCCAAATCAAACATGCTGATGATCGGCTGTGGCGCCCCCTAAAGGGAGAAGCTGAAAGAAAGTTTTTACATATATAAATATAGGAAAAAATTATATGATTGGAACATTGAAATTCTTTCAAATGGCTTATATGACAACAATAACCTGTTCAAGAACAATTCTGATAGGTATGTGCTCATATGCTAGAATTTCAACTAACCAGAAGGTTTTGAAATCCCAGTATTGTCAGATGGTCACATTTCTGCCCTCGAGTGAGGCTTTAAAAACCTCATCTGTTCCGCTCGACATTGGCAAAGCAGTTGGCCTTGTTTGTAAATTGAATAAAGGCATCAGCCCAATGAAGGAATGTCAGGGATATGGGCATGTCAGTGACATTTAACTGCAATTTGTGAATGTACAGCTTCATAAAAATTCCTTGCTTACAAAATAACTAACATGATTTGAATGGATACAGTTTGATGATTTCCCATCATTCATTAGTTTGCAGCTACAAACAAGACAGTTTGAAATGGTTATGTTTTGAGTAATAGTGACATTTCAGGTTTTCAAATAGCACCAAGTAATAGTTGAGAAGCCTCAATAAGAAAAATAAAAACATAATTCTCAGTCTTTTTCTCTTTTCAATGCTGACTTAAAAAAAAAACAAGGCAAGGCAATCTTCACTACAGTCTAATTCGATTGGGGACTGTAAATGCCAAAAAAAAAAAGTCTGAGCTTATTCTGTATTCAGCTAAATAATCTGTGATTAAATAAATTGCAATTTGTCGTGCAAAGAAAACACACACACACACACACACACACACACACACACACACACACACACACACACACACACACACACACACACACACACTTTTTTGCTTTTCTGCTAAATTGGACTACAGTAACCCATGGGCTATGTAACTGAAGCTGGCAAAAATATTAGATTTTCTTGGTCAAGAATAAAACATGCATTAAAAACAAGTCGTCTTTTGATGTTTCACAATCAACAAAACAAAAATGTAGAAGTTTAGCACCGATTATACAATAATCATTATTATTAAATGAGTGTTTCAATTGTCTTGCTTTCATAAAATCCTTGTGGATTTAAACACTCTTCCATTAATATCTATCAATATTCCTTAATATCAGCTGCTTATTTACTAATAATTGCAAAATAGACCAATACAGATACCAAACATCTTCCTGAAAGTTCCCAGGAGTCTCTTGCACATTGATAGCGGCTGCCTGATGCCTGCAAATATGTACAATATTACAAAAATCGGTTTTGTAAAAGAAAAAGAGAAAAACATTTCTAATAGTAGACACGTTTAGGAGAAAGCAATTGACAAGACCGTAGTTTTCTTTGTAGACAGGAATGGTGGAAAGTAACGATTTACATTTGCTCGCATTGCTGTAATTGAGTAGTTTTTGTGTACTTCTACATTTAAAGTAGTTTTTAAGATCTGTAATTTTACTTTTACTATATTTGGTAAAGGTGCATAACTTAAACTAGTCATGGACTGCATTTTTTTATTTACCTTTAATTTGTAAAGGTGTTCCTTCAATTAAAAACAACTAATTTGAGATTTATTTCTCCTTGTTCTTTTTGAACTACACTGGAAACACCTACCCCACCCCCCACTGGTAAAACAATAACTGTCAATTTTACTTTGAGTACATTTTAAATGAGCTACATTTTACTTTTACTTAAGTAGATTCTAAATCTGCACTGTAATTTTACTTGTACTTAAGTAATATTTCATTGAAATAACAGTACATTTACTTGTATATATTTTATTACTTTTTCAACCTCTGGACAGATTTTTCAGTCGACCTCTTTCTGTCTCTTAAGTTCATCCATGAGTTCAGTGTACTTTCTGTAGTTCAGTAAGACTGCAGTGTCCTAAAGCACAATGGTAGTGCCCAAAAAAAGAGAATACAAATTGCACTTCACTTCCTCAGCAAATATTTTGTTTGCCTGTGGTAAATAATTGTAAAGGACATGTTGAGTTGACTATAGGGCAGTGGTGGTCCAGTGGTTAAGGCTTGGGGTTACTGATCATAAGGTCGGGGTTCAAGCCCCAGCACTGCCAATCTGCCACTGTTAAGCCCTTGAGCAAGGCACTTAACCCTATCTGCTCCAGGGGCTTCTTGACAAGCTGCGATATACAAAAGCCGTTCGTGAAGAAACCCCAGCCCGCCTGCCTCAACAACTACCGCCCTGTAGTCCTGACCTTTGAAACAACTTCAAAAACTTCATCACAGCTTCACTGTCTGGACACACTGGTTCCACTACAGTTTGCATTCTGCAAAAACGGCTCTACTGAGGACGCCATTACACATCTTCTCCACCCAACGATGAGCCACCTGGACTGCAGAAATGGGAATTATGCAAAAATGCATATTTTTGGACTACAGTTCAGTTTAACACCATAATAGTTTAACACTCACTTTCTTCGCTGCACAATTATTTGCATTATTTGCACTATTGGAATGTCACTTAAACTCCAGACTGGCACAGCACAGTGTCACTTTAAAACCAGCACATGAACACTTAAAAAAATATGAATAATTATGTAATAATATTATTACTAATATATTATACAATATTTAATTTCATTTATTTTTACTTTACTTTATTTCATTTTTTATTTTTATATTGTATTTCTATTTTTCATGTTTACACGTTGGACAGTCGTAAAAAGCGTTTCACAACGTAGTACTCTGTATGAATGTGTATGAGACAAAATTTTTATTACAATTTTTTAACAGGTGTCATTCATTTATTAGAATAGCTAACATTGCTAGCTAAATAGCTTCTAAAAAGCTAATTTCTTGATGCACTTTGTGTTAAGGCCAAATGATGGAATTAGCTTTTGCAGGGTGGGATGTCTGCCTATATATTTCTAAACTAAATAAATAACTACTTTTTTACTTTTCATTCTAAATATTTTCTTATATCAGTAGTCATATCTGGTCGATCAGGAGCATGAAAAATGCATTTATTTGTGCAACCCATTGGCCTATGAGATTATCAGTGAAATATCTAGTAACGTCTGCGTTATACCTCCAGGACTTCATGTTCCTGTTTCTGTAGCTAAAGCCAATTTTAACAGGTCTCGCAGCTCTCGCTTTCTCTTGCCATGTGGCCACAGGGAGGGATTATTATTTCTCATTTACTCAGCATGATAGCAATAAAACAGGGTAATCAAACAGAAAATGACAGGTTTTACTTGACGTTTATATGTGACTGTAGCTTGGCTGCATGTTAATGGATGTTTGCAGTTATGTTAGCATACTGTAATTAGCTGTAAGTGAACTTTAAAGGTTACTCTGCAATTTTAGGATGATTTTTTTTTAAAGCAGGAAGCATGCCTAATTTAATACCTGGAAATTATTTAATACAGTGCTAGACAAAAATAAAAGTCGTACAACATGATTCTTGAGTGAGTAGAAATTGGTTAAGAACTGTCCAGTGTATTATTAAAAGCCTGAATGATAGCAGTGAGCTGTCTTAGCAAAATAAATGTATATACTGTAGTAAGAGCATTTCTATATGCACAATGCAGTGAGAACTTACAGAATTGAGAGTAAATAGCTGTGTGGTCACAAGAAAGCCATTAAAAAGGCGTTAAAAAAATGCTCAGAAGCTTAACGATTGGCGTTGTAAAATAGTAAAAAAAGCAAAAATGTGGACTGATAAGTTTAGATTTACCCTATTCTAAAATGATTGGCTTCTCAGGGTAAGAAGGACAGCACATGGTGCCTACTCTACAAGCGTCTGGAGGTAGTTTTTGATCTGGGGCTGCTTTAGTGAGTCACAGCACAGACATATTCCAGGATGACAATGTCAACATTCATCAAACTCAAATTGTGCTTGAGTGGTTCAAGGAGCATAAGGAGTCATTTTCACCCATGAATTGGTCACCACAGATCCCTGGCCATAACCCCAGTGAAAATCAGTGGAACATTTGGGACATGGTGGAGAAAACGTTATGGAATGGTTTGATTTTCTGCTCTCAATACAAGATAAAAAATAATGCCACTTTAGATGGAAATAAATGTTGTGTTTTAAAGATGTCATCCATGAAAGCCACTTGGTAATGACTGGTTAGACTAATAAAAAAAATCCTTAAAAGTATAAAACAAGTGGCATGTGGAGCAATGAAAAAGGTCATGTGGTCTGAAGAGTCTAGATGTACCCTATTCTAAAAACATGGATGTGATGGGGGAAGAAGGGAAGCGCATGGTGCCTACTGTACAAGCATCTGGAGGCAGTCTTCAATCTGGGGCTTCTTCAGTTGAAGTTTTCACCGGAGAACCATAACCTTAACCCCAGTGAAAGTCTTTGGCACATTCGGGGCATGATGGAGAAGAATTTATGGAGTGGTTTCGATTCTCTGCTCTCAAAACAAGATGTCAGCCAAAAATAATGCAACTCCGAATGGAAATAAATGCTGTTGTGTTGCATAAGGTTGGTGAAGTATGCCATGCCATGCATGACAAATATGCCCCATAATCAAAGGCAAAGGCGGTTCAACAAAATATTACAGTGCAAGGCTTTTTTTGGCCAGGCGCTGTATATGAAGCAAATGTAAGTATAAGTAAATAGTGGAACAGTGGGGATCTATTTGTCCACTTGTTCTGACTGATCAACTTTACATTATTTTATTCATTATTTATCAGTTCAGTATCAGTTCAACAGCAAGCAGAGCATTTAGAGAGTAATACTACTGACTCTAGTAGTAGTGTCTAACCTTGAAGTAGTTGAAAAGAAGGTTTTGGTCTCATGATCATTGTAATAGATATCAATCAGTGTTTGACTCATCAATATAATTCTATTAATAGATTGGTGTGCTGAGAGTAACCTTAGAGTTTTATCACATAAACTGGGTTGATTAAGCAAAGAGTCTGGTGTCAGAAATTATAATAGGAACATTACAGCCATAATAAATCATAGTACTTTGGATTCTTAAGTGCATTTGAATGCAAATACTTTTTTACTTTTCAATTACTGGAGTAATTGTGTATCACAAATTTTACTCAGGTAAATGGTTTGTGTACTTTGTCCATCACTGTTGTCCAAATAATATTTGCTCCACTGCTAGGCGTAATGAAGCAGGGCTTTAAAGACAGCAACCGATTAGATTGCAGTCAAAGGTAAACTTTCTATATCAGTGTTCAATGAACTGAACCAACAACCACGTTTAAAACTAGGCGGATATACAGTAAAATACACAATAACCTGGATGAGTGAAAACCTTTCCAGATTTTAATAAAATCTCCTTCTTCCTCTTTTAGGGGATCATTTTTACTTTTACTTACTCATTTTTTCCATAACACTTGGTAAAAGATGAGGGCGGAGGAAAGCAGATCTCAAAAAACAGGATGCTCATGTCAGGAAGCTGTCAGCCAGACAGGGTTAATGAGGCAATGAAGCAAGACATGTCTCTGTGAGGTCTGGGGAAGATGTGTGTGTGTGTGTGTGTGTGTGTGTGTGTGTGTGTGTGTGTGTGTATGTGTGTGTGTGTGTGTATGAGTGAGAGTGAATGATACTTAATGTGAGAGCAGAACTTTATACTTTGTCTTTTGAAACACTAAGTGAATAGAGACGCTAAAGATGTATGGATTTGAGTATCTAGGCGGATGTATTTGCTTGGTTTCACATGAATGATGGCAGATTAAAAGAGGACTAATATTATTCACACTCACTGGTCAATAAGCACATCTCTCGAGGTTTAACATGGGTCAGCTAAAAGGTAGTCATTTTGCTCCTGATGAAAAGAGAAAAGAGAGAAATCGAAAGAGAGAGAGTGAGAGAGAGAAAAAAGACAGAGAGTCAAGTCTACTGAAAAGCATTTGAGCAGTATAATGAAATGACCCTTAACCTCTCAGAACCCGCAATACAACCAAAAATGGCTTGTTGACAGAAGCATCATGCTGATGAGAGAGGGCAACAAAAGAATGACCAGACTAGTTTGAGCTGAAAAAAAGATTTAGACTAAAATAAAATAAAATATTAAACGCATATAACCAAAGTGTACCCACGCTGTGAGCACAAAAGCATCTCCAAATGTCCCAGACATCCCACTTTGAGGCAAAACCGGCTACAACAGCAGAACATCACACCAGAGTCCACTTCTGTCAACTAAGAAAAGTAAGCTAAGGCTGCAGTGGGCACAGGAGCCCCAACACTGGACGGTTTGGAAATGTTGGATGAATTTCATTCGTGTGAAGGCACACAAAAAGTAATAATGGTGTATATTTTGGCATCAACAGCATTAATACATGAACCCTAGCGACAGTGTTTAAGGCATTGGACTTTGGATGCAAAGGTCATGAGTTCAAATCCCATCCACACCAAGACACGCCCCTGAGCAAGGTCCTTAGCCCCATTGCTGCTCAGTTGTATGAATAATATTAAAATGTAAATTCCTCTGGATGAGAGTCTGCCAAATGCTGTAAATGAGGCTTACTGGCCTTGCTCAAGAGCCTAGCAGTACCAAGCTTGGTGGTGCTGGGATTTGAGCCCATGCCCTTCTGATTAAAAATCCAACATCTAACCAATAATCTACCACTTCCCATCATTCAGAAATACATCTTTATGTTACAGCACCTACAGAATGTATGGGACTATATAAACTTCTAAACTAAAAATGTCCTTCCCTAACGGATTAAGCAAATCAGCTAATTAACATGGTTAAATGAGGTCATACTTTGAGACTTAATGGTTATTCAAAGATATTATTCAATGATTAAGTCTAGCAGAATGTCCACACTAGGCTTATCAGGCACGTATATTTACACAGGTGAAGAACACAAGACTCTCACTGCCATGCAATATACCCTGGATATTTAATAATGAAATAATATAAAAACTAAAAAGTATAAAAATAATTAAATGTGTTATCAAAAACAAAAATTTACTACTGGTATGTTGTTTAAAATGTAAATTCTTTTAAGAATTTAAAGATTGAAGTACTGAAGGAGTTGTAATTATAGCAGCGAAATATATATATGATCCACATAATTTATGATCCACATTTACTCATTTGCTGGGACCTGTACACAGAACAGCATAGCGATAATGTGGTAATGATTGTGGAGAGAGGAGAAAGGAGATCAAGAGGCTTACTTAGCAGATTACTAAAAAAAAATAATCTGCAACTACACTGAATGGGGAAGGAGGCATGTGAGCTCTTCAATAGAAGTGCAGGAACAGTTACTAGTATAAACAACACTGATTTTAGTACTCAAATGTGTAACCATCAGTTACATGACACGGATCATTGGATTTCTTTCTCCCTGCATCATGATCATTTATACCACATGCTGCATCTGCAAAGCCACCAGCAATGTGGCAAACCACACACACAAACACACCCTTCATCCTTCTGTCATCTGGAAAAGAGTACTGGATCTTTCAAGCCTTCATACACTGACTGTGCAACAAGTCATTCAACATCTCAATACAAAGGGACTGGACTGAAACACACACACACACACACACACACACACACACACACACACACACACACACACACACACACACACACACACATTCATTGAAACGTTTTGCTCAAATAACTGCTGCTAGACCACCAAACGTTGACATGAACAGTATTCATAAGGACACTTTACTTTACTTTACCAACACACATTTACAGTGCTGGTCGCTGCTACTCTGTCACTGTGTTGTCTGATTTGTGCGTTGACGTCTTGTCAATTTCATCCCAGCGGCACCTTGACTCACTTAATAACTGAAACAACAGTGAAGCTGAGATAGAAACATACCTGCCAACATTTGGGTACCAAAATCCCGGAGACCAGAGCGTGTGGTCGGTTTGGGTGGAGGATATAATGTGCTAATTTACGTCATTTTTCCCCACTGTGTTGATATTAAAATCAGTGCGACACACTTTGCAAAAGGAGTGGAAGCTGTGTACATAGCTTCAAGATTAGAAATAAAACTCTTCTTTTTTTTTATATTCAGCTGTTGTTGAATTTACATGTTTTTTGCTGGAGCACCACCTGACTCTTCTTCTTCCATTGCTACCACTGATGCTTTATTCAACTTCCCACATCTACTACTCGCGTGAATACAAACAGTGCAACTGGGGTGTAGGTTGCCGGGTTGAGGTCACAAATGGTTTGAACCTTGATGCCTTGATCCCAAACAAACCAGTGATTTTAACCTTGAAGCCAACTTATACCATTCTGGTACAGTACAATTCTCCTCTCTATCTCAACATGGCATTTCTACCTGCATGTTTGCTGGATGTTTTTTGTATTCCACACCATTCTGTTGAAACTCTAGAAACTGCTAGAAATGCAAATTACTCAGACCATCCCTATATTCAGAGTTGGTAGTTTGATCTGATTATTTTAAAGTGCCTGTGTGAATGTCATGACTTTTTGGTCGACAGATTTTTTTTGTGAGACTGGGATTTCAGCATTCTCTGAACCACCACCTTCAGACAAATGTTCTTACCTTTACGATAAAAGAAAAGATGTGTACAAAAAAAGGAAATCGTATTTATTTTTCTTTGCTGTCAAATGTAATAGGATGTAACATAAATGCAAAAAAATGGTTTGAATACAAAAAACAGGAATCTTCCTGTCAATATTTATAGCTCAAGACATAAATGTGCACATAACGTTTTATGGTCGCAGCTAGCCATCAGACAATTGCACTAGATCTGGTACTGCTTCTTGTTCGAGCCGATATCGCACAAGAAAAATGGCCTTAATTTCAAGGTCAGAATCTGAGACATGTCTCTCCTTTTTTTGTTTGTTTTGATTTTGCCAAACTCTGGCCTGTAGGTCTTAGTTCCTTCGTGCCTCTATGTTGATGTGCACCCTTTAATTATAACTCCTCATTACTTACACTGAATACAGTCAATCGTATTTACACTTGACCACAAGTTCCAGCACCAAGCATTATCGCAATCTCCAGCACTAAACCAATGTGATACTAAATGATCTTGGAAGGATTTTAAGGCTGCTGCATTTTAACCCCAGTTTTTTCCCTGACACAAGAAGCCAAGCATAAATACAGAAGATAAGGTGCAGTTGTCTTTTAGTCGTCTTTTGGTTTATAATGCGTGTACAGTGTTCCACTGTTCCAAGAGTTCATACGTTCAAGATCGCTCACTTGAAAAATTGGTTTAGAAAAAAATGCAACTGCTCTCAGGGTCCATGCCAAAAACAGAGTCCTATGCTGACAATTACAGCATTTTAGAAGCCATTAGCAAATTAATTATCAAGTCAATTAGCTACTGATAAGTGCCTGCATCCTTTAGGTGTCAAGGTTAGCTCACGCATTTTATTCACTGTTAATTGGATAGGTAAGAAGGATTTTTTTTTACTACTTCAACAAGTCATTGAAGCCATTAAAGCGTTTAATAAAGTGAATACTGGGAACTGAGATATTTGGCTTGTGAATTCTTAATTAATGAAGAGTTGCGTTAGGAAGGGCATCCATCGTAAAATGTGCCAAATAAAATATGCGGATCACAAACTTAAATTTCATACCGGATTGGTCGAGGTTACCAACAACAGCCACAGATATTGTAAGCCAACAGGGTACCGGTGGAAATGGGGCTATTGTTGGCCAAAAGATGAGAAGAAGAGGGGGAAGACAAGAGGGAGAGAGTGGAGATTGAGGTTGGTATTTTAAATGTTGGTACTATAACTGATAAATGGCGAGAGGTAGCTGATATGATGGAGAGGAGAAAGGTAGATATGTTGTGTGTTCAGAAGACCAAGTGGAAGGGGAGTAAGGCCAGGAACATTGAAGGTGGGTTAAATTGTTCTATTATGGTGTGAATGAAAAGATAAATGGTGTAGGGGTGATACTGAAGGAAGAGTACAGTAAAAGTGTAGTGGAGGTGAAGAGAGTTTCTGATAAACGTGAAGTTGAAGAAGTGATGATAAATGTCATTATTGGCTATGCTCTACAAGTGGGTTGTGAGATGGAGGAGAAAGAAAGATAGATGAAGTGGTGGAGAGTGTACCTAGGAAAGAAAGATTGCTGATTGGGGCAGATTTAAATGGGCATGTAGGTGAAAGGAATAGAGGTGATGAGGAGGTGATGGGTAGGTATGGCTTTAAGGAGAGGAATGTGGAAGGGCAGATGGTGGTAGATTTTGCTAAAAGGATGGAAATGGCAGTGATAAATACATATTTAAAGAAGAAGGAGGAGCATAGAGTGACCTATAAGACTGGAGGAAGGTGCACACAGGTGGACTATATTCTATGTAGGAGATGGAATCTGATGGAGATTGGAGACTGTAAGGTGTTGGCGGGGGACAGTGTAGCTAGACAGCATCGGAAGGTGGTCTGTAGGATGGTTTTGTAGGTGAAGAAGAAAAAGAGGAGGGTGAGGACTGAAAAAAAGATAAAATGGTGAAAACTAAGACTGTAGTGTGAGATTCAGGGAAGAGGTCAGACAGGGGCTTGGTGGTGGTAAAGAGGTGCTGGTGCTGATTATTTGCTTTGAGAATGTTGATAGAGAAGAATAGAAAAGGTCAGAAGGAGTTGCATTGTGTGTTTGTGGATTTAGAGAAAGCATATGACAGGGTGCCGAGAGAGGAGTTGTGGTATTGCATGAGAAAAGTCAGGTGTGTCAGAGAAGTATGTGAAGGTGGTGCAGGACATGTATGAGGACAGTGTGACAGCAGTGAAGTGTGCAGTAGGAACGACAGACTGGTTCAAGGTAAAGGTGGGACTGCATCAAGGATCGGCTTTGAGCCTTTTTCTGTTTGCAGTGGTGATGGACAGGTTGACCGACAAGGTCAGACAGAAGTCTCAATGGACTATGATGTTTGCAGATGATATTGTGATTTGTAGCAAGAGTAGGGAGCATGTTGAGAAAAGCCTGGAGAGTTGAAGATATGTGCTGGAGAGAAGGGGAATGAAAGTCAGTAGTGTTAGAGAGGTGAAGAAATAAGTGCAAGCAGGAATGAGTGGGGAAAAGTGGCAGGAGTGATTGGTGATAGAAGGGTATCTGTGAAAGTAAAAGGGAAGGTTTATAAGACTGTGGTGAAACCTGCTATGTTGTATGATTTAGAGACAGCAGCATTGACTAAAAGACTGGAGGTGGCAGAGTTGAAGATGTTGAGGTTTTCATTGGGAGTGACAACGGAATTAGAAATTAGTTTATTAGTTGGACTGTATATGTAGGACGTTTTCGAGACAAGGTGTGAGAGGCAAGTTTTAGATGGTTTGAACATGTGCAGAGGAGGATCATGGGGTATATTGGTAAAAGAATGCTGAGGATGGAGCCACCAGAAAGGAGAAAAAGAGGCAGATGAAGAGGACAGGGTAGTATGGAGACAGATGACCCCTAACGGGAGCAGCCGAAAGAAGAATTATTGCCTTGTTCATGGTAATTATTGTGGTCACTCTTTTGTTCTACGTTCAATAATAGGTTCATATTTATGAATATTCATATTCCACCTCAGGGAAAACATTTCTAACACTTCTACTGACTAAGTTTTGATTTATATTATTGTGTTATAACACAATTCATTTTACTTATAGCAGACTTATTGACTATTTACTTTTTTATGTATTTATTTTTTAGCATATTTTATATGCTTTTATTATTATTATTATTTTTGCTTGCTGTGTATGTACTCCGAACTGCTCTGATATGCTTTACTTTATCTGTACAATATTTGATGCAATGTCTTTCTGTGGCTGTGCTGCTGTGTTTTGATACAGCCTTTCATATAGCACCATCTAGTGCCCAAGAATCACTTCTGTCTGCTCCATCAGCAGCACTGTGAACTAACCTATTACCTGCTTTTATATATATTCTTTTATTTCTTTTTCAGTCCAAAGCAGTTTTATCTGGACTGCAGCTTATTGGGAACAACTTCACCATACAACAATACAATAAACAAAAGCGTACTGTACGTGAAAGCTCTGTAAGAGTTTTTTTTAGAGAGCAAAAAGTCAGCTGGAGTGTTATCTATCGAGTAATGTCCTGCCGAGTCACCACTGCTAAATCATTTTGAACTGCTCTGGGATGAACTGGATCACAACATCAGAAAGTAATATCTAGCTAGTAAATACGTCTTTGGCAAGTTTTAAGAGACATGGCAAAGTATTTCAGAGGAAGGTTTGGAGAAACAAACTGTCCAGTGTATAAAGCTGTTATTCAAGCTAAGGGAAGATTTTATGCACCACAATTCCCTTTTAATCTTAAACACAAAGCCCAATTAAACACACTAACTGTCTAAAAGCAACTACCGCTTACTGATTTAGTTTGCATTTCATTTTTTATACAATAATTAATGCCAGTAATTAAATAATTACTGATTGATTCATAAACTTGGTTCTGTTTGCTCAAATTCCTGTGATATATTAGATTTGGATTTGGTTTTTTCACGTATTTGTACTTTACTGAAGTATTTCCGTTTGGCAAGACTTTAACTTCACAACATTTCAAAGTAAAAAAATCTTACTTTTTACTCAACTACATTTCATATATATATATATATGATTGTATTTAGGCACCCTTCAATTTTTTCTATTTTTTTGAGGTTGCGTCTTGATACTACAGTTGTTCAAATAAATGTTTAATAAATTAGAAAATATATAATATTAAATAATATAATATAATATGTCAGCATTTGAAAGAGCTTTGAAATAATTAGTCATTATTTTTGTTATTCATTGCCTTCATCAATCACAAATCTGGTTATTTGTTAATGTAATTGAAAAAAGGCCAATCCTTATAAAAAAAACGTTAAAGAAATTCCCAGTACTAAATCATACTGAAAGTTCTCGGGAACTCAGAGAACTCTTTCATTAAGTGAAACGTTGTCAAAAAAAATTAAAAATTAAGTCCGGTCCCATAAATCTCACTATTGTAAGCAACAACTCCACACTTACACCACTGTTGACAGAGAATGAAGAGTTAATTAAAATGACCTCTGTGGAGAAATCTGAGCGGGGAACCTTCCAGAAGGATATCTGCTCTGCAGCTTTGTTAATATTTGATGGCTTGCTGTCGTCAGCTCTCTCGAGAACCCGTCTCTCTTAAAATTCTAATTAGACAGCAGAGATAAAGCTGTGATAACTCAACGTGTGAAGGATATTATGCGACGAAAGCATGACTCTGGTGACATAGGGAATAATTTAGTTAAAACAAACATATATATATCTGGTCCCATAAACATAATGGTGAATGTTTCGTATTATATTGTTCTCCCCAGTCACCAGGTCTAATTAGAAAAAGGGCACCTTTACAAATCTGACATATCTGTAGCAAATTTGTGATGCAAACGTGTGAAATCCATGCCTCGAGGAGCTAAAACTAAGTTTGCACGGGGATTTCCATAGACACATATCTTTTTTCCTGTCTGACCCCACATTAGTTGTCTTTTCATTTATGTACTTTAAATTCTATTGAGCTGTTGCACGTTTGAGAACGAAACACGACCCGATCTTTAGACAGTGAAAACAGAGCCGTCTCTAATGGAGGATGCGGATGTTGATGCTGAGGGTAGCTTCTCCGATTCTGCCCCTGGATGGAAATCCAAGTGGCCCTTCTCTCTGCCAGTCTGGCCCTCTATCGATCTGACCTAGAGTTCTGTTAAATATCCTCTCAGCCGATCAATGCCCATTCAACCACTGGCAAAACTTGAAATGCTCTGAGCATCCTAACACACCAATAATTAGCTAATGTAGCCAAGCGCTCATCGTTGCTTGTAGTGCTCTGCTGATGCCAATAACGTGATTAGCATGGATAAACACGCATCATTGACAGACTAAGTAAGCGGATAAATGTGCAAGACGATACATCATGAGGCTTTCTGGCAAGCCACTGCACTGTTATAGGAGCCGGCAATGCTTTCAAGACACTGTAGCTGTAGAAGTGGGTCGCATGCATATGCTTTCAGATCATCTAAATAACATTTCCAGCAAGTGCCTTATGGATCTCAGAGGATGTAAAGCCATTAACACAGACAACAGTCTGTTTTTAATCCTCCCTGTATACACTTACCCAAGAGGGTCTATCTTTTATTTAAGCTCAGGAGCGTTTATATAAACACAATTCTTTAAACGGGAATGCTAGTATGCCCTTTACCACACTGCCCACCATTTAATAATTCAACCCTCAAAGGGTGTTTTGCAGAAAGGAACAAACGAATAAAGTGCACCTTGGTATCAGTGCCTCTTTTCACAGCTTGATCATTTAGCACTGTGCCAAGCAAGACGCGTTTTCTCGAAAGACATTTGTAACTTCCATAAGCACTCAGTTGAAACTTTTTCCATTTGCAGCTGCGTCTGATGCCCTCTTAAAACCCTTTTGTATGCAAACCTCTGGCGTCACCCGATAAAACTGAAAGCTTTCTGCCAAATTGGTGAACTTCTGCAGAGCTGATAATGTGTAAATGGAAAAACTGACTTTCACCTTTTGCAAATCATGCTGTTTTTTTTTTTCCTACAACGTTAAATAAAAAGCCATAAGACTGGTTGTTAAATGGCAAGTCGTATATTATATAAAGCAATTATTTTACGCTTAAGGTCTACGCATTACCTACCTACAGTTTTACAGTGTGTAATAGTAAATCTGTTAATATAGTCCTTGGAAAAACACCACTGTTTATTGTAAGCGTTAATCATTTTCACAATCAAAGTTTCAAGAAGTTACTTTGCAATTATAAGCTTTTAGAGAAGCAATAAACAGAACGATTACCATAAGCAAAATGCCACACCATATGATTATCAGTCACAAGGCCCCCTGTTTCAATTAAAGGACCCTGTCTTTTCTCAAAGACAAACACTGCATGCAGAATTAATAACTACATGGCTACTTGTATTTGCTTTAAAATTTCATATTCAATTTCTCCAGCACTATTAGTCAAATAAAATCAGAAGACACTGAGGAAAACAAACAAGAGCTGCTCTTCACAATGGCTTTAAGTTCGGACCTTCATTTATTGTCCTACCTCTCTCCAGTGCTCAGGACCACAATCCGCTCCAGCAAATTTGCACTCCAGGAGCATGTCTTCCATGCGATGCCGCGTCCGGTTAAAGAACTCGGCCATGCTGAAGCGGGCACCCTGGCGATCAGGCTCAGGGGCAAGCTGGAACCCAGGGGCCATGTTGTCTTCATACCCTATGAGGGGCCCCATAAAGAGCAAGTCACTGTAGCTGATCTGGGACCGACGGAAGGTGTTGAAGTTGCACATAGTGATGGCTGGGAAGGTCATGTTGGGTGCTTCACGCTCATCCAGCATGGTAACATGATCATATTGCACGTAATAGGCGATGCGGTCACCCACTTGGATCAAGAAGAGAGTAAGGGCTGCCAGAAAGGACACTGCCCAGAGACCCTGCCTCACCCCGAACTTCTTATTCTCCACAAAGATGTGGTTTGCACCGTGAAGGGAACAACCATCGAAAAAGTTTGCCAAGTCAATGTTAGGTGGGTCTTCTTCTTCCTCCTCCTCGTAAATCTCCGGCTCATCACCGTCTTCCTTATATTGCCCTGGGTCGCTGTCGCCGCTCCGCATTACCCGTTTGTAGTGGTCATCGAAGCTGCCCGCATAAGACCCCCCAGTGGGCTCGTCCCCGGTCGTAACGGAGATTGTACATGTAATTCGCACCATGATTACACTGGTCTATCTTCAAGAACAATGATCCAGATCAACCGAATGCTTGCTTCCAGTAGGGATGGGTCCACCACAAAATAGATGGCTTCTGAACCAAAGAGCAAAGATATATATACAAATAAATTAGTGCTCTTCGACAGGAACTTGAAAAGCAACCAGAATTCCCAGCTTGATGACCTTTCTTATTAAAAGACAATGACACAGAGGAATGTCCAAAATGAACTGTAGAGCAGAAAAGTTTAACTATCCCTATCTCGGTTTCGCTTAGGAGACCATTGTATTCGATTCTTCAAAAAAATTGTACCTGATCAATCTTGCTGCAGGAATGACTCAGGACTCAGAAGGTCATGCTTCCAATGAGTCTAGAGGCAGAAACCTTTTAAAACGAACATGAAAAAGTCGCCAACATGTTCCTCTTCTCAGATCTGAGCATCTGAGGAGGAGATTTAAGGTTGGGATGAGTATTTCTTGCCCCTCCACACCCATACTGATACATTATACTCCCATCAGGCCCTGCCACTGCTGCACTCAATGCATGATGTCAGAACCTGATCATCTTTCTTGCTTTTTCACCAGAGGATATAATGCCTTTTTTATGTGTCAATAGACGTAATTGCTAAAAGTTGCTGAAAAGTTTAGATTGATTTAGATCATTCAAGCATAAGGCGGCGGATAGCCCTGACCTTCAAGCACATTACTGATAAATTAGGTTACCACTTTGGCTAAGTCTTAGTCCATTTGCACAAATATATGTGGTATGAGTTGTTGGTCATTTATTGGTGTCTTTGTGACAAATAAATGTACTAACATGATTATATTTATGCCTGACATTTCTTCATATTTCATACAGCAATAAAGCATTGTGGGTAATGTTGGAAAATTGGAACATAAGTAAAAGTAAACCTACATGACGACGAAAGAAGTTTCTAAAATTGAATCTCAAAACAGGATCATATAACGAGTTTAAATACTAACATACAAGTGCTCCAAGACGGATTTTTCCTTTAAGTAATGGGTCTCATCTCTATAATTGCAGTCTATTAGAAGGTTGTTGTTTTCAGTCTGATATACAGATTTGTTTGTACAGTGTGCTTAATTCTGCCAAGCGTTTTATCTCTTTAATTATTTTCCAGATATTTAATGTCCAGCTTACTTAGAGTTGTACAGATTTACATGAATTCATTTAGCAAATGCTTTTAGCTCTTAGCACACACAGGGTTTGTTGACTTTGGCCAAATCAGATAGTCGGAGGATTCTTTTTTGAAGGACAAAAAGTGCAAGTCAAGGAAACTGAAGCTTCTCTCAAGGCAAACAAGCTTTGTGTTAGAAAATTAACAGTCTGGCTATGAGCACACTTTAAATTGAGACAGTTTGGTTTTGTTACCACAATGATAAAATCTGATTAATTCAGCTGTACTCTAATACTAGTGTTTAGTAATAATGGTAACCTAGTTATTAATAATATATATGTATTTAATCTAATTCTTTTTTCATTATTGTTTATTATTTTTTCTTGTTTCTTTTTACAAAAAGTTTTATCCGTGTGTATTCGACATGTTGCCTTGTTTAATGATGGCTCTCCTGAAAAGAAATAAAAGTATTGGGAAACTGTTACCACACAGTTGGCACACAATTGTATTGGAATTTTTGGGTCTTTGGATATGAAAGAATTTTGTAAGATTAATTTCACTTTACCCAGGAGACCCAAATCTCTTCTAGCATGACAATGTCCCTGTGCAAACTGAGCTCCTGAAAGAGTTAGTTTACATGGGTTGGAGTGAAAGATCTTGAGTGACCTGCTACAGAACTGTGACCTCAACCCTATTGAACACCTTTAGGATGAACGTGAACGCTGACAAAACGCCAGACCTCCTCACCTCACCTACATCAGTAACTGACTTTACTAATTCCCTTGTAGATAAATGAGCACAAATCTCCACAAGCACACCAAAGTCTAGTGGAAAATCTTTAGGTTAATATAACAGAATAAACAGAACAAAATATGGAATGGGATGTTCAAATGTCACATAAAAATCGTATGCTCATGTGTCCACAAACTTTTCCATATAGTGTATGTGGTATGTGGTAAAAACTTTATATCATTGCTGCAGAAGTTTTCCTTAAAAATATATGAATAAATATTTTTTTTTTTTTATCTATTTCTGAAAGAAAATTTCCCATTTGAAGCATTCAGATTGAAAAAAAACTAAATGCGAAATGATTTCCGAGATAAAGATAAAGGTTTATCACCTTTTTGATTTATTTAAGTCATCGAACGCATCAGAGGATCCAATATCTTTTTCATTTTAAGCCCACGATGTAAGTAATCCTTTTTTGTAAAAACAGGTTGTATCTCAATGTGCTTTTTCAGTGATACTTGATATACCTCAGATCTCCGACACAGAAATGGCATCTATTCAAGAGGAAAATGTGAAATATAATTTTAAAAAGGATCCAAAACAACCAATTTTCTATCAATATTTTATGTTTTTTTTTTATGAAAAAAAAAAAATGAAAAAAAAAATGGAAGAAAAAAAAAATAAATAAAAAACATATATATATATTTAAAAATAATTCAAATTATGAAAGGAATGTTTTAGAGCTTTAAAGGGAATGAAATGAAAACAAATAATGATAGCAACAATACACAATATGGAAAGTAATACATTACAAGGTACAGAATGACTATTGAATTAAATGCTGAATATGTGTAATAATTTAATATAACTCTACAAAAATACAATAATAATAATAATAATAATAATAATAACAACAATTTCAACAATTACAGTGTTTTTGCATAATTTTTTGAAAAAAAATTCTATTTTACTGAAAGAAAAATATTTTTATTTTTTATTCCTTAAAAACCTTTAATAAAAAAATTTTAACCCCACCTTTTGAGAAATCAACACTGCTGTGGTATATACTTCATGGTAAGTAAAGCACAAATTAAGACCAGTCATTCAACTAAATGTTATCTAGTACAGTGAACTTCTCTGCTTAGTGCATTAGTTTACATTATTTTGTGTTTTTCCATTAACATTGCAAGAGTTATTCCAGAATGTGATAAAATTAGTGTCAGATCACTGTCCTGTAAGGACCCAAGAGGCGTATTTGTGTAAGCGTTCTGTCATGAAGCAGAAGCCGTATAATGAAAAGAGGCGTCTCTGCGGAGCCTCGCTGTCCTTCTGTGAAACTCAAACTGTGTCCCGAGATCAGTGGGGAATTGTGATTATTAGATTATAATAATATTTGGAGAATTGCAATGTGTGGAATTTGAAAGCTTGATTTTTTTCTTTTTTTCCCCACAAGCAGTAAAAGCAGCTCTATATAACTGAGTGGATATTATTTTAAGGTGAGCTTCATTTCATTTGTACATGATGTTAACATTTCATTTACTTTAGAAGTACAGAAAATGCATCTGCAAGTACGAATTTGCAAATGCAACTATATATTTTAAACCTTTTTATATTAAGCAATGTGAAGGTCATGAAATAAAATATTTGCTTTGTTTTATCAAGGACACTGTGGAAAGTGGTTTTTAAACACACAATGTCTTGTGTGACCTTTACGAATAAAAAGGATGGATTTATAATGTCCTTGTCTGACTTTTGCTCAAACACAATACACAAACTCTTATAGAGAAAACAGTTTGTGCCAACATCAGCCACCAGATGGCATCAGAGTTAAAAAAAAATAAAAGTAAATAAATTATATATATATATATATATATATATATATATATATATATATATATATATATATATATATAAATAAACAAACCCATAAAAGCTTCCTGTCAATTGCATTTTAGTTGCAGTGGAAAGAAAGAAGGAAGGAGGGCAGGAAAGAAGAAAGAAAGAAAGAAAGAAAGAAAGAAAGAAAGAAAGAAAGAAAGAAAGAAAGAAAGAAAGAAAGAAAGAAAGAAAAAATGAAAAAACGACAGAAAGAAAGAATTGATTCAAGGAAAGAAAGAAAGAAAGAAAGAAAGAAAGAAAGAAAGAAAGAAAGAAAGAAAGAATTTATTCAAGGAAAGAAAGAAAGAAAGAAAGAAAGAAAGAAAGAAAGAAAGAAAGAAAGAAAGAAAGAAAGAAATAATTTATTCAAGGAAAGAAAGAAAGAAAGAAAGAAAGAAAGAAAGAAAGAAAGAAAGAAAGAAAGGAAGAAAGGACTATTTTATTTGATCAACTTTAAACTTAAAAACTGTTAGTAAAAGAAAGAAAGAAAGAAAGAAAGAAAGAAAGAAAGAAAGAAAGAAAGAAAGAAAGAAAGAAAGAAAGGACTATTTTATTTGATCAACTTTAAACTTAAAAACTGTTAGTAAAAGAAAGAAAGAAAGAAAGAAAGAAAGAAAGAAAGAAAGAAAGAAAGAAAGAAAGAAAGAAAGAAAGAAAGAAAGAAAGGACTATTTTATTTGATCAACTTTAAACTTAAAAACTGTTAGTAAAAGAAAGAAAGAAAGAAAGAAAGAAAGAAAGAAAGAAAGAAAGAAAGAAAGAAAGAAAGAAAGAAAGAACCTATATGTTAATCAATAGAGTGGTCATGTGCTCAGATATGCATTAATGATTAAATAAGGGCTGGGATACGTGTCGTACCACATGACATTTACTAAAGCCGAATCGACCAGAGGATCAATCAGAGACAGAGTTTAGAGTCACAATCCTAATAGCTCTGAGCAAAGAATTCGAGGTTCTCCGATCCCATTTTTCATTTTCACTTTAATAACTGCAAAAGCTGTTAACTTTATTGAATCTCTAAATTTTTTTCCACATTATATTCCAGAGCATCAGTTCTTTGCATGAGAAGCCTTTTTCTTTTCTGAGATTGCTAAACCTAGCAACTTAGCAAGCCACTGATTGTTTATGTGGACCGTTTTCCTGCTCTAAACATTTGCATCTACCATCTTCATTTTAATACCTTAACAACTAAATAATTATGTTCTAACTTTCTGTATCTATATCCCACATTAAAGTGTACACAAGTGTTTAGAGTTGAGTTTCAGGTATGTAATGCACAATGTTACTGTCATTAATGCCATTAAATGGTGTTGCTGTGAGGACATCCATTTTACTAGCATTACCATTTTTTCAAGATAATAATGAAACTCATAATCTAAAATTAATCCTCACAGACTATGCATTGGCCAACATGGCATCTAGAAATAAAAATTCTACATTCATAATGATGTCCACCAGAGGGAGCTGTCGCCTGATTTCTGAACAGCTCCAGGTTATGGGTTACTTCATGTTTTTAGCCCTTATATTCCATGCTAATGTTATGCTACACTGTGAAGTATTATGTTTCTTGCACATACCAAGTGTTGACACTGTTCCATGTTTAAATGTGTGTACTGACTTTCGCCACGTTTCTGACTACTCTCCTTCCCCGTGTGTTTTGTGTTTTGTTTAGTTTTTGCTACTTATGGTGTACTTTGCTACTTAATCTGTGTACTGTGTTGTAAATAAACTGCATATGGATTCTCCCTTCTTCAAGACTGTTCCATGTTGAGGAGGTTCATTTATTCATCCATTACCTCTCTAACCAACCCTATTATCCTCAGGATCCCTTTGGCTCCCAGCCCATGACCCAGTGATCTCCTGGAAGCACAAGGAACTAGTACAATGGTTCCCTAAATGTATCCAGCACTGCATATAGAACTTTACCCTGGAATGTCAATCTACCTCGGTGGAGAGCCCCGAAACCACATCACCTGTTGTCATTCCAAAGGAATATCATGACCTCACTGAAGTGTTCAATAAGGAGCGTTATATGACCCTACCTCCACAGTCTCCATGGACTTGTAAAATATAACACCTCACTAATATGTGTTTTCCCCAGTGCTGCATTTACTCTCTATCGGCTCCAGAAAACAAAGCCATGGAGGATAATATTGAAAAAGCCCTTGCAGCAGGGTTCATTCTACCCTCCATGTAACCTGCCACCATGGGATTTTTTTTTTTTTGTGGAAGAAAGATGGGGGACTGAGACCATGCATTGACTACCAAAGGTTGAACATGATCACGGTTTGTTACTCATGCCCACTCTTCCTAGTGCCTTCGGCATTAGAACAGCTGCGTGTGGCGCAACTCTTTACCAAGCTGGACATCTGCAGCAGATAAATCCCAATATGGATAAATAAGAATAGTGGAAACCACTAGGGGCACTATGAATACACCGTCATGCCGTATAGCTTATTGAATGAACCTGGGGTATTCCAAGCATTTATGAATGAGATTTGTTGGGACCTACTGAACTCATGTGTCATGGTCTACATTGATGATATCTTTGTGTATTCTCTGACTTGATCTCCAAGTTTGTCGTGTACGTGACGTTATAACCCATCTGCTGCAGAAACAACTTTTGGTAAAGGCAGAGAAACGCATTTTTCCCAGAGAATCCACCACATTCCTAGAGTATGTTATCAGCCAACAAGGTGTCGAGATAGACACCAGGTAAGTAAAAGCTGTGAGGGCTACAAAGGTTTCTGGGTTTCACAAATTTCTATCAACGGTTCTTCCGCAACTACAGCATGGTGGCAGCTCCACTCACAACTTTTCTACAAGGAAAACCAAAGAAGCTTCAGTGAATGCCTGAAGCACAAAAAGCCTTCGATGAGTTGAAACAGCGTTTTACCACAGCTCCTATCCTGAGACACCCAAGACCCAAGTACACCCTTTGTGATAGAGGTGGATGCCTCTATTTGCGGAATTAGGCTCATACTCTCTCAATGGCATGGCCACCCAGGTAAATTATTCCCCTGTGTATATTTTACTCGAAAGTTAACCATCGTGAAAAGTCACTCTGACGTGGGCAACCAAGAGGTGCTCTCAATTAAGAAAGTGTAATGAAGTAATAGAGACACTGGTTATATGGAGCACAGTATTTATTCCAAATTATCACAGACCACCGCAACTTTGAGTACATCAAATGCGCTAAAAGATTGAACCCATGCCAAGCCCGGTGGGCACTGTTCTATACCTGATTTAAGGCAGATGCATGATAATGCAACTATGACCATGACAAAAAACCACATGTACCGAAGCCTATCTTACCACCCTTGGTGATCATCGCTCCCATCTAGTGGGACATCAAGTAAGGAACCCACCGCACCAAACCGCCCATCTAACAAACATTATGTCCCAACAGAATTACAGCAGTGGGTCTTGGAGTGGGTCCACACCTCACTCCGCATGGGACATCCAGGAGTTCAGTGCATTACCACACTGGTGGCCGTTACTCAGAGCCAAAGTGAAGCGATAGATCAAAGCTTGTGACAGTTACCGTATAGCCTATTGGAACCATTCCCTCAACAACCATGGTCCCACATTGCAGTGGACTTCATATCACAGACCTTTCCAACTCACAGGGGCACACTGCGGTAATGGTGGCAGTAGACTGGATCTCTGAGGGCTGTATGTTTATGCCCCTGAAAGGGTTACCCACAGCCATGGAGACTGCCAAGATACTAATACACCTCATTTTTAGAAATTATAGCATACCATAAAACATTGTGTCGATAGGGAGACCTAATACATGTTTTGGGTATGAAAAGCATTTTATGACATGTGGGAAATTCGAGTCAGTCACAAACAAGGCAAAGGTGGAACAAGCAAACCACGCCAAGTTTTGGGGCGTTTTCTGAGCACTTATTTCAACAGAGAGCAACATTGGTGTTCCCTATGTGAGTTCCCTAATACACTTTTCTCCCAATCTTACACTGTTAAAGTGTGTTTGGTTACTAACCCCAGCTTCCCAAGGTAAGAGGAACTCTTAGATAACCACCCCCCCCCCCCCACCTTCAACCCAGCCGAAAGGTGTAGTTGTCCACAAAGAACATGAAAACTGAAGTTTGCCCTTTGTTGATTCATTGAACCGTTCAAAACCATTTGTCAGATCAAGAAGCCAGTCACTTACCAGTTGCAACTACCACCACAGTACCATATCTAAAATTTCTTTCATGTTTCACTACACAAGCCGGCGCACACACTAACCCAGAACAGCGAACTAGACCCCTACCACCCTTGGACATTGATGGTAACCCAGCATACATGGTACAAGAAATTCTAAGGTCATGTCAAAGGGGTGGCAGACTTCAATAGACTGGGAGGGCTATGGGCCTGAAAAACAATGATGGGTGGACAGGAGTGACATTTTGGATCCTTTCCTCCCTGAGGAGTTTTACCGAAACCACCCAGAACAACCAGCCGCACGACCCCAGGACCGACCCCTTCAGAAGGAAACCTGGAGGCTACTTATGGCTTTCCATGTTTTCCACTGAACTTTTATGCCTGTTTCCTTGACTCTGGTTTTGGACCTGCATCTGCGTTGTTTTAAATAAAACACATATGGATTCGACCTTCCTTGTCCCGGGAATTATTTTACACCTGATAATGTTCTAAACTAACATGTTACTGCTAATTTAATACTTACTTAACAACAGATAGGTGCATTCTTCAATTGTATATAGAAACGTATATATTGACAAGTTTTTTACGTCCAAGCGAGCAAATCGCAGCATTTACTGTGTGATTAATTAATCTTGAACAAGCTTTACAATGCCTAGTTGTTTATCAATTATATAATTGTATAGATGTTAAACTTTATTTTCATTAAAAAATCCTCACTTAGCATCACTTAGCACACTTAGCATCTGGAAAGTTTTTCCTTCCAAACATTCAACTGAAATACTTTGCCATGCCTCTTGTAAAACATGCCAAAGGTTTTCCTTAGTAGTTAGATATTTATTTTGTACTTTGCGATCCAGTGTCCCTCAGAGCAGTGCAATATGATTTAGGTGTGGTGACTTGGCAGGCTATTCCATCATAGATAACACTCCAACCAACTTCTTGCTTCCTGAATAATGCTTACAGAGCCTGGACATATGCTTTGGGTCATTGTCTCGCTGTATGGTGAAAATGCTTCCAATTAGCTGCAGTCCAGATGAAATTACATGGCTTTAAAGTATGGAATGGTAGCCATATTGGTTCAGAATTTTCTTTACCCAGAATTAGTCTCCAACATTCCCTGCTTCAAAACAACCCTAAATTAAGCTTTCACCTCCATGTTTGAATGTGATTGTGTGGCAGTCTGCTTACATCTTCTCTCCCGTTCTCTGTATTACAAAGGTTCTTCTGTTAAAGCCAAAAATTGCAAATTTGGAATCATCTGTCTACAAAAGATTCTTCTAGACATTCACTATAATAAACCAAACCAGAAACGTAGCGTCCGTAGCTTGGGTAGTCCGACAATGTTCATCAGCCTAAACTGTAGAACGGACAATAAGCTGGTGGGGGAACGGCGGTTATATAGTGTGGAGGCTGATGAGTGGCAGGTGCAGATGGTTAGTAGGTAGGAGAGCTGTTTGGAGTAATAGGTTGGTTTGGTGAAGGTGTAGCTGGTAGATCCCTGAAAGTTTTCTAACCTCCTTCATTTATGGTTACTGCTTAAACACGGTATTAGTAAGTTTAACACCAGTATGTCAGGGCATAGAAGTGTAATGCATGATGCTAGTGTAAAGGCCAGTAAAGAAGCAGGAGGGACAAAACGGTAGAAGATGAAGGTCGGTCTTTAGGCTGAAGTGTGATGTATTGACAGTGATGAGAGTTTCTCCTGTTTTCCCTTCTGTCCGTCTCTCCAGCGCAGCCTTGATAACCGTGCCGGACTCCTTGTTACCATGGAGACCTGACAGCCAAGGGAAGGATGCGCAAAGGCATAGTATTACAGAGATACATGGCCAACAAGTTGTACTTCAACACGCAGGCACTATACTAGTGAAGATGTCTAAATTGACATGATAGCTAATGCAAATTTAATGTCATGGTCCAAACCATCAGCTATTCCTATGTAAGATCCTCTTTGAAACATGTAACTCCTTTCCATACACAAACACACACTGTCTACTGTACACTGATTGTGTACGATTTGCACCAAAGAAGCAGATCAAACACGGCTAACCATAAAAATAGCTAAAAGAAACAGAACGGCAAGTGGAGAAACATGTCTGGGTGTCTTGTCATATTTGCAGTGCTGAGTAACTGAAAGCCCTAAATGAGAGCTGTTTTCCCACTGGACAGCAGAGTGATGATAGTGCTCCTAGCGTATCGTGTGCAACAACCTCCAGCGAGGATAAGTGCACATAAAGTGGTGTGTAATGAACTAAAAACCTCTCACCAGCTTCACAAGATTCTGTCGTTCTGATTTCTTTTATACTCACATTTGCATACTGATGCCTGTAAATACCCAAGCAGATAGGAATAGTAAGAGCAGATTTGGTCACACCCACAAAACTCCATAAATGGCAATGCACACGGGAGATAAAGATGACGAAATGACAACTAAACTTGACTAAATGGAGCGTGCTCGAACCTTTTCAGTACTGTTGCTTAAGAACTGTGGTGATTAAAGATACACATGGGCTTTTCATCCTGTTATAGGGTGCCATTTCTTTTGCATTTCTTTTTGTTTATTTGCATCGATTTGTTTACGTTGCTTTCTTGCATATCATTAATATTAAATGACCACTAGATAAATGCTTACAAATGAAGTGTTCCATCTTTTGTATCATGAATTTGAATTGCTGTAGATTTGCATTTATAATGTATCATTTTATAATTTAATTATTCATTAAATGTTATATATTTGATTCAATTATAAATAGAGAGAGATTGTATGTGTGTCTGTGTGTGAACAAGAGATAGAAAAAGAGAGGAAGAGAGCAAGAGAGAGACAGACAGACAAAGTGAAAGAAAGAGATTAGAGAGAGTAAAACCCTGTACAATTCTCTGAAACATTTTGTTGAATATACTCACCATATCTTGCAGAGAAAAATACATTTTGCAGCATTAGGATTGATCATTTCTTCAGAGTTCTGAAAGTACACAGGGTTTCAGAAGCTCTGTAGGAGGAGAGGCTGAGTGTCATGTAATGAGGTGGAAGGCAGATGCAAGTGCAAATATTCCTTTTATTTACATTGCTAGCAAGAACCAACACTGGCCCAATACAAAACAGTAACAAGCTCAAAAGAAGGACACAAATCAGCTTAACCTGAGCATGAGCACTAGATGACAACAAACAAAAACAGCAACCAGAGAAAGACAAATATGAGACATGGTGCGAGGCGAGTCTATATACAAGTCCTAATTAACAGATAACAGAATTCAGATGCAGACAGTCATGTGACATGAAACTTCTGGGATAAATTCACTGACTACAAGTTTCTTGATTTCACCCAAATGAGGATGGGTTCCCCTTTTGAGTCTGGTTCCTCTCAAGGTTTCTTCCTCATAACATCTAAGGGAGTTTTTCCTTGCCACAGTCGCCACAGCTTGCTCATCAGGGACAAATTCACACCATTCACCTTCACTGTTGATTTGTGTAAAGCTGCTTTGAGACAATGTCTGTTGTGAAAAGCGCTATACAAATAAACTTGATTTGACTTGACTTGAGTTTTAAGTTATCTGCTATATAATGGTTTATATCATGGTTTTAGGAACTAGTTTAGTTTTGCAACACTAAATGTAATATGACATGAAATGAATGAAATGTCAATGACATTTGATGTCTTATAAATTGTAAAAAATGATTATGGTATAAGGGGAGTACAACCACTTTGAAACATCCTGTTATAGGATTATAATGAACATCACAGGGTACTGGTTTTTGTGCATTTGAAAAGATATCAGTTAAACACAATTAGAATATTTAACTATAGAAAAAGTTATGAAGCCAAGTTGATAGTAAATCTTTAATAAGCTTTGAATAAAATACATAAAATGTCTTAAATGTAATGTAACAGGTTTTAAACTCTGGTTTGGCTTAGAATACGAAAAATGTGCTACATAATTACTCGCACAAATCAGCAGGTCTAATCACAGCGTTTTACACTTGCCAGCTGCAGCACAAAAGAATGAACATTTATTGATATGCTCAACAAGGGGTTCAGCCTTTTCAACCGCACACCAACACTTAGTGTCACCGAGGACACGGAACATGCACGCATTACTGTATGTGAACAGTCTGGGAGCAGTTTTAGCAGTCAGCTCTGACAGCGTGACATTGGCTTTTAAGGGGGAAAAAAACTTTTTTTGCACAATCCTTCATTAGAGTTCCTGCCGGAAATGAACGGCAGGTTCCTACGAGGAGACACGTACAAACGCTGCTAGATGTGACAAAGCAGCAGGCAGAAGGCTTTAATGTGTAGCCGAAGCAGGCATGATGACTAGAGCAGGGAGTGCAGTGTACAAGTATTTGGCTGTAGAATGGGACATGGGGTTCATAAATCTTTGGTCTCTTGTGTCTATAAATGACACACTGCTAGGTCAATTTAAGTCAAGTGTATTTAGAAAGCCCTGAATCACAAAGCCTGAGCTTTAGAGCTCGCATCGAGGCCATGCAAAAACAATAAGGAAACATGGGAAGAGACAGCTCAAGGAGGCTGTCCCTGGAGACAAATCAGGGCTAAATTGGATCGGATCAAATTTTGCACAAATTAGTTTTAATGCAGTAAAAGGGCAAATGCAAATCACTGCAATAAATCCCTGGGATTAATCTAATGTCCATCAAATATGATCTCCTCACCTCCTTTTTTCTATGGCGATTTTTGGATTTACAGTGCTTTCTATGAACCATTAAGTACTTCTTACTGTATGAGCATGTTAATTGGCTTTGTTTAAAGCAGGAACACACTCAATGGCAAAAAAAAAAACTCCAGTGTGATGCCCAGTTTCTTTCTGGTCACCTGGAAAATGCCAAAAAAAAAAAAGTGGACGTTCTTAATGAAAAGGTTTCTAATTGAAATTTGATAACACATAGCAAGCTAGTTAGCTAGTTAATACAGGAAGTAGAGGGAAAAAAACACAGTTTTGATGTAGAACATAAGGACTGCATTTGGTTTTGCGTTATGAAATTTTGGATATTATCTGCATTCATTCTGACAATAAAAACCCAAATAATAGTTTATACATAAAGGAACAAAAACAAACAAACAACCATAAAGTTTGAACAATTATTAGTACAGTGTTCTTATGTACTTAGTACTTATGTACAGTGCCCTCCACAATTATTGGCACCCCTGTTTAAGATGTGGTCGTGGACTTCTAAAAATTCTCCTTTTTTTTAAAACAACATAGAACCCAAATGCAAAAAAAGAGAAAAATCCAACCTTTCATTTAAGTACATTACTTTGGTGGTAAAAAAATCACACATTTAGAAAAAAAAAAAAAACTTGAAATCATGTGTGCCACAATTATTGGCACCCCTGATGTTAATACTTTGTACAACCTCCTTTTGCCAACAAGACAGCACTTAATCTCCTCCTATAACATTTCACAAGATTGGAGAACACAGAGAGAGGGATTTTTGACCATTCTTCTTTGCACAATCTTTCTAGATCATCCAGTGTCCTGGGTCCTCTCTTATGCACTCTTCTCTTTAGCTCGCCCCACAGGTTTTCGATTGGGTTGAGGTCTGGGGACTGAGATGGCCATGGGAGGACCTTGAGTTTGTGACTGCTGAACCACTTTTGTGTAGATTTTGCCACATGTTTTGGATCATTATCCTGCTGAAAGACCCAATGACGACCCATCTTCAGCTTTCTGGCAGAGGCCATCAGGTTTTTATTTAAAATATCCTGGTACTTCAAAGCGTTCATAATGCCATGCACCCTAACAAGGTTCCCAGGGCCTTTGGAAGAGAAACAGGCCCACAGCATCACAGATCCTCCACCATACTTCACGGTGGGCATGAGGTGCTTTTCGGCATACTCATTCGCCAGACCCACTTAGAGTGTTTGTTGCCAAAAAGCTCAATCTTAGTCTCATCTGACCAAAGCACACGATCCCAGTTGAAGTCCCAGTACCGCTTAGCAAACTCCAGATGTTTACGTTTGTGAGTGTTAGTGAGAAAAGGCTTTTTCCTTGCATGCCTCCCAAACAGCTTCTTGGCATGTAGAGAGCGTCTGATGGTTGTATTGGAGACTCTGTGACCCCAAGATGCCACTCTTTGATGCAATTCTGTGACGGTGAGCTTGGGAAATTTTTTTACTTCCCTTACCATCCTCCTCACTGTGCGTTGTGGCAAGATAAACTTGGGACCTCTTCCAGCCTTGTTTGTCACTGTTCCAGTTGTTTTAAACTTCTTAATGATTCCTCTGACTGTAGATACCGGCAAGTTAAGGCGAGTGGCTATTTTCTTGTAGCCATTGCCTGACTTATGAAGGTCGACACACATCTGCCTTACTTGAATGGTGTGTTCTCTTGTCTTTGCCATGTTGACAAATGGGTAAGAGAATTAGGCCTCTGTGTCACGTCATATTTATACCCCAGGGAAACAGGAAATCATGAATTACTAATTAAAAGTCCCTAGATACCCTGACCAACCTTAGCAACTACAGAAAAATATATATAAAAAAAAAAACAATTAAATTTTTCAGAGGAATTGTTAGGGGTGCCAATAATTGTGGCACACATGATTTCAAGTTTTTTTTTTTTTCTAAATGTGTGATTTTTTTACCACCAAAGTAATGTACTTAAATGAAAGGTTGGATTTTTCTCTTTTTTTGCATTTGGGTTCTATGTTGTTTTAAAAAAAAGGAGAATTTTTAGAAGTCCACGACCACATCTTAAACAGGGGTGCCAATAATTGTGGAGGGCACTGTATGTCTTCCATCAACACTAAATAATGAAATCATCTAATTAATTCAACCATTAGCCTGATCCTTCTAAAGTACCAGAAATAAAAACAATATCCTTTTAGTAAATATTGTGGCTACTCAGGTTTCTTATCAGTAGATCAAAAACTGCTTGAGTGCATGTTTGCTAAAAAAAAAAAAATGGCTAGCATTATCGCCTATTAACAGGAACACAAGGTTAAGCTGTGTTTTTACGTACATGCAATACGTAACATGAGAAAGTGGCAGATAATTAATATACCCTAATGTAAAACCACAAAAGAGGGGGTCTCAAGAGATAGCACATGAGCTTGCTGAAAGGAAAAGCCACCATGCTTTGAATGTTAATGTTAATAAGACAAAATGGTTCAGTCAGTTGTCAAAGGGGTTTTGGTGTCATTTTTCTTATTAGAGTATTTGACTTGCATTTTGAACATCCCTTTCCACATTAGGCCTCATTTGCTCCATTCATCTGAGATAATGTTTCATAAGATTTTGAAGGAGTGTGATTTTGGAGCTTTTGATATTGTGGCTCATTCAGCCACAACTGTCCTATTACTTTTGTTTATATAGTGTAAACTATATGGACAAAGGTTTTAAGACAACAGGTCTTTCCTGCCATATGTGGTTCTTCTCCAAACTGTTACTACGAAGCTGGAGGCACACGATTGTATAGGATCAGGATGCAGTATAATAATATTAGCTTACAATGATTCTGTGCCTTAATTGAGATCCATGGAGATAAGGTTTACACGGTTTGAAGAGGAAGATCTTGAGTGGTCTGCTATAGAGCCCTGTTCTCAACACCTTTGTTCTGAACACCTTTGGGAAGAATTGGAACACTCACTGCACCCCAGGCCTCCTCACCTACATCAGTACCTGACTTGTGACTGATGAACAAAAATGTCCACAAGCGCACGCCAAAATTTTGTGAAACATCTTTCCAGAAGAATGGAGGGAATTATAAGTGCAAATTGGGACTAAATGTAAAATGCGATGCTCAAAAAGCACATACCATATTTACGACCAGGTGTCCGCAAACTTTTGGCAATATAGTGTATAGACATATATGATTTTTGTTTTGTTTTTTGAAGAACAGTTTGTTAAATGACTTTTGGCACACCTTGTACATCATAAGTCACATCCTGCTATATATATATATATATATATATATATTTTTTTTTTTTTTTTTTTTTTTTACAAATAATGAACATGTTTACAGACAAATTCTGGTACATGATTAAAGAAGCAAGCTTTGTGTGGAAAAAACATGCACACACACACACACACACACACACACACACACACACACACACACACACACACACACATACCCACACACACAATGTAATATTAATATAAAATTATGCAAGTTCACAGATTTAAAATGCAATTAAAACTCATAGATAGAGGCTCAACCAGATAGATCCAATATTTTAGCAAGGTTTTAGCATTCAATAAAAGTCACGGGAAGGACAGAACTGCATCAGGATTGCCAGAATCAAATTCCAATGTTTTCTTGGCTCCATACTAAGTGTAGAGTGGGGTTACCAAGCCTTGCAGGGGTGTGATGATATTAGAAAGTACTGACCCAGACAAACATAAAATCATATCACACAAAAAAGCATACCACATACAAGTAAATAGTGGATCCTGAACTTTAAATGATGCCCACTGATTTCCGATAAATCAGCTTAAAAGGGCAGAAGAAGCACACAAAGGCAGCATAGACAAAAAGCAGCACAATTAGAGGACTTGGCTGAAGTAAGACTGGTCAGCTATTGAAGTAGCACCGGGGAAGCACTAAAAGACGTGCTAGAGATATAAAGAGAAAGCTATTAGAGACTGATCTGCAGCAATAAATGATAAAAAGACTGACATCCTGAGCTGTTAAATATTGTCAGGATATAGATGATGACCTGGCTGAAGCAGAACATCCTTGCGCTGTAAATTGTCATGTTCGCCTCATCATTCTAATAAATGGATACTGTCATCTCCTCTGAGTCCTGACAACTGCATGACGGGGTTAGGGAGAGCAAAGGTTGTTCAATCTCCAAGCACTTTTAAATTTGAATAGAAATTACAGTAGGCATCTATAGTTGCGGGCTGGTTTTATAGCCTAGTGATTCTTGGAGGTCACATGAGAAGGTATAGTGTAAAAATAAGCAGCTTAGGCCTAGACTTAAAAGCTCCTGGCAATTATGAGGCAGTGAAGTACATAATTAAAAAAAATTATATATATATATATATATATATATATATATATATATATATAATATATATATATATATATATATATATATATAATTTTTTTTAATTATGCAGCTTTGTTGGGTTCACAAACTGGGATTTTCACACACAACAGTTGAGTTTACACAGAATGAAAAAAAAAAACTATTTTATATTAAAAAAATAAGTCCACTGAACAGCATTTCTGCATGTGGAAACGGTTCGGTGTTAGAGAGGTCTAAAAGTTTTGAACAGACTAAGCAGCACTAACTTAAATAGCCATTATTTGTCTGCTGCACTGACAAACATCTCAGATTGCTTCTTCTGGTGCTGTATCCAATCTGCCTCAAGACCTGACATTAAGTCACAACAAAACAAAAAGAATGAAACAAAGAACAAAGCCTAAAGAAAAAACAAAGGAAAAAAAAGCTAAATTACCAGAACAGTGAAGCATGGTGGTGGCAGCTTTGAGGTAAAGGTTCTGTCCTAGTGACCAAAAGATTCTGAGAATTCCAGAAAGGTAATGACCCCACAATTTTAACCAAATTATTATTATTATTATTATTATTATTATTATTATTATTATTAGGATCATGCGTAAGACATACTGACTATATGTATCAGATCAATACTGCCCTAAAGTGCTCAGGTCTCTCCCTGTTTCAGATTTTATTGGACATATTTTCCAGTCCACTGAAGTATTTAATTTAGTCATCACTGACTCCTAGCTGCTAGCTATTCTCCTCCGCAGCATAACGCCTTAAAGAATGAAGCTGAATTCATGCTCCCTACAACACACAAGGTCACAAGAACTTTATAAAATCTGACTATTTCCACCAAGAGGGCAAGTCCAACCAAGCTGTATTGGATTCTTTGCCATGAATGACTGTGGCATCATTGACATTTCAAGTGAACTGGATGTGATGGATGTAGATGTGATGCTGAATGACGCTATAGTGAGCAGAAAATCATCTCGTAACACAAAACATTCTGTAGCCCATCCTCCTCAAGGCTCAAAAATATATTTAAATAAACAAACAAAGAACCATACAAGTTGCACAATTAGGGTTTAAACTTTCTTCAGACCAAACTAATTTCACCTTCCTCCAAATGAAACACCTTTTAACGTTACAAAGACAGTTTCATGATTACAGGTGAGTGTGTTTCCTATTAATTAGTGAGGTAGCTGATTAATAGTAGACATTTCAGCAGATGAGTCCTGTAAAAAAATTTGTTGTCAATAGCTAGATCTAGATTTCAGTCATGAAAAAAGCATTGTGCATGATGGACTCTGAAGGAATGTCGTTGCCGTTCGTCCAAACGTCATGCATTTTACATCGTTTCTTATTATTGTCATTAGGCATGAGCTCTTTAGGTGCCAGGTATCGAAGTGCCTCGAATCCCATTCACGGTGCCAAACCCATTAGCAGTTGGCACATTACTATAGCCTAGCATAACACAATTGCGATTAGACTGAGATGAATGGGCTTTTAGATTGAGTGTCAAAATATCCTGTAATCTTCTTGTTTGAGTACCATTCTTCTTCGAAAATGGCACCTCTGATAAATCCATCAACTCAAGAGCCATTAGGAGATGACAAGATCATTCTGAAACAGAAGGGGTCACCTCGAAGTTTTGTTATATGACAAGTGTGGACTTTTCATCATAATCCCTAGCAGGATGAGTTCGCAGTTTTTCGTGGATTATCACAAAAAATGCCTTTTAATAAGTGTCTCAGTCTGAGGCTACAGAAGGTTAATGTATGCTGCATTGGAGAAGGATGGTCGGCTCTTTTAATAATAGACGCTAATTGCTGCTTCCATCAGTTGTGTACATCCAAAATATCAGCAGGGCTGTTGGACATTTTTTCATCTGTATTTTTTTTCCCTTTCATCCTCTGGAGCTGTTTTCCTTGACTCCGGCAACAGCCCTGGGTGATTTATATGTTTATGGCCATTACTGACGTTGAGTAATCCATTTCAGGGTTTTTTTTTTTCCCCTCCTTTCTTTCTTTTTTTTTCACCACTCTTGGCAGCACCATGTAGCTTCTCTGAGGAATATCAATTACGTTGTTCTTTTTCATCCCAATTTTCCACATGGCAATGGAGGGCCGGCTGAGACTGATGGTGCTTTCTGACATTGAAAAATTTCTTCTTTGTTTTTATCTGTATATAGTTATACTCAAATATGAGATTAAGGATGATTCACGGTTTACCTATATAGATGTACAGACCAATCATGCTGTGGTATATTGTGCACTTGTAACATAAAGAACTTCGGCGAGCAGTGTGGGGACGCGATCCATTGTCAAGGTCAATAAGCTGGCAAGGGTCAGAAATACAGTCGATAGTACAAACAAGGCCAAAGGATAATACAATGAGTAGATCAACAAAGGCAGCAGAAATCTAGTACAGGGTGAGTCGATATGGAATAATCACAGAAGCCCGGAATGTCAAGAATTTGTATTGAGCTAACACACGTGCTGTGTAGTAGTCCAAACTTAGGAAGTGTCCCAGAAATTAGGTCACAATAGAAACCAGGTAAATTGTGTAAAAGAATTCTTTTATTCATCAATCAATAGTTTTAAAGTATTGTTTATATCTCTGTTAGGCTTGTCTGGTTAGTACTAAGGGATGGATTGATATTATTTCTTCAAGGCAAGTATGAATGCATGGACAGTACAGTTGACCTGAGAGTCCAGGGCACTATCTGTGATCCTCTTCATTAAAAATGAGTTCAAGTAGAATGTAGACCTTGAGGAAAAGAATGCATGCATGACTCAGAGCTTAGTGATCACAAAATATAAATTATTTTGTTTGCAATAGTTTCACTGCTTCAATGTAGTGCATACCTTCTACAGTTCTGCAAACTCAACACAGCCGCCCTCACATTCTATTTAAGGCTGTTTTCAGCTACCTACAGATGTTGTTTAAGTTTGAAAGATGCTAAAGTAGTTTAACTTGATATTTTTTTACAGACTTTAGTTAGTCAGCTGTGTATTACTTTGATGATCAATTGTGAAAAAGGTCACAGTTGTTGTCATCACATGCTATCACTTTATATGAAATGTGGAAATTGTCATATTCCTACATTTGCATAAATCATAAATCATTATTAATGCATAGTTAGTAATACTATCTGATATACATTCTTGTCTCTGCCTTAGTAAATGCATGTGGTTTTAATAACAGTATAAACTTTCTTTCGGCTTCTCCCGTCAGGGGTCGCCACAGCGGATCATCCGTATTCATGATCCGCATATTCGATTTGGCAAATGTTTTGATGCTGGATGCCCTTCCAAACGCAACCCATCCCCTATCCAGTATACCTTTTGATAATGGTGCAGCTTGGCCCTTGGGCCATTTTGTGCTTTCAAATAAAAGTTGCTTAGTAGCACAGAAAATGTACCATTTGTAAGGTTGACCTTTATGCTGAGCACTTCCAAGAAACATAGGTGAAGATATTTAACCTGTAATTAACTGTAAAGTTGACAGATTATTGGGAACACTTATAGTAACTTTCAGTAAGCCAAGCAAACACCTTTTACATTATTTGATATCAAACACTTTATGAATTGCCTTATACAAAATACTCTTTAACTTTCTTCAAAAAATATCATCCAAAATATATAAATTTTAACTTCCTCTATACCAAATACATTTTACCTGACATCAAACCAAATATTTACACTTTACATTTCTTCAAAGCCTACACATTTCACCCTACTCCATACTATATACCCTTTAACTCTCTCCAAACCAAATGTTCTTTAACGCCCTCCAAAACAAATGCTTGTTAAACTTCCTCCAAAATGCCTGTAGATATGGTGTACATGGCTTGAAGTGGAAGATCTTGAGTGGCCCTCTATAGAGCTCTGTCCTCAACCCTATTGAACACCTCTGGAATGAATTGGAACATTGACTGCACCCCAAGCCTCCTTATCTGACATAAGTAACTTTCTCCATGCCAAATACCCTTTAACTTCCTCCAAACCAAATGCCTTTAACTTTCTCCATACCAACAACCTTTTTCCAGCCCATATAATTTATTTAAATTTTTTTAAAGTAAAACATTTTTATTCCCACAAACCAGTCACTATTTATCTTCTAACTAAAATTGTATTATTTCATCTAAAGACAAGTCTTTTTTTATTTCCTCCAAACAAACATCATTTAACTCCCTCCAAAACAGACACATTTATCTCTTTCCTGCATGGCCAAACATGTCTTTCTTTTTCCAAAAAGAAACACCTTTTAAATTCCTCCAAACCACTGTGTAACCTCCTTCTAATCCAAACATCATTTGGCTTCCTTTTAAGCAAACACACATAGAATTTCTTCAAACAAAACTCCCTTCAGTATCTCCTCTTACTTTCGGGCCTTTAAATCAAACATCTTTGAAATTTCCCTAAATCGAATGTTCTTAAACTTCTCCAAAAGCATGGTGGTTTTCCTTTCAGAGACCCCTGCGGCTTTACCCATCAGCAATGTTAATTCCTCTCAGCTTCCTTGCATTCCCTTAATGCCAGATTAGCTTCCGCTGAGTGACGAGAGAGTGGCAGAAGGAGGTTAAGAGTACATCATCAATATTCATTTGGATGCTGTTCGGATATAATCTTCGGGGAGACTCCAGGCTTCCTCTGCCTTCTGTCTCACTGTTGACTCATGTCTGGAAGAGATTATACTGATTTTTTTTTTTTTATGGAGATTGATATAAAGGGATACATATTTCCTGTGATTGTATTGGCAATTAGACAAAATTTTTTAAGAATATTGTTTAGGAGATTGTACAGTGCAGATTATTTGGTTTCTTTATTAGAGCTAATATTTGATTTGCTTGAATACCGTGTAACTACATCTCTTAGCTCATTACCCAAGTAATGTAATAGAGATACAAACCGTGAAGGTCCTGTTTGCTCTGAGAATAATTCCTTATTCTTGTCAGTAACAGTAACTTTAGTAAGTAGAACATTATGCAAAACTGTGAATGATGAAGTGCATTTATTGTAACAATAGTCTTTATCAGACTAAGTGGTCTACCAGTAAGCATAATTATCCATCTCATTTTTAAAATGCCACATGGGTCAGGAGACAGGACCTAGCTCCTGGTATTGATCGTGAAAAATAGACTGTGCTATCTGTAATTGTCGAAACGGCAACACATACAAAGACATCCCACAGACTGTAATTGGCGTTAATGGACCCAATCTGTTAACAACTGGAGAATATCTGTTTATGCAGCCAAACATTGCAGACCTCATCCCATTATTCCGTCCTCATGAGCTTTTATTTTAATCAACGCGCCAAAAAGCCAAAGCCATCTCTGTTTACAGCGCGACTCTTTAATGCGGTGTCCCATTACGGCTGATGCACCGTGTATACCGCCTGAGCTCTCCTAATGACCATATTTACACCGTGCGCTGCTGAGAACAGATCATTAAGTTCACTCTGAGTTTGCCAAGGTGTAAATTAACACTCTAAGAGGACTTTATGATTTAAATTGATCTGCTAGCATGGGGAAGGGGCAGGGCTGAGAAGTTGATTGAATATTTGTGATCATTTGTAGGAATTGTATCTGATTTCTTATGGTTGTGGATGGTTTCAGAAATACTGACAATCAAGGGCAAGGCAAGAACTTTGATGGGTTTGGTCATGAAAAATCACAACATTTCAGGTCTATAAACTGGAAGTGGTTATTACCAGCAAGGCAATGGGTAAGCCATTACCCAGATTTTACAATAATGGAAGGTGAGCAAAAAATTAAAATAAATTCAAGTAAAATGTGTGTTATCGAGGTGTGTATCTCTCAGTCTAAGATACATTGCATGTTTGATCAATGAAAGGTGTAAGAAAGATGTCTTTATTATGATTTGAAGATTAAAGGTTATGTAATGTAGCCCGGTGCAAATATTTCAAAACTGAGAGGCCACACACTTTATTTTGATTGAGAAGCATGAAGGCCACACCTCCATTACTGAGACTGACAGCATCAAGGCCTCAAGTCTTTTACTATGACTGAAAAGTATAAACACCACACATTTTTAACTGTGACTGACAGGCATAGAGACCAAACCTCCTCTACTACAGTTGGCATGAAGGCTACACTACCTGTAGTGTGACTGACAGGCATGCAAGTCACACCCCTTATACTTTGACTGAAGATACATGAAGAACCCCTTTTTATTGTGATTAAGAGGCAAGAATGCTATGCCACCCTCACTGGGACTGAAAGGCATAAAGAAGCACGCACCCTTTATAAGCAAACAAGGAGGCTATAACACAGCAAATGTTTGGGTTTTAGCTAGCTAGTGTTAGCCAGCTACCTTGCTACCATGATCTGTGTGCTATCTTCCTTACCACAAATTATATTACTACATCTTGTTTAATGTTTAAAATGTTGTTCAGGAAGCATCCCAGAATTCTCATTGAATGGGTATCACTTGCTCCTCACAGCAAAGAAGATTAATTTGACTTCACGATTAGCTTGCTGTTTTTCCTGCCAAAGAGTACAATTTGTAAATGTTATTTATTCGTTTTAAAAACCCTCTCAAACGATGCAGATGACACACTCGAGCAAACATCCTACATATTTGCTCACATGCAAATCATCTTAGTACACTTCAGTATTTACAAATCATTGCATCTTGAGAAGGAAATGCAAAGTGTGCAGAATAGAAGTGCTTTTACACTCGGGCTGATTCCTCCCTCATCACAACACGGAGACTTTAGTAAATAAACCTAAATTAACTTGCTTTATGAGAAGCCGCGTGTGAATCGTCTTCCTGCGTCTGCCTGAGGAGCTCCACATCCTTACCAACAGGCTGGTTATTGGCTGTCCCCTGAAGCGCCGCTCACATTCATGTGACATGACAAATAGATGGACACTCACACTCCCTCAGGGGCTGTGGAGGAGGATTGGGCCGCTGCATTCTAAAATAGAAGAGCAGGTGTTTCGCTTCACCTTCTGCCTTTCCGATTGGAAGCGACATGCAGGGAGAGTTTAGCGGCCATCTGTGGCATCCCTGACAAAATAGCTTGACCGGTGTAAATATATATACTCCTCCTCCTCCTCAGCTTTAGGGCTATGTCAGTGCCTGGAGCGTTCTGATATAGAGAGATGCTTTCGTCTGTGTGTGTGTGTGTGTGTGTGTGTGTGTGTGTGTGTGTGTGTGTGTGTGTGTGTGTGCGTTAACCTTCCCACTCTGTCACAGCTACCCAGAAGCACACTAGTAAATGACACCCACTTAAAATCCTATGGAGTTTTGTATAAAGTATCAAGATCCTTGTCTGATACAAAACCGAAACACAATATAAAATGTGCAAAATACAACTGAACAAGGGGAATTTTGCTAATTAATCACAAATGTTAGCTCCAAATAGGGCAAAAATTTGTACTGTTTAATCTGACATGTAACCTGTTATTACAGTAGGATACACTCTCTTGCTTAGCATATGATTGCTATGTTCAGTTTGCTGTCACTTCCAGAGACTGTACAAGCGTGAATGTATAATTTGGAAACCAGCTCTACGGAAGGGATAGCTGATGTTAGCTAAAATGACACATTAATACTTTGTTGCCATGTCTCCAAGGCAAACGTTGACCTGATAAGGAAACACCTTTTTCCAGTTTTAGGGAAAACAATGAAATAAAATGGCTATAAATGTTTCAATGTAAGTATTCATAAACAATATGCAGAATTGTAATACGGTTTATTTTCTTCCCCAGAGCGACTTACAAAATAAAGCATTTAACAAACAATACAATAAATTCTTACTTCGAAGTTTCCAACAATAAATACATTCTAAAGCTGTTTTACTGGTACAGCGCAAATTAAGAATAGCGTCAATCCGAAACTCTGTGAGAGGAAATAGACAGCAATAGAAAGATAAAGGAGCTTATTTATGAATTTGTCAGCATATAGTTTGAAGACTGCTAGAGATTCAGGTTTTCGGACATCAAGTAGAAGTTTGTTTCACAGAACAGCGAGTCTTAAAGCATATTTTTCTTGTAGAGAAATGGTGGGACCAGTCCAGAGATGGGAAGTAATAAAGTACAAATACTTTGTTACTGTACTTAAGTAGATTTTTCTGGTATCAGTAATTTACTTCATAATTTATTTTTCGGACAACTTTTTATTTTTACTCATTACATTAATTACACAAATATCTGTAATTTTCACTTTTTACATTTTCAAAACAAAACATTGTTACTTAAGTTTTCTTACTGCACGCCATTTTCAGCCCTTGACCTATAGCCAAGTTTAAAAAGTGTAGTTATTGCGGCTTTTTCAACCTACCACTGGTGTATCATTTTAAGGCTATCACGCACCACAGACGTAGGCTAGCCTGTAAAACTAACAATGAGCACAACAGAAGGCAAGAAGAAGTATGACTAATGTGGATGAGACAGAGGGAGTCAGCGATGTAAACATGACTGAGAACAGAGACACTCCTTTTCTCTGCTTGTGTTCTATATGGTGGTTGTTCAGCCTGGATACATTTATTAGGTAACAAAATGTAAAATTCTTTTATATTTATATACTAATATGATGTGAGGTCCAGTTACTAAATTAACTTCAGTAATAAAGTGTAGTCAGTGGGGTTCCCTGGTGGTCTAGCGGTTAGGATGCGGCGCTCTCACCGCTGCGGCCCGGGTTCGATCCCTGGTCAGGAAACCAACCCCAACCACTCTCAGTGCCGGTCCCAAGCCCAGATAAATTGGGGAGGGTTGCGTTGGGAAGGGCATCCAGCGTAAAAACATGTGTCAAATCAAACGTGCGGACGATCCGCTGTGGCGACCCCTAGCGGGAGAAGCCGAAAGAAAGTTTACAAAGTGTAGTCAGTACCTTAACTTTTTACCAAAGTCTCTTAAAACATAAGAAGCTGTACTTCTACTTGAGTGAACGATGTGTGTGCTTTTGCCATCTCTGGACCAGTCAAGCAGGGATCGGCAGGGACGTGGTGCAGTGCAGTAGGCTGCTGTAAGGATTTAATATACATGAGCTGTACTATAATCTATAGTTTAATGGTTATTAACGGTTAATGCTGCAATGCAGGGTGCATTCCAGCCTCTCACCCAATGAATCCGAAGTTGTGATGGACTTTGAAGTCGATGCAAACCGAAATGAAAGATTCTTAATAACTGCGAACACATACATTGTACAAGTTGTAAATGCAGTTGTTAGGCGTTTACAAATTTAAAGCCCTGTTGTCAAGATTATGCAACAAGAGACATTTGACATTGTTTCCCATAATTCACTATATTATGTATCATGTTTCTAACTTACTATGTCATTTCTTGTTGTTTCTTTGTCATTGTACCTGTATGTTTGCATTATAAAAAATCTGCAATATGTTTCATTACATCAAATTTACATTACTCTATATTAAACCTGATATAAAACAACAAATCCAGAAATAACCCCATGTAAAAATTGCAATGTATGTATATATATATATATATATAGTACAGACCAAAAGTTTATATATATTATATATACAGTACAGTACAGACCAAAAGTTTATATATATATATATATATATACAGTACAGACCAAAAGTTTGGACACACCTTCTCATTCAAAGAGTTTTCTTTATTTTCATGACTATGAAAATTGTAGAGTCACACTGAAGGCATCAAAACTATGAATTAACACCTGTTGAAATATATACATAACAAAAAAGTGTGAAACAACTGAAAATATGTCATATTGTAGGTTCTTCAAAGGAGCCACCTTTTGCTTAGATTACTGCTTTGCACACTTGGTATTCTCTTGATGCCTACTTTGAAGAACCTATAATATGACATTTTTATTTCACTTTTTTGTTATGTATATAATTCCACGTGTTAATTCATAGTTTTGATGCCTTCAGTGTGACTCTACAATTTTCATAGTCATGAAAATAAAGAAAACTCTTTGAATGAGAAGGTGTGTCCAAACTTTTGGTCTGTACTGTATATATATATAGATAAACTTTTGGTCTGTACTAACCCTATATATATATATATATATATATATATATATATATATATATATATATATATATAGAAGAGAGAGAGAGAGAGAGAGAGAGAGAGAGAGAGAGAGAGAGAGAGAAGTTTAAACAGTAGTGGATGTTCTACATAGGTTATGGAATATTCAGGAATAGCTTCTTTACATGTTGACCTACTACTGATTAAGAACAAAACAAGGTCAGGACAATCAAGTTGTACCCATGCTGCGAAGCAACCTCCATCTTTGTGTCTATACAGGAATCATTTCCTAATCGTTACCTAACACGCAGGTGTCCGGAAATCTCATTTGAATAAAAGTTTATACCCATTTTTCCAGTTTCAAACAGGCCAAAATACCTCTAAACATGATTTAAGAATAAATACTAAGCACATCCTATCTCAGCAAGTCATCCTGTCTCAGGCTTTCACTTTACACAAGGCCACTCTTTCTTTTAGCATATTTAGTTTGAAATACAGAAATTCACCAGTAAATCCTTCATGAAGTATATGCACTTAATAATCCCCATCTTTAATCCTGAAAACACTCTGTACAGGATGCACTGCTGTTTTTACCAAGCACATTGGTGAATAATAATTATTTTTAACACTACTTTGCATTGGTGGCTTGGCGTTTTGAGGGTGTTTTGGCGTAATCCTTTGGAACACTCCTCAGTCCGGGGCGCTAAACCATGACTGGCAGCCATAATGCAAATTCACTGAGTGATTTTTTTTTTCATATTTCTGGCTGCTCACACCATGTTTGGCCACACAGACTGGGGAAAGTGTGATAAAAAATGAGAGCACGGTGGTGCCGTATTTATGAACAGCTGTGCACCTCTTATTCTGTGCACCTCTGCACGAGAGTCCTGATGTTCGGTTAGAGACGAGGTCACATTCCAACAAAAGTAATAGCTGCTAATATATGCATAATAAACAAGATCTGTGTCGTGTCAGTCAACATTGCACAATGGCATCCATTTGCATATGCAAGTCAAAATGTCAATGATGACACAGTCATTCGTGGCAAATCGAGTCCAATAGAGTATAATTGTGTTGGCTATGTGGAGGAGAAGGGGTCAGTGTTTCTCTGGAGTTTCTTGGATGTGAATTGAAAACCTAGGACAAGATCATAAATAGGTTTGTATAGATGAAGTTGAAATGTGTTATTTATTGAGAAAGTTGAAAAACTTTTGATTTGGCAGAAGTTGAAAGATGATTGATATGTACTGTATGGGATTGAAATGTGTTTGGTATAAAGTAAGTTGAAATGTGTTTAATATAGAGGGGGCTGAAACATGTTTGGTATGTAGGGGATTAAAATGTGTTTGGTATTAAGAAAGTTAAATTGTATTTGTATGGAAGAAGTTGAAATGTTCTTGATGGGGGGCGGGGGGGGGGGGGCTGAAATGTGTTTGGTATTGTGGAAGTTAAATTGTGTTTGTATGGAGAAAGCTGAAATGTGTTTGATATGGAGGATGTTGAAATGTGTTTGGAATTGTGGAATGTATGTTGTGTTTGGAATGTGTTTGATAAATTGTTTGTATATAAGAAGCTAAAATGTTTTCCTTTGGAAGTATTTTAAATGTGTTTAATATGAAGTTGGTTGAAATATGTTTGTATAGAGAAAGTTGAAATATGTTTGATATGTAGGAACTTGAAATGTGTTTGGTATAGAACACGCTGAAAATGTGTTTCATATGGAGGAGGTTGAAAATGTTTGGTTTGGTCAGTATGGAAGGAGCTAAAAATTAAATGTTTTGTATTTCATTAAAAAATGCAGTTTGTTAAAAGGTACTTAGTTGAGGTTTTCTAGAAGAATATTTGATTTAATCAAGTTATGTTTTATCCTGACTTGAGATCTTTTGACAGAAATGTACTTTGGTTTAAACCAGACTTAAAAAATTACACATTAGATACTCAAATTAGAGTGTGAATTATTAATAGTATTATAAAGGGGAATGAACTCTTAATAAACTCTACTTTATAGTTGATTATGCATATATGAATACTTTTAGGTTCATACATTTACAAGGTTAGCTTACCTGTATTAATGAAACTGTCTTTGTAACTGTTAAATCTCTAACTATATACGTAACTATGAGACTACATTTTTCAGTAAAATACCTGGGAGTTATTTTAGACACCAACTTTTCTTTTGAATATCATATCAACCATATTACAAAAATAGCCTTCTTCCACCTTAGAAATATTGCTAAGCTAAGAAACATGCTGTCGATATCTGATGCAGAAAAGCTCATCCATGCACTCATGACCTCCAGACTGGACTATTGTAATGCATTACTAGGTGGATGTCCTGCATCATTAATAAACAAGCTACAGTTATTCCAATATGCAGCAGCCAGAGTTCTCACAAGGTTGAGGAAATATGACCAAATATGACTCCAATCTTATCATACCTACACTGTTAGGTTTAAAATCGACTACAAGCTACTGCTACTTACTTACAAAGCCCTAAATGGTTTGGCTCCCATGTATCTATCCAGTCTTCTAACACGCTACAATCCGTCACATTACTTGAGATCCCAAAACTCTATAGATAGCAAAGTCCACTAAAGGCGCTAGAGCATTCTCACATTTAGCTCCTAAACTTTGGAAGTGTCTTCTGACAGTGTTCGGAGCTCAGACACACTCTTCCAGTTTAAATGCAGATTAAAGACGTATCTTTTTTAGCAAGGCCTTCACATAACACACATCACATATCATAACCTTGTGCTCCAGTATATCTGATCAAATGCACATTATTACCTTGTGCTTGTTAATATTATAAACAGCAGCTACGCTAATTCCTCTCCAATGCTTCTCTTTCTCTACACTGGAGACTCCTTTACCATATCAACTATTACACATTTCCTGAATCTTTTCCTGAATCTTTTTTTATTTTTAGTCAAAGGTTGTTTGAGGATTTTTCAGCACCCAAAGCTGTTTGCTTCAGGAATTTAGTACATTTTATTAAATGTAAAATACAAAAAGAAGCCTTCAGAATAGTTTATAATAAGTCTGTGTATTTTGTGTGTTTTCAAAAATGACGTATGCAATGGTAAACGGGTCCATAAAACTGCTGTACAAGCTCTTCCAGATTACCTGTTACCATAGAAACATCGCCGTACTCAACCGAGTGCATTAGCATAAGCTATTACTGTGAAGTATTGTCTGAGCTGTTGTTACAGAAACCTAATCAACACCCTCTGACCAATCAGAATGAAGACAGCGCTGCATGTCCATTAAAATTATACACACTAATGACCCCAGACCTTCCAGATATGTTAATGATCTTGCATTTCGGACCTGTATCGACCCTGTGGTCAATATACTGCACAATCAGCTCAAACTTCAAACAACACATTTGGCAAAGAATATCAATATACATAATGACATGACAGCTACATCATTCATAGTTGCCATCAATGCTAGTGCCACTCCACTTGATTGACACTCCAGATTATTATCCCAGCTAAGACACACACCTGAAATACTGAGTGCAGTGTAATAAGGAGAATGTTTATCTTATCAGTCTGTCTTATCTGTAACATCTCAAATCTGCTAGAAATTCAACCCCTAGCTCAGTCAATTTTGTGTTTAAATCATATTCTCTCTCTCTCTCTCTCTCTCTCTCTCTCTCTCTCTCTCTCTCTCTCTCTTTCTTTATCTCTATCTGTATATCTGAGAGAAACAGGCTCACTTGGGACATGAGTGCTTTGACTGATGGAAGGCGTTTTAATTTTACCTCAGCGAGCTGAATGCCTGCCTGATTGCATTGCACCGGTGTGTGCGTTTGTGTGCTTGCACGTGTATGCTCCTCACAGTTGTGTTTTTTTTTTTTTTTTATAGAAAAGCCCCTGTGGCTAAATTGTCTCATTAGCTAAGACAGTGTTATTACACCTGCCCCTATACATCTCCATTTGCCTCACAGGTGTTCCTTATTTTAGGACAACAACTCTAAAATGGTCACACAAAAGCAAGCAGAAAATCAGACATTCATGGCCATTGAGATACACGGATAGATATACAAGGGATATACATTACATGGAATGAACAGATAATGTGTTCTAAATGACTACAAATGCAAATACGCAGATAAGACAATGTTTTTTTGTTTGTTTGTTTGTTTGTTTTTTTTACCATGAAGTGAAAACTTCATGGAAAATGTATGAGGCTCACGTGACAAAAAGAAACAAACCTTAAACATGTTTAATGGTGTCAGGAAAAAGACCCAATGACTTTAGGTTCATTACAGCCTGACATTAGCAAAGGATGTTGTACTCATGTTGTGGAAGTAAAAAGGTTCTCAATGGGCACCCTTACATTATTATAATTTTTGTCACAAGACTCTCTCCTTAATCAACTTAGTTTATGTGAAAAAGACTCTAGCATTAATCTTAGCACACCAATCTACAGTATTAATAAAACGATATTAATGAGTCAAACACTGATTGATATCTATTACAATTATCATGAGCCCAAAATCTTCTTTTCAACTACTTCAAAGAAATTGTGCAATGGCAAGTTAGAGTCAGGAGTTTCTTCTATCATTTATTGCTCTCAAAATGTCCTGCTTGCTGTTGAACTGACGCTGAACTGTATGTTTGTGATCAGTAGATACCACCAAGTGACAACCAAAACAAGTTTTGCCTGGTTGTTGAATTTGTAGTCTAACAAACAAGATAAGTACTGACAAGATTAATATCAAAATCATTATCTAGAAGTACAGTTTAAGCAAAAACAAACACACACACACACACACACACACACACACACACACACACACACACACACACACACAAAATGCTTGAGGCCGTTGACTGTTGGTGAGAGTGGAGTTCATGGAGTACTTCATTTTTTTTGGCAACCACTCCAAGGGATTCTTTAGGAGAGCAAAAGTGTATTTATGAGAGACCCCAGGAAGTGCTTACACCAGCAGTTCTAAAGGTCTTTAAAGCATAGCCAGGGGGCTTCTAAACAAAATCCCACTTTTCCACTAAATTGATTTATTGAGTTTTTATACAGTACTGGCCATATTAATAGCAACACCGGTACCTCTGTATATTTATCTAGTGATAAAAGCAGCCAGTTACAGTACATAGCATGATGCATAAAAAGTTACAGTTTATATTAATAATCAGAACAAGGAAAAATGTGATCCAATTGACTTTGACATGTACAATGTAGCATGGGTGGTGTCTTGGAGATGCTTTGCTGCTTACCACGTTCTTTAAAGAGTGGTTCTTTGAATTCCTCCTGACGTCCTGTCAGTCTCCAACAACTCTGCCCACTGATCTCTTTCATGGTTTAATATGTCTCAATTACTGCTCAGTGGAGTTTTTCTCCTTTTTTTCCCACACCATTCTGGGTAAAGGCAGTAGTACATACAAACCCTAGGAGATGAGCAGTTTCTGAAATGTCGTATATATATATATATATATATATACACTCACCGGCCACTTTATTAGGTATACCTTGTGCATTCAGAGATGCTCTTCTGCATACCTCGGTTGTAACAAGTGGTTATTTGAGTTACTGTTGCCTTTCTATCAGCTCAAATCAGTCTGGCCATTCTCCTCTGACCTCTGGCATCAGCAAGGCATTTGCGCCCACAGAACTGCCGCTCATTGGATATTTTCTCTTTTTCTGACCATTCTCTGTAAACCCTAGAGATGGTTGTGCGTGAAAATCCCAGTAGATCAGCAGTTTCTGAAATACTCAGACCAGCCCGTCTGGCACCAGCAACCATGCCACGTTCAAAGTCACTTAAATCACCTTTCTTCCCCATTCTGACGCTCGGTTTGAACTGCAGCAGATCGTCTTGACCATGTCTACATGCCTAAACGCATTGAGTTGCTGCCATGTGATTGGCTGATTAGAAATTTGCGTTAACGAGCAGTTGGACAGGTGTACCTAATAAAGTGGCCGGTGAGTGTATATACACAATAAATATTATATATCGTATATATTATAAGTCTAAGATTTAGGTAATGTCTTGGACAATGGAAAATTTTATAATTAAAAAAACTAAAAAAAATTAACTTTAAAAAGATTTTAGAATGTGGTATCAGATCTTGACGATACAATACAGGAGCCTCATGTCGCTATGATGAGACTGTTACTACCAGCATGTAGCGCTGGAGATTAGTATGTGTCAACTTGCTGTCATTTTGTTGTCACTTCATTTGGCAAAGCACGTGAAATATGTAAAATAAAAAAAAATTAAGCAAGGAGGCAGCTGCACCTGAGACAGAAAGAGTTTTACGATCACAAGCATTATTGTACAAGTTTTTTAACCTGCCTCTGAAAAACTCCACACAAATGACTCACTAGTGCATTCCTCTGTACGGTTATTTGTAGTGTTGATCACAATCATCAGTAGCAAGTGTCAGGTTTTCCTTGGGATCCTTTTAACTTACTGTGCAGCGCTTTCGCTTTCATTAACACCTCTCTGTCTGTAGTCCTGTGGCTTACTAGGAAAAAAAAAAAAGAAGAGAAGCCTGAATAATTCATGTGCTTGGGATCTTCTCTGATTGAAAGGCAGAAGTGTGCATTTTGTTGTCGGTATACGTGACATTACTCATCAGAAGGGGGGCTTCTGAAATTCACTCTGGATAATGACACTCAGATCAGGACACTCTAAACTCACTTCGGGGAAAAACGCTCACCTTTTTCGAACGTGCACCGTTAGCTAGAGAAAGTGTTTTTCTTTTTTTTTTTTTTTTGTTACTTGATTTATAATTTAAGAGATTTGGCCCAGGGAAAAAAGTTAACCCCACCTAATTTGTGGAAAAAATATAAAACAGGATGTCACCTGGCAGTCTGCTCTGGCAGGAAGCGTGGAAGAGTTTCTAGAGGAGGTGACGATTACCAGAAATAATCAGACTGAAGAAGAAGAAAAAGAAAGCTTAGCATAGGATTATAAGGTCTGGGGCAATCAGCTTCAACGTCAGAGATGGGACCTGAGTGCCACATGGATGGAGGAACCAGTCGGTGTACTGAGACCAATTAAATAACAGGCAGATGTCTCTGCCAGGCTCAAACTGAGTTGCTTTTTGGCAAACTGCGAAGGCCGGCAAGAAGGGAAGAGGGACAGGCAGGGAGTATGATTGAGAGAGAGAGAGAGAGAGAGAGAGAGAGAGAGAGAGAGAGAGAGAGAGAGAGAGAGGTATTTCTTACTGCCACCAATTTTTTATTTATTTTTTTACATTTCAAAGGGATTTCAAAGAGATTTCATATTCGTATAGAAAACTGAAGCCGGTCCAGTAAATGCCCTTGGTAACAAAAGCTGGAGGGCTGATAGCATCACATGTGGTGGTCAAAAATGGAAGGGAGACAGAGAGAGAGAGAGAGAGAGAGAGAGAGAGAGAGAGAGAGAGAGAGAGAGACCATAAGAGAGAGAAAGACCATGAGAGTCCAGAGACCATGAGAGACAATGAAAAAACAGGGACAAAATAGCATATACAACTGAGAAAAATGGAAATTGGTTGATGGGCTGAAAAGTTTTTGATAGAGATTTTTGATAAAGATTTGATAGTCTTGTTTGTTGGTTTCATTGTTTTGTCCACACTCCTGTCTTGTCATTGGTTGTTTCTTAATGGTTATGTACATCTGTTTTCAGTTCTTTTCTTGATTCATTTACGTTGTAGTTCTTTGTTTTAGTGCTAATAAAAATTCAACACATACCACAGTGACTTACTTTTCAAATGGTCTCATTGTTCTGGCTTTTGATCATATTCAGCTTCCTGTTTAGATCACCAGTCTTCAAAACATTGACTACATATTTACGTGAGCATAAAAAATGCCCATACAAATCATCCCTAATAACAATAAATTAACCCCCTCTCTTTCTAGCTATTTTCTCTCTCAACAGAGTTAAAGACTTATCATGTAACAGTAAAAGACCTGGGAGTTATTTTAGACAGCGACTTGTCTTTCAAAAATCATATCAATCAAGTTACTAAAACAGCCTTCTTTCACCTTAGAAATATTTCTAAGCTAAGAAATATGTTGTCCATATCCGATGCAGAGAAGCTCGTCCATGCGTTCATGACCTCCAGAATAGACTACTGTAATGCGGATGTCCTGCATCATTAATAAACAAGCTTCAGTTAGTCCAGAATGCAGCAGCCAGAGTTCTTACAAGGTCAAGAAAATATGATCACATAACCCCGATCTTATCCTCCCTACATTGGCTTCCTGTTAAGTTTCGAATAGACTACAAACTATTACTTCTCACTTATAAAGCACTAAATGGTTTGGCTCCCATGTATCTATCCAGTCTTTTAACTCGCTACAATCCGCCACGCTCCCTAAGATCTCAAAACTCTGGGCTTCTAGTAGTTCCTAGAATAGCAAAGTCCACTAAAGGTGGGAGATCATTTTCACATTTAGCTCCTAAACTCTGGAATAGTCTTCCTGACGGTGTTCGGGGCTCAGACACACTCCCCCAGTTTAAGTGTAGATTAAAAACATATATTTTTAGCAAAGCCTACACATAACACACATCACATCATAACCTTGTGCTCCAGAACATCTGATCACATGCACATTATCAACTTGTGCTGTTAATATCATGAACAGCAGCTACGCTAATTCCTCTCCACTGCTTCTCTTTCTCTCCCCATCCCGAGACACCCTGAGGTTTGGCCAGCTCCAGTCACCTCCCACCTTGTGATGATTACGGACCTTTGAAGAAGTAGATGCCGAACTCACAAACATCCCGAACCATCTAGAGACATACCATTGCCATTTGGATCCCGCTACATGTGTGGAGTTTGACATTGGACCTCCTGGAGTGTTAAAGGCTCTGGCATGGAGAAGCTGATGCTGGATCTGTGGTGATCACAAATGCTGAGCTCATAAAACTCGGAGCTACTAACCATATAGACTGTATAAGACTGCAGAAAGAACATCACTTATAATCTTATACTCCAGTGCTCATGTTAGTTCTCACTCTCCAGTGTTCTGTACTGTTGAAAGATTTATGATCAAACTCTTGATGTCACCCAAAATGAGGATGGGTTTCCCTTTTGAGTCTGGTTCCTCTCAAGGTTTCTTCCTCATAACATCTAAGGGAGTTTTTCCTTGCCACAGTCGCCACGGCTTGCTCATCAGGGACAAATTCACACCATTCACCATCACTGTTGATTTGTGTAAAGCTGCTTTGAGACAATGTCTGTTGTGAAAAGCGCTATACAAATAAACTTGACTTGACTTGACTTGACATGTATCTTAATAACCCGGTATTGGAATATAGGTATTGATGGATGGATGGAGACTTGTAAGTCACTTTGGATAAGGCCATCTTCCAAATGCCATGGATGTAAATGAAAAATGTTAATGTAAATGAGTTGTGAAGGAAGAGAACAGCATTGACAGATAATGGTTTAGGCCTGGGGTTTAGGCCTGGGGTTGATGTCAGAGCTTTATAGCAGGCCACTTATTCTTGTGGTCAAACTCATGTAAATCTGGCTTTGTACACAGGGGCACTGTCATAATGGAACATGCTGGCATTTAAAGACAGAATAATATAATTACGTGCCTCAACTCAACTTTTGGGGTCAGTTTAAGGAAAAAGCACATAAAAAGGTTTAGATGGTGGTAGATTTTTTTAATATATATATATATATATATATATATATATATATATATATATATATATATATATATATATATATATATATATATATATAATTTCTGCATTGATAAGTATGAACTAATCTCCTGCTCTGTGCTCCACATTTTTATGGTTTCCTATAAGACCTTTTTGACTTGTAGCTCTTACTTTGTAGGTCAAATTGTGAAGCAAGGCAAATTGAATTAGGCCTGATCCCCCTAAAAGCCTCTTGATGTCACAGACTGATGGTGTGTTGAGGTCAGTATGATGTGGAGTGTAAAAGTAGCTTAACTTCCAATCCCAAACAACCACAACAATAAGATGCCATGGAAATATCTGTCTGGTGCTCGGGAAAGAGGAATTCATTATTTCTGTTGGTGCATCTTGTCGGCAAAAACGTCACCATTCATTTGTGAAGGCACCCGTGCAGACATGCTCTGTTTCTAAAGCTAATTATTCTGCAAGGCTGAGTGAATACACTTCCGGAAGTGTTTTTGTATTTGGCAGGCGGATGCTAATCAGAAACTCTGCCTCATTTTTGGTCCCCTTTTGCATTTTGCAGTCAGATCTAATCACTGTTTGTGTTTTTTCCTCAGAGGTGCACTCATCTCTTATGAGAACGGCGCTCTGAGGTATCTCACCTGGATTGGTTTGATGTAGCTTACTGTGGTTGGCTGGATTCCCTTGTGGTGTTTCATGGAAATGGGACAGGTCTCCAGGGACTAAGGAAATGTGAAATTGTGTGTGCAAGTATGGATGTGTATCGGAGTGGAAGAGTAACAACGTGCTCATGTTAGGTGAAGTAAATGTACATCCTTCTCCAGTTGTCCACATTTGGGACAAATTAGTAATGATTTGAAATACTTCAGTTCATTACTGCATCTGATATGATTCAATTCAGCATGAATAGGATTTGCTTAACACCCTGTACATTAACATTCACTTCTGTCTATTACATTCAGAGCATTTGGCAGACACGTATATCCAGAGCAGTCTACAACTATACAATTGTTTTATTATATTCCACTGAGAGGGTCAGGATTGAGGGCCCAAAATTGGCAGCTTGGTGTTGCTGGGAATAGAACTCATTAGTTCTATTTTTCCCATCAACTAGATGGGAAAAAAAATCTAACCGAATCTTTAGTTCATTTCTTGGCAAAGTATTTCCAATCTTTTTCCTTTTTTCCAGAATCAGAAAATGTTTTATTGCCAGGTACAGCAAAGGGTTCAGCAGAGAGCCTAGTGTGGACAGGCACAGCGAGGGTGAAGGACAGAGAGGCCAGGAGTTGCACCGAGGTCGAGGCTATAGAACATGACAAAGGTGAGCGGGGTGGACCTAGCCCACAGCATTGCAAATGTTTTGAAGGGAAACCCCAGATTACAAGGCCTTAGAGGCCGCCACACTTCATTTGGAGTGCAGAAGAAAAATCCTTCACAATCCATCTGTTGAGCATGTGCTTATTCGCAGGAAGACCTCTCCTGGGAGGGCCATAGCAGACGAACAGCTGCTCAGACTTCCTCCACAGTTCTGTTCTGTGGATGTATATGTCCAGTGCTCACACTGGACACAGTCGGTTAAGATTCTC